>JAOPTO010002411.1:60769-758746 GCA_033822845.1 Tetrapedia diversipes | reverse complement strand
ATACAGGGTGTTCGGACGAAGCTGGGAGAAAATTGAAGGGGCAACTCTATGCAACATTCTAAGACGAAAATCAAGAGTAACAATATTGCGTTTGACGCTTTGTTTATTAGTTATAAGCAATTTAAAAAACGGGCTATTTTACGCCTGAGAGCAGGCAAATGGGGCAACACGGTAGGTAACGTCAATGACTACGTAGTGATGCTTAATCGTAACTACGTACGGAATATGGCTTACCTCTGAACAGCTACGGAAAAAACGAATCAAAAACTCAAACACGATCCCGTGACACATTTTAAAACAAAATCGTCATTAAATCTAGCTACTGAACAAGAATTCACAAGTGTGAGGGGTACTTTATTTCTTTTACAAAATCGTCTTTCGTTCGTACAATACGGTTTCTATCTTACTAAAACTGGCTATGCCCTTTTCCTCATGTTTTTATGGGCGCATCCCCACTTTGCACTTTCCCGAAAAACAAACCCGTCGTTGGTGCGGGCCTGGAAAGTGTAAGCGGCCGTGACCGAGCCTCGCGCGTACTCGGTCCCAACCCTTATTGGGGACCTCTGGTTTATGGTGGCCCTAATGACCACTTTGGCCATCGTCACCCCTGATTATCTGGTTCCTCTTACACAAGGACATATCAAAGTAATCCCTGTGAGATTTTCAAGCAGAGAGGATTAATGTTTCCTCCAGTACACAAAGTTGCAGTTACAAATAATCCATTCATGCAGACGCTGTAAATACCCGTTGCAAGCTTCCACATTCAGTGTAAATAACACCGGAAAAGTTCGCATATGAATCTTCCTGAAATACACACGAGACTAGTATCAAAAACAAATTCACGCACGTCACGATTCTTTACGCAAGACTTCATACACTTCATGATTCTCTATGAAAACATTCACGCATATCATGATTCTCTTCATTTTTCGGTTTTCGAGTATGGAAAAATTTTGTGAAAACTTTTTCAGATCGGATTTTATTATATGATCTTAATGTAAATTTACATCTACGAAATAACATCATCAAACTGCTATCTCTTACACACTTGTATTTTCCTGGATTTCAGGAGTTATTTAAATACACTTGGTACAAAAGTGGATACCTTGAACAAAGGTTGGAACAATTTGAAAATCCAATCGATTTCTGTTACAAATTTATTGAAGTAGTACATACTCTGCCACGTTGCGATCTGTAATAAGCCTGCTTTTATAAGATGTGCTTGGTGTAAAAAGTATTTATGTATAGAACATTTTTTTTTTTATTCACCTTTGCGAGAACTATGCCAAGTGAAATACATGTATACTCGTATTCAAAGTAGAATAAAATGTTAAATAAGTATGAAACAAATGTTTATGTATGTATACAGTGTGGGACATTTGAAACAAGACGCCTGAATAACTCGTTTGTTTTTGATAAACGAACTTGATCTACAAGTACATATCAAGGAAGAAACATTAATCCTTTCTGCTTAAAAATCTCACAAGGATTGTTTTGATATGTCCTTCTGGATTCTTGTCGAGTAGCTAGGTTTAATGATGATTCTACTATTTCGGTTTAAAATGTATCATGGTTGTGTTGCTTCGGTTGCTTGCTCTCAGGCGTAAAATACCGCGTTTTTTTAACTAATTGTAACTCATAAACAAAGCGTCAAACGCAATATTGTTATTCTTGATTTTCGTCTTAGAATGTCGCATAGAGTAACCCCTTCAATTTTCTCGCAGCTTCGTTCAAACATTGTGTATACAGGGTGTTAATCTACTTATGGACTTAAATGAAATGGGGGGTTCTAGATGATGAAATAAGACGAAAATCAAGAGTGTCGACATTTTGTTAAACGCTTCATTAATTAGTTATTTAAAGATTGGCCAAATTAGCCAATCCGGCTGCAGGGCCAGTCGTTGGGCTCGCCGCGCACAGACGAACCCAGGACCGTATCGACATATATTATAGCGCTTACCTCGTGGGGCGCAGGAAAACTTGTTTGTCACGGGTAATTCAAAATCAAAACTTCAGTCACTTTCCAAAATGTTGAATGACATTAAACCTGCTTACTCGCAAAATCCACAAGAGCATGTCTAAACTCGCCCATTGGGATTTTCGAGTAAAAAGTCTTTAACTGCTAATAACTAATTAACGAAGCGTTTAAGGAAATTTCGTCACTCTTGGTTTTCGTCTTATTTTAACATCTAGAACCCCATTTCATTTAAGTCCATAGGTAGATTAACACCCTGTATACTGGGTCTAATGTTTATGTCTGGATCTCTTCTAGCTCGATGTATAGATTCGTCTGAGGACTAGCTAACGCTTAAAGCCTTCTCGGAAAGGCGAAGCAATGGACCGCTGTCAATTTCTGCTTTCACATTTGTTGTTAAAAGACGTTTGGTTCCATAAGAGTAGAAGATTATTCATTAGAATGGAGTTCAAATGTAAAAGGTCCTAGCATATCGCAATCAGCACTACGCGTTCCGCTTGTAATGGTTCAATTTACGATGGATCATTCTACATTGAGCAAAATTCTATACATTATATATTTTGGTTTTAAGGTAAACGTTGGCATTTTTGTTGAGAGATTATCCTCATTTCGAAACAAGCTATAAGAAAGTTCCTTCTCAAGCCCCCTTTTCTATCTATACAGCTTGCAGAAAGTATTCTTTCGTCTAGACGATGAAGTGATAATCGTTCAATAAGGTATCGCGAAATTATCTGACAAGGAACCGTCCCGCGGGGTTCAATTAATTTTAATGAGCGCCGTGTCGCGGCTCGTTACGGGCCCGGCAGCATGTTTTAACGGGTAACTGAAATATAATATCATCCAGCGACAAAGTTAGACGTGTATTTCACTTTTAAGTATCGCTTTTGTCCGATTTTTCGAACCTTCATCGACTGGATTGATTCTGTCCATTACTTTCCTGACGGACTTTCAGCAATTACGATTGAAACACGGTGAAGAAACATAAGAAGAGGAGACAAAAGACGAGAGAAACACTTGAGACCTTCTCTTGAAGATTCTATCGTTAAAACAGTACGATTTAATTCGCATTAGGATAATCGAAGAATGGAATTAAGAAAGTGTGTAATAGACTTAAAGTCGATAAGGAGGTCGAAAAGAAAAGACTTGGGAGTGTAGGTGCGAATAGTTGTGGAAAATTATAAATACAAAGGTATATAAATTAACCCTTTAACGTGCACACTCGAGATAACTCGAGCGACAATAAAATTTACAATACAATAAAAATTTTGATTATTTTTGTATTTTTTTAATTTTCTTGCCAAGACAACGTTCTAAATTGTGTTTTTTTTACATTAAAAAAAATTGATTTCTTTTGACCGGTTTTTTTCAGAAAAACTGTGCATTAAGGGGTTAAGGCTTTAAAAACTATGATAATTGTTTCAACTCCGATTTTAATGATTCTAAAATATGTTATAGAAGAAAAGATTCTAAACAATTTTTTTCTACACATACATGGTGATAAGCTACCTGTGGGCTGAAATGAAATGGGTATTCCAGGCGTTGAGATAAGACGAAAATCAAGAGTGTCGGAATTTCGTTAAACGCTTCGTTAATTAGTTATTAGCAGTTAAAGATTGCGCAAAATTAGGCAATCCGCCTTGCACTGCCGTCCGTTTGGCTGGCCACGCACAAGCGAACTCAGGACCGTATCGATATGTGAGTTACAACTCTTACCTCGTGGGGCGCAGGAAAATTTGTATGTCACTCGAGCGACAGGTGATGCAAAATCAAAACTTCGGTCACCTTCCAAAAAGTATTGAACGAACTTTAGGATGTTATGATCGGTCGTGAACTGAAAATGCAGGTGACAACAATAATAAAATATTTATTAACACTTAACGATTAACACAAACTCTTCAAAGATAACAATACCAATGAATTTCCAGAAGTGCAGAAGTGCGTACAAGGGCTGCTAACTGCTAACTGGTAATTTTGGCGTCCATGTTTCGGCCGCTGCCGAAAAAGGGATGCGTCGAAAAACTTCCAGACACCTGGGAAGGGGGACAGGGAAAATTCCAGGGACCATTCCATTAAGCCGGTCCGACAATTCCGCGCGGTACCAGCAATAATGGTCAGTACGCTGATTTTATTATCGCAGGTATAGGGACGGTTATACGTACCCTACAGAACGTTGAATAACATTAAACCTACTTACGCGCAAAATCTACAACAGCAAGTCAAAACTCGCCCATTGGGACTTACGAATAAAGAGGGTCAATGATCTCTTAAAACAGATAATACACAAAGGTAAGCATCTAAATCACGATCGTTCCGTCCACAAATGTTCATCGAACAATACGCGTGCACAGTGATTATCTTGAGGTGTAAGTGCGTGTGAATAGCAAATATAACAACAAAAACAATAACGATTTATTCAACGATTTAACAATTAACAAAATATAGCGAAATAACTATACAACAAATAACAAATAACAAATATAATTGAACAGACCTGAGGTATACCGCTAATGGAAAATGAAGACTCTGTGTGTCTGGTCTCCGAAAAATGGTCTTTTTATATTGTAGCCCCCCGCCAAGGGCTGTCTGTACTTTCGGTGGAGGTGGTAGCACCATAGAAATTGTCGAAGAAAACCTGGGACTCCGCGCGGACAAAAATGATTAATCGCTCGGACTTTCGGTGTTCGAGGCCCAGGTAAACGGAGTAGTAAAAAAGTTTATTGATCGGCTGCAGGCATTTCCCTACAGCCGTTTTAATTACGATATTTCCTTTGATGCTTTCCAGGGTACCGCCACAATCTCATCTCCGGATTTGGATTAAAAAATACACACGCATCACTATTATTCACATGTATTACACACTCGTAGAGTATTACTCACATAGGCCTACACAACACTAATATCTTAATGTGAAATTTTACGTATGCAGTTCAATGCATACTGTAATGCAATGTCACTACTGTAAGAAATACAAAAGTAGACTATCACAGAGAACCTGCTTATCCGCGCGGTTTTGAAGCAAGTGTCGGGATCGTCGACTATGGTCGTACTCTCTCCGAGGGCAACATAGCCCTCCTCACTTCGTGACCAGGTCCTTTCGGTTACAAGGCTCTATCTTTTGGCCACACAATGTCGCGTCGCCTGCCTTGCCTATGTTATCTCACGTATCCTATAACAATTCATCCCTTGGCACCCGACGGCTAAGTGTCTTTCCAATCGCAAGCCGTCCCGTGGCGTCTTTGGGGTTCCAGTCGCACATTCTAACCCACCTCCAAACTAGACATACATCAGACATCCCGTCATAAATTGCGCTATAACCAACGTTACGATCCTAACATTTCCGGCGACCACTCGCCGCCTGTAGTCCTGCACTTTGGTGTCCCATTTTCGACCGCGCCCACTGCAGGTAGTCTTACACTACTTCCTCCGGTTTCCAATTTGCTTAACCGTTTGAGTCCCAGGGGGTATTGAAAAAACACTGTCGAAAAATCCCAAACAACGCAACTGCGCTTTCTTTAAATGAGTACGAAAAGACCCACGCAGCGCGAATGCGCTTATTTTATTTTATATCGAGAAATATCAAGCGGCGCAATAGTGCTTGTATTTAAATTTTTATTTTGTAATGTATTATTACATTATTATAGTATTATTCTACCTATTGCAAAATGTACTATTTATATTAAAAAGAGGTACGTGATGTACTCGTTTTAGTAAATCTGAGCACGCTTCGACAATCGGTAACGCACCGTCAGTTGTCCACAACGTTCGAAATGTGCTGGGCTTTCTCGACATAAAATCTCAACAGCGCGATCGCGCTGCTTGGGACTCAAACGGTTAAACAATCAAGATATCGAAACCAGCAGAATTTAACACACCGATAAAAAGAACCGTAATTATCAATAAGATGTAAGAAAAATGAGATTGTTGCAACTTTTCATCACAGTACAATGATTGCTAATAACTAGCTTAACACCCTGTGTAACCGCCGCACGGCCTTAGTTTCCGAGATTTGCCAAGTTCCTTCCATGCTACTACATTGAATTCTGTCTATGCGTACGCGTCCGTAACAATGTGTGCGTCAACGTTGTCTGGCGCTTCTCTGCTGTTTGTTTCTATAAACATCGCAGCGGCCAACGGCCAATATAATATAACGGGTGAACCTAAAGCAGATTGGATTCTATTTATAAGTATATTATATAATAACATTTGATTTTACAATAGACTCTAATTCGGTTTGGGTTTGGGTTAAGTTTGGGGGTGGGGGCGGGTGCAGAGCCTCTCTCCCGTTCATGCATTTCACTTATGCTGCCACTTGACTACTGTTATCGCAAACAAGTATTCCTTGCCCTCTTGCTGTTTCTGTGAACATAGGAAAGACCATATCTAACGGGTGAATTACTTTGAAATTGTTTAGTTGTACCAATATCGGTAACATTGAACACAGATTAAATTCTACCTATTAATTCTACCGTACACGTTCGTAGCAACGGGTACATCAGCGTTGATTTGTTGGTTATCTGCTGCACTATAAATCTACTGTAACCTAAACCAACCCATCGATTCGGCACCTCCTCCCCCCCAACCTAACTTAAACCTAAACCGAAATAGAATCTACCGTAAAGTCAAACGTTATTATATAATATACATATAAGTAGAATCCAATCTGCTTTAGGTACAGTCGTTATATTATATTGGCCGTTAGTTGCTGCAATGTTTATATAAAGAGCAGGTAAACGGCGGGCCGACGTTGACGCACACATTGCTACGGATACGTCCGTATACAGTGGCTCCAAAAATTATTCGTACACTGTATTATAAGGAAATTCATCTACTTCTGAAATTCTGATTTCAATGAAACTTTATGTGTGTACAGATCATGGTGTGTCCTGCGTGGAGCAATTTTTTTGGCAGCAAAATATCTTGTAAGGCGGCTGATAACGAATCTCAAAGTTTCAGCGATTTTTCACGCTTTGAATACAAGCTTTTCTGTGTTCTTTTTTTATGGTAGGGCGATAGGGTATTAAAAATTAAACATTTTCTATTTGAAAGGTTTTGCTTCATCAAGTACCATTACAAAGCTATCTTTAAAAAATGAGAGAAAACTCAGAAACTTCAACGCTGATTTCACCCCTTTGAAATTGCATTTAGATGAAAAGAAGAGATTAATTCATACGTATACTATTACGATCTACATACACACAAAGTTTTATCAAATACTTCTATTAGACTCAAAATATCAGGGTTAAACTAATTTATTTGTGACATAGTGTACGAATACTTTTTGGAGCCACTGTAGGTAGAATTCAATGTAGTAGCACGGGCGGAATTTTGTAAATATCTCGGAAACTAAGGCTGTGCGGCGGTTACATGTATAGGAAAAAGTTGCTCAAAATCTTATCTTTTATAACATATTTCAGAATCATTAAAATCGGAGTTGTGACCTCTAAGGTAAATAATGACCAAAACTATATTTGACTGAACTTTATTTGGGGAGACGTAACATTTTTTACTTTCCTTTATACTGTTTTATAGTATTTGACGAGTACAGTTTAAAAATAAAAATTTTAAGAACCAGAAATCATTGTACCAAAAGTTAGAAGCGTTCAATAGTGCTTATTTTATTGCTTGTGTTGATGAGTGATGAAAAAGTCTTAGGTTCGACAGAAACGGACGTCAACTCGACTTCCATGTGACCACATCCATAACGCAGCAACGTCTGTGCCAATAAATCGATAGACGTCGCAGCATTTCCTATCCGTCGTCGTCGTTGCACGAACGTAAAATTTGACGGACGACGCGACGCTCATATTACTGCTCGTATTTATTCGTGTATTACTCTACGACGGGCGTCTTGTCGCGTCGTACAGTGGTTTCAAATACCGAAAATGTGACCAAAACACGAAGACATGATTCAATTTAAATAAAAATTGATATTCGAAGATTTTTGTAGTCACTAATTACGAATCTGAAGTAAAAATTATGAAAAACAAAATGATCCCTGCAATATAGTGGATCTCTGTTTGAAAAATTAATAATTCCATGTGAAAATTGATATTTATTGGTTTTGGAGGTTGCTGATTACGAATTTGATGTCAAAATTACGAAAAACGAGAAAAACAATTCAAATTTATGCTATAATTCGCGTTAAAGAAGTTTTAGGAAGTGTTAGATTTTAAGATTTGGTGGTTTTTAGACGCTTTATTTACGCTAAACTTTAAATTACAAATCTAACACGTAACGAAGTATAAAAACGAAAGCTACTGCATCGCTGCTGGTAACGAAAAGTCTAATCCTAAATTCTTATTGTCTCTATATATATGGTTGGGAATTTAGGGTAGTGGAGTAGAAAAAGTACAACAGGGATAGAGGAAGGGTCCAGGAGTTGACGAATAGATATGGAATAGATGACTTGGATGGATGAGTAACAGTTTAGGGTTTAGGATGATTCGAAAGGATGAGTGACGGTTCGGACGTGTAACTACATTTGCAGGAGATAGGACTTGTCTTAATTAAATAAACGATATCTAACAAAAGTAAATAAGTGAAAGTAGATAGTGAGTGATAAATGTAAATGAAGTTTATTAAAATATAATTAAAACATATATTCTTCAGCATCTTCGATATCCGAAACATTAGTTGATTCATCGATACTTCTTGCATTCACATGTTGCATAGATAAATCAATAAATTTAGCGTATTTGCGGATAAATTCCTCATTTTCTTCTGGGGCAGTTTGAAGGTATTAGAAACATAGGGATCTTTCATTGAAATATCAAAACTTTAGAATGCTTGAATATTATGAATAAAAAGATAATGTATTTAAAAAGAAAAAATAATTTGACATTATTTTTTTAATTGTTTGCGCTATATAATATTCTTCACTGTACCAAACAATTTTTATACGAAATATCTTTTCATATCTTCAACAACATACGAAATATTCCTGCGTTTTCAGCGAAACAATACTACACCGCTGCAAACAAAATGGTGGCACATACAGAGTGGCACCTAGTGACGGCTACATTTTATGAATTTTAAAAGATAAAGATCTACACTACAATCCTGAATTAGTTTTACGGCAGGATCTGGTAGGATATATAACTTATACTCTATGTTTTAAAAATTTTAACAAGGATTTTTTCTCATACTTATCACAAAGAACATTTAAATATACCCAAATCTGTTTTTACACCAATTCTTTTTACGCGATTATAACCTCAATATGGAATTTTGTCTGCTTTGTTTGCGTTTTGAATTTGGTGTTCAAAGTGAAAAGTACCTTAGAAATGTTTGATCCTAAAATGAAAACTCATGGTTTATTGTATTATTTTGCTGATTTCTTAGAACTGGAACCAATCTTCTATTTTTTCATAGATGCAATCTATTTTTTTACACGAATTTTTTTTCACGTATTCTTTGAGAAGGTGTTTATCGTATAAAAACAGAATTAGCTGTATAATAAAAGGACTAACAAATTTGATTATGTTAGTGATAATAATTAAGCTACTTACTTTTTGCAGACTTAAAATATATTAATAAATTTAAAAATTATGCTTTTCTGAAGGGGTCATTAAATCTTGCATTGATACGCACACTGAATGCACGTCGACTTCAAACTGCACTGCAGGGTTAGATATAAAGGATTGACCGCTTTCCCTTACAGCATTTAATAGAACTGTCCTTACCCTATCAAAACTAAACTATTAAAATTACCTAGATGAAAAGTTCATTTTTGAGGTTTCAGGTACGTTTTTTGGATTCGGAATCATTGTGTAGCGGTCGAAATCGTAGAAAAGCTAGTCAAAATATGAAGACACGTTTCGATTAACACAAAAATTGTTGTATAAGGGTTTTCGAGGTCACTGATTACAAAACTAAAGTAAAATTATAAAGAACAAAATGGCGCATACAAAATAACGACTGTATATATGGAAAAGTATCAAACTGAGCAAAAAAATAAGTGTTCTAAGATTTTCGCAGAGTGTCCTGTTGACTTGAGTTTACGGTACGCATGAAATCAAGTGATCTAAATTTTCCTTCTTTGCTCTTTACAAGAGTGACAATATGACATGTGTATTGTCATCAAACATAGTTCACAACAGTTAAAATTAGTTATTTTTTCAATTCCACAAAAATCTCGACAATTTTGAAAGGTGCAACGAATTGGCAAGGACGAATAATGAGAGGAAAAGATGAATATATTTTTCTATACAAGATTGCAATAATACACATATGGATTGTAATTTGTGCTCACTATACGCAAGTAATATCAATTGTTAATTTATTTCAAGGCAACTCAGATTTTTCTACACCGATGCAAAGTGCCTTTAAATATAAGCTGCTGATATTTACTTGTCATAAATTATATTTTCCAAGCTCAGTAGATGCATTCTTTCGCATATTATTATTAATAACTAGATAAAGATTATTAAAAACTGCACATCACACATATTCCGATAGGCGATATCCATAATACTGTTCAAAACAGAACGTAAGTAAATAACACTTAGCACTTTAAGCACAGATATTTTAAAAAGTGGCAAATTTTTGTAAATTACTTGTAATTTATTAATTGTTAGCTGTGTATGACAAGTATATTCGTCATGAAAAAATTGCAACTTTTGTTTTATAATGAGTACTTGCAATACAGAAAAGGATATAATCACCACTTGCTGTTAAATTAAAATCTTAATGAAAGAGCCGAAACATATTCATAAATTTGAAACGCTTCTTATCGTTCCTTACAGTTAAAAGGTTAAATACTATAAGTAAAGTTGATGTCCTCTATTGAAGTGAGCTATCGACTCATAGAATCTAGAACTGCTTAGGATTTTCATAAAATATAAGTGGCAATTCGATCTTTTCGAGTTACATTATACACGTTCAAGTAAATAATTTTGTGCCCTGAAAGTTTCATATCTTATAAGCGTGCTCCATTGGTCTGGCGTGGCCTATGTAAGCTTAATAGGGCACGAGTCCGGCTTTGGTCGAGGATACATTCCATTGAAAGCCCATTGAATTTTGCTGCATTGTTCTGAACAGCCTTCTGAGTTAGACGAAGAGTCACATGTACATAATCTGACATTAGATGCAACAGTAGCTGCTCTGGTCATCTTTGATCTCTGGGGATCTTTGTCGAAGATCCAAACACGATATTCTGTTTAAAGGGACGAGATAGAAGATAAGACAACGGCACGTGATCGCTGCGTAAGTAGAACAGGGTCGGCACACAATTTTAGATACTTCAAAATATAAGGAAATAAAAAACTACTTAAATATACTCCTTCCATATCCATTGAAAATTGATCTTACAGAAACTGACTCGACATGAAAAAATTCCGAATTAAATTTCAAAATATAATTACTATTACCTACAAAACCCACTTGTGGTACCCAGAGTGTATCGCAGAGCTTATTTCAGATATTCTAACTTCTTCAAACCGTAATGAAAGTTACATTCGTGGACGATACATACAGAAAATTTCTTACTCTATTTAGTAGAGTGAGATAATAGGGCTCAGATGTGAGTAAAATAGAGCGAAATCCTTAGATATTATTAATCGCATTCTCGTGCTCGTAGTTTTCCCGTCATATATTCTTCCAAACACTCGATTCCTTTCTTTCTAATTGTCAACCTTTCTCACTCAGTGCATTCTGTCACGTTCACTCAAAATTCCTCAGTCACGATGTTGTCTCAAGTATTCATCTTTCGCGCCTCAGAATAACTCTAGTCCAAACATTCTACGTTCATACGGCTATCGCTCAATTCAACCACTCAATCGCATTCCTTCATACCTATAGTTCTGATCTCACACAAAAATTTCTAAGGATATCTGGATAGATCTTTAATTCGGCTTAAAAGCTGAAACATTCAAGTAAATAAAACTAAATTAAACCATATAATTTTCACTGTTTTATTGCTTTATTATACATATTCACTAGGTTAAAATACCTTAAAGCGGCTCGTTGCTAGTTAAACATTTTGGATAATTACTCGACAGAAAGGTAACATGGGGAAGACACATAATAATCAAATGCAATCAACTCTAGTTAAAGGCAGAAGAACGGTATTGGTTGACAGCAAGACGCTCCAATTGTAAGTTAAAGCTTGATAATAAATTAATAATATATAAAATTATGCTCAAACCAATTTGGACTTACAGCATTCAGTTATGAGGTACGATCGGTAATTGGAACATCGAAATTCTACAATAATTCCAATCTGCTGTTTCGTGAAATATCTGTAATCGTGATATGTTCCAAATGAAATAATACATCGAGACCTGGCAAAGTTCCTAGTAAAACACGGAGTACCAGGATATAGTCAACGCTATGTATTGAAATTATTGTGTCGTCGTAAATATACGGGTTACTACATTAATGCTTTCAACAAATACAATTTTCGATTAAAAGGGTACACTTCTCTTGACTTGCTGGAGAAATTTACTACCTGATTCAATTTGGATTTCAAGAAAAATATTACATTGCTTACGCAAACAATTTGTGTTCAATGCGCACAATGTATCTGAATTAAAAATTTGTTAATTGAGCCGTTTATTTTGAAAGTGGCCTAACTCCATTTATTTTCAAATCGAGATATTTAAGGGTTTGCGTTTCAATGAATTTAAAAATATACGTATAGGATACTAATGAGTCATACTGCTTAAGTGTATTTAAGGGTGTTAAATTTATAGTTCCTATTAAAATAGTGGCAATTATTAAGTGAATAATATGCATTTTCTTACCAAGAATGGAGTTAGGCCACTTTCAAAATAAACTTTTTAATCACTTCATTGACCAGCAAATTTTCGTGTTACAAAATCTTAATAATTTTAAATATATTAGTAACAATCTTCTTCATAATGAAAATATCATGTGAAAATGTAACTATTAAGGTAGCTAACTCGATTTTTTTGAAAAATGGACTTAGGCCACTTTCAAAATAAACGGCTCAATTATTACTTTGTGCGCTTTGAGTGGCAACTTAATGACACTCGAATATTTAGCATTGGTACAAATAAAGTTCGATACTTGATTTTTTTAAATGAATATATTTTTGTTGCACGAGCGATTGGTTATTGTTCACTGTATTTACAAGTTCTCTATACTGAGGGATGTTGCGCCCTTATGTAAATAGTGATAGAAGTGGGGTGCATCATTGTGTCGTGTGTAGGTGTTTGTTTCTTTTGAGGTGGGAGATATTGTTGACTAAGAAGTGTCGAAACTATTCCCAGCGGGACTTTAAGTATGGTAGGAATGCGATCGAGTGGATGCAAGTTTGGGAAAGTCTGAAGAGTGCTTGAGTTGGACGATTGTCGTGTAAACGGAGAATGTTTGGACTCGAATGTTTCTAAAGCGTGAAATATGAGCATTTGAGAAAACGTTACGACTAAAAAATTCGTGGACGATACATACTGGAAATTTCTTACTTTATTTGGTAGAGTGAGATAATAGGGCTCAGATGTGAGTAAAATAGAGCGAAGTTCTTAGGTATTATTAATATACTTAAAAATAATTTAATAGTGTAGTGATTGAGAGAGAGAGAGAGAGAGAGAGAGAGAGAGAGAGAGAGAAAGAGATTTCAAAAAGGACGAATGGGTAATCAGATTGTTTGCAATGGAGCGAATGATAGGCTGAGTGAGGAAAGAATGAGAGGGAATGAGTGAGAGAGCGAGAGAGAGCGCGTGAACCAGTGTAACAAAAGGCGAGGTATGAGTCAGTAGAGTAAGAGACGCGACTGGAGAACGAAGGCATTGTGAGCGAACAAGTGTGATGTAATTAATAAAATTATTAAATATCAAAAACTACAACAATAGTAACAATTTAATAGTATATAAACGACTTTTCAATTTGGCAACTTACTTCTTTCACAATCACACTCTTTCTGCCCCACGCTCGCATTTTCCCCGTCATATATTCTTCCAAACACTCGTTTCCTTTCATCCTAATTGTCAACCTTTCTCACTCGATGCATTCGATCACGACCATCTAGAATTTCTCAGTCGCAACGTTTTCTCAAGTGCTCATCTTTCACGCTTTAGAGACATTCGAGTCCAAACATTCTCCGTTCACACGACAATCGCCCAAATTAAGTATATACAAATATATACTATTGATATTCTAATCACTTCACTTTCATTTATTCACACCTAAATCCCATCTTTCGCTCTACTAAAACCGTTAAAACAGAATTTTCCTTTAGTATATTCTATTTTATGTATCGGTTAAGGATAAAAAATATTAAGAGTGGCTTGTAATTCCATGACCTACCTGAAATTCTTAATGAAGCAAGGCCAAGTCGAAAGCACACAGAAAAAATGGAAAAAACCCGAGACTGGCATGGCAATAACTGCATTTACTTCGAAGGGTATTATTTAGACATAACGATGATGTCTCCAAATATAACTTTGAATTACTGCTGAAACAAATATAACATTTTTACCAAGATGTGTATATTGTTACAACGTAACAGTCTGCAACCGTACAATACAGTTTATGCTTGTTAGGATATTAGGATAGCTGCGAAGAAGGCATTTTCTTTCATTATTTGCAATTCTTAATTTGTAAACCTGACCTGTCTCGAACACTTCGGTGCTAAACCTCTTTTTCTTGCCTTACTAGGCCAGGACGAAAGTAAAATTGAAGGCAGAATTAGTCAAACCTCTGAAAAATACACTTCGATTGTAAATACATTCAAAGAACCAGCAATTTGTCCAATTTTTTCTCATATACAGGGTGTTCGGTCGAATCTAGGCAAGAATTGAAGGGGTAACTCTATGTGACATTCTAAGATGAAAATCAAGAGTAACGATATTGCGTTTGAGGCCTTGTTTATGAGTTATAAGTAGTTAAAAAAATTGCTTAGAACGGTGCACTTTACGCCTGAGAGCAGGCAACCGAGGCAACTCGGTAGGTAGCACAGTGATGCTCAGTTGTAACTAGGTACGGAATACGGGTTACCTCTGAACAGCTGCAGAAATGCACGTTCATACTCAAAACTCACACACGATCCCGTGACATATTTTAAAGCACAATCGTAGTATTCTATCATTAAACCTAGCTACTCGACAAGAATTCATAAGAACATATCAAAGTAATCTCTGTGTGATTTTCAAGCAGAGAGGATTAATGTTTCTTTCAGTACACAAACTTGCAGTTACAAATAATCCATTCATGCAGATACTGTAAATATCCGTTGAAAACTTCCACATTCAGTGTAAATAACACCGGAAAAGTTCGTATATGAATCTTCCTGAAATACACAGAAGACTAATATCAAAAACAAATTCACGCACGTCACGATTCTCTACGGAAATGGTGCCTATTCTCAGGCGTAAAATGCACCGTTCTAAGCAATTTTTTTAACTACTTATAACTCATAAACAAAGCCTCAAACGTAATATCGTTACTCTTGATTTTCATCTTAGAATGTCATATAGAGTTACCCCTTCAATTCTTGCCTAGATTCGACCGAACACCATGTATATCACTCTTGTGACACTATAAACGAATGAGATTCGCGTACAGCTCTAAATTATACAGACGAACATACGGGCTGCTACAATTTTCATGCTACTTGTTAATGTCTACATTTTTGCTTATAATTTTCTCAAAGGAATTTATTGCAAAATACTGTAAGTCAGAATATTGGGAATGGGGTTTTATATTACTAAATGATATAGACTCTTATTTGTGAAACACGATACTCTTATATAACACGAGGAAGGACAACTCTGATCGCACCTTGAGAGCTTTGTCACGAGACTAGCAAAACGCAGTGGTCGAAATTCCTACAACCCCGTCCGGATCCTTCAATCCGTTTGTTCTATTTCTCAACATTTTCGAATTTTCTAAAATGCCAGATGTAGGTTAGGTTCTTAGAAGCAGCCCTTAAGAAAGTACGTTAAGAAAGAACTGGTTTACGGTTAATTTTTGATTCGTAGTATTTCTGTATTCAATTTCTAACACAGAACAGAAGTGTTATAAAAGGTAGCACTTCTTCCACCAGACAGATTTCAACAGTTTAATAGCGTAGTACAAATGCATAACTTATATTAAGAGGTTTTTGGATAAAGAGATTGCACATACGTTACAATCAGTACCTTCATCGTCGCGGTTATACGCAGAAGGAAGCAGCTGATGCCCAAAAGAGAGAGATACCCAGGCAGAAGACTTAAGCAGCATCCTAACCGTATACTAGCATGATTACCAATCTAAATCGGCAAGAGCGGATGATTTCTCTTCTTAACAAAAAACAAAATTTTCCTATAAATATATATAATAAAACGTCGATTATTTAAATTAATTAGAGAATAAATTCATTCGGATAAATGGTTCTTCGGAGAATCGGTTTGAGAAAAGCAAAACTTTGATTATATAAAGCTGTAAGAGGAACCAGATAATCAGGGATGACGATGGCCAGAGTGGCCATTAGGGCCCCCATAGATCAGAGGTCCTCAATAAGGGTTGGGTCCGAGTACGCGCCAGACTCGGTCACGACCGTTAACACTTTCCAGGCCCGCACCAACGGCGAGTTCGTTTTTCGGGAAAGTGCTAAGTGGGAATGCGCCCATATAAGCATGAGAAAAAGGGCATAGTTAGTTAGTAAGACAGCAAACGTATTTTATGAACGAACGGCCTTTTTGTAAAGAAATAAAGTAACGCTCACGAAACAAACAGAGAATATGCGATTTTCAAATAAGTGAAAGATTAAATACCTAATGTGAAAAACGCGTTATAAAAATGAATTAAACGTGATCCAACTTTTATTCGGATAATCAATCATTTGACTAACCTACATACGGATAATCAATGTTATACTGTATCTATTTATTGTTTTCAGTTTATTTCACTGTCTGTAACCAAACATTTCTATGAAATCTTTTATTTTCGTTTTTATTACAAAATTCACAATTATTGTACCTTTTTAGAAGGTCACCGATGTGCTACGAGTAAAGAAGAAAATTAATTCAATAACAAACCTGATTGGTGTAAACGTAATACTCTGCATTTTGAAGCTAGCCGTTTACTTGCAAATACATGCAATTGTTCCCCAGCGATTAGGTTCACAAAACGTTTCTGAACCCTTCTTACAATGTCGTTATAACAATGTTACAAAGCGTTCTTCAGCTTTCTTAGGAATTCTATGGTAGCCTTGGGTGTTGTAAAAGTATTGAAACTGGCAATAACCTCTTGGGAGTGCTTGAATTCCTCGCAACAATGCATTTCAAACGATTTCGTGGTCTTTTTAGGAAGCAAGAAAGCTCTTCTTAACGCTGTAACCTGGCTATAACATGGTCCAGCGATTCTAATAGTGTTTTCAAGCTTTGCAGCAATGCTAATTATGGTCGTTTGCTGTTCCAAAGTATTTGAAATGCTTTATATTGTAGCAATGTCTCAACTACATGAAAGGAATCCTAACGACTGTTTAAAAATTGTTAACAATGTTTCAAACGTACTGATTGTTCATCTAATAATGTTGAATGCTGTTTATCATTCAAATCAAATTATATATAATGATATTTCGCGATGTCTAATAATATTTTCAGCCTTTCTCCTTGAAATCACGTGTTACAGTTGTGGTACAGTTTATGTTATGAATTGAATTTAACAAACATACATTTTATTTGCAATAAAATTTTAATTTAATTTTAATTAGTTTAATTTAAATTTAAATTACAATATGTACTAATTATGAACTGTGTTATGGTTTCTAAGGGCGAGAATTACCAACGAGGATTATTGAGGATTACGTTTCATACAATGTAATCTCAACGTAACATTTAATGCAAAATGAGGATTTTTATAAACGATAATTTTCAGATAAAACGGTTTGAGCTTACAAAAAAAGCTATTGTACGAAAGAAGTAGGCTATCACAAAGCAGCTATAGTTTTTATCATTCCAAAAACTGAATTAGAAAGAAGGGTGGTTATCTATAGAGAAAATCCGCAACAGATATTGAAGTTTAATTCAGGATTTTTAAAAATTTGCATTTGTATTTAAAGAGGAGAAAGAATTGATATCATATTTGTAAAAAGTGGAACATTTATTATTTGGGCTCACTGTAATCGATTTCAGATAACTAACGTTTCAGCTAACTGTACAAAACGACAGAGGGAAAATAATAGTTTTAATTCGTTAAAAGCTGGTTTAAAAGCGCAGATTTTATAAAGCAACATCAAGATTGCCTGTTTTAAAACCAAAAGTAACTTCAGTAATGGATACCCTAGACTTTAATAAAGTTCTAATTTCAACATTTTTTGAATTGTTAGATCAGTTATACAACGAATATAAATTCATATCAGATGAAATATACAATAGGGACGAAATAAACATATTCTTAATACTGAAAGCGAAATCAAAAGTATTTTCTTCAAACAGTAGAAAGCAAATCGAGGCTTTGACACAAAAAGAGTAGACAGTAACTACTGAGATTTGCTACAATGCAATCAAGAACTTATGTGCTTTTTATGCGATATTTTATATGATTTTTTGTCTCAAAACAATGAAACACAGCAAAATGGAGGATTGTGCTTGTTAACACTAGAGCTACCGACGATTACAGTGTACTTATTTGCATGGAACAGATCAAATTGAAAATTACATGAAAAAATATCAAATACACAGAAAACAAATCTTTATTTATACCTTCTGCAGAAAATCATACCAGATTTTGGAAACTTGCTAAAGTGAATTTATAAAGTTGCTACGAATGATCATCAATCCGTCATTTTGACTGCTCTGGTAGTTCTAGTGTTAATGACCATATATTTTGTATGGTCGCTAGAGACACTCAGCCCGTAGCTTTGACTATCGCACGATTTATGATTAAATACCTGATCTCTATCAGGTTAACAAGCACGGTTGTATGAATTGAATCCAAGGTGCAACTAAATGGCTGGTATCCTGAAGTCATGTAGTCATCGGGCATTGAAGGATGTATTTGAGAGTAGAATGGGATGAATAACGTCTCTTGTTCATTTTGCAGTTTAACACAGAAGACTATACATTTAATATGAAGATATATTTGATTTTTACACTCAGTTTTTCTTTTTTCTTACTTACCCTCTTTTCTTATATTCTACGACTCGGTTTTTCTAATGTGCTCTTTTCAACTTGCTCTTCTGATTCTTTCATTTCTACTGACTCATTTCTTTCCTTTTTTTTTTAATCTATTAGTTTGAGACCAGGGTCGTGCCGGTCTGTAAGCCAGACTTACAGACAAAATGGAATGTATAATGTTATTTGCACGAGGTTTTTATCTTTTACGATAATTGAAATCTAAAGAAAAAAATTTGCAAAAAAAACTCTCAAATTGACTAAAAGATTTGGTAAATAATTTGAATTAAAAACTCGTAGCGATCTTCCCTACTTTTTGAATGCAAAATAGAGTTGTTAGATAGGATCTGATAAATGTTAAAGAAAAGGACACCATGATGGAATTTTATTTGGATCATAAATAGTGATGCTGACCAACGGATTTTGATGTTCAGAGACATTAAAAGTGGAAAGTAAATTTTACAGATAGTCAGAAATATTTTCAGTGCTAGTTTCCGCTAAGTTGCTAGTTAGATATCTGTAGGATTTACCCGTTATAATTTTTAGGATCTTGTTTTGTCATCTTTGGAGCATCAGATTTATATTGTAATTGTGATTTGTCAACGTCCACCAGGTTTGAACTCCTAACAACTGACTCATTTCAACTATGGACACTTCTTATATATATACAAAACATACTAGATACGACACTCACCATAGAAGATATACACCATAAACTATCTAACAACACACTAGACAAAAGACTTGCATACATCAAATTCACTCTTCCTCTCTTACACATAAAACCAACACTTACAATATCGTTTATAGTGTGCATGGGAAAGTTTCGAAATACCAAACAACCCGACTTTGCGTCGCCTATTACTCTATGCAACGAGATGAGACAGTAAAAATGAATAGAAAGTCCACATCGGTGCTGTGGCAACAATTAAGTGGCTGCTCCTCAGGGGCAAATTAGTAAGCTGATGGTCACTTACTGATAGTCGTCACAGGTATGCCTAGGTGGAATTTTAACCCTCACTATAAACGTATGTAATAACGAACATACCACCTGGATCCCTTTGACCGTAGGTGTCTGCACTATGTAGAACGGATTCAAAAAAGGAGCTTCCTGTTTCTTTATACCTTGGGCTACTTAAAATTGTATACCTACCCAGTCCTACTCTCACGTTGATCAGGTAAGTTTACCGTATCTACTACCTCGTCTCGTAAGGGCGGACTATAAAGATAGGACCTTTGTCCTAAAGGATCTGGCCATGAAATGAGAAAAGCTATGTTGCTTTCTGGCAAGAGGACTATGATTAATGTGACTAATCACACAGCACTTACTCTAGTTACTTCTGAGTGATCAGTCCTTTTTTTAAAACGTTTTCTATCATGCTTCTGAATCGGTTAGTGAGTCATTCTTCAGGCTGGATACATTTTGACATGCTTGTTCAATGGTTTAAGCCAGGGACGGCAAACTTTTTCTCCGCCAAGAGCCACAGAATCCCTACCTCTAGTCGAACTGTTCCCTACTCGTGCGAAGCCACGGACAGGACGCGGAACGGGAACAAGTTAGTTATCGGTATGACTCTGTCTATTATGTAAATAATAGCATTATTCTTATAACACATTCTTATTTAAAAGAAGTCAAATAAGCAATAAAATATAAAATAAAAAACAAAATAAATTGTAAGAGACACAATGTCTGGTGCAAACGAAACTACAATAGGATAACGTGAAAATAAATAAACTAGTGAAAAATAAAGTTTCAGATACTAGCAAGGGAAGGACCCCAACTGTACCACACCGATTTCAACGATCTTTCATAGAATGATAGAGTACATATTGTTAAGTATGTTTGCTAAATATTAGCCGTAGTTACTTGATAGTTTTAAAGATATAATTGATTAAAGGTACATACTCCGTGAAGTGTTATGATTGTATATCCTTGGTTGCAAAGCCACGACGGCAAAGTGAAGTGTTGTGCGACTTATAAGCGGAAAGTTCCGCGACTGAATCCCAGTTGACTAAAGTTTTTTTAATTTTTTTTTCGTTGTCTTTTTTTCTTTTCTGTCCCACTACTATTTCACTGTGATGAAACTGTATAGCTAGACACATAGATAACATACAAATTAAAAAATATTCTGCAATAAACAAGCTTTTGTTCTGTAATCCTGATTCGGAATAACTTTCGATTTGTATTTTTTTTACATCTACGATAACTATCATTCTGATAGTCAACTCATCATGCACAGTGTCACCACAGTGAAGTAATAGTGACTAAAGAGAGAAAGAAAAAAGAAAAATAAATATAAAAAAATTTACATGACGGGGAGGATTCGATCGTCGAATTTCCGATTCACAATACATACAACCTGTCGCTTCGCCACTGTTACTTTACAATTATAAATTTATAATCATGGTACATCAATACGTATATGTCTTTAATTGTTTATATCTTTAAAACTACCAGGTAACTACGGCTAATATTTGGCAGACATACTTAACAATATGTACTCTATCATCTTATGAAAGATCGTTGAAATCCGTGTGGTACAGTTGGGGTCTTTCCCTTGTAGGTTATCAGAAACAAATGACGAGAAGTTCATTAGCCCCCACTACGCCAGAGTGGAGTCAAATAGGTATGAGAGGAAACATTTTTCCTGCCACTTGGTAGGGGAAGATCTATGTAGGAGAAATAGCCGCAAGTGGCCGTGGGCTGCCAGTTAACGGTTCCTGGTTTACGCGATTTGTGTAATTTACAAATACTTCCAAACTAACTTAACCCTTTCGCTACTACGGGCCATTATAGTGGCCTTCCATATGTTGTCACTGAGGTACTACGGGCCACTATAGTGGCCCTCCATAAAATATCGCGTAATATACATACGACGAGCATATGCAGTTATGCGGTTCTCGAACTATAATTAGAAGTGTGCATGTTAAGACGTTATAAATACCCTGTTTTGAGAAAAATTTTTGGTTTGAGAAAACACCGTCAAAGCAGCTCAGGTTGTAGTGAGCCGTGCAGTTTTGTCGCGGCTCGTCACGACGGCCCGTTCAGCGGGAGTATTGCGACGGAGAACCCACCCGTAGCGAAAGGGTTAATTCTACTTCTATTTGATGGCCAAGAAATGGACAGTACAATTTTCTGCATTTTACTCGCTGCTCTGTACTTCTACATCCCACTCGCGTAGTACACATGGTAGCAAGATCCGCAAATCAGATAATGCTAACCAATTCCTGAAATAAGCCATTCCAGATACACAGTATGTCGAAAAAATAACGAAATTTTTGAATTAAAAAAAAGAAACTACTAACGCCATCTTTTGAGACAATATATATTCTGAAAGCTGCATATGGTATCTACAAAACGAGACTAACCTTATTGAAATCTAGCAACTAGTTGTCAAGTTATAGCGCTTAAAGTGACAGTACCTTTAGTAATCTCGTCACAAAAACAAGATGGAACAGAGAGCTAATATTAAATTTTGTTTCAAGCTCGGTAAAACTTTTACGGAAACATTTGAATTGATGAAAAAAGTTTATGGCGATAATTGCTTTTCCCGTACACGTGTATTCGAGTGGTATAAGCGATTCCAGAACGGTCATGAAGTTTTGGAAGATGATTCTAATGTAGGCCGGCCAAATGACCAAAGGCATGATTTACGAAATTTTGACGAAGGATTCAAACAAACGGAAAGTCTGTGCTCGTTTTGTTCCTCACGCCTTAAATGAGGGCCAAGAAATTGCTCGCATTGAACACTGGAAGGACCTCATTAAAACAGCCAGACGAAACTTCACGTTTCTGGAATCGATTGTAACTGGTGATGAGTGTGACGTGGTGCTTCAAGTATGATCCTCTAACAAAGCGCAACGTGAAAGTTCCCAGGCTCTCCAAAATCCAAAAAATTGCATTTCTAGAAGTCACGAGGGAAGACAATGTTGATTTGTTTCTACGATTCCAAAGATATTATTCTTTGGAAATTCATTCCGGTCGGTCAAAGTGTCACTAGTGAATATCATTTGGGTGTTTCGGAGCGTTTATGGAAGAGAATCATTCGAGTGAGGCCTGAATGTCGAGCGCCAGGAAGTTGGTTTCTCTTGCACGATAATGCACCACCTCAGAAGATTGTCTCAGTCCTATGAATTTTTGGCGAAAAAACAAGTCTGTGTTCTATAATATCCTCCGTATTCGCCTGATTTACCTCCGTGTAACTATTTTTTGCTTACAAAACTCAAAGTGGCTATGAAAGGAACGTTTTATGACAGCGTTCCACAAGTTCAAGAGGCCGTGACGAAGGTGATTGGTCAATTCCGAAAGACGACATAAAAACGTGTATGATAGCATTGGCTGAACATGCATAGCGGTGCATTGATGCGGAAAGGATATATTTTGAATAAACAGAAATAATTTTTGCACAATAACTGATTGTTTTTTTCTTTTTTATTTAAAAAGTTCCATTATTTTTCCGACATACTGTGTACGTATATGGCAGTGCAGTGGCCATATAACCAGATAATATTATACTTATTGACGTGTCTCTTCAATGAGAGAATAACCTCCACGATTAATTTCAAGGGAACTTTTTATACGTATTAAAATTACAAAATTAGAAATAAGAATAATTAATATAATGATTTAATAAAAAAATTTGAATTTATATGTCAATATAATAAAATATAAGCAATTTTATTATATCATGAGTATTTGAAGCAAAAGAATAAGATTTTGAATTTTGTACAGACATTAATTCAAATTAATTATAATTAAAATTAAATTTTAACAGAGTTTGAAAGAATGACGACACGTTTTATAAAATTTTACAACAAAATTTCATAAGCAACTTTATAAACAACTTAATAAATTTATTAAATTTCCAAGATTAGTTTCCTACAAGACTACGTACAGTAGTGCCCACTTTAATGTCCACGCAAGCAGGACATACAAATATTAAATTTCATCTTTCTTTCTGATACCCGACACTATAGAGAAAACGAATAAAATTTATTACCCGATATGTTCGAAGCTTACTGCATGATTCCCAAAATATGGCAGAGACAGCAACGGTTGCTAAAGTGGGCAAAAATGCAGACAATAACTCTTAAGGGGCCATTTTACTGTGGCGGTCCGAAATCAAGACGATTTTTTGGGAATTTTTTGTGGGTAAACTATACAACATATCACTTTGCAGCCTAGGATATTTATTTATTATAATCTGAAGTTTATTTAAAAATTTTTGCGAGCCAGGAGAGCATATGTGTGTGAAATTACAGAACGTTTTTTATGACATCGTAAAACAAACAGCCTTTTATAGCTGCTCTGATTCCAGCTTTTGTAGTGATTTGAAAACAGAAAATAAACAAGATTCTTAATCTGTATGAGCGTGGCTATCGTCGGTACCAGAATGGTTTGAAAATACTGAACAGAAAAAAAATGGCGCTGGTCTAAAGAAAAATTTTTAAATTTTGGTAAAAAAATCGGAATGTTTTATATTCCCAAAATTCGAAAAAAATTCCAATCGAAGCAATTCTGGTAGGGACGAGAATGACACATCTAATGAACACATCTGCCAAGCAGGAAGTGAATCGGTCAATCCGTTATGGAGCTATCGTGGCAGCCATTTCCAAAAATGTGGTTTTGAGAAAAACGCGTTTAAAGTTTCAAGTACTGTTTAGGTGTATATAGAAAGTTTTGATCATACTTATAAGCTAATTAGCTATCCCAGGGCCGTACAGTACACCTTCCTTCTCTTCCTAGAATTCCTATAGTGTTGATGCTGCAGTTCTACGAGCTGTCCGAGCCTCTTTCGACGCCTATTGGCTTTTTATCGCTACGTGCCTTTTGCGGATGTTATCGCGATTATCAGTGAAAGTTTTGGTTATTGGGCCAATGACGATTCCCATACAGAGTTCTTCATATTTTCAACCGAATCGGTGTTTCGTAAAATGGCTAATCCATAATATGTGGTCAAATTGTTGATATCGGCTAGCTTCCCGGATCTTTTTCCTCCTATACCTTTATTCTTTTTCTTCACACTTCTCAATCAAGTTCCAAACCTTTTCTTCACGTGTAGAACACATTCAAGCTTCTTCACTATCATATTATCGTAAGGATTCAAATCTATAATAGAATTCCGCGCTTGCTGAGATAAGCCGACCGCTCAGATAGCTGCGCGCGGCAGAACGGCGCTTCGTGTGAAGGCACATAACATCGTTAATTTTTCGAATTTTGTTAAATCCCTTTGAGAACAAGTTTCTAGCATGTTAAAGTCTAAGAAAATGAAAAAAAAAAATTCAATTTTTTCAATCCATCACAGTAGAATAGCCCCTTAACGCTCCGACGGCTCTGCGGCAGAGAAATTCCGTATTTCATATGATTATATTCCAGATGCTTTGTCATTAAGTTATTTTCTGACCTATTTTTATGGTTAAAGACATGGATAAAGAATGTTATACTGAGAATGTAAAGCTGAGCGATAGTAAAGACGTATTTACTATGAAGAAATCAAAATTGTCTGAAAAAGGGACTGTTGTATATGAATAAAAGAAATGCACGAAGCACTAAGGATTAAAATAGACGTCGTTGTATTAGATTTTGCGTGAATCAAGGTTGATCAATGGACTAATACACATATTGGGCATTCAGCACAGCAGATTTCTAACATTGCTCGTAAACTAAGTTTTATAATATGAATACTGGAAGAATAACTAACGCTTGAGAATGTCGCAAGGAAAACGAGCAGCTGCATTCAATAAATTATACATGCTCAATGGCGTTTCTGGGCGTATCTCGAACTGGAACGGTCGTAAGCCAACGTTACTGCTATTGGATTTGCACGTCGAAACGACGATACCGTGTTCTTCGTCGATTCTCATCTGCCCTGCGGTTCCTGGCCCATCACCAGCTATCGCGGCCGATTTTTATTCATGAAAACATTTTAAATTCCGATAGTGAAATTACTACCATCGCCTTGCTTTCAGTCTCACCCTACTCCCTTTTATCGAGAGGCCGTTCTTTTCTAACAAAACTTGCCGGCTTTCTATTCCAAAAATACTACGATCGTTTTTCCATCTTCCTGAGAAATTGGATATCGACTAGCTAGGCAGTAAACGAGAAGTTGTACACCACCGCTCAAAAGTTTAGAGCGTGTTATGATTTTAAAACGTATAAAGTTTTTCTTAACAATTAAGTATTATTCTGTAAACGTTATTCTACATTGATAAGGTCATCTTTGATTACAATTAAAATTGTAGGTTGTAACTATAATATATAATGTTTATTCTTTGAGGAAATAATCCTAATCTATGAAGGTGTTCTTTGATTAAAATTTAACATTTTAGAATCGAATTATTATTAGCATCTAATATTAAAATGTTTATATTTTATAAATTAATGAGAAAATCTGTAAAGAAAGTATACAATAGCATAATGAAATCTATTAAACATTATAAAATATCCATCTAATTTTTTTCGAACTTCACTTAGAGAACTACTGCCTTTCCAGTTTCTAGTTCTAACCTGTATGTGTATAACGAGATAGTTAATTCAAACTATACAACTCGTATAATTGCTTTTATAATGTCACCTTAACCAATTTGTTTACTGAGGAAATATATCTACATGTATTTGCTATTTAAATAATTAGCTTGTATATTTATTGTAATTTGACTTATTATTATAAAAACTGCTGGAAACTACATCATGTTTGGAATAATATTACTTCATGAATGAAAATTAACTTAAATGTCAGATATCTTTATCAATGAGTCTACAAATAGTACATAATATTTTCATAGTTATTGTAAAAATATCTTTATGATATCTTTAATGTTTACGAGGTATTCCAACATTTTCAGTTAATGAACACGGTGTAGCTGATTTTATAAACGGATTATCAGTTTCTAATAAATAAGGACTTGAAAATTCATCAGCTGATGATGTGAGAGAGAGGGAAATCGAAAGGTAGGACTAATCGCGTGGCATTGTGACATGCGGGCTATGACATTGTAGCGTGTTGTTTTTGTTTATTTTTGGCGGACAGTTTTGTTTCATCTACACGAAAAAAATAAGTGTTGTTTTTGTGTTACCTTACTACATCAAATTGTATTACTTAGTAATTATTAGTAATTATTGGATAACCACGTTAATTTGAAGGGATCTTATTGACTTGTGCCGTTGCTCCACGTTATTCTATTTGTGGGTGCCGTACTGCACAATTTTGTGGCGGTTTTGTATGCCTCGCTGCATTCTGCTGCACTTTTTTGCGTCCTACTGAACCTCTGCCCATTTCTCCAGAGCGTTTGTTACACAAGATTGGTGGCCTCCGATTGGTGAGCATCATTAACACGTTGAATGCCATGAGGGTCACCGGTGACCGGCGCACTCAAATTGATAGAAATACATTGTTTTGTCGCGTCCTCGAATGGCAGGATCGCAACTGTCGACCGCCGCTTGTTTGCTTTAGACGACTGTTTTGTTTGTATCGCGTTTGAATGAATGATCGCGAATGAATCTCGAATGACTGATTGACTGAGTATCTGACTTCTGACTGTTGTAGATCTCGTATGACTGATCTCGTATGTATATTGTCTGATCGAAGCGCGGTTTGTATCGTTGAATGTTTGTTGTCTGTATTGTTTATACTGTTCTCGACGCCGAAGTGACTCGGTTTTATATGGAGGAGTTCGACTGGTCACTCCTCCATACCTCAAGACGATACGCTAATTGGTTGAAGTCGAAAAATCAAGACTCCAATCAGCGTATGCCCTGAGTGCCCCCAACCCCCGTTCTTGTGCCCTTAGCACGCGTTTCGAGAACGAGGGTGGGGTGAGTCACTCGGAGCGGGAAGGTTTCCCGAATTTCGGCAACGAAGGGGAAACTTCTTCCGGGCCCGTGTACCTGTCGCATGTGGGTACCGGCTGGGCGCTCTTCGGAAGTCCCTCATTTATGACACGCTCTTGGCTATTGAGGAATTACGGTGACTCGAAAATTAAACTATTGTCCCTCTACGGACGTTAAGAGGGTTCGAAAAAAAGGCAAAAAGGCTAAAACTGCTTAATCCTCAAAAATAGCATTACCGGTACGTTCGTGTCATAAATGCCGATGGAAAGCTTCCTGCTGCTGTTCCGTTAGGACGGAACATACATAATTTAGAAAAATGTAAATACCTATCAATTTTTGATTATTACTATCGTTAATGCAATGGCGTGAAGAAATTAATACAGTAAAAAAATATCTAAAAGTAGTTATACTTATTTGTTGTAGGTAATATTTCAACAGTGTATGTATCGTATAATAAAAAATTCATCATGGCGTCACGGGCAAACCCTGTAAAACTGACGTGGCATTCAACGTGTTAACAACATTTAAGTTCATATTAGCTGGAGGAATAAAACATCAATTAGTTTTTTAACATACTTTTATCAGTGATAATAAAGGGTGTACGAAGGAATTGTCTTGTTATATTATTATTACCGGCCTCTGGCGAAGTTTAACCGCGTAAACGTGCGACAATTAAAGTGTTAATGTGTTCTGTTCTCTTCTGCTCTGTTCTGTTCTGTTTTTTGGATAGCATTTTTCAGGTCTTTTACAAGCTCGCTTTCTAAACTCTCAGAAATAATATTTTTCTCTGACTTTGTAACAAACCTCATTTGACGATAAACTTTAGCTGCGAATTTATAATTGGATTTTATAAAAAACATAACTTAAACATTTGATTAATTTCGTGAGTTAGTGTATTTAAAACAAAAATAAGATTTAAAAATATAATAAACATTAATGAGTTTATTAGATAAAATTAATCAGACTGAAAAAGTAATGTTCCTTAAATTTGCATTCAAGAAAATGTGAATAAACTAAAAAATGTAATTTAACAAAAATTTTAATGAAAGTACAATGGGTTTATTAAAATCAATAAAATCTGTGACTATAATAACTCTAATAACTGTAGCATTGAATCTTACACAAGTTTCGGATCTTTCTGAATAAGTAAAAGTAATAAATTGTCAAAGATCCTTGTTTCCCTTTTTATTATTTTACCAAATTGTTACATTCGTTTCTGACTGTTAAGATGCATTTATTATCTACAAAATTAAAAGATTTAACATGAATCGCTGTTTTCATAAATTCTCTAATTTCTTGCTCCCATTTCTTATAGTTTAAAAGTAGATCCTATCGCGGTTCTTTTAATATTACGACGTGTTTATGATAACGAATAAGAGATACAGTTACGAAACGGAGAAATAAAGATCCCATAAAAATGTTAGGTACTTCCAGGCAGGGACTTAATATTGATATAACTCTGATGCCGGCATTATGCCAGTAAAGCTATACCGAAACCGATATAATACCGTAATTGACTATTATCGAAATACCGATATCGATATTGTACTAAAGTTGGTGTACTACTGAAAACCAAAATAAATACTTAATTCGGTATTAATTCGGTATTTTGATTGAAGAAATGCAAATAAGAATTAAAGTCTGACGTCAAACTATTATTGAACTTGAGAGACGGATCTTCACTCGTTTATATTCCATCGTTTTATCGTCGAGCCATAATATTACCATAAGAAGGAATAAAGAATATAATATTTTTAACGTGTGGATATATAAAATATTTAAATATACTTATAATTAGTACTGAGTCACTTAAACAAACCTCAAATGTTTTGAAGCTGATTCAGATTTAACAAAACGCAAAATATATATATTTTTTACACCTCAAAACAAAAATAAATAAGTTGCAAACAAAACACATACATTTAAATGCCTGTGCAATAATAATACACGCGTTCACACACACGCGCGCGCGCGCGCGAGCTAATATTATGTGTACGTATTAGGGTGTCCCATAAGTTTCTTCCCTTTTTTTGATGCGAAATGAATACACGATATTTGTTGTTTAAGGTGAATTTATTATATTATATATAAATCGTTCAGTTCTATAACCTCCTTGCATCTCCCAGGAAGCCTCATTATGCCCTCTTTCCAAAATTGTTGAAGCTTATTTGCAAAATATTCATCAAGGTGTGTTTTTATTTTGCTTATGGATTTGAAAGATTTACCACGGAGAGAATTTTTTAAACAGAGGAACAAGTAATAATCTAATGGAGCAAGGTCTGGGGAGTACGGAGGATGAGGTAGAACGTCCTAATCAAACTGTAATAATTTTTGCCTTACGGCCAACGCAACATGCTGTCTTGCGTTGTCGTGATGCAAAACGACACCTCGTCGGTTCGCTAATTCTGGCCGTTTTTCTGCTATGGCGGCTTTCAATTGATCCAGTTGATTGTAATATTTGTCAGCATTGATCGTATCACCTTGAGAAAGGAGCTCGTAGTACACTACACCTTTCCAGTCCCACCAAATGCACAAAAGAACCTTCTTCGGATGAAGTCCAGGCTTCGCAACAGTTGAAGGTCTATTTTCCTTAGACCAAGTGCGTTTTCGACGCACATTTTGGTATGAAATTCAAGTTTCGTCTCCAGTGACAAGCCTCTTTAAGAAAGGCTCCTTTTCATGTCGCTGGAGAAGCAAATCGCACGTAGAGACGCGGTTCATAAGGCCGGTCTCCGTGAATAGGTGTGGAACCCAAACTTCATATCGATTCGCATATCCCATCTTGATTAAATGCTTATGTACCGTTGTCTTGCGAATATTAGTGGCATCCACCATCTCACGCACACTATATCGCAGATTTTCAGTGAGCACAGTCTTGATAATGTCCGTATCCGTCGTTGCTGGGCGGCCGTTGCGGTCTTTATCTTTCAACTAAAAATTACCAGCTCTAAATTTTTTAAACCAATTGCGAACGGTCCTAATAGTCGTAGTACCACTTGACTTTACAATTTAACAACTTCAACACTCTTTCTACGTTCACAGTCAAAACCTTTCTTCTACGTTAGTCAAATACTTTCTGCCACGCGCCCGCATTTTCCCCGTCATATATTCTTCCAAATACTCGTTTCCTTCCATTCTAATTGTCAACTTGCCTCACTCGATGCATTCGATCACGATCATGTAGAATTTTCCAGTCGCAACGTTTTCTCAAGTGCTCATCTTTCACGCCTTAGAAACATTCGAGTCTAAACATTCTGCGTTCACACGACAATCGCCCAACTCAAGCACTCTTCAGACTTTCCCAAGCTCGCATCCACTCAGTCGCATTCCTACAGAGTACAGGGTGTTCGGACAGCCCTGGGCTTCAGTTGAAAGAGTAACTCCCTGAGACAGTCTAAGACGAAAATCAAGAGTAACGATTTTGCGTTTGAGGCTTTGTTTACGAGTTATAACTAGTTAAAGATATCGTTTAATCCGGACCGTTCGATGCTTGAGAGCGGGTAACCGAGGCAACTCGGTCGGTAACGTCGCTGAGTCCACAGTGATGCTCAAGCGTCGAACGGTCCGGATTTAACGATATCTTTAACTAGTTATAACTCGTAAACAAAGCCTCAAACGCAAAATCGTTACTCTTGATTTTCGTCTTAGAATGTCTCAGGGAGTTACTCTTTTAATTTAAGCCCAGGGCTGTCCGAACACCCTGTATACATGTACAATATAAAATATATGAGTATCCGTATATTACGACTTACACGGTTCAAAGTTCGCAGTCATTAACACGTTCCGTGTTGCGTGATTGGACACGAATTTTCTGTTCAAGTAACAGAGTTTTCGTTGTGAGACAGAAAGCTTTTTCTGCAATTGTTGGATTTCGACGGGGTCAGGGACAGTATTTTTAGTTTTTAAGGAGAAACAAGTAAATAAAATCCTTTTAGGTTTTAATGTTTAATAATAATAATAATATAGATTTAACTAATAATTACGATAATGTTTTCTTATCTTTTATCTTAATTTTATGTGTAGGATTATTTATTGGCCAAAGGGTTTTATACATAAACTACTGTCAGGATTCTTTCCAAGACCGCGACTATTACAACGACGATTATGACGACAAGCTAATACAACGACTTCTACTAACGAACTGTATAGACCTCTCGCGAGGCTCCCTATTTATTTGCCTCGAGCCCATAGGCGGTTCCTGTCTTTGTCAATCAGGACCTTCAAAAAAATGCCCGCCTTCAATATCCGCACTCTGTGCAAACCTCGGTGACGCTTTTGCATCTAGGATATCAGTTGTTCGTATTTTCTTCGGTGATCACGTTTATGGCGGCAACTGTTTATCCTTACAACGCAGGCGTTGTTTAAAGCGGCGCCGAAAAGTAAGCGCGGCGGCACCTTAAAGTTTGATCCGCGGGCCACCTAAAGAAAGCAATGGCAATTGGCATTTGTTATTAATCTCTGCCGCTCTCCCCTATACAAATGCCCTGTTAATCCGTAAATTGCCTACATATGCAATCTTTAATTTTACTTTCCTTTTATCTTTCTTACTTACTTGCTCTCTCAGATCTCAAAAACGAAGTGAAGATCATACCATACAGCAATCATTCAGAACACACTCATTCTTGCCAACATACTTTCATACACCACATTCATACCAACCATTCACACTAATTGTTCTCAACAGCAATAAATACTTATTACTTTGTTCTTTGATAAATCTTATACTCTTCACCCTTTATTTTGATAATTATGATTTTTGTCGAATTATATTTATTATTAGGCATATGCAAAATTATTAATCTCGGTAATGTGATACACGAACCCATCACGTAGTCTAAACGGAATGCCGCCAAAATTCAAACTGGCACGGAACATGTTAATTACACGTGTATATGTGTATTCAAATACACGTGAAATAGGAATCGCTATTTTCAACCAATTGATATAGTTCCAAGAAATTCTTTCTTGCTCACCACAACAATTGTTTCCTCGTTATCGAATGAAATTCCGTCAGTTCAAAAGACAAACGACTTTAATGTCGGCCCCTAGTGCACCGACACAGGTGCGTCGAACTGCGCCGTGCTATTCGCCTGAAAGCGTTATTTCAGATTTAGCGCGTTATTTCGTAAATTGCACACGAAAGGTGTGAATAAATAATCAACACGTGGGACTTGGCGATCTTGGGCTTCGACGAAACCCTGCTCCCCATCCTACACTCTTAAACGAACGAATTTGCACGGAACTTTAGTTTCGAGGGGTGCACGCCTACTTATTTGAATTCGAGCACAACCCTTGAAAACAACTTTGCAGAAGCGATTCAAGTACAATATTTTAACGCTTTATTTAATGCCATTTTTATATTCATTTTACTTAATAGTAATATTATATACACCCAACTCTTTCTTTACACGATTTTGAAATAACGCGGTTCAACAATAAGAATAAATACACCTTTTTACACGAATTTTTTGTTCTAGCACGAATCCCTAAAAATTTTTTTTAATTCTAATTTTGACAGTGTCTTACAGAAACTTATCTATACAGCAACAAAATACAATTGGGGGAATACCGTAATACCCGGAATACATAAGTAAATATACCGTTAGTCGGTTTATGCCCATAGGTGTGTTAGTGACTTGGTCTTTTTCATGGTCTCTTTACTTTACGGGAAATATCCGATTTTTCAAGTAGCCATCAATAGTTGCAAAATTGATTTTTATTCCTAATTTTAATTTTAATTTTTATATGCTTTGTACTTATGGATTGAATTTTCACTGTACACTAATTTTAATTATTTTTGTAATAAAAATGAATTGTTTTTTTTTTTATAAATACTTATGTAATATGGATTTCATTATTACTTCTTTTGCACGGTTTTTTGGGAAAATATTTAGAGTTTTTTCACACGATTTTTTAAACTTGTGGAACATATCCCCAAATTTACCATATGTCGCATGTATTTTTTTATGCGATTTTTCTTTGCACGCTTTTCTAAGGAACGTATCTACCGTATAAAAAAAGGGTAGGGTGTAATTCAACAATAGCGGTGGTAATGATAATATCAATAGCATTGTAATATAGTAATGTCGCAGTATAGTAACTTTTAATGATTTCAAACAAATTTCATTCAAAATGTAAAGAAATTTCGCAGTTGCAAATTGCTCTTTAAGGATTGTAACTACTATTGGGAAACGAAAAGATGATCGACTACTCACGAGCTAAAAACGCGAGACGCAAGGGGAATCAGCCGCTAGGTTCACCAATTCTCCCCACTTCTTAGGTGCCGGGTGGACGGACTGCATAGCAATAGGATTTCCAGATATCAAAGGATAATGTAAAAATTTAGAAAATACAGAAAATTATAGACATAGCATTGTCTAATTGCATTAAAAAATGTAACGATAAATTAATAAAAAAAATTTTAATTAATTTTAAAATTTATTAAAAATTTTAATAAAATTATAAATATTTTTAATACTGAGATTTAATTAATTTTAATTTGTAACATAATTATTGCACAATATTAAACATTATTAAACAATGAACATTAATCTTTTTATTTAGGAAATTTCCAATATCCTTACTTGCATTATATCATTTCTGAATGCAGAAAAAGCAACTAGCTTTAGGTACCGATACAGTTTAGAATAGCTGCGATGTTAACACATTGCGTACGACGCTCTGCTCGCCAAAAAATTGAATATAGTGCATACAAGCACCTTTTTCAATCTTCATTTGTAAGTTCTTCAATGTTAGTATATTTTTTGTAGATTGGTTTATTGTGTAACAATAAATGTGGCAAATGTAACAAGCATAACAAACAAATCGTATTATTTGGAGTTGTAAATACGCGTATGTAAGAAAATATTAAAACGAGATATCTCGTGACTCGTACGCAATGTGTTAACCCTTTGCACTCGGCTGTCCCCTCTCATGGGACATAGTAATTCTAGCATATCACTCGCTCTCATGGGACATTAAACTTTATTAGTGATTACGGGGATTTGAGTTATTTCAGCGTAACTTTTTGAGACATGCATGTTTCTCTGAAGTTTTCTTCTGAAATGGCACAAAAAGTCAAATCAAAATATACTAAAATTACTAAGATATATACAAGATCGCGCGGATCAATACGCTTTGACGTATTGTTTCCTCCGTAAATCGCTGAAATGGTGGAGGAAGTTATTTTTTTGGGGGTTGGAAATATGTGTCATCAACTCATATATAATGTATTGCATTTCAAAAAAAACATATCATTATGAAACGCCATTGACGCACTACAAGTTTGTCAAGACACTGATTGACCAATCGAGGGGTGATTTTTGTACATCAAGAAGGCGTCCATCCACATCATTTGAAGACACCGGGTTAGACAGCAAACTACATATTCCCGATGTGGGACAAAGAAAACGGGACTGTATAGTTTGTTCCAACAGGAAAACATCTGATGGCAGGCTTCAAACAACGTATTATTGCCAAACATACACAAATCAGCCTGCAATGCATTGGGGAGTGTTTCAAAATTTATCACACTGTACAAAATTATAAACAATAAAATATTGATTTTTTTGCGAATATACATTCCTCGATGTCACTCAATTCACATAAGTCCAATATCATTATAATACGTTGCTTGGTTCCAAAATTATACTAAATAATAATAATAATCTGTAAATGGACGTTTCCGCCGCAAAGTAGCGTCGAGTAGCTGGTAGCCAGCGTCCAGAATCGTGCCGAATGCAAAGGGTTAATATTATAAGTTGATGTCTACGCCAGTGCCATTCTCTTGTGCTGTATCTCACTTTGCCGCTTTCCTTTCGTTCGTTTTCTTCGTTACGCGATGTAGGAGTTAGGAGTAAGGAATTACACGAGTAAGGAGCTACTAGACTTTGCCAATAATAAGCAAGAATCTGGAAAGTAGTAGGGATTAGATAGGACGGGCCACGAATTCCCCTTGTGTCTCGAGTCTTTTAGCTTGTTGGTAGTCAGTCATCTTTTCGTTTCCTAATAGTAGTTTATGATGGAAATGAGATTAAAAAGAAGAGAGCAAGCGAAACCGTTTTTGGAACACGTGGTAATATACAATAGTTTAATATGTTCAATGTCACGGGGGTCACCGGTGAATGGCACTCAACTTGGCGGTAGCGCCGTGAGGGTCACTGGTGACCGGCGCGCTCAAATTGATAGAAATATGTAATTTAGAAAAATGTTAGTACTTATCAATTTTTCATTATTACCCTCGTTAATGCAATGGTGTGAAGAAATTAATACAGTAAAAAATATCTAAAAGTAGTTACACTTATTTGTTGTAGGTAATATTTCAACAGTATATGTAACGTATAATAGAAAATTCATCGTGGCGCCACGGGCAAATCCTGTAAAATTGGCGTGGTATTCAACGTGTTAATGTTTACGATTCGACGGTTATACACAGAATATGTCCTTCGGACAAAGGATTCGGCGAATGACCCATTAGCACACATACAAACATATACACGACGGCATTGATAATAAACTCTTACATGCTATTGTAAGATGTTGCGAGTATGAACGTTCGAGTTTTCAAGTAGTTTTTATGCATTTATAGGAAATCTAAGTATGCATAAAAGTACGGAATGCATATAATGTGCAAAAATATACAAAATACAATACTGTACCCTTATATGTACCGGAGTATTCCTACTGCTTCCTGGAACTGCTTGCTCGATTTCCTGTTTCACATACACTTGTGTTTTGTTCTCGCTCTCCATGTTTCTCACTTGCTCTGGTTGCTTCTCACTCTCACCCATGTCGAACACACGGTAGGGTGATAATAAGTAAGATAACATCGGCCAATTCATGGAAATTCACCTCTGAGGATAATACAATACTGATCAAAAGTTATTCGCAGACTTTTTATACATTCTCCACTGATGCACTGCTGGAATACTGGGTATTAACGAAAATGTTAAAATGTTAAAATATTTTAGTATAGAATTATCTAATATATAAGATGTCTTGTACTGAAAATACTCGTCTATAAATTATCATTTTAACTTAAAATAGCGCTAAACGTGAACCTCCCTATCACGTAAAATGATAATCTGTTTTCACATTATACAGGGTGTTCGGACAGCCCTGGGCTTAAATTGAAAGAGTAACTCCCTGAGACATTCTAAGGCGAAAATCAAGAGTAACGATTTTGCGTTTGAGGCTTTGTTTATATTGGAGATTATGGATTGAAAGGAATAAAATAATGATAACTGTTCACTTAATATTTTAACTAGACTTTATTTCTAAGGGAAGGTATATCGCTTTCTAAACCTGATCTCTACACAGCGAGAGGCAAGACTCGAATGAATAGAAAAAGGCTAAAGGACACAGTTCGTTAGGGTCCTCTAATTCTTACGCACAGCGTGGTAAGGAAAACCACTTGACCCGTTCCCGGAACCTCCTCAGCCGATAGCTCGACCTTACATAAATATTTCTTCGAGGCGATTGATTTTTGTTTATTCGTTAAGATACGAATTTCCAACAGTTTACGAGTTATAACTAGTTAAAGATATCGTTTAATCCGGACCGTTCGACGCTTGAGCATCACTGTGGACTCAGCGACGTTACCGACCGAGTTGCCTCGGTTACCCGCTCTCAAGAGTCGAACGGTCCGGATTAAACGATATCTTTAACTAGTTATAACTCGTAAACAAAGCCTCAAACGCAAAATCGTTACTCTTGATTTTCGTCTTAGAATGTCTCAGGGAGTTACTCTTTCAATTTAAGCCCAGGGCTGTCCGAACACCCTGTATAGGGCTACCTGATTCTTTTGTTTATCCAGTGAGAGTTTAGTACTACAATATTAGACGCCAATCGGTTGATGTTGACACTGAAAAATGGAATAAAAGCCACATTTGCCATATAATGTTACCACTCTTGTTCACGAAGGCATTCAACCGATATCAGCAGTGAAAATTGTACTAAAAATATTTAGAAATGGCAAGAACGATACAGATTGGTGTTAAATCCAGAAGTGCTATTTCACTTTTAGAAAAGAAGATTGTTCTTTGCGAAGTATTGCAAGCAAATTGAAAATATCATACAAGGGAGTTCAGAGTACGGTAAAACGTTTTAAAAGTTTTGGCTGTTTAAAAGACAAACCACAATCAGGAAGACCCAGTATAACGTCGAAGGCTGAAGATATTAGAATACAGATTATTTTCAAATGGAACAGACGGCATGAAAGTTATAGTAGATCATAGTAGACCGACTCCAGTATCTCTGACGACAAAGAGCTGATAGTTTAAACGGTCGCATAGCTATCAGGAAACCATTATTTTCGTCAAAAATTGCAAAATGTGGTTGAATCGAGCACAAAATCACAAAAAAATGGGACATTTGAGGAGTGGAGCAGAATCCTTTGGACTGACAAATCCAAGTTTGAACTATTGGGTCGCACCGAAGAACATTTGTCCGTTGATCTTTAGGACAAAAAATGTTGACAGAATATGGTGAAGGCTCAGTTATGGTGTGGAGATGATTCTCGACCGTTGAAGTAGGAAAACTGATAAAAATAGAAAATACAATGAGGAAGTAGGATTACAAGCAGATACTTGAGCAACATGGTATACCATTAAGTTGTCATTTAATAGGCAGAAATTTTATTACACAACAGAATAACTACCCTGAACACTCATCTAAATTGTGTAAAGGGTTCTTGTTGCCAAAAAAAACAGAAAGGCTTCTGAAGAATATGATATGGACGTTAGATCACAGTCGCCAGATTTGAACTCAATTGAGCATTTACGGGAAGAACTCGATAGAAATATCCGGTTCCACTGTCCAGCATTGAAGGAATACCTTTAGCAAGTGCTACAAGAAGCGTGGAAGAATATAAAATTAGAAACAATTAGAAAATTTATTGCTTGGATGTCTAGAATATGCCAGGCAATCATTAGAAGCTTTTTGGATGAAATGGCGATTTAAGAAAACTATCTATTTCCTTATGAAAAGAACGAAAGAGAATGTTTTTAAATGTTCCTAAACAAATGTGTAACTTTGCATCAGTATATGCTGCTTTCCTTAAAACTCGTAGGGATTTCAAACTTTTAGCCGGTAGAGTATACGGGGTGTCCCAGGTTATAATGTTCAAACTTTGTTAGTGTATTCTATGGCACAAAATAAGAAAAAAAATGTTATGTAAACATAGGTCATACAGAGCTTTATTAAGAAGTTATAACAAAAATTCAATGTAGTAGCATGGAAGGAATTTTGCAAATATCTCGGAAACTAAGGCCGAGTGACGGTTATATGTATAAGAAAAAGTTGTTTAGAATACTCTCTTCTATAATATATATCAGAATCATTAAAATCGGAGTTGAGGCTCGTAAAGTAAATAATTACCTATTTCTTAGTGTTTAAACGTGTCCGCTTGAATCTATTGACGCGCCAGCCCTCGTTGCGATCCTCACAAGTTATTATTGATGATAATTCGTTTCAATGTTTGGTGACCTCAGATAGTAAACATAGCTTACTTAAACACACTGAAAAACACAATACTGTTGATCTATCGAAGCCAATGCTCGCAGTATCAGCAAGTTGATCACTATTCCTATTCTGAATTTTTGTTATAACTTTTTAATAAAGCTTTATATGACCTATGTTTACATAACATTTTTTTTTTACTTTGTACAGTGGAATACACTGACAAAGTTTGAACATTCAAACCTGGGACACCCTGTATAATAGATATCCATCATACACGAACAGGAATTTATGAGTCACCTTGTGCATAAGGTCTAAGGCAGCATAGTTTGAAGCATAAAAATAACAAAATTATTTATGGTGCAAAATTTATGTTAATTTAATGACTAAATCCTTAAGTACTAAAATAACCTATCAATTTTGTTGATTCCTATTCGCGTAGGTTAAGTTTAATGTCAAGGAAGCAATTGTTCTATTATTCGATCACTCGCATCTTCCTATTAATGCGGATATCGGAGGCTTTCCTGTGCTTTCGTACGTCTGAAAAGCCTGAAGTTGTTCCGAAAATGGTTCCCAGTAGTCGCGGTTCTTGATTCCGAAAGTCGTAGTACCAGCTAAGGGCCACTTGCGTCCAATCCTCAAGGTAGTCAGAAACCACGATGGGGAACACGATCATTCAATACGCTGTCGAGGGTCAGAGGGTACAGGTGCCCCAAAAACCAAGAATAGGAAAATGGAACAGCCTGCTTCAATTCGACTCCCTAAATCTTCTTAAGCTGTATTTAAGTATCGCGATGCGGCGTATCTACGCGATGCTGAACTTCTTTAAGCTTCGAATTCTTATGTAGAAGACTTTTTCCATTGGTTGTCGTTTCGTTCTACTCGGTGTATACATTTAAGAAAGAAAAACAAAGTGTAGTTGGTGGGAAAGTGTAGATATTACACGCTGGCTACAAGAAGTATTCATATAAATTTATAATTTTGAATTAGATGCTTTCCGATTAAATTCTATACCCAATAAAAAGTGATTTTAGTGATTTAAAAACAGTGATTTTGACTTGAGAAATAAAAGGTAAATAAAAGGACTGTAGTAATAAGAGTTACAACACTTATCTCATGGGGCCCAAGAAAAACTGTTCGTTACTCGAGCGACGCACGATGCAAAATCAACACCCGTCATTTTCCAGAAAGTATTACATAAACATTTAATGACGTTAAACCTACTTACTCGCAAAATGCACAAGGGCGTGTCGAAACCCGCTCATTCAGATTTTCCAGTAAAGAAGGTCAATAACCTCTTAAAGCAGATAATACACAAAGATAAAACACCCACACGTATCTAAATTACGATTGTTCCATCCGCGAATTTGCATTACACACGAATCACAGCTATCCACGTGTATCACGTTCTTGCAGTATTGCTTACAGAAGTCTACACAACGTATTAATATCTTAAAATGCAATTTAACGTAGTTCGGTAATTTAAATTCGAGGAAAAGCATATAGTTTTTCTTTTCTCTGTGATATTGTGAAAGTATGAATTCTAAATACTTCCGAATTTGAAACCGACAACAAAATTTTTAACTTTTCTCTAGCGGATATTAATAAATCAATACTAAATAGACCAAACGTGCAATTGATTTCATTAAACCGATTCAAATTGGTACCTCTAATAACAACGCGTGGCAAAGAATATCAGCCTCAAAATATTTTCTATTTATTTAAATTTCAAAATAATTTATGGACAGTCACCTTCGCGTTTTTTTTTCGAAAACCGAATTTCTAATTAAAGTACTTTTTCATCTCCCCAAAATTTAATTCTCAATGTTTTCCCAGTCAATTTTATTTCTTAATATTATACATTCATATAAAATTATTAAGCAAATTCTTGAGATTCTCTTTCACAACCACAATAACAGAAAACGAAGTTTAACAATACAAACTGACTGAGAAAGAAACCAAAATGAAATGTTGCATTGATAAGTACTTAGCATTGGTCCCCAATGGGTTAAGAAAAACGGTATTTAAAACAGAACCATCGTTTGCAACTTTATTCAATTCCGAATAAGCTTGGTAGCACGCGAAGTCGAGCATAATAGAACGTAGATGAAAATTTGTAAACAAAGAGACGCTTTGAACGAGAATTCATTGAAGCCGCGAATGCATTATCACTCAATTGCCGTTCTGTCCTTCGCCATTAAATTAAGTTGCCTTTCCTGAACGCTAATTAAACGAACAAACAACGTCATGCTCTTTAATGCGTGTTCGCGGAGAAAATCACGAGTCGGGTATCGATTCGAATATTTTCTTTTCTCTTCGGTGACGCGAATCGCATGACGTCGAGAGAAATACATACATACACTCCCGTCCATAAATATCCGAACACTTACGTATTTGCGGAATTCGCATAAATATTTCTTAAATTTAATTTCTTTTGTGGATTTATTATTTTGTCCTTTAATCTTGATGTTGCTGTGGAACAACACATGCAACTGGATCATTTCCCAATGGGAAAAGGTTCTTTGGACAGACGAATCCAAATTTGAAGTATTTGGTAACAAGCGGTGCACTTTCATTCGTAGAAGAATCAACGAAAAATTTCTTCAAGACTATGTTGTGCCTACAATCAAGCATGGTAGTGGTGTAGTTATGATTTGGGGTTGTTTTGGAGATAATAATGTGGGCGATATAGTAAAGGTGGAAGGAATAATGCGAAAAGAACAATATTTGAATATTCTAAAAGACAATGCGATTCCCTCAGGAAAAAGACTTATTGGAAATAGTTTTGTGTTTATGCCGGATAATGATCCAGAGCACTGTGCAAAAAATGCAAAAACTATTTAAAGGAACTAGAAGAAAGAAAGGAAGTAAAAATTATGCAGTGACCCGCCAGTCGCCAGATCATAATCTAATTGAGAAATTGTAGGACAAATTGGATAGACAAGTGAGAAACAAGTGCCCAAAAAGTGAAAAACAATTGTGGACAATGTTGAAAACAGTTTGGGGAGAAATTAAAACAGAAACACTGCAAAAACTTGTCGCAAGACTACCTCGATTAGTGCAAGCGGTTATTTCGCAACGGGGAGGACACATAGATGAAAAGAAGATTTAAACAATTTTATGTCATTTGGTGAGAAGAATTGTTTATACTATGTTCTCTATATCTTCTACTATAACTAAATGTTCAATAAAAATTGCTCTCATTGAGAAATAAGTAGCATAAATACAGTATTTACATGAATTTAATAGGTGTCCGGATACTTATGGACGAGAGTGTACATCTACACTCCCGGACAAAAAGATAGCACACATGGGCTATCTTTAATTTTAAGGTCACGTATGTAGAATTTATGAGTTCTAATGAATAAAATGGTAATATTACGGTTCTAGAATAAGGGTCTCGTTTAGAAGGTAAAAAGATATTGCTTTGGTATCTAGCTGAGAAAGCAGATAAAATTACGGATAAAATGATAGCACACGTATGAAAAAGGGCTAAAGGGATTTTGACCTTTGAGAGCGAAAAGTAGATTCTTATAGATTTTTGAGTGCTGAATTTGAACCTACCACAAAAAATTGTCTATTACATCAGTTGTTAGAGATATTTGAAAAAAGAAATGCGAAAAATTCCGGTGTTTGACAAACTTGCGGAGATATATAATGATATAAAAGATATAATACTTTCATGAGCAACTGCAACCTACGGCAACATATAGTGACTAAAAAATATTCGTATACTATATTACAAAAAAATTTACTTTACCCTGAAATTCTGATTTCAATAAAAGTTTGAGTGCATAAAGAACATATTAAGTTGTATACAAAAGAATCTTTTTTACCGTGAGGAAATCTTTTTAAAGGGATAAAAACAACCCACAAGGTTTTAGCGATTTTTCAGTTTCTTTTAAATTCTTTATTATGATAGGAGAATAGAGCCTTAAATAAATAGTGCTTTATCATGCACTATTGCAAAGTTATATTTAAAGATAAGAGAAAGTATTCTAACTTTTAACGTTGATTTTACCACCTTATAGTGGTATTTTGATAAAAGAAAAAGTAACCCATTAATGTATACAGAATAATCGTTCAAAGTATTTGCGAGGCGAGCCGATTCATAGAATGCTATGCATTAAGCTTTTTCTAGACTGTTGTCAACGAAGAAAATTAGAAAAAGAAAACGACAGAGGTCAGTCAGAAGTTGTAACAAGAAAACAATCGATTTTATAAAACAAAGAACAGAAATAAATATAACGTTCATGGAGTGTGTCGTGGGGTTTGATTCTTTTCTTTAATTTTAATTTTACGACTAATTTTACGAATGATTCCTCTGTTTTACGTTCATATCGCTACCACGAATCGGCGATTTCTTAGATGCCGTGTGAATGCCGTTATTTGTTTGTACGATTCGTCAGTAGCCCCGATTCAAAAAAAGTTACAGGCGTACGACCGATCGAGGATATACAAAATTCGTATCGCGATTCTGTATCTCACGAAAATCGCCGTCTGAACGCCCTCATTGAATTACATGTACGGTCAGTGTCCATTATACGCGAATTGCGATTCACGAATCGCCGTGTAAAGTCGGTTTAAGGCTAATACATATGAACGACTTTCTCACTTCCTTGGAACGACGATGCGGCTGTGCGTCAACAGTGACAAATGCTAATCGTTGACTTACATTATCGTCCAGGACTCTACTCGCAGGCATCGAAGAGTGCCCTTGCCCATCTGACAATGAGCCATGCTGAACAACACTGGTCTACCGTCTACTTACAAATGGCCTACCATCACTTTTCAACGCACTGCGATTTCTCGAGTGCACAGATGTTGGCTGCCTTCCATACGGAGGACCGCGAGAAGTCGTAGAAAGAAACTAGTACAGTTGTGCAACTCGATAATAATTGATTAATTTATATATTAATTATGTGGTGACATCGAACCTCTGCGGGTGTTCTATGGGGCTGCATCAAACACTTTACAATGGGGCCTGAACGGTCGGCCCGTCCTTCGGCCCAAATGGCCTGCCGACCCTCATTACCACGGGTGTTTGATTACAGCCTCATTAGAGTTCGCTTTACACTCGCAGAGTCCATTCCATGTCTTCACATTTCCCCCCTCTCGACACGTGCAGGGAATATAAAAGGCAAACTTCCCTGGGCGCGACGTACAATGACAACCAATCACTCAACACAGTCACACATACACATACACGCAAACACAGTTATACAGTAAATCTATCACAGTCAATCTATCATTCAGTCATTCAGTCATAACTCACAAACGTGTAATAACCCACGAATAAAGATTTCTACAATTATATATTAGTTTATATTATATATTATATATTAATTTGTTTAATTTATATATTAATCGAAGGATCGTAAAAGTTGATTAATGCTAATTGTAAGAGATATGAGCATAGAACAAAGCTGCTTATCAGCTTCGAGAAGAAAGAATGTGGCGGCATGAGAAACTCTGTGAGTGCACCAGAGGTACCATTCGCATAAGGTGCACTGAACACTATACATATGAGCTATTTTTAATTTTAAGGTAATGTATGTAGAATTTTTCATTTTTAAAGAATGAAATAGGAATACTACTGTTTTAGAATAAAGAGATAGTTTGAAAGGTAAAATCTTTTTTGTTGACTTATCTTAGCTAAGAAAACAAATAAAATACCACCGACAAAATGATAGCACAGGTATAAAAAAAGGGCTATAGAGGTTTTGTTTTTTGAGAGCGAAAAGTAGTTTCTTGTAGATTTTTGAGTGTTGGATTCGAATCTGACAGAAAAAATTGTCTATCACATCGGTGGTTGAAGATATTTGAAGATAGAAATGCAAAAGGTCCGGTTTTTCCCAGATTTGCGAGGATATATCTCGAACAGTATTTTTTTCCAACATTTACATTCATTGTATCATGTGCAATTCTTCTTTAAATTTAACACATTCCGTGCCAAGTCATTTTTGCCTGACTTGTCATTTAGGCCATTTGATATTTTGGCTAAATGCATCATTAAATGTAATTATTAATTATTGTATATATAACAATTAAATAAACTTATGTGTTTTGCTCTATTACTGCATCTTGTATAATGCTTCATTTTTTAGGTAGAAATATAGTTTACAGAATTATATTTCTAACAAAATATATATTTTCAGAGCATTAAATAAATATAACTGCGTGTACTACCGGTGGTACACATGGCACGGAACAAGTTAATCATTTTTAATGAGTTTTTGTAAAATGTTTCAAAAACTAAGTCAAAACGGTGGTTACATGCAGAAGAAAAACCAGTTCTGAATTTTATTCTGTATAACATATTAGAAAATCATCGGAATCAGCCAACACATTCTAAGATTCCTTCAAAATGTATATGTTTTATTAAAAACTATCCAAAATACATTACTTTTACAAGCTCCACCAATTTATATCTTCTTTCTTCTGCCAAAATGTAGTGGTTTTTGAAAAAAGTGGAGAAGAATACGATAATTTAGGACGACGTCACTAAATTGCAACTTTACTAATTGTAAGTACCAGACAAGCTGGGGGTAGAGAAGGGAAAGCAACATTAATTAGAAATAATCGCTTAACGAATCCCACTGCTAAATACATTAAATTTTACTCTGTAAATCAATTGGTTAAAGTAAAAATCATAATTAGTCATTCCTTTTAACGAGGTGGTTCGAATTAGAAACAGCCAGCACACTACATACACACCAATTTTACAAAACCTGCATGATTTCAGGATCAATCGTGGAAAATTAACAATCTAATCCAATGACCTTGAACGTGCTATATAATTTTAATTCATCGCACAGTACTTAAATCTAAATAACAAAAGAAAAACTTATATTTAATTTTTGATATAAAACTAAACGGTCTTTACAATCCTTAATTTCTTAAACAAAATAGGATGAAGGAAAAAAGAAAAAATCAAATTTATGCTACTCTTACAGGTTCTGCATCTCAAGCACGACACTCATTTAACCCTTAACGAACGAGCGAATTTTTCTAAAACTATGATCAGTAGGTCGACGGATTTTTAGGAAATTAAGTGCTTCATTTCCAGAGCGAGGAAAGGTGCATAATTAATATCGCTTTATTGGATTTTATGAAAACGTACAGTAATAATAGGTAGTATATGAACAGATATGTCCATACAAAAGAATACTGAAGTGAAAATTTCAGAAAAATAATAGAAATTGAAATAAACAAATAGATGCGTGTATGTAACGTATAGATTTGTATACATTTATAAATTTATTTTTTATAGATTAACGATATATTTATACAAAATTGCTTATATTTTTTTTGGGTGTAGTACTTCTCTCAACAGTCTCCAATGTGAATACCAAGTTTTAACTACAAGTATTGCAATAATTACGTGTTTCCCGTCTTCCTCCCGACGTTTTTCTATCCCAGCAAACAGCGCAATCTTTTTTTGTACCTGTACAAATAATATGAAATTTTCCGTCCAAACTGTCTTCTGTTTGTAAGTTCGACGCCCGACGTTGGGGTTGCACTGGTGTTCTAAAGTCACCCCTTAATTATTCTATCAATATTTTTCTAAATTTCAAATATGAAACGGGCTTCAAATTCATCTGTTGTCTTTGTTGTCGGTATATTATGTATGAATTGACGCACCAAATTTCCAATCCTCAGAAGAACAGCTTTCTGCACCATTTCAAAGATTTTCTTAGGAAACTATATGACACTGCATAATGGTCTGCGCGGTCAACTCCTCCCATAGATTTAGTGTAGTTTGTTGCAATGTCTGACTTGTCAATCGATATTTTTTCACCACTACGTATTTTTCTATTTACTTGGGTAATTTTTGCTTTATCATAAGTACTCAGCATGGTGACAAAAAGCAATTGCCGATCGCCGTTAATTGTTGCATGTATAATTAAGGCCAAACATAACAGATTTCCTAAAGTATCACGTCATGCCGCATGTATGGCGGCATTCGATATTTTTAGAATATTTATAATGTTGCGAGTATGGCGGCATTCGTTCGTTAATACGTTGAATGCCACGCTAGTTTTACAGGGTTTGCCCGTGGCGCCACGATGAATTTTCTTCTATTATATGTTACATACACTGTTGAAATATTACCTACCACAAATAAGTGTAACTACATGTAGATATTTTATACTGCATTAATTTCTGCACACCATTGCATTGCATTATGGTAATAATGGAAAATTGATAAGTATTTACATTTTTTCAAATTATGTTTTTCTACCAATCTGAGCACGCCGGTCACCGATGACCACCACGGCGCCACTGCCAAGTTGAACGCCGGTCACCGATGACCCCCGTGGCATTCAAAGTGTTAAGGGTTAACACACGTGACATCGAAACCTATCACGTACTCTGGTTCTCGATCTTTTTATTAACACGTTGAGCCCGGCGCCGGTTCCTGGGGACCGGCAGTGAACTTTCCGTGTGGCCGGTGCCGGTCCTGAGGACCGGCACTAGAATTTTCGTTTGGCCGGCGTCGGTGCGTCTAATGAATTATCATCTTCTGATGATGACAACCGTACTACTCTGCGACGTTTGGAAGATAAAAATATTTCACTTGACGTGTCATTATCTTCTTCTCTTTCCGACATATTCAATGTTATGGGCAATAACTATTTTCAAAACTAAACTCAACTTTCTTTTTACGAACAATCTGTACACTTCGGTAGGTCTTTTCCAATTGTTCGCCTCTCGAAGGTACGTACGTGACTTTTTTATACATCATATAAAAATATAGTGAACAGAATCACACGTACACCTAAAAGGCGTCGAGATTGGCGCAACAAAGAATAATTCCTTATCTCTCAGCGATACCCTACAAATTTGTATTGCTCACCGGTTGCCGGCTGAACGGAAAGGACAGCAAAGTCGGCACCGGGCTCAACGTGTTAATTGATCGATATTACAGAGATCGGCAACATCTTTATCGACCGGTATTGCAGGGATCGGTTACCCTACAACAGAACGAACGTTTCAGTTGATCTCTAGTACAAAATACTGGAAAATCTGGAGAAAGCGAATGTATTGCACGATTCCGACTTCAATTTTCGCTCAACAAATCGTGTTTCGGTTTATTACAGTTCATCATTGATGGAAACGATATAAAATATTGACGTACGACAGCCGATGTGGGAATTTTCCATTGGCAACAAAACGGAAATGCCCTAATAGCACGATACCGTTCGTGTCAGTCCAATAACGCCAGATAGACGTACCTACTCGGAAAGCTGTCGATAGCTTTCAACGGCGCAGCTTATATAAATAACTGCAGCCTGTACTCAACCCCCTTCGTCCCGCCACACCGTAATTTCAAGAATTTTGCCGTGCCCACGAATTTTCAAGTTTATTTACCAAGTGCATACATACAGTTACCGAAAAAAGTATTCATACACCGCAATACGTTCAGTTTAAAGGCTAACAACGTTGATCACAGAATGCTAGCTAGCTATTAAAGGCGTATGAACAGTTAGAAAAGTAACTCAGCTTTCAAATAATATAAATCTTATTATGGCTTAAATAAAGATATAACACACGAATGTGGAATGCTGAATGAAGTAAGGAAATCAACGAGAAAAAAGTATTCATATAGAACGCTTTTTATTTATGAGTTGGTGATAGTTTTAGTATTTAATATTTTGTAGGATATCCCTTATCATCAATAATCGCTTGTAATCGCCTGGGTATGGATTCAATCAAATTATTTGTTATATTTTCTTTTATTTTTTCCCACTTTTCTTGTAATGCGTTTTTTAAAGCATTTTTATCTGAAATTTTATATTTTTGTGACCGACGTTTCAATTCTTGCCATATATGCTCGATTGGATTTACATTCGGTGATTGTGGTGGAGTTTCTAGAACATGAGGAGTGTTGTATAAAAGCCATTCTCTAATTAAACGAGTCTTATGAAGGGGGGGGGGGGAGGCATTGTCTTGTTGAAACCAGTAATTGTCAGAAAGACGTAATTTCTGGGCACTTTCTCTCAAATTTGATTTTAAAATATTTAAATATTTATGTTGGTCTACTACTCCATCAAGGAAATGTAAGTTTCTAAGGCCAATTGCCATTACAAAACTTAGTGCCAAGTATTACAATGTATAAATTAAAATGGGACGCCAATTTGCTAAATTTAGTTAACAAAAGGTAAAGTGAATTTTATTCCTTTCCACTCTACAATTATAATCATGATAGCACACTCAAGACTTGTTTCTTAAGTTTCTCAGTACTTATTATTGAGTTTTAGCAAAGACAAGTAGATACAGAATATGTTCTTACCCAGTGCAGCGTTGTAGTATACTATTTTCCACTAAACATTAAAAATAGTTCGAAATGAAATTTTAAATAGAAGCAAATTTACAGAATTAAACAGTTACTTTATCTTAAGAATTACGAGCATACTAGGTAAAAGTCGAAAAGTAATGGGTAATGTATTAAACGATCTCTTGTTGGGTTCCGTTTCTTTACCTGTGCTTACGAAAATATAAATTCATTTTACATGATTGTACAAAAATAATTTACACATACATACAGTGGCTCAAAAAAGTATTCGTATACTATCTCACAAATAAATTCGTTTAACTCTGAAATTCTGAGTCCGATAGAAGTATTTGATAAAACTTTGTGGGTATGTAGATCGTAATAGTATGCGTATAAATTAATCTCTTCTCTTCATCTAAATGCCATTTTAAAGAGGTGAAACTAGCATTGAAGTTTCTGAATTTTCTCTCATTTTTCAAAGACAACTTTGTAATGGTACTTGATGAACCAAAACCTTTCAAATAGAAAATGTTTAATTTTTAATACTCTATCGCTCTGTCATTAAAAAGACCACAAGAAAGCTTATACTCAAAGTGTGAAAAATCGCTGAAACTTTGAGATTCGTTATCAGCCGCCTTACAAGATATTTTGCCGTCAAAAAGAATTGCTCCACGCACGACACACCATGCTCTGTACACACATAAAGTTTCATTGAAATCAGAATTAGAAAAGTAGATAAATTTCCTTATAATACAGTGTACAAATACTTTTTGGAGCAAGTGTATGTGTAAAAATTCGCCCTCTATTATAGTATTGACCGATATTTATGCATTGCGTTCTCCTTAATTTGTAAAATCAAACATCGAAACACTTTTCTGCCTTTAGCTAAAAGCGAAATTAAGAACGGGGCTTGGTGCTCTGATTGGCTAAGTAATGAAGCTTATAACATTAAACTGTTTAATTGGGATCGCAAACTCTTGGTAGCAGCTTGCAGAAAATAATTTCGCTTGTTTCATGGTCCTGGATTTAAAGCGAAACGTTTGAAAGTAAAACGAGCAGAGCTCACGGATTTTCTACAGTTTTCATGGCCTAAAGTTTTGGCAGGTTGCATTGTGGTTACATTTGTATTACTTACATTTTTACATACATGTACTTCTTTCAATTTTATTTGCTGATGTTTCCTCATGTTTTTTATACTTTATGAGCCAAGTGAATTTTTGCACATTTGGCGAATAAAATCGCGCAAATCTTAAATAGTTACAATAATAAATTTAAATTAACAAGTAATGCACTCTGTTTGAAAAAATGCCTTGCTCTTATACGTATACAAGGCGTCTTCAAAATGGCGATGTAACCTATAAAGACGTGGATCTATAATATTATGCAAATTAATGTGCACAACTTATTTTATTTTATTGTACTGAAAAAACGGTTCGTTGTTCATAGAATTAGTGAATGTACAATGCTAACCTTTCACTAAGAAATGTGTTTTTTGACAAATATGTTTCTGAATAGCAATATTATAACATGTAGAGATGTATATCAATTTGTATCACTTTATTGTTGAGTATCATAATTGCATGCTGTATTTTGCATTAGTGTCATCAGTTTATAAGCAACGATGCAATGCTTGTTGATCCACATCGATATGCAATGATAAAATGATTTAAGTGGATATGTACTTTAAAAGTTTAAAATAATCTCATTTATTTACATTAATTCGCACAATGCGTGTATGAAGAAGTAAGTCGAAATTATAGAGTAATATTTTTGAATAAATTTTTGAATAAATCGATATTATGTATACACCTGCTCCATTATTTCACGACTTACTATAACTCAAGGTAAAGTACACTTCAGCGAAAATGTCAGAAACACCAGTGGGTTTTTATTGAACTACATCAAGTTTTTTGTATACTATAACTAAAACACAAGTAGGCAACAGTTCAAGGAGGTAATCATTCTTATATTCGTACACTTAAAAAAAAAGAAACCGTTGACAGAAATGCAGGGTAATTCACTTAAATTAAACATCTAAGTTATATTCATTATTATGAAAAGTAGGAAAAAATGACGAAGGGTCATTGAAAATGAAAATAAATGAATCGACCATTAGAAAAGTATTAAGAGAAAGAAATTGTCATGGTAGAATTGCACGGAAGAAACCATTGATAAGTTTGCAGAATAGAAAAAAGAGACCGGAATTTGCTAGAAAATGCATAAAAAAAGATTTCACTTTTAGGAAAACAGTAATTTTTACAGATGAATCCAAATTTGATATTTTTTGTTCAGATAGAAGGAAGATGGTATGGAGAAAACCAGATACAGCAATGAATATTAAGCACCTTCAACCTACGAGTAAATTTGGTAGAGGATCTCAAATGGTGTGGGGCTGTATGTCTGTATTTGGTATTGGAAATTTGGTATTGTTGAGATAAAATTAAATTAAACTTAACGGACAGGAGCAAATTTCTTCTTTTGTTATATTAAATTTTATTAAAATTACAAAGACAATTTTATTTGAATAATACTATTAAAACAAAACAATTGAATCTCTGGCACACAATTGTAGATATCTCCAAATATAAGAAAATAAGAAGCTACTTTTTTTTAACCCGCTCTGAATAAGAACCTACGCTAAATGCTAGAATTACCGACTATTAAAGTGTACTTATTTGCAACAAAGAAATAAACCTGAGAATTATACGAAGAAAGTATGAAATATATTCGTACTTTTTATAGAAAATTAGAATAAATTTTCGAAAATGTATCACAGTAAACCGAGTTTTTATCAAAACATACGAATTAATCATTTTGACCAATCTGGTAGTTTCAGTGTTAAGGATAAAGCAATCCAGCCGTGCATTTTTTGTTAATTAGTACGATGAGGATTAAAATTCTACCTGAACTTGCTTGCGAAGACCATCATTAAAGGACCATTACAAATTTACCTCTAAGAAGTGGCCATCTAATTGCTGCCGTAGCATAGGTCACGAGATACATATTTTGTTTATTTTTAATTTCATGGACCGAGCATGGACTAAATATTTTTTGTTCTCATGGCTATCATTTAATTCAAGCATTCTTCATACTTTCCAAGAATCATACAGAAATACATGCACATACAGTAAAACCTGTTTTTGTGCGGTGGATAGGTACCGCATAAAAAAGTTACACTTAGAAAACACATCAATTATAATTGATATACTATATTAATAATAAATAATTATTTACGAAATAAATGAGAGAATACTTTCAATTAAATTAAATAATTAAATTAGACCTTTAAAAAATTGTAAAAATATTTAATCCTTCATTGTACATATATTCATGGAGAAGTTTTCAAGTTGTGCAATAAATGACTCTGCCTTGTCAGGAGATTATTTAAACCAAATGAACAGATCGTCACGAAGTCCAGATACATCGTCGTCAAGGAGACTACGTAATCAGAGTTCGTCTACACATGTATATGTACATTAATAGGATTCATTAAACTGATGCCAACGCCGCTGAGATTTATATACTGCATAAAAATAAATCGCACGAAAAAAGTCACACAAAAATAAAATCGCTCAAAACAAATCGTATAAAAAAGGACCGCGCAAAAACAGGTTTTACTGTATTACAAAGGACAACACTGTAAACAACTTTTTCCTATGTGTACATATGAACGTGTAAGCGTAGAATCATTCAAGGCATATGTGAGGCGAGCCGACTCATAGAATGCCATGCATCAAGCATTTTTTAGACTGCTGTCAACGAAGGAGAATTTGAATAAAGGCGGCAAAGTTCAGCCAGAGGTGGTAACGAGGAGACGATTGATATTATAAAAAAAAGAACAGAAATAAATGTAACGTTGAAGGGGACAGACGTGTTGTTTTACTCTTTCAGTTTTATCATAATTTTAATAAGCCCTATTCTTGGTATTAGTATTCACATATCAGCAAACAAATTTATAATACTGTGTACCGTATTTCCAAAGTTTTAAATACGTTCAAGACTCCTGTCAAGAGTTTGAAATGTGAATAAATGGCTGGATCCCCTTGAGAGGGATGTTTTTAAAGAAAAACTAGTCAAACACTCATTTTGATCTATCTCTCCTGCCTTTGTATACGAACCTGGCCAACGTGAAAATTTAAGTAATAAATAAGAAGATAATTACTATTTATATTCAGTAACGTTTGCATTTCATTTTTCATTACATTTTCATAATTTGAAGTTGGATTATTGCAATAAAACAATTATTGAACTATCAAAATCGTATTGCTGTCGAAATAAACATTCAGTTATTTGAATAATATAATATTCTTTATAAATTTAATATCGTAGAGTATCTTTAAATTTTTAATTTGAACGTTTGAAGACTCATGGAAGCATTTAATAAATGTAATTTTAAGCATGCAAATGAATTCGTAAATCATTATAAATAATAACTTAGAACCATAATTATACAATTTTGTACACACTTACCTTAATAACATAGGCCATTATTATATCATTATTCGAAACTCATCCTGATTCCTATTTAAAAACAGCAGAAGCATCATAATTTCTCCTGGCTGATCAAACACAGGATAAAATCCATTCTCTACTCCTCAACAATTACTTGAGCACTTCATATTTCTCGCAGAATGCGCTTCTATGCTTGCTCAAACAATTTGCAAGACAAATATCGCTCTCGACCGACGAAAACTTAAATTTGCGAGAGGCAACACGACGACGTTCTTGATACAATCACATTGTTACATTGCAGCTTCGTATTTGCTCTCTGATGAGTTAAGATTAATGAACATAGAAATTGTAAATATACCTATTTATAACAATCCTATATCATATAGCTTACTCTGTCTTCTACTTAATAACTTGCGTTGTATTCTTCTTTAATGTTCTACTATAATAATAACTGGTTGCATATGATTTGGTATTTCATTTGTATGAAACGGTGCTTCACAAAAAAAAAACAAGAACAAAAGATTATAGTGTATGAATTCCTCCTTTTGGAGAAGAAATCAAATTAAATAACCAGTTTGTTCAGATAATAGGAGTTCGCATTTATATTAGTAGATTCTAGCAACAGGAACTCAGTTAAAATTTAAATGACGACGCACCGCTAAAATTTCGTTGATATAAACGGAATTCTCCTGTATTATAACATATAAGTACGTTCACTTTGGACGAAAAATCTCTTTATATGATCCTAATCACTTCATCAAGTGATCCATTTGTATTTTTGAAAATTCGCTAATCGTCCAACAACTAAAACATGTTTATACAGGATGTTCGGACGAAGCTGGTATAAAATTAAAGAGATAGCTCTATAAAACATTCTAAGACGAAAATCAAGAGTAAAAAAATTCCATTTGACGCTTTGTTTATTAGTTATAAGCAATTAAAGAAACGAACTATTTTACGCTTGAGAGCAGGCAAACGAGACAACGCGGTAGGTAACATCACTGGCTACCCAGTGATGCTCAGTCGTGAGTACGAGCATTTCTATAGCTGTTCAGTGGTAACCCATATTCTGTACGTAGCTATCACTGAGCATCACTGTGCAGCCAGCGACGTTACCTACTGTATTGACCCATTTGCCTACTTTCAGGCGTGAAATAACTCGTTTAATTAATTGCTTATAACTAATAAATAAAGCGTCAAACGCAATTTTTTTACTCTTGATTTTCGTCTTAGAATGTTGTATAGAGATACCTTTTCAATTTTCTTCCAGCTTCATCCGAACACCCTGTATACCTAATCAATTTTAAGACACTGCTATATCCTGACTAATATTATAAATACACATAGCACACCTGCAGGAAATACTCCTTTGATTATTTCTTGACAAAGTACTAAATACTTTTACTTATCACCACTTTCCATACATACCTAGTAATATTTCATAAATATGTATAGACCTTTTCAAAGCAAAACAACATTTGGTGATTTTGTATGTGACTGAATATAGTCAAAAAAATTATTACCTTGTGGTTGTCACAATTTCGATCAGTTTACATAAAGAAAATAAAAAAAGAAGACAAGAGTTTCAATTAGTACAAATTTCACAATAGGAACTAGTAGAATAGTACCAAATAGAACAAATTAAAGAACTGATGTAACTTTGAAGCCTGAATACCATATTTTTTAAACTTTTCATAGCTTTTATGAATTAAGAAATGTAACTTATGTTCAGATGATACGAATCGTAGTTTTAAGTAAAATTTGACCAGGAGTCGAAAAAACAAGTTCTACCTCCATTTAGCTCATGTTTTCCAGATAAAAACTATGATCCTTCGCGAGCGTAACCAGGAATTGCGATGATACAGTTACTCCCATTCGTATTCATATTCACATTGTCAACATTTGAATTATTGTAACTTCGTGAGAAAAAATCGCACAGTAATCATTTTGAGCTCGTTATAAAGATTGAATCTTCTACTTTCACATCCTTAAGTTCGATTTCTCCTAAAATTTCTCTGCGATTAGTTATAATCATTAAAATGGAGAATGTTTTCTTCAAAAATATTATGCGAATTCAAATTGCTCTGAAAGATTAAGAAAATTTTAAAAAAATCTGAAACAGCAACTAAATTGAAGATTAAAATTTTCTGCTTGCAATAACTTCTCTATACGTTGACATACGATTCTTTTTCACTATTTTATAACACTTTGGATGAGGAGTGTTTTGTCGAATTTAACATATTTTTACACAAAATCAGACGAAACACTCCTCATTCAAAGTAATAAAAACAAATCATCAAATTCATCAAACAGTGACAAAAAATCGTACGTCAATGTTTAGGGAGGTCATTACAAAGAGAAAACTTTGATCTTCTTTCTACTTGTTTCAAGCTTATAAAAAATTTTCTTCATCTCTCAGAGAATTTTGAATTTGCGCAGTCGTTTTGAAGAAAACATTCCTCGTTTTCCCAATTATAACTAACGGTAGAGAAATCTCAGAGAAAATTGAACTTAAAAGTGCAAAATGAGCTCAGAATGATTACGGTATGACTTCTTTTCATGAAGTTACAGTAATTCAAATATTGACGATATTGCAGCCTACTGTACGAATACGAATGGGACCAACTATACGTGCCACGGTCTGCTGTGTTGTGTACTGTTGATAAAGAATCCTCATTCTATATAAAAATTTGACCTGGAGTAACGAGAATACGTGCCACTCGCTAGCAACTGACGTTTTCCATGTACAAAATCATGATCTTACACAAAATTTGTACAAGATGATCGAAAATACGTGCCACCTCTGTCTAACTGATTTTCTCATGATGGAAAATCTCGATTTTACCCAAAATCTGATCACGGGTAGCGAAAATACGAGCCAGCCCTTTCTAACTGATGTTCTCCTGGTACAATATCGTGATTTTACCCAAAATTTTATTAGTAGTTTCAAAAATGCATGTCACCTCCTTGTAACTGATGTTCTCCTGATTCAAAATTGTTACGGTGACCAAAATTTGATCAGGGATTGTAACCAACTTCAGATTGATATTCTCCTGGTACAGAATCATGATTTTACACAAAGTTTGATTAAGGCTAGTTTAACTGCAAACCACTCCTTTCTAACTAATATTCTTCTGATACAAAATCGTGATTTTGAATCTAACTCATGTTTTTCGGACAAAAAATCATGATTTGGGACAAAACGTAATGTAAGATGTGCAAAACTGTTATCACCTCTTTCTAACTGATATTCTCCTGATGTATAAGCGTGATTTTGCGTAGAATTTGTTCAGGAGTCACGAAAGAGCGACCCATATCCTTGTAAAAACAAGGAAGATTTTAAATTGATTTTGTGTCAAGCAGTTAAGTAGATTTTGAGATATCATGTCAACCATTTCAAAACGTGTCGTTTTGAGTAAAATACCTTTGAGATTTTTTTGTATCATTTCATCATAGTCATATATGTTATTACTGTATGTCCATCGTACTCATTAACCGCCATGCCCATTTTTCTGTACATATTACATGCTTAGCCAGAGTTAATCTATCATATTAACCAGTACATTTTCATTATATTTTCTAATAAGTGTCAAGACAGCAGACAATCAGATGAATTCGAAAGCACTGTTACGATCGAGCCGTTTAAACAAGTGTGTATAACTGTTAGATGATTACAATGTGGACTACCCGTTAATTATAGAGATTCGCCTTAGTAGAAAGTCTAATTTGTATTTTAATTCTTTTCAAAATGATTATACTGACCTCATATGTGACTCATAATTATTTCTCAGATGGTATCAAGTAAAATTTATTTATAACAATAACCTCATCATCCTTGGAGCATTTAAAATGTAAGAAAGAAAATATAAATAATACCAAATTTTGAATTAAACGGCGAAACAGATCGTTTGACTACACCCGCGATATTTTTTGAGTACGGTGTTCTCTATAATATTTCATGTATTTGTTGTTCGCTTCTCAAGCTTCTTCGGAAAGTCCTCCAATGAGTATGATAGCGTTTTCAATAATGTTCAATCCATGAGTTAGAATTTTAGGTGCAAAGACCGGCATGTAATTGCAATTGTACAATTCTACGTATCTTTCTGCAGTTCGTAAGCAGTATTTTTTAAATTCTTCTGTTTTTATTTCATATTCACTATTAATTGTTCGCAAAATCAGTATAATAGTAAGCGGAATAAATGAAAATGGCTTAAAATATGTATGAAAACCGAAATAATGCGGTGATATCGTAAACCTGACTTAACGGCAAAAATATTAATTTTAAGGTGGCTAACAATATTTCAAAATACTTCAATATAGTTGTACTTTAGTTACTATTCTGATTGTAATACAAAAGGAAACATCTTTCACTTAACATCAAAACATAACGACCCGAAGCATAATGGTTATCAAGAGATTTCAGCGCTTAACTATGTATTTATTGTTATAATTCTTAGGTCTGCAAGGTTCCGCAAGAAATTCCTTTGCAGATATCTTCAGTAGGTTCCAACGAATGCTCTGATACAAAATTCGTCGTAACCTCTTGTAACCTCCGCTTTGTAATCGTCAGTAAATGAAAAAAAAGCTGAACAATATAGGGATTCCTTTCACGATATTTTTCAAAGGTTAAAATAAGTGTATTCCAAAAATTTATACATATTCCTATAGCTGAAAGAACACTTTTCAAAATGATCTATTTGGATTTGCCCAAATTCCTATCCCTATAAAGATATAACGACATAAAGTATGAAATTTTAGAAGAAAAGTGTAATGATTCTAGAACCTGAATTTTTCCTGGTTTTCAAAGCTCTCTCAAGAAATTCTGAATGGCTTATGGCAACTCTTTTGCATGACAAAAGTTGTTCCATGGATATAAGAATCTATGGTTAAAATTTCGTAAATTTCCAACGAACTTGAAAATTCGAATTAAGTTCGTGTTTTGGGCGATTCGGACCAATGTGCGGTACCCACGTGCAGAGAATGTGTGAATAAAGAGAAAGCGTAATAGTAAAATGTTAGAATTAAAATGTATATCACAAGACTATAAATAAAGAATTACAGTTAAGTAATAATCATAGATACAAGAATTCTTCATTCGATCCACAACAATAACTATAGTAACCGTCGCTTAAAATCGTGCACCTAGCGATTCGACACGATAAAATTTTTGTAACATGACAAATAAAGAACATGTTGTGTTGGTATGTGATTTACAATCATGTCATACAGTTCTCATGTTTAAAAAAAAGAATCACTAGTACAATTTAAAACGGCACTCAGTGTATGGCTAATTTCAGGAATTTGAACATGTGATTTTTCAAACTAAGTTCTTCAAGGAAAAGTAAAACTAAATTGATTCTTTGAAAACTTTATCACCATACAATACACAGTACAATATCCTCTTGTAACGAATAGATGAGACCTGCGTCGTGCATATAATTCTGATGATGGAGAACTCCATTCAATGAAGCTTTCTTCGGCTTCGTCTTGTGGCTAAAAGCGCTGCCTAAAGTGCCCCTCATTGTTTTTACTCTATGACAATGATTTCTGCTAACAACCGGCGTTTCGTTATGACTGAGAAAGCTCTATTATAATGGGCATCTCGGCACTGTGGAAGGCGCATTCGAGAGGAAAAACGGCGGTTGGTTTTGTCCCCCATCAACTTTTTACTGTAACGGACAGAAGTTTAAGATGAAAGATGCGGTGAAAATAAATTGGATTTTTGACAGTTGCATAATGGATGAAATTCGTGTCTTGTGTAACTGTAAATGAAAAGTATATGTAACTTATGTTTACTTTATGTCTCGGCAAATAGTATTCACTGTTTAATATATCGATATGAAAATGTTAATGAGGTGTTAATAAACTAATGCATAAGATGAGAATTATGTTAATAGTGTAGAAGAAAAAAGCTGCCCATCTTTCGTATACTTTAAAGTAAACGCCCCACTAACATGGAATTAACATGGTAATACCTGTACACTACTGTTCATAAATATATATTTATTAGAACTACGGCAATTAAATGAGTTGGGAAAATCATTAAAAAATTAATAAAACACTTATAAAAATTACTACCCTTTATAGCCTTAGATTATAAAAATTGTATATACTCTTGTAACTCTTGTTATAAAAATTGTATTATAATACAACTCGCCGATTGTATAACATATATATATAACATATATGACTATTTTAATTGGAAATGTTGGAATAACTTGCGAGAAGCTGAATATATCACATTAAATGACAAATTAATTTTTTCAAATGGAATCCTACATTTTTGTTTACTCATAACACAACATATTTTTAGTAAATCGTCTACAATAATTTACTATATAAATGGGAAATACATATTCGTAGCTCAATATATATTTTTGCCAATGCAATATTATAAAATCATATAATCTGGAATAATTGTCATGCTTTGTATGAGACTACTTAGTGTTTTAATGTTTATAACCGAAAGTGTAGCTAGTAGTAGTTTCATTATTTTTCTTTCTTTTATTTATTTAGGATTCGTAAGACTTTTCAGCGAAAAGAAGACACGTCTGACAATGAGGCAAAAATGACTCGAAGAGCACACTATTCAAATCAACTTGATCCTAAGAATAAATAACTATTTGGCAACAATTTTACAAAATTAACCGCAATCGAACAAAACTGTCTCGACGATTTCGAAGATATACCTACCTTGAATATGTTAAACTTATGCCCATTACTATATTATACTTCCTGTTTAAAGATGGTAAGCTACATAACCATTCCTTCAACGATATCTTCATTCCGTTGTACTTTTCTTTTTACAACTAAAGCTTTCAGAAATCTGGGATCAATTTAATGGACATTTCATCCCCATCGTTCGCCATTTTCGTCCTCCTCTTCTCCTACATTGTCGCAAGGAAAATCTTTCCTCGAGAGCATTAAACGCCACTTCAATATCATCACAGCAAACAGATTTCAATAAGGAGGGCTTAAATTTCTTCGCCAAAGTCTCCATAAATCGTTAAGACCATCGGCCAACATCGGGCCATCAATTTTTAACCTCTCATTCCTAAGTACGAAACATTGTCTTTGAAAACGAATCTCGTCGCTCGTTCGTGTACGTAAAGGCGTTATACAGTAATGTCCATGATGAAATGTGTTACGCTTATATTTCTTGGCATAAATCAATAATTGATACCTATACTAGATATCTTGCTCAAATTGAACATCTAATTGTCAGTGATTTTTATTGTTACTAAAGGCAAGAAAATAAATGAAGTTTAACACGTTGCCGCAAATGACGTCTATAGCCATCCGATCTTCGACGATATGTAGGCAAATGATATGCAAATTTTAATCAATAAAAAAAAAAGAACAGCGTTAGTACAAAGTATACTAACACATACACTTGTTAATTATTGAGTAACACATCTAGAAAAAAAATTATAGCATGCCAGACAGCATATTAATTGTACTTTTATGCGGTTATTATTATACTATTTTATAAGCAAAATAAATTACAAATGATAATTTTGTTTCAAACTGATTTTCTTGTGTTAAGTTTACACCTATTAACTCACTTTTATTCATAGGAATCATTTTGAATTAGTAAAGCAAATGCCGTATAGTCGTCACGACGCTCATAGCCGTCATTTGCTTCGGGAAGAGAAAAAATGACATGATGAGCAAATGACGGTTATAGTCGTCGAAAGTTTTTTGGGAAAAACTGTGGCCAAATGTGATAATTTTCACTACCAAACATACAACTTATACTCGATTTCATCTGGCAGTCATAAACAATAAAAAGAATGTGTTTCTGAGGACGATCGTCAATTTAAAAATGTGCGGCAACGTGTTAAGCGGTTTCAAGGTGTACATTTGACGATAATAGAAAATGTGTTCCTAAGGTTGTCTTGAACATTATATCAGGATTATCGCCATTTTTTGTATAATAATACTTCCCTTTTATGATGTGATATTATTTACAGACAAGTTCAGCGATATATGACATTATGACCTTCAAATTTCTCGCCAATTTCTGTATATCCCTGTTTACTGTTTAGAAGAATTCTATTTTTAAAAGTATTTAATATTTGTTGATAATTTCAGTTGCTTTTGATATTAAAATATTGATATTCTAAAATAATGAATTAATGTTTAATAAATTTAATATTAAAAACGTTAATAATAACTGTTATACTGATTAAAATTATAAAAATAATATTAATGGTAACAATGGAATAATAATAATAGAAATTAATAATTAACATTCCTTACTTTTCACTATTTAATATTCTTCTGCTTCGTTGACATTAACCAGGTAGATTATTTTATTTAACTTACGAGTGACCTGCAAACATGAGCAGAATGAATTTTTAATGAAACAAAATAGTAGTAGACTCTAATTTTACTCGCCAAAATGTGTAAGCACAGTAAGTAAAACTCAAAAATATGTTTCCGTCGCCATCGTCCATTTAAACGGTTTCGAAACATTTCTTTCCGTTTAATCCTTTTTAAATATTCCACCTGAACCTGTATCAACTTAACAAAAATTCAAATTTGTTCTACATTTTGGATAAAAAGAAATTAATTGTTATGAATGTTGGAGCGCCCGCTTAAAAATTGTCTTTGCCGGGTGAATTATTAAAAAGGGCTAGTTTACGAGATTCCACGAGTGTTTTGTGGTCACAGAAGCGCGTCCGCTTTTATGCTATTAAATTCATAAGGTTTAATTAAAAACTCGTTTCCATCCGGAGGACAGGCAACGCAGTATTCTTGCGTGGTCCAATTCTGTCGTTGAAGGAAACGTGTTTCACTGAAGGAGTAAGTAAAAAAAGACGCGAAGGATTACAGTAGTTCCCGCTTGTGTCACAGAATTATAGTTACTAATAATGAAATTTCTACCTTTTTAACGCAATTTAACTCTTTAACGTGAAAATACCCATTGAATATATAGTAAATAGATGATTCTCTATTTTCCGATATACTTTTAAAACTGTATTAAACGTAAAAAATAATTAGAATACAAATTTAATGATGTTTTGTGCGTTATAAAGCTATGCGATGAAATTGGTAACAAGTTTTGTTTAAATAAAGAGATCGTTCTCTTAAATATGAAGATAAGTAGGTAATAGTGACGGTTGAGCGAACAATGAAGTAAACATTATTGTCCGCATATGCATCAACTAGATTGAGTTAACCCTTTCGCTACCAGCGTCACATACAGTGGCTCCAAAAAGCATTCGTACACTATGTCACAAATAAATTCGTTTAACCCTGAAATTCTGAGTCTGATAGAAGTATTTGATAAAACCTTGTGGGTATGTAGATCGTAATAGTATACGTATGAATTAATCTCTTCTTTTCATCTAAATACCATTTTAAAGGGGTGAAACCAGCGTTGAAGTTTCTGAGTTTTCTCTCATTTTTAAAAGATAACTTTGTAATGGTACTTGATGAAGCAAAACCTTTCAAATAGAAAATGTTTAATTTTTAATACTCTATCGCCCTGTCATAAAAAAAGAACACAGAAAAGCTTGTATTCAAAGCGTGAAAAATCGCTGAAACTTTGAGATTCGTTATCAACCCCCTTAAAAGATATTTTGCCGTCAAAAAAATTGCTCCACGCAGGACACACCATGCTCTGTACACGCATGAAGTTTCATTGAAATCAGAATTTCAGAAGTAGATGAATTTCCTTATAATACAGTGTACGAATACTTTTTGGAGCCACTGTATATGTGACGACCTGATTTTCTTACCCGAGCCCGGCGTCAGAAATATATGACGGGCGTTCATTACCAGTTTATGACAATAGTTTGTATCAGATTGTATCGTACATAGATGGGTTATGTTATAAAAGAATAAAATAGATGCAGGATGTTATTGGTCTGTCGATAATTACTTTTCTTAAAAAGATCTGTGCGTTACAAATATGTCCGACGTGTTCTTTATCAATATTTCTTAATTGGTTGCACTAAGTGATACCGTGTGTGCTCCATCAATAAACGGCGCACAGCTACTATGTATGACTGCGAAACATGTAAAACAGTTACAGGACTACCAATTGGGCTATGTATAGAAAAATGCTTCAGAATTTATCATACAAATAAATAATACGTATTTCACTTTGAGAAATAGTTTTATATTGCTTCTCTTTTCAAATTTAAATAATTTTCTTTTAATCAAAAGTGTCACATATACAGGGTGTTAATCTACTTCTGGGCCGAAATGAAATGGGTGGTTCTACACGTTGAAATAAGACAAAAATCAAGAGTGACGTAATTTCGTTAAACGCTTCATTAATTAGTTATTAGCAGTTAAAGATTGCGCAAAATTAGGCAATCCGCCTTGCATTGCCGTTCGTTTGGCTGGCCACGCACAGGTGTAAGAGATGCGATATTGTCTGCGGAGAAGAACGATGGCTGGTTGAACTGTATTGTCGAGCAATCGGCAACAGGGCAACCACTCATTTGTTTTAGATTTTTGGGGAGAAGTGAGCCCGAAGGTCGCTCTCTGCGGGCAGTTCGTGACGATCCTCACACAGGCGAACTCAGAACCGTATTGATATTAGACGTGAACGGAACGATCGTGATTCAGATGCGTGTGGATGCTTTATCTTTATGTATTATTTGATTTAAGAGATCATTGACCCTTTTTACATGAAAATCCCAATGGGCGAGTTTTGATATGCTCTTGTGGATTTTGCGAGTAAGTAGGTTGAATATCATTCAGCATTCGTTCAATACTTTTTAGAAAGTGACCGAAGTTTTGATTTCGCATCACCCGTCGCTCAAGTGACAAACAAGTTTTCCTGCGCCCCACGAGGTAAGCGTTATAATACATGTCGATACGGTCCTGAGTTCGCCTGTGCGCGGCCAGCCAAACGGACGGCGCTGCAAGGCGGATTGCCTAATTTTGCGCAATTTTTAATTGCTAATAACTAATTAACGAAGCGTTTAACGAAATTTCGTCACTCTTGATTTTCGTCTTATTTCAACTTCTAAAATCACCCATTTCATTTCGGTCCAGAGGTAGATTAACACCCTGTATGTGACGCTGGGCTACCAAAGGAATTATCTATCTATAGCACAGTGTCACTTATATGGGACGGTGTGTAAAATTGCTAATTTCACTTAGTTAAAACGTTATTAATACATCCCACAAAAATTAATGACAATTGATATGATATTTAAATAATAAAACGTCTGGGCTTGTGGTAGCGATTTGTCTCCTGAGGCCCTGGTAGCGAAAGGGTTAAATATTAACCAGCTAGATTTCAAAAGAGCTTCAAAATTAGTTCTTATCTCTTACATTAAGTCGACAGAAAACCAATTAAGAGCACAAGAGATATAATTATGGAACGTAAAGAAAATCAGATAACCCTTTCATGACCAAATTATTCATAGACATCCCTGACTGATATTAAGGGTGTTATTAATGTTTCAAAACGTGTATAAAACTATATTGTAATTTTTGACATGTTCAAATTATGTCATTGTTGAAAGAAATTAGAGGGATCTTATGTATTTTCCCACTGAGCTCTCAAGTAATAAATAACCTTTACTGTAGGAAAAAAAAATTGGATAGCTCTCATACAATTGTTGTAATTGTTATAATACAAATCAGAATGTCTCAACTATATCTTAACAGATCAATTTCAAAATCAATAAAACACAGATTACTGAAAACATGGCTTTTGGTCACAGAAAGTAACAGCATCCTCGTTGATTCTCATAGATTATAGAAAAACAACCAATATAAGCAATGTAATCTTAGGCTACACTTAGTTTAGATACTCTGACAGAAATGGCAGCAGATTCACAAAGTGAGATCTATGGTTCCCAATGAACTTGACATGGATAAAAGTATGTGGGTATCATAGCTCCCACTGACCACGAAAGGGTTAAATATGTACTCGATGCGTACCGTTTTTTAATAATAATGCTGATCATCGTTATCCATTAAACCATCAATAAATTTCCACTAATTACAAATATCTAGTAATAACGGGCCGTAAGCTTCGCTTTATCGTTTAACAATCTGTTGGTATTAACAGTTTCGTGTCTTATGTACACTATGCATGCCTATTTTCAGTATGTACAGTCTTTTGTTTTTTGAACCACAAATAAAACCTAGCCCTTCGTTAAGAACTAAAAACAAGTGCTGTGCCTCATTATACAAGCCCTTAATCCAAGAGAATCAGTCTGACTGAAAGAGCAAACAAATTCTGTGTCTAAATATCAGATACTTAAAAAACTAAAGATCAAAAATAACCGACACAACCAACACCTATCAGCAATTCTGATTCATAAAATACGAAACGACATTTGCCATCGTCGTCTCTAATATTTTTCACTGCTCTCTTGACTATGACCGAAATTTGTGACACTTAAACGAGCATTTCTGTAGTGAGACCACATTTGGGAACAATGCCAGATTTTTAAATGATCGATCGAAACGCATTAGGGACACGTGTTGAGGATTTCAGTACTTACACCGCCAACAACTGCTCCTTCTACGTCGCTATTCTCATTATTGATTTATCGAACCAGCAGCGCTGCACGTCGTGTCGTTATTGCATTAGCGATAATACACGTTCGATCTCTAGCCTGGATATTATAGGGAATTTGTTGTATCGAATACTTTGGCAAGGATTCCAAACCAGCGACGTTGATAAATCGACATATACCCGCCAGCGTTATGTGTTGTCTACACCTGATACAAGTGAGATCTACGAACGTGTGTTTCGAACAGGACGTTTCAGGGATGATTGGTGGATGATTATCAGGCTATAAATTTGTATGTAATTTCATGTTTTTATAAGAGTGACTAAAAAGAAAGAAATGAAATTTAATATTAAAACTACCGCTAACTGAAGTGTATTGCACGAAAAGAATTAGATTGAAAATTCTATGAAGAAGTACTTAACACAAGGGAAACAAGTTATCATTTATACTATTTTATACAAAATTATAGAAAGTTTTTAAAAGCGCTCCGTAGTAAAATTATGAATTGATCATTTTGATTACTTTGATAGATCTAGTGTAACATAAATGGATGATTTGACTTATATGTATCAAAGTTAACCTCTTTTTTGCAAAGAATAGCAACCTTGCATAACAAACTTAATGTCATATGATAGTTGACTCTGGAATTATTTTTGTAAGGATATCTTTTAACGTTATGAGTATAGAAGAACATAGAACAGTTTATTGCTCGTGTCAAGCCCATTTTTGATTAAACAAGGGTAACTGTTTCTATGATATCGCAGCTTATTTATTTCGTTGATTTGAGTTTGTGTAACCGCTTTCTTTTCTGAACAATGAAAAACCATCTTCGAGAACACTATTTGGGAAACGTGAGCAATATTGAGTGCACTGTAGGTTGAAGATTTCCAACAATGTTTACAAGATTTGTAACAACATATTCGGCAGTGTTTGGCTTTTATGTAAATGTAGTCCATCTGCAGATGAACGTATCACCAAATAGTATTTATAAATACTGTGATAATGCGTAGATTTAAGAATTAGTATTGTAAGATTGTGCAGTTGGTGTGTGTCTAGACGTGAATGTGTGTGGGCGTGTGAGTGTGCGAAGGGATCGATAGAATGGGGCCGAATGTTTTGTGTTTTAAGATCCCACTCCATTGAGAAACGAATGGTGAGAGAATTGGCGTGACCAGCGTAGTGCGTGGAACTGCATAGCCGGTTGTGTAATGTTTTGTCTGCGTCATTTTTTGTTTTAGTTTTATTCAAATACACGTATATTCTTTAAAACTTTATTCATTTTTCCATTTCTCCTTTTTTCCTTTTTTTTCTATAACCTTTCCTATAATACCTAAAAGCGTTAACGAAAAAATAATTGCGAACATATCATTTAACCCTTTGCGCTCGAGAGGTGACTGCTAATCACCAAATGATAGTTTCGCAAATTTTCAGACTTTAGTTAATTTCTTTATTAGTCAGTCTTAGAGATTAAATAGTCATATATGTAAGTTTTAGTATATCGCTTAACCAAACAAAATGACGTTTAATATAGGCGAATCATAGTGAATATTTTGAATTTGAAAATTTTTGAAGTTAGTATCATTAGACGACTAACAGTCACCTCTCGAATGCAAAGGGTTAATTGTACTTTAGTATATTAACCCTTCTGGAAGTGTTCTTTCAGAGTTCCCGGTGCTCCCCCATTTCGCTGTAGTAGGCCACCGTGGAGGTTTTAGTAGGTAAAAATCCTACATAGCCTCGTCACCCCCCCCCCCCCAGGATGAATGGGTATCTTTTCGAAGATTTCCTCCACGTAAAAAAAAAGTATATTAACCCTTTGTGCTCGAGGCTGTTTTTATCCGGGTGAGCCAGCAACTCCAAATAATTTCTCACGTATTTGGTGAATGTCTTACAGCTAATTTAAAATGATTTGCCACACAATTTATCGTGACAAACTTTTATATTTTAACATTTTATATATCTTTATACTTGAAAGAAAGACATTGTTTAACCCCTTAACCTACAATGACGGGCATAGCCCGCGTATGATGATCGGGCCAAACTTAAATATTATGGGCATAGTCCGCGTGCGATGGTCGGGCCAAACTTAAATATTACGGGCATAGTCCGCGTACGGTGATCGGGCCAGAAGTGAATATTACGTACAATATTTGATACACAATTACAGCAATGTCCCGAACGCTGCGCGAGCTTGCATACGATTTCGGCCCAACATCTTCGAATCTAAATCGTAGGTTAAGGGGTTAAACATTAAGCTCTGTATCGTTTCTTTGTGTGGTATTTTACAAAGCAATCTCCGAGATGCATCCTCGGTTTGTCAAAGCAAGTATCAGAGTAGTATGTGGTTTGGTGTCTTTCGCCAGGTTTAGTTCGTTCAGAGCAAACGTTGCAGTTCTTCTTAATTCCAGTTAGCATAACATGCAGCTTCCCATTCAATCGGATTTCATCCGAACTGCAGCGCGAAGCAGAAGCGTGATCTCGTTTTTGCTGAAAATTTCTTCTGCATTGGCTTACCAAAGCTTTCTTGTACTGCAGACGAACAAGCAGCAGTTCGTTTCTTTGCTTCTTTACTGATTTATAGGTATTAGAAATTGAATACAGAAATACTACGAAGCAAACATTAACCATAAACCAGCTTTCTCTTAACGTACTTTCTCAAGGGCTTCTTCCAAGAAGCTAAGCCACATCTGGCATTTTAGAAAGTTCGAAAACATTGAGAAACAGAACAAAGGAGCCCGGACGGGGTTGTAAGAATTTCGACCACTACGTTCTGCTAGTCTTGTGACAAAGCTCGCTAGGTACGGTCATAACTGCCCTTCCTCGTGTTACGTAGAAGTAATAATAAAGTATCAAAGTATTATTTCACAAATAAGAGTTTATTTCATTTAGCAATATAAAACCCCATTTCCAATAATAGGAATTGATATTGAATGATATGAAATTGATATGATAAAGAATATAGGAATTGATGGAACGAACTTTTCACCTAATTTTTCGCATTCTTGCACTATCTTCATCACTGCTTTCCTCCTCTCTATCATTAAGCAGTTTATGAATGTAATTTCGTTTTTCATCAACGAAAAATCGAACTCACCTTCACTTGAACTAATTCTTTCAACGTATTCTAAGCTTATTGGACTACGTAACTTTGAAAATACTATTTCTATTGCCTCGACTGTCGAGTTTGAACTAACGTCAAAGACAGAGTACGATCCACGATCACGGACTAATTTGAGATAAGATCTTAGAGCCATTTCATAAAATTACAAATAAAGAGCTTAGACATTCACTCGTGAAATGATATTGCCCAAACCAAACCTAAATAAATATCGTTATTACTTGAATTATTATGTCAAACCAAATGGTGACTTGGTCACCTCTTAAGTTACTGCGTCAAATCGAATGGTGATTTCTCGAGCGCAAAGGGTTAAACTATGAGTGTTAACATACGCGTTTATAAAAAGCTTCTGTGGAATTCATTTATTTTATGGTAATGCATCGTGAACGCTCCGTGGTCGTTTCTTATTTGTCGTACACATCATCTAAGGCCAGATGGATGGCATGAACGACTTTTTGACCCACGATCGTATATCTTCCCTTATTCTCCGATTAAAAACCGTGATAGCAGACGTAAATCACAAGAAATCGCCTGTATCGGGCCTAAGATAACCAACTGGCCGACGGGAGGGAAAAATATTGCCTGAACCTGAAGAAGAAAAAAGGGAGGCTAGAAAGAAGGGTGATGTCTTTGTTAGGAGTGTATGAAAGGGTAGATGTTTATACTGTACCATATGTTTAATACTAGATTGTCGAATGTTGGGTATATACCTATTTTGCTTAAATCAAGTCAATTCGACTTAAACATAATAATTGAAGTTTAAAAAAAAACTAAAACTTTATTTTTAAGAAAGTTTGTTCAAAACAATTTTTACATATATATGTTGTTATATGTAGATTTTATTATTACATTTAGCACTAACGTCCTTACTTTTATTCCTTTCACATGGTACTTGAACTTGATAAAATTACAAGTGAGTCAAATTGAGTCACTCCGGTAATCTAGTGTTAAATCACACGTTGGCTGAAACTTTGTAAGCGAAAAAGTCTTGCCATTGACTGAGTACACCGTATATGTTAACACAGCCGACCGAATGGGGAGATCTCCCATTTTTTCCTCAACAAAACGGTGACATTGATACTATTTACTTTTGTTATTAGCTGGTACTGAGCTAGTGTTGAATTTATTAAAAATTGTACTTTGGAGAATTTATGAGCAGTACTAGTTCAAGACTAACTAATAATAAAAGCAAATAGAATCAATTGCACCGCTTTGTTGAGGAAATAATGGGAGATCTCCCCATTCGGTCGGCTAAGTGTTAAGACATTTCTAAATGCATATAAGAATTTTCGTAGCAATCGACAGTCCACATGATAGTCAGTTGAAAAGTCGCATTAAAATTCAAAGGTCGTATTTAAGTCAAAAAATCGCAAGTAAAGAATTCGTATCGTTCTCACAAATTGTATGTCGTAAAATCGATCACTGAAATCTTATTTGCATCTTTTATACTTGTATATGTATTTTGCTATTAATTTCCTTACTAAATTATTATTAATTTTGTCATAATAAATTATTATTATTTACGTTCCACGCATACAACATGCAAAAACGTATAAATTATTTATAAGGTACATGTTATAATAATTTAATCTGAAGGATGAAATACATTTTTGTAGGAATTTCATTTCTCTAATTACACTTATGCAAATAACGATCTATACAACTATTAATGCTCTTTATATTCTATTGTAGTAAATGTTGAACTACCTCCATATCATTTGGTAAAATAGAATACCTTTGGTACACAGTTTATATAAAACATATATTTTTGAATGAAAACTCAAAGACGATCAATTGATACAAAATAAATCCGTGATTCCTGGCATTAAGTTAACAAAGACCCACCGACGCACCATGCATTCAATATTTACGCCATTAATCATAAACGAGCACCCTGGTAATTTCCTGCTTCCTCTTAATCGGATTTACGTGAAATTGTTTACCAAAGGATAGTACATTAAGCGGTATAGTCCAGCGTTTATTTATACAAACATTTAATAAAATTACAAGAGGATCGTCGGGGACAGCGGTGAAAGCTAGTTATTTCTAAATACAGAGGAAAACGATGTTCGATTCAGAGCAACATCCCGCGCGATTCCGACTCAATTCAATATTGGTATACACTTAAACTTAATATGTATCACAATTGTATTATTCGCAACGATCCTTCGATAAATTTTCATCGATCTGTACAACAGTAACCGTTGCTTCGTTCAGTTCGAACAAAACGTTTCTACCTGTCATCTAAAATAGAGGTCATGACATTAAACGTGTACCAAAGATACCTATACACATGTAGGCGTGTATTTAATATATCCGTATTTTAATCCGTGTAATTGTTAATACACGGATAAATACACATGTGTTAATACCTACATCCATGCTTTATTTGTGCTGTTATTCATGCACAACTAAATACCTAAGCATTCAGGTACATTCATACAAGCAATTTGCAATACAGATATGATTTGTTAGGTTAGAGATTCTTTTATTTCCAGGGTACTTTACAATTTATCCAATAGAGACATTCGATAAATTATTGTGGCTACTTAAGTTTAACACGCAGATGCTTTCTCGCTAGTAGAAATGCAATTACAACGTATGTTGTTGAAAAAAAAGGACTATTTAGATGTTTTCTATGTAGTCTTCCAAGTTAATTAGTTGTATATAAATTCTTAGCTAAATCATTAGGGTGACTTTCCAATCTTGTTGTGCATTTGCCGCATAGACGCTTCTTCTAAAATTAATAATCAGTAATCATCAAAAACATTGTTCTAACATAGATAACATTGCTGGTATCGTTAAAAATTATTTTACAGATTATGACATTGTGTTACGTTGTAACAACATTCATTTTATATTTATAAACTTCAGCCGTAATTCAAGGGTATATTTGGAGACAGCATCATTAAGGCTAAATAATACCGTTTTCAGCAAACGTACTTATTGCCATGCCAGTTTCGGGTTTTTCCCATTTTTTCTATGTTCCTTCGATTTGGCCTGGCTTCCTTAAAAATTTCAGGTAGTTTACGCGATTAAGGTTATCCTCGGTACATTTTACTTTCGACCGATGAAACAAAATATACCTGAAGTCGCTGGAAATATTTTCGACAGTCAACAAAATCTCCCACCCCAAAAAGGGAACCAAACACCCCACTCCTGACACTTTTATATAAGCGCATAACATCCCTCCAGCGATAGGGATTTTGTAAAAATACATTAAACAGTAACGTTCAACCACGCTCGTGTAATAGAAATATATTCAGTCTTTTTATATCTAAAAACATCAATCATTTCTTGTACTGTACCTGCATCAACCTCAAATATTCGAGTGTATAAGTTACCACTCGAAGTGCACAACGTTTAATTTTAAAAATTATTAAACTCTATGTGCGCCCTGTACACATTGCTAGGTATTTATTTATTCTAATCTTCTACCGTCCTGCGGATACATATTGAAGAGTAGCTGTGTTTTCGTTGTATTGAAATTCAGAGGCACTTTTCTTAGTTGATTTTTCCGTGCTCACTACACGCACCTTTTTACTATCAGAAAATATGAATCCACTAGTTTCCTTACCTCAAATCGGTTGATTACTTCATTAAACTTTATTAATCGAAACCACATTATTTGTAATTTCTACTTCTAACCTAGTAAATCATGCTCGTATTAGAAATTACTTGCGTAAATGTACCTAAATATTCGGTATAAACATTAATTAAGCGTAAATAATGATATGATTGTAGGACGGTAAAATGATTAAATCAACCGATGCTAGACTCTATAACTTTTTTTTCTCCTTTATTATTGAATATTCTTTCCCGTGACGTGTACAGTACGGCGGACCGGAAGACTGTGTGTCGTCGAAACCCTCCAGCAGGGTTTTTCATAACGTTCCATATTATTCGGTCCAACTTCGGGGAACGGTCCAGCTTATCGGTTTTTCTCGAAGTAGAACCTGATCTCGATTCAGGGGGACGCCATCGAAACCAAAGATTCCTTCCACATGATCATATATGGATTGAAACCCGAATGTTTGGTATGCGTGTCTTTATTCACCGACGAGACTGCATCAATTTTGATCTATATTCTCCTCCTTAACACTAAACGCACCAAGTGAAGTCAAATGACTCTTTTCATAATTTATTTTATAAATCGTACATTCTTCGTTATTTCTTTCGCTCATCTGACTTTCTGTAAATTCTTATATTATCTGATTATTCAATTTCTCGCTTTCTGTTTTCCTCTTAACTTATTTTTTGCCGAGACAAATTCTCTGCATACCTTATGTACCATAAGGGGTCATTTGATTTCTTACGAAATTGACGTATTTTTCTGCAGGTCTCCAACTGGAACCTTAGTTCTGAACTTGGATACACTTCTCAAGTTAGAGTTTCATTTATCTGAATCTATATACGTATGTTTGGTTTTGGTGTGAACACTTGAACGATCCGATCGGGTCCATACGACGTAACGCGTAAACAGAAAGGACTCTTATCGGAGATTCACAAGCAACACTCCTCCAAATATATAACGAAGTAGAAATGCAGTTCTGTATTGAGCGTCGGAGAGTAAAGATCAGAGTCTACAAAAATGTTGTGAATTATTTCCTTTAACTCTCCGCCTACGGATTCCGGGTCTTTTGTAACCCATGCTGAGAGTCATTTGAAAGCGATCATGAAATGACGGGCGCTGCGTGGTAGGCAACACATATACGCATATGACTACGTATACGTTTCCGTTAGAGTGGCGAAGTAACGAAGCTGACGGCAGCCAGTTTTTGGCAACGCCCTGAGGAAGAAACGTGTGCGGCGAATCGAAACAATTCTGTATTTCAAAGTTTACTTTATATTTCCGTGTTTTTATTATTGTTTTGGTATTTTAGCATTATATTTTAGTATTTAGTAGTTTACACTATTTTTGTATTTAGTACTTAGTATTGCATATTATTCTTGTATTTACTATTTAGATTTTAGTTTTCAGCACTATGTAGGAACGTAAAACAAAAGAAAGGTCGGTGTTGTCTCTGTGTAGGCAATGATAATAAATACACATCCGTGTGCAATAATTGTAAAAGACACATTTGTACTGGCCATTCGAGAAAAGTCCAGCAAATTTTATATAGCATACGTGTCAATACGTAAATATACAATAAATATAGCTTTGACCTTTGATAATTCACGTTATTATTATTTGTTTCTATACGTTTCTATATCTTCCTATGAGTCAGATGTTTATCATTGCATACAGTATCGGTGAGGACCTCGGTTTCGAACGATCGTCACATTGAGTAGTGTAGCATCGGTGAACTGCCTGGGCGGCTAAATATGTATTTGTGGAATATCCGTGAGTGTCTCGAAAGACCGATAGGCAGGGCGGCAAGCTTCAATAATCGGAGGGTTAATCAATTAAGAATTTCATTTTAAAAATCAACGGTTATTTCATAAGGGATATGTGTAAAGATAAGAATAGGTGAAAACGGAATTCAACAAGGGTTTTCAAGAGTTCGCCTGTTCCAGGAAGTTTTCCAACGTTCGTTAGATCATTGATGAGTGACAAACCAAACATCGGCAAAAGGGGGCCCAAGATAAAACTCGAGGATTCGGATGAAAATAAGAGAATGAATGGGAAGTGAGGCAAAGGAGGGATATTATCCGATTATTCATTGGGTTGTGAACCATCGAACTGTGAAGCCCCCTTATCTACCGAACACGTCGAACGCTATGTAAAGAGGCCCTATCCTCTTACCTAGCAGGGCCAGACTGTCTTATCAACATTTGGCGCTCCATATGACTTTCCACTACCCAGGAACATCTAGCTGTAAAGAGGTTCTGTCCTCTTGTTTATCAGTGCCAGATTATATTATTAACATTCTTCGGTCCAGATGACTTTTCAGTACTCAGGAACATCCGGAAATCTACATAACTTTTACTACCCAGAAACATCTGGCTGTAAAGGGGCCCTGTCCTTTTGTTTATCAGGGCCAGATTATATTATTAACATTCTGCGGTCCAGATGACTTTTCACTATCTAGGGACATCCTGCGGTCCACATGACTTTTCATTATCCCCAGCACTCGAATATTGTACCATATAAAAGAGCGTCACAATAAAGAACGAAGTAAGGCGTTACTCTTTTCAAACCCTATCCTCTGAGTTATTCTTACGAGAGTTTCCACGATAGGGTCGAAACATCATCCGAGGTTCTAATCCGAGGAAAATTCCCGTGACAGAACTGTGCGAACGTCTTTATCCAATCTTTAATCACATGCGCTATAAAGACGTGCCACACACGTCGAGATGCTTTTGTTCCAAAACCGCCAGCGATGTCTATACCACGTCTCGATAGGTATTTGTCGTAGAAACAAAAACGACGTGTCCACCACGTCGGTTAACAGTTGGATCGTTCATTATTCGAGCTATAGTTCTAGAGTGCATCACATCGCGTAGCATCATCGACATAAGGAATTATTTCAGAATCGATAGGGTATGTTGTACGGATTTTTTACACGAAAATTCTTTATGCAAGACCCTACCAACGCGCTAAGGCACTGGTTAAAGATTTGCGCTCGCAGACGCGGTGCGACGTCAATGTAACGCCTTACCACACTTTATATCGTAGAGCGCGGCTCGGCTACCGAAAATTAAATCGTAGCACAAGTGGTTAACCCTTTGCAATATTATCACGAGTCTGACTTGTGATGAAAATTTTAGGTCAAACACGGATGTCACGAGTCAGGCTCGTTGTTCAGTTGCAGACCAAACACGAATATCATGAGCCTGACTCGTGGTGTTAATTTCGGGCCAAGTTTATATTTAATTGTTTATTTATATTGTGTTTTTCAATTTTAGGCTTGATATTAGTGAGATAATCAGAAAACTTATTTGAGCTCAAATACTACTACCGTGGATTTGCTTTTACATACTTTTATTTCGTTATTGACACTATGCCGTCCGGCGTCACCACAGTGGTGTTCGTGAAGTATCGCTCGACGGCCGGCGACACCACAGTGGTGTTTTGAGCAAAAAAGCGGCCGGCGACAGCACATTAGTATCACTTACATTTCATTGATGATCTGTGGGGTTTTGTTGCTAATTTACTTAAATGGAATAAGTTATATACGTCACCAGTTAGTATTCATTTCCGAAAGCAATAAACGAAAACGAAGAAGTTGCGTTGTATGTACCAAAAACAAGAAAAGAAAAATAACAAATTTGATATACAGGTCGTGTGGAGTTGCATTACATGTTGGTGATTGTTTTGCTTCGTAACATTTAAAAGAGAAACACTAAATAAGTACCAAAGAACATGTAAATAAAGAAATATATAAAACAAAGAAATTTTACATTTATTTACATATGTACATTTTTTGAATTGAATTTTGATTGAAAACTCGTGAGAACTACCGATGAGATTAGTAAAACTTGAAATTAAATCATTTCCCAATCTCCCCAAAAACAGCCGGCTACAAGCGAAGTAACACGATCAGTTCTGCCGGCGTCAAGCGAAGAAATGGTTACAAACGGGCCAGACGGCAAAGTGTTAATTAATTATATTATTATTACTTATTCAGAATTTGTTTTAATCTTATGTGATAATTAAAGTATTTTTTAAAAGTTTTTGATTCAAATTCAATTGAATTTCACAAGAGTTCCATCGCGCGAAGTAAATACGGCCACGACTACCTTGCGCTCGATCGTAAGATGGGTCTCAAGTTTCGGCACGCCCTTTTCACCGCGACAATTGAGGCAGCCGCGTTTGGCCTGACTTTTTCCGAGGTTCCGCGTAGTGCAAGGGGTTAACCATCCAGCGAAACTAATAAATCCATTTTTGAAACCAACTTAGTTCTCAATTTAATACATACAGTGGCGGACATATACTTACGTACAAGTCTCATTTTAACACTAAAATCTTCCGTACTTCTATGCTATTCGTCTAGTGATGTCAACAATTTATTTTTAAGAATGTTGTACCCTGATGTATATATCCGTAGTAGGACTTTTTTCTATTCCGAGAAAAAGAGTACTTTGTATTTATTTTGTTCTGGCCTGTCTGTTTTGTAGCAGACAGCTACTTACGTACGCTGCGGTTATATGCACTTAGACTAAAATGTAAACAATGTTTCTCAGCATTTAGTGAACAGTGGTGATAGTTAGACGTATTATAACAGTACTGTGATGAGCAAAGGTAAAAATATCAAGCCAGAGCAACAGCGACTAGTGCAGTTTCTTCGAAAGGATGGGTTGTCATATCGAAAGATTTCAGCGAAACTAAAAATTTCCGTTATGGCTTGTCATCAAGCTATACAGTATATTAAATTTCATGGAACACCAGACAATGTTCCCCGTAAGGCGAGGCCTAGAAAAACTGATCAAAGAACTGATCGTAAGATACACCGCTTATCTAAAGCAGACAGATTCCAAACTGCTGTTGCTATTCACAGTAAGATATTACCTGATCTCCAGGAAAAAATAAGTGTCAGAACTGTCCAGCGAAGACTTAATGAGTTTGAATTATACGGACGTGTTGCCAGGAAAAAGCCGCTTATATCAGAGAAAAATCGTCGAGCTCGAATCGCGTTCGCAAAGGAACATTTAAACTGGACTACTCAGCAATGGTCCAGAGTAATTTTTACGGACGAATCGAAATTTAATCGATTCGGATCCGACGGGAAATTATACGTAAGACGTTGCAAAGGCGAAGAATTTCGAAAATATTGCATAAAACCGACGGTGAAAGGAGGTGGTGGGTCAGTACTTGTATGGGGGTCTATGACAGCAAAAGGTACGGGCCCTATCCATCGAATAACGGGTATCATGGACCGATACGTGTATCTCAATATCGTAAAAAATGTACTACTTCCATTCGCCAGTGATTACATGCCGAAAGAATGGATCTATCAAGCGGACAATGATCCGAAACACTCTGCAAAGGTGGTCAAGACATTTCTGAGCGATAGCAATATTCGTGTCATGAAGTGGCCAGCACAATCTCCGGACCTCAATCCAATCGAAATGCTGTGGATTGATGTTGACAAACATGTAAAAGAACGGAAACCAAAAAACATCGAAGAATTATTTAGTATTATACAAGAAGGATGGAATTTAATACCAACTAGTAGATGTGCAAAACTTATTGAATCTATGCCGCGAAGGTGTGCAGCTGTTATTAAAAATAAGGGCCTGCATACGAAATATTAATGTGCTACAGTCTTCACTCAAAGAAACCAGTGAAAATATAAAAATTTCGGTATGTACGTAAGTATGTGTCCGCAGAAAATTTGACATCTATATATGAAAGAGCAATAAACTTTTTAATTATAGTGAATTAAGGAAAACCATGTTGTTACTTTCTTATATATATTGTAAACTTACAAAAAAGAAAATTAATTTTTGTATACTTGCTTAATATCTATATACACAATCAATAGTATTTAATTTTATTAACTGTACGTAAGTATATGGCCGCCACTGTAGGTATATATGTAAAGTCCAGGTTCGCTTAGCGTTAACATGTTACTTATTAGTTACTTCCATTAACGGTAACAAGCTATAAAAACATGTTCTACGATAAAAATCCAAGAAGATTTTTACATAACAATAGGCTTTAGGTCGGCAACCCGTATTTATTTGCCTCGCTCATTCTCAGGATTTCGATTTAATGTTCTTATTACGTAGTAAACGGTAACACATGATCCATGCTTAGTGGCGCGTAAGCAATTCTAGTATATAGGCACAGCGAAGAAGCGAGCACTAGAAATGACCCAGTTCCGCTTTCCAACCTAAAGGTGCAACTATCAATGAGTTAATAATATATAGTTGATATATCAAATTATCGATAACGTTCCGATATTATCGAAATCTAACGATAAACGTATCAATGGTCGCACCTGTATTTTAATATTTCGTTGCACAGTAAGGTATTTGCATTGAAATATTGGACGAAATTATTTTTAATAACTTATAAGTTTAATAAACAACAACTAAATCCTTTTAATCAAAAAATGTATATTTGTGCAGTAGTTTTTAAATATTATGTAACATTAGAATTAATCTTTAACATAAGATAGTGGATGTGAGCAATTAAAATATTTAAATTTAGTAAGAAATTATTTGTTTGGTACTCTGTTTGTAACATAAAGAATTTCTTAAGAGTAGTTTCTAGCTTTTCACGGAGATCCGATGATCGATGTAAAAATATAATACGTACATATGTAAAACGACGTAACGTTATTTTTAAGCAACAGTAATTTGGATAATAGAAAAATGTTTTGGTAGAATGTCATAAAATTCTTTGAACTAGGTCACGAGTGATAATAGAAAGGAAGTAAAAATTCATTTCTACTTGAATTAACTGCAGAAGTTTATTCGAAACTAATTATTTTTAAGTTGTTAATATAAACCTATACGATATAAGTACAGTGTCATAAAGGAAAATATAAAAAATCTTAGAATGGTAAAAAGACCACTGAATTATTAATCATTTTTTAATACAAAAAAGTATTAAAGATAGGAGACAGAAATGTAAATTGTTTTTTTTTTAAATGTCCAAAATTCGCTAATAAATGGATTATATTTTAAAGTTTGGTTCAGAATATGTAAATATGGTTAAACTCTTGACTTCTGACTAAAAACAGTTGCTCATGTGTATAAAAACAAAAAGGGGGTTATGTATATTATTCCTCGCATATTCAACTACCTCGGACATCAAAAATTTTACAGTTTAAATTAAACTTTCGAAATAAACGTTTGCTGGTTTATGAATGTAGTTGGGTTAAACTAATCTAATAAAAATGAAATAAAACAGCCTTACTCCGGAATAATATACAGTTCGGAAAAGTAAAATGTTATTTTTCCGACATTTGTTTAGCATTAGAGAATTATTTATGATAAGGACAAAAGGGGCCTTGGGATCCAAGTGATGTTCCTACAAACGACCGTTGCAGCAATCAGTCTTTAGACATTATTTGTAAAGGCTAGTGTGAGCCATAGGAATTCAAAATTCCCAGTTATAACGCGTAAGCAACCAAAAACAAAAGATAGAATATTGTTAGACAGAAGGCGTTACGCGCCTCGTTCGTCAGTCACGAATTAACCATATAATAGAATAGTGAGTAATCAGAAAGAAATAGCCTACTGTTATATTTTATACCATCTCTTTTTAATAAATATATTTCTGTTAGTTTTGTTTATAGTTTATGTTGTTTATAGTTTCACGCACTCGTCAATTTCAATCCAACAGCTAGTCGAAGAGGAAACCTTCCTAGTGCATAATAAAGTGCACAATTTTTTATGTTGAAAGTAAACTTTTTTATTTTAAAATAATAATTCCTCTCGACTCCATATCCCAACAGCAATACCCTAATGTACGTCACGTTCAAAGATATTTATGTAATAAATCAATGTATTGTAATAAAACAATCTTCTTCATCCGTATGCAATTATTTCATCAAAAATATGTACGTATTACATCAAACGGGTATAATTTAAGATGGAAGCTTTAATCATGTTACATTAATTCTTTAAAGATAATAATTACATCTAAATTATTTTGTAATGTTACATCTCGTAATATTTTGACCCCAAAATTTTTAATGTTTAGAAATATTTACAAGAAGCTGAAGAGATATTAATTTAAAATTATATGGTCATAGTAGGAAATGAAGGAATTTTTTACGAAAAGCACTTCCACAAAGTTACATTACTTTTTTAAAATACAAATACTGTACATTATAGTTATAGTAATAGTAATAGTAATCAAATAGTAATCAAACGTGGTTCTGTTGCTGTAAAATAATATTTATAAAATATCTTCTATAGCCATTACTCACGGAAAACTTTATTTTTTTTGAAACCATTAATACGCTCCAAACTTTTGAGCGACACTGTACACGTTTCAAACCTTGACCTATACTTTTATCACCTAAAATTTGTGCACGTCCCTCCGTCGAAGGGTCTTTCGAAGTGACATTAACCCCATCGGTCCTCAAATAAATATATCTTATCCGTGAAAGACTCAATCCCACTCGATCTCCCATTGGCCGCCGGTTAGCTACGTGTCCGAGTCAATCTGGATCGTTGTTCGTCCAACAGTAACGACGCCTCTCCCATAATTTTCGCACTTGTTCGAACCAAGAATAATAATTGGTATTCGTCTGTGACGGTGAGAGGCGCCCTTGTCCTCACTAGTGCGTGAAGGACATTCGCTCTTTCTAAGTCCAGCCATCTTTGAAGAGTGACCTCTCTTTCACGTGGTCCGCCAAGGGTCACGTCCGCTGGACCCCAGAGAGAAAATTCTAGGATGGATTTTACCTGCATCAAAAATATACATTTTTTTTCGTGCCCTTTTGTTAACCCTAGAACTCCTAAGGAGTGGATTCCTTGAACCCACCAATTGAAAAACATTAAATTAGAATCATTCCGCTTTTATAAAAAAATTCTGTTAAAACTATTTATTGTTGTGAACACATTTAATCCTTTGCACTCGAGAGGTGATTCTTAGTCGTCTAATGATATTAACTTCAAAAATTTTCAAATTCAAAATATTTGCTAAGATTTGGCTATATTAAACATTATTCAGTTTATTTAAGCGATATACTAAAATTTGCATATATTTCTGAATCTCACTAGTAAACAAACTAATTAAAGTCTGAAAATTTATGAAACGATCATTTGGTGATTAACAGTCACCTCTCGAGCGCAATTGTTAAGTTTGATATTAAAAAGTTCCCCTTGTGATGTGTAAAAAATTAGTAAACCTAAGAAAAATATAACTAACTACGCGCCCTGGATCCTCACGCTCTTTTTTCTCCAAAGAATAGCAATCACAGAACGAAGAATGAAACTATGTAACTAATTGGAAACATTAACTGGAAATACACTACGAACTAAAATAGCAAAAGTTACCGAACCGACAAAAAAGGGAAGATATTATCAGTGTGTACTGAAGGCTAAAAGCAAACACATCAAATATGATAGCTTATCAAAACCAAAGCAAAGTTGTTACAAATGCAAAAACCATGTCTGCAGAAAACATTTACTTATTACTATACTCTGCCATTCATGTTTATCAGAGGAATCAAGTTCAAATTAGTTGCACGTCAGTATACTATTTTATAATATTATTTAATTTTATAAATTTATATAAATCAATACAAATTGAATGCAAAAACATATGCTATCTGGTTTACAAACTATAGCATATCATAACATTATAAAAAATTTTTCGAAAAATAACTTTTTCAGGATAAATGTATAAAAAGAAATATGGATTCGGCCCCCCCCCCCAGGAGTTTGCATAATAAATCGAGGCTCGAGAGTTCTAGGGTTAAGATTTTGAACTGCTGTGAATTAGCCTATAAAATACAGCAACTCCCAGTTAAATCTAAATTAAAATTACTCGTCAAGTCTAATCCTGAGACTTTTAGTTTCAAAATATCGTTTGTTATAAGGAAAAAAGTAAAAATTTGAATGATAAGATCGTAGTAGAATCATCATCTAAATTTCATTATCTGACTATCGTACCCAAATGTTCTAGTATCTGAACAATGGCTCATCTAATAATAGCTCTTTATCTTAAAGAATTGTAGAATTTAACAATCAAAGAGATGTAGGATACATACATATTTAATTAAACTATTAACCTTCTTGATATTCATTCACACAAATAAGGTTTAATACAAAAGAAAGTAATTGTTCTATTACTCGAAAATCTTTTTATCCGAACACTTTTGTTTTCCTATTAGTTCATGTATAAGAGGTTCTTATAAGCAGGTTCATATCATACAGGCTAAGCATACAGTGGCTCCAAAAAGTATTCGTACACTATGTCACAAATAAATTCGTTTAACCCTGAAATTCTGAGTCTGATAGAAGTATTTGATAAAACTTTGTGGGTATGTAGATCGTAATAGTATACGTATGAATTAATCCCTACCTTTCATCTAAATGCCTTTTTAAAGGGGTAAAACCAGCGTTGAAGTTTCTGAGTTTTCTCTCATTTTTTAAAGATAACTTTGTAATGGTACTTGATGAAGCAAAACCTTTCAAATAGAAAATGTTTAATTTTTATTACTCTATTGCCTTGTCATAAAAAAAGAACACAGAAAAGCCTGTATTCAAAGCGTGAAAAATCGCTGAAATTTTGAGATTCGTTATCAGTCCCCTTAAAAGAGATTTTGCCGCTAAAAAAATTGCTCCATACGGGATACACCATGTTCTGTATACATATAAAGTTTCATTGAAATCAGAATTTCAGAAGCAGATGAATTTCCTTATAATACAGTGTACGAATACTTTTTGGAGCCACTGTACATGCCCATGGGCGCCAGAAACGTCGATTGTGCCAAAGTCAAAGTTATAACACACAGAGATATAACAAATCCATTGTTTTACCTGAGACAGAGTGACCGCTTTCTCTTTCATTAGCAACTCCTGGATCAGAGGAAGTTTACCAGCTAAATTCAGTTGCTGCAGCGCTATTAGGGCACATTGGCACAACGAAACTCTTTTCTCCTCGCGTTCTTCGCTCGTCTCCACGTTCAACCTGTCAAACGTTATCCAGCAATGAACAAACCAATTTCGAATCGACGTTCGAACGAGCTCCACCAATGCGTTTACCGACCCTTGAAGAAGATAGAGTCTGTAATAGGCATCCTTGTCTTCTCTGCAGAGCACAACATTGTTCAAGCTTCTAGCACATTCTTCGATTCCTCGTGCCTGAAGACTCTTCAACGCCGTTACAAACTGAAGAAGTACGAACGAGGCTTCTCTGACAGCTCCTTCATCGTGCAAGTCCCTCGTCGTAGCTCCAAATAATTGTACGGTGCTCACTTGCAAACGTGGTAGCACAGAAATGGTGGCTGAAAAAGTAAAATTTTGTTTGAAGCGATGTCTTACATGGAAAGAGAAAACAAAGTATCATCCTTGGCAAAATATATTCGACCTACAGTGGCTCCAAAAAGTATTCGTACACTGTATTACAAATAAATTCATTTAACTTTAATATCCTGATTTCAATTAATTCTTTTAATAAAACATTATGGGTATGTAGGGTATAATAGTATATGTATAGATTAATTTCTTGTTTTATAACTAAATATCATTTTAAGAAAGCGAAATCAACGTTAAAGTTTCAATGTTTTTTTCTCATTTTTTAAAAATAACTTTGTATTGATGCGTGATAAAGCAAAACAGATAAAAAAATCTTTTTTCAGATAAAAAAATCTTAGTTTTTAATGCTCTATCGTTCTGTTATAAAAAAAGATCCCAGAGGAACCTGTGTTCAGAGCACGAAAAATTGCGGAAGCTTTAGGGATCGTTTTCACCCCCTCTATAAGATTTACTGTCGATGAAAAAATTAGGGACCCATTATGCTCTATATACATGCAAAGTTTCATTGAAATCAGAATTTTAGGATTAGTTGAATCTTCTTGTAATATAGTGTACGAATACTTTTTAGATCCACTGTATGTAACAATACCAAGTTATTTAAAAATAGCATAGCTTTTGAGATGTAAATAAGATTGTACATGAACTGATGTGATATGAAATATCTATAAAAAATAAGAATTAAAATTTTTGTTTATCATCTAGAAGATTAAAACGTTAGTTGGAGAAAAGTATGTGAATGATAAAGGTCCGTAAAAATGGTTTACGCTTGTGGCTGAGATAATCACTCAAGGGTGTGACAGGTTTCGTTAATTGAATATTTGACGATAATCAACTGAGGGAATCGCAAAATGTCGACCTTTTCTTCAATTAAAGTTTTATTTTTTCACCTTGTACTCCTTGATAATAAACGAAAATCTAAACCTCTTTTTCCTGTATTTACTTCATATCAGACTCATTTAATTTTTTGATCTACTTTATATATGTATAGTTACTTTACATCTTACGAATTGTAATATTTTTAGATAGTTTCATATTGTTATATTTAGTAGAAACCTTTTTATCAGAAGCAACACGTATATACATATGTGCAATGATTATAAAACGAGATTATGTGCTATGCCTCGTTTTAAGATATATCATAGTCAATTATATTCCTAATTATGTACCTTTCATTACATATCCGATGAATTTAAATATTTCAAACAAAATGATTTAAAGTTACTCACAAAACTTATCAAATACTTTTCCTAGCACATGCATTTTATAACTGAAATATCATCCTTATTTATGGATTATGATGATTAAAAGTTTCAAAAAGAGTTGAAAAAGAACGTTTATCTGAAAAATTAATAAATAGCAAATTTATAGTTGAGTTCGATAAACAATGATACCAAGTCACTGTATATTATATTCTTTTTCGTTCTTTGATTCGTAAAAACACTGCTGAAAATTGTGTCTTAATATCCATAGAACATAAACTTGTACAACAAAAGACATACAGTAGCGGACAAAAGTTTAAGACGAGAGGACAATGTAGAACATAGCTTTATAGTCTGCGAATATTGTCTGTACATTCATTTTTATTCTTATTATAAGAGAACACTATTTATTGATTAGCACAGAATGCAGATTTTGTTTATCATGCTATTCCTTATAAAATTAGTTTAATTTCTTTGACCCTTTGGTCTTAAAATTCTGTCCGCTCCTGTATGTACACTTTTAAACAATAAATTTAAAAAAGTCTGAACGTTAGGAGATGAACAAAATTATAGGACGATCGGATAAAACAAAATCCAAAGGCCGCAGCGAGGTTAAAAAGTTCTAGGAAATACCTTCGAACTGTTTATTCCCAGACAGGCACGCCTTATCGGCAATTTCCTTCGGTGGGCTGTCTATAAACTCGATTACAGGTGCCAAATAAAATTCCTTCCGCGACACGTGCGTGGCCGGATCGAAGGCGACGCACAAGGTGACATTCAGTTCGTTCCAGGTTGCCGAGCAAAATATTCGTCTGCCGATGGTGATCGACGTACCGACGTCGATGTTGAAGTGGCACATACGGAGATTCGCATTTTTCAGCGCTCGCAACGTCGCAGGTACTTGAGGAGTTTGGTTTAGCTGCAACGGATCCAACAGAAAATATGTACAGTGGCTCCAAAAAGTATTCGTACACTGTATTATAAAGAAATTCATCTACTTCTGAAATTCTGATTTTAATGAAACTTTATATGTATACAGAACATGGTGTATCCTGCATGAAGCAATCTTTTTGACGTCGAAATATCTTTTAGGGGGGCTGATAACGAATCTCAAAATTTCAGCGATTTCTCACGCTTTGAATACAAGCTTTTCTGTGTTCATTTTTTATGGCAGGGCGATAGAGTATTAAAAATTAAACATTTTCTGTTTGAAAGGTTTTGCTTCATCAAGTACCATTACAAAGTTATCTTTAAAAAATGAGAGAAAACTCAGAAACATCAACGCTGGTTTCACCCCTTTAAAATGGTATTTAGGTGGAAAGAAGAGATTAATTAATATGTATACTATTACGATCTACATACCCAAAAAGTTTTATCAAATACTTCTATCAGACTCAGAATTTCAGGGTTAAACGAATTTATTTGTGACATAGTGTACGAATACTTTATGGAACCACTGTATTTCTTATGCATAGAGCTACACTCCCGAACAAAAAGATAGCACATGTGGACTATATTTAATTTTAAGGTGACGTATGTAGAATTTTTCAGTTTTAATGAATGAAATGGTAATATTACGGTTCTAGAATAAGGGTCCCGTTTGAAAGGTAAAAAAATGTTGCTACCTTTGGTGTCTAGCAGAGAAAATGGTGAAAATACCATGGACAAAATGATAGCACAGGTATAAGAAAGGGCTAAAAGGGTTCTGATTTTTGAGACAAAAAATAGTTTTTTATAGATTTTTTAAAGCTGCATTCGAATCTGCTAGAAAAAATTATTTATCGTATCAAGTGTTTGAAATATTTGAAGATAGAAATGCAAAAATGTCCGATTTTTGTCAAATTTGGGAGAGTATGTCTCAAACAGTAATTTTTTTCTTACATTTATATTTATTGTATTATGTAATACAATTCTTCTTCTGCAAAACAAATTTGATTTGTCATTATACGTTACCTAGTTGTCGAGATATATAAATTTAAAGTTATTCTGTTTTAATCGGTTAGCTACACAAACTATGATTTTACTAATAAGCACCAAAAATGGACTAACTTTAAATTGATATATCTCGGCAACAGAAAATCGTGTGATGACAAATTAGGCCCCGTTTTTCAGGAGGATTGTATTATACGATACAATGATGTAAATGTTGGAAAAACAACTACTGTTCGAGATATACCCTCGCAAATCTGGCAAAAAGCGAACCTTTTACAATTCAATCTTCAAATATCTCTAGCAACTGATGGGATAGACAACTTTTTCTGGCAGATTCGAATCCAGCCCTAAAAAATCTATAAGAAATTATTTTTTCTCTCAATAATGATGAAAACCCCTTTAACGCTTTTTTATACCTCTGCTGCCATTTTGTCCGTGGTATTTTAACCGTTTGCTCAGCTAGACACCAAAGGTAGCAACTTTTTTTTATCTCTCAAACGAGATCCTTATTCTGGAACCGTAATATTACTACTTCATTCATTAAAACTGAAAAATTCTACATACGTCGCCTTAAAATTAAAGATAGTCCATATGTACTATCTTTTTGTATGAGAGTGTACCTACCGTTCTAACGTTGTGTGGCATCGAAAAACGATGACAAATAATACAATCGCTGTTTACTCGATATCTCTATCAGTATCCAAAAGATGCAATATTCTCCGATTGTAATATTCAGTATCTGGGAGTTGATAAAAGTTAGTGAGTGCACAATGAACACAATTAATATTATACTATCAAGTATTAAAAATGTACTTTGTAATGAAAGCTATTGATGTACCAATATAATACTTACTGTGGTTCAAAAAAAAATATCTGTACACTGTATTGCAAGGAAATTCACCTGATCCTGAAATTCTGATTTCAATGAAAGTTTGCAGGTATATAGAACATAATGAGTAATGGAACAATTCTTTTCCACGATAAAAAATGTTTTTGAAAGGGTAAATACAGCCATCGAAGTTTCAGCAATTCTTTATACCTTGAATAGAAGTTCCTTGAGGTTTTTTTATAACAATGTGATAAAGCATTAAAAATTGAATATTTATATCCAAAACGTTTTGCTTACCATTATAAAATTATTAAAATGATATACAAGAAAAATCGCTTAAACTTTTAATGTTGATTTCACCTTCATAAAATGGTACTCCCACAAAAATAAAATGAATGCATACTTCCTTATACAATTACGCTTTACATACTCATAAAGTTTTTTTTTAAATCATTAAAATCAAAATTTTAGAATTAAATGAATTTATTTGTAATATAGTGCACAAATACTGTTTGAAGCCACTGTATACATATAAAAATTTAATTCCTCCCAGACAGAAATTCGAAATTTTATTTTATAAACTTTCAAATTGAATACCAGAATAACAGCTCAGATATGAATAATATTTAGAGAAAAAGCATTTCGAATAGAGTAGAACTGCGATTACCTGAATGTCATTTAACATAAATTTGATGAAGAAAATCTGTGTACCGGTAATATTTTCTTAGATCTGTCATATGTCAGGATTATCCTGTCTCTGTAAGAGTTTTCGTTTAATGCGTTCTGAGAGAGTACGAGATGAAGAAGTACCTGATCGAGGAATTGCGCGAGAGCTTCGTGATTCGCGACCACCACGGCGCCGTAATTATCTTCGAGGCTCCGATGAACTATACTGCGACCTCTCCGTTGCCTCAATCGGCTTATCCTTAATTCATCGTCCTTATTCTTCCAATCCTGATCCTCCTCCGGGCCCTGCATTTTAAAAATTCCATTATAAATTCCGAGCTGGCTTGCACGACCGATAAAACTACCTCTGGAAGTGAAATTGTTTCCCGTGCTCTTTATTAAATGAAGAAAAAGTCCGACCCGAACTTTCTGGACGTGTAATAAAATTCCACAAATACCTCGAGACCGAGTCGCAAGATAATAATAAAATCGCATTGCTTCTCCCCCCCCCCCCTTTCTCCTGTTAAACAGATGCGAAACCAATCCCATCTTTAGAAATGCTTCGGAATCTCACTAAGCTCTTTCGACCTTAGTGTGGAAACGCAATTCCTGTATAAACTTCGTTAAATTTTTTAACGATCCAGGTCTTGTTAGCTTTTAATCGACGGAGACTTCTTTTATTGTTTTTTCTTATTTTCCTCGTAGAACTTCAAGAGCAAATGCAATGTAAACGAGTCTGCCACGGAGACGATAGGAAAATGACTTTAAAGTGTACAGTAGTAATGAAGATCCAAAAGTTAATCCGCATAAAGCTCCTCCTGAATGCATTTGGTATTCTTAGTACTGAATAATGAATTAAATACCTTTAATGCTAAATTATTTACAGATTTAACCCTTTGCACTCCTTTGCCGAGTGTGACTCGACGTCAATTTTTATCACGATAACTCCTATGTTGAGTCACACTCGACATTTTTGTAGTGCCATTTTAAATACAGTAGAGGACAGAAGTTTAAGACCAAAAAGTCAACGAAATTAAACAAATATAAGTTACAACAAAGTTTAATTAATAAAAAACAATAAGTACCACTCAAGGAATTGTCCTTTGAAGCAAATTTCAAATAAAGCATCTAAAATACTAGTTAGTTATTGACAATAAAATTGAAAAATAATTTGAGGTACAAAGGATTAATATTGTTAATAGTATGATATTTATAAATTTAACTTAATTCTTAATATTAGTATATTTCTGTTGCACTACTTCTACATCGGATTAAGTATCTAGTTATACAAAGGAATAAACAATAACATAAAAATGGATTAATGGACTCTCATTATTAAAACTATACAATCATCTGGATTATCTTGTCTTTTGGCCAATCGGATAGTTGAAATCCTACTATATTAATTCCTCACGGGGATTATCTTAACCGACGCGCTCAGATTCATAGATAGATTGATTGATAGAAATACATAATTTGGGCAAATGTCAATACTTATCAATTTTTCATTATTACCATCGTTAATGCAATGGTGTAAAGAAATTAATGCAGTATAAAACATCTAAAAATAGTTACACATTACAAGTAATTTGTTATAGGCAATATTTCAACAATATATGTATCGTATAACAGAAAATTCATCGTAGAGCCACGGGCGAACCCTGTAAAATTGGCGTGGCATTCAACGGGTTAACACTTAGCCGACCGAATAGGGAGATCTCCCATTTTGTCCTCAACAGAGCGCTACAATTGATTCTATTTGCTTTTGGTATTAGTTAGTCTTGAACTAGTACTGTCCATAAATTTTTCAAAACACAATTTTTAATAAATTCAACATCAGCTTAGGACCAACTAATAACAAAAGTAAATAGAATCAATGGCACTGTTTTGTCAAGGAAAAAATGGGAGATCTGCCCATTCGGTCGGCTAACAAGGGGAGTGCAAGTCTTTCGGGTCACTGATTTAGTTGAAACCTTGCACAGTTGTAGATCTAGTCATTCTGTTCACGAAAATATAGCACTATAGGGGCAAACACTCAATATTTTTCGAGATAATTATGATTAAAGTTTTATTATTACGGTAAGTACAATTCTATTCAAGTTCAAATCCGCGTGGACTTACTAACTTTTTTCTCTTTCTTTTTTCAATGTATCTTTTTTATTTTCCGTTCAGTTTTTATTCGTGAAAACATGTTGAATTTTAAATAAATTGTAAATAAAATATCTTACTAAAATTGAACACTGAATGGAATTGTACTTACCGTAATAATAAAACTTTAATCATAATTATCTCGAAAAATATTGATTGTTTGCTATATTGCCTATAGAATGACTAGATCTACAAGTGTGCAAGGTTTCAACTAAATCGGTGACCCGAAGGACTTGCACTCTCCTTGTAAGTGTTAAGAGATACGTACCTCATCGCCGGTGTAAAAACCATACGGAGCATAGAGCTCGCTCTCTGTCTCACTGCCGCAATACGGAAGCGAAACCGATCTGACGAATGTCTGATGATGAAATTTAAATTCCGCGGCAGACTCCATCGCGTTGCTGTCAGATTTTCTCTTGCAGATGTGATGAGATCCACCATTATCCCGAAGCTCGAGATTCGAGTCGCATTCCGGCGAGCTAGAGAGGCACTCGTAAACATGACTGTCGTTAGACGTCTGGAAAAATCGATAGAAAATGAGCTGAAATTAGTAACTGCTCGAGAAAACCGTTTTGTGTAACGGAATGTACAGATCGCTCGAAGAAACGTGTTCAAAAATTATAAGGTCGTTTCGTAAAAGTGATAGATGCTCATATTTAAATAATACAAGTTGTATGTAAAGTTAGTACTATCAATCATAAAAGTCTTTGTATACTAGTCCAATTTTAAGTATTAGGAAAAAGTTAGGGATGCTCTTTACATTTTTGTACGAGAAAACACCGTACATAAGAAACACAAAGTTAAGAGATTTACTGTACAGTTACTGTACTTGGCCATATCAGAAGGCATAAAATTTATTACTATGATTACTATTATTAACCGCAAATTTTAACAATTTCAATAGATCCATGGTAATTATACTTAAATTTTCATAGGACTGAGCTTTTAATTTATTTACATTTTCTTATAAATAAATATAATAAGAAACAGGTATATTTTAAAAATCTTTCAGGCTTTAATTATTATACTAATTAATATCAATTTAATCGATCAAGGTCTTTATTTTTTGTTTTAAATGTTTGCAATTTGATAAGTGTATGAAAACTTTTGTAACTGAATGTACCCAGTGCCATTAACCCGTAACTGGCAGATCAGCTACTTTGTTACCTACAGTTACTCACGAAAATATTCAGACACCCACATATCTTTGGCTTCTATGGTCTATATCTAGAATAAATATGTAAACTAACAAAATATTTTGTAATATAACAAAGTATGGTAAAAAAATATTGGAACATAAAAAGTCTTTGTCTTGTTATAAGCTGTCGTTAAAATATTTAAAAAATATCTGAGTAAAATGAATTTTTATGTCACAAAGATAATAAAAATTTAAGATAGAATATATAAAATAACAATTTATTAATAACATCAAGTAAGGAGTTTAATATTCCCACTGCTTTATAACGTGTTTTAAATTGCTTAATACGACAAAAATTATTTCTCGTTAATAATGTTCACTATATATTTTAAGTAGCTTTTTGTACAACGACAAATAACGGAGATATTCAGAAGTCCTGTTTTTTGTGACTTACCTTTTATACTTGTTTTAGAATAGAAGTCCAAGTTATACTGGTGTTCGAATGTTTTTGCGAGTAATCGCATACTTTTGAAATATATATTTATGAGCTATTTAAATATTTACAAATAATTGAAAAAAATAAGAGATCTTAGTATTGTGAATTATATTTATCATTTTATTTAGAAATTATATCAATTGCATTTTTTAACAAAAAACTAAAAGTAATCTCTAAAATATTAGAAAAAGAGAAATATGTGTTCAGTAAATGTTTTCGGAATTGCAGAGAAAACAAAAATTGTTAGAGTTAAGTATAAAGAAAGAACAATATCGTTTAATATTGTTCAAAAGTCCTCCGTGACTTCATATAATAACACGTATTTAAAGTAACAAATCTATGATGTAATACATGATCACTTAGTTTCAGTTCTTGAGTGAATTTATAATAAATTTAAATCTTTAGGCATGGTTCGTGAAACTAAAATTGTAGAAAGTCTGAATTTTGCAAACAAATGTCCAAGCAGTAACTATACTTTTGTCTGTTCTAGCGTTTCAATCGATAACTGAACTAATAATTCTTTGAAATTTCGTGATGATAGATGAATTGTTATTGATTCTATCGACCATAACTCTCATACAATATATAACGCGATAGAAAAACAAATCTTTTGATAAATTCAAACTGTTTCGATGCATTGCTTATTTATGTTAGAAAAAAAAACGGTTTGTGACACTTTTGAATACGGGTATGCTCTGCTAAGTGTCTAGTATGTGTACGTGTAAGTATAAGGTGTCCTTATTGCGAAGGAATAAGAAGGACTGTTGCAAGCTAAAATTCAGTTCGAACCGAGACAAAAATAAAGAATAAGCATATTATATAGAAAACAAAAAATATTAAAAATATTAAAGGATAGAGTAGAATAGTCATTAGAGAAATAGTAAATACAAAATATTGCATATACATATATTAAGTCAGTGTTGTGTCTGTTTCGTATTTCATACAGTAAAATGCGGTATGTAAAATACATCTACAGCGGACAAAAGTTTAAGACCAAAGAGTCAAAGAAATTAGAGGAACTAATTTATAAGGAATAACATAATAAACAAAATTTACATTCTGTACAAATCAATAAATAGTGTTCTACTATGGTAGATTAAAATAACAATAAAAATGAATGCACAGACAATATTTACAAACCATAAAACTATATTTTTCAGTGTCCTCTCGTCTTAAACTTTTGTCTGCTACTGTACACAAAGTGTCTTATTCGTCCGTTACTTATAATAGTTTATATAACGGCCTTTAGTTAATAGTGAACAATATAGTATATAATTTTGTAAAAATGGAAATGCAATCGATCATTAAATTATTTATCATTCCTATTCATACACCTCTTACAGTTTATGTTGGATCGATCATAAACATAATAGTGATTGCTTTTATAAAGAATTTTAGATGTAAATGTAGAAATAAGTTCAATTTAACCGTTTTTTCTTTCACTGTTCAGCATTTTCATTAAACAAAAGCAAATAGAGTGAACCTTTTAAAAAAATTCTCTATAATTAATAACTCTGATTAAGTACAGCATAGCTTGATATCCACCAGTTTATCGATATTTTTTTGTATAATGGTTTTATTAAGTTGTCTTGAAAGCTAAATCAATAACGATAAGCGGATTAATGGAAGAGTAATATTAAATAATAGATGCACGGCTTAACTGCCACACGCAGTGACAGCATACTGACTGCAAAATCCGCCATAGCAAAAACGTTGAATAAAAGTTCCCCACAATTTAAATCTGCAAGGAAAAAGTGTAATTCCGTGAAGTCGAGCATATTCGGATTATTCAAAAGCAATAAAATTATTAAAGATGTAATAATTAAAACAGACGAAACGTTCAAAATAGTAAGAACAATAAAAATGACAAAAATAAGCAAAACAATTAAAATGTTCAAGGCGGTGATACAAAAAAAGATTAAAATGATGAAAATGTTAAAAATAAGACTAATAAGACTAATGAAGGAATGAAAACAAAAATGAAAATGTTCTTGGCCACAATTTTCTACTCAAAAACTTACTTAATATCAATTGCTTTAGTATAACAAACCGTACGGGAAACCATATATAAATAACTTGTTTACAAATAAAATCTATGTATTTACACAAAATTTAAATATGTACTGTAGCAAAATTGCAGAATGCATATAACATAAGAAACATCTAAAGTATTCAAAATAGTGTACGTTTTATAAATATTTAAAGATGAAACTAATCAATGTTTACTTTTCGTTTATTTAGGTTCACAAAAATGTAAATTACAAAGAAGATCCAATCGCTCAACCGCAAATTTTGAGACAAATTTATATATTTATAAGCACGATTAAAAAGATGGAATCTAGATAGAGATATTTCATATTTCAAATACCATAAGGTTCACTTTACTTTCTTATATTTTATATATTATTGCGTGTTACAATATATGTATCCTTTACTATTTCTGGTATTTCAATCTGCAATACTTGCATAAAAATCTGTAGCTTAAATCTAATAAAATCGAGTCGCATACCGTCAACTCCTTCTCTTGCTAGAAACCTCTGCTCAAATCAAAAGATGAGCTGACCTTAAATTCTTGAACACCTTTCGTCTGATCTACTAAACACTTTTGCGATCGACCATAAAAGTTAAAGAAAAGCCTATTAACCCTTTGATTGCTAAATACTCCTGGTCGAAGTGTTCCGTGTGGACGGCGCTCTATTAGTAGTCTTTAAATAAGAGTGAGGAAAAATCTACAAACGCATATACGCGTCCATATTCCACACGAGTAACTTTTGCCAGAGACGCATATACAGTGGCTCCAAAAAGTATTCGTACACTACATTTCAAGGAAATTTACCTAATTCTGAAATTCTGATTTCAATGAAAGTTTGCATGTATATAGAGCATAATAGGTTATACATGGAGCAATTTTTTTTCTTGACGGGAATTCTGTTTGAGAGGTTAAAAGTTATCCTTAAAGTTTTAGCGATTCTTAATGCTTTGAATACAAATTTCTCTGGAATTTTTTTCTATGACTGAGTGATAGAAGATTAAAAATTAAACATCTTTTATCCGAAACGTTTTGCTTTATCACACACCATTACAAAATTATATTTAATATACGAAAAAATCTATGGAAACCGTTAACGTTGCTTTCACCTCCTTAAGGTGTTATTTCAATAAAAGAAAAAATTAATTCATACACATACTATTACGTTCTACATATTTACAAAATTTTATTAAAAACTTTCATTAAAATCAGAACTTTAAGGTTAAATGAATTTATTTGTAACACAGTGTACAAATACTTTTTGGAGCCACTGTATGTACCCATAGTTCAAACGAGTAGCTTTCGTCAGACGCGTACACGCGCACATAGCAGTCAAAGGATTAATGATAACAATTACCAAAGAATCGGAGGTGGATGGCGCGGTAACCGCGGCAGTCTCGTAATCCTGATTGAGGGCCGATGTGGAGGAGCCGTGTTTTTTGAGGATCGGCTGCGAGGTCGCCTGGTCCCTCATGCTGGCCGTTCTTTGCGGTTTCGAGGGTGCCAACGAGCTGCGCACCTCACCTGTAACATCCTCCGCTGCTGCAGGCACGATCCGCCATCGTCAAGCGCCACGGGTTAGTACCACAAGACACAAGGCATGTCACAAAACAAGGCTAGCTACCGTACTAGCGTGCTAGGAGGACGGAATTTCGTTCCAGCTAACAAGGAAAGTGCAAGTCCTTCGGGTCATGGATTTAGTTGAAACTTTCCCCTTGTATAGATTTAGTTATCCGGTTCAAAAAAATATAGCATTATAACGGCAACTACTCAACAATTTTTGAAATATTTATTACTAATCTTTTAAGCACGGCTGAATTGTGCGCGAGGCCTATTCCCTGGCCGACGGAGTTTGATGCGAATTACGCATAAACGGTACAACACCGTAGTATGTGATGGATAACGTCGTTCTTTACGCGAGTAAATTGGAATGAAATATTTGACGATTATTATAATTTTTTTCAAAATATATATTACGCGTACTTTAACTTTTACAATTCACTATTTAACCCTTTGAGTGCTGAATACTCTCGGTCTAAGTGCTTGGTGTGGACGGCGGTTGCGGTGTTACTTGTACTTACACTGATAATCGCGTTGCAATAAGCGGAAGATCGAAGAAATTGACAAACGCATTTATTCATCCATGATCCCTACCAGCAGCTGTCGTCAAATGCATATATGCGCCCTTAGCACTCTCCAAAGATTAACGAAGAAAACAAAAATTGACAAGCGCATATATGCGTCCATAATCTCTACGCGCAAGTTTCGTCAGACGCATATGCGCCCATAACACTCAAAGGGTTAATAATTAATAATACAATTGGATATGATATCAAAGAGATGATATCCGCGAAAGCCACTATGGTGGCTCGTCGTCCAGAGAGATGCCATCCGCGAAAGCCACTATAGTGGCGCATCTTATCTAAGAGGTGAAAGCTTTATTATATTCATTATCCACAGATTTATTTCAAACAATTACGAAGTGTCTTTACAAAGTTGTGGCTTAGCGGCAACAACCGGAGATTCCTAGTCTGGGGATGTCAAGGTTTCGAAACCACGTCCGTGTGTAATATTTTCTTTTTCAATCTATTTTTTATTTTGTATTCATTTTTCGCCCAGGAGATATAATTTTAAATAAATTGTAAATAAAACTTAATAAAAAAATTTATAAGAATACTATGCAAGAAGAATTGTTCTTTATTTATTTATTTATTACAGAAAGGACACAAAAATATAAATTATTATTATATACAGGAAATACAAAACCTGTCACCTATGTAAGTATTAATTACACCCTGACAAACATGTACTTCTTGTATAGTATTCTTATTACTTTGTAACAAATATATATTAGTATAAGAAAGTGTAGAAAAATAAATTATTTTATTAAGAAATTTTATTTACAATCTATTTAAAGTTATATGTCATGGGCGAAAAATTAATACAAAATAAAAAATAAATTGAAACAGAAACATTATTGCTGAAAGGACTCGAGAACCTCGGCCCCTAGCCTAGGAATCTTCGGATGTTACCACTAAAACATAGTGGAACTTGCTAATTGTTTAAAATAAATCTATAGTTAATAGCAAAATAAAGCTTTAATCATAAATATCTCAAAAATTATTGAGTAGTTGGCCTTATAATGCTATATTTTCTTGAGCCGGGTGGCTAAATCTACAAACGTGCAAAGCTTCAACTAAATCCGTGACCCAAAAGCCTTGCACTCTCCTTGTAAGACGCTAGAGACGTGCTAGCACGTGTGCGTACCTACGCAGAGCGGATTGTTCTTGCGATGGGACGAAGGTGAATCGATAAAAAGAAATAAATTTGAAACACTCGTAAATAGATCGCTTTCCGGTTGATGAAATTTAAAGGTCATTCGTGTGAACACATCATCGCGGATGCGACACTTAGGTGTAGTAGAACCTCGTTTATCAATATGGGTCGATGAAACGATAGATTTATGGTATTGTTAACTGTTAATCCCTTGGTCTATAATCTTTTCAGTAACCGCATATGAAGGATCCACGAGAAAAAGGAGCAATGTCACTCAGTTAAACGAGAAATTATTTTCCAATATGATGCATCATCTTCAAATTTTATCTCAAATTTTATTTAGGGTCTCATAATTGTAAGTAATATATAATATATCTTTCATGTGTTTGTACTAATTGCCTACTTATTTAATACTTTGTCAGATGCAAAATATTGAAGTATTAGAAGTAACCTTCGTTGAATAATCCTCAACGTCCTATAGATAGTTGTATCAAATAGAAATTATAATTAACCTTAACGCTGCATAATTAATTCCTTTAATTATTCTTGAAAAGTTTTAATTTCGAAAAGACAAAAGATTTCTTTAAACTTGAACCATTGTCTCCGTGTTCGTGATACTAGGATATTTAAGCTTAATTGACACGTGACCATAGTCTAATACTGTACTGAACGACTATGTAGCGCAATATACAATATGTATGTAAGTATTACGATGTTAAAGTAAAAGTTAAACTTACATTTCAATGGACCTATTTGAATAATAACCTGTTTTTGATTCGTGGTTATAAGGGAAGAAGCTAATAGGAAATTCGATTATTGGAATGCCGATTAATGAAATAAATATGAAATTAAAGAAGAAAAATACTATGTTAAAATTTCTCTTTCTATGAATCACTATTCTCCACCATGTACGATGTCTCTCAGAGCTAACTTAATGTTTATAGAACTGATCCTGTTAGTAAAGCTTACACACATGTATTATACTGTTGATGAGTATATTGTTTTGTTGAAAATGAAATTTAAGATAATAAAAGTATTATAACGCGTTAAAACTGCAACTACATTAGTAAAAAGTTTTTGCTTGTATTTAACACGTTGAATGCCACGCCAATTTTACAGGGTTTGCCCGTGGCGTAACGATAAATTTTCTATTATACGATACATATATTATTGAAATATTACCTACAATAAATAAGCTACAGTGTGTAACAATTTTCAGGTGTTTTATAATGCATTAAACTCTTCACACCATTGGATTAACGATAGTGATAATGAAAAATTCATAAATATTGACATTTTTCTAAATTATGTATTTCTATGTTTTTGAGCACGCCGGTCATCAGTGACCCCTATGGTGCGGCATTCAACGTGTTAATATCACCATCCATAAAGGATTTCAAACAGGATTGTTTAATTACTAGGGGTGTGTAGATATCTGAGCTTCGGGTCGGGTCGAGTCTCGAAAGTTTGCAAAATTCGAGTACCCGACAATGAAGTTAAATCGGATCGAGTCGGTTCAGGATGCTGAGAAATTGTAATATTCATGTATTCCAATCTAATAAAAATGGCTCAGATGCCACAGAATTTAAACGAAAGATTATTTTCTAACAGTGGCAATATTGTCACAACTACAAGATCTAGATTGTTAACAGAAAGAGTGGAGCAATTATGTTTCTTACATTCCAATTTGAAAATAAAATAGTATTCACATCTTCTATCATGAGATATTTAATTTTCTTCGTTTTACATTTCATTATGATATAAAATACAATGATCTATGTGAATTCAAAAATTTTAGTGAAAATCTCAGTTGAAAAATTATTAAGATACCTCGCATTCATTGTCCTTAATAAGTTCCTAACTGTACGATACTGTTATTGGATTCCAGCCATTAGAAATTATCTTTATTAGGTTCGGATACGTAAATATTACAGTTTTTCAGGATTCTGACTCGACCCGATTCCGAGAATAATTTACCGACCCGACATTTCGGGTACGCGCACACCCCTATTAATTACTCGAACAGCATGTGTCATAAATATCCCAGATAATTAAGGTTCTACTATAGCAAAAATAGCGACAACGTTGATCTATCGTCGAACAACGAAAACGATCTTTAACCGTTTAACTAATCTTTCGAGGTTACAAATCATATAGCGAGATAGTGTTGGAATCTGTTCCAAATGCGATTCTTCTGTTTGCAACGAGAGCAACGCCAGGTATTCTAATCCCGTTGGAAAGTATCGACTTGGCTAAAGTGTTCAATAGAGTTCTAGAGATTCCAGGATGAAACTTGGCGAATTAAGTGGCGTTCGGAGTTCCTGCGCAATGATCGGGAATCCTGGAATTGGCTGGTATTTATTATCAAGGCTCCAGCGAAGGGAGAGGCCCGATGCTAATATGCAATCAATACATGCGGCATTAGTTGCACCCAGGGGCGGTTAAGGATACCTGGCACAACAATTCTACCACCTTGGACTCCCCATGTCGCCGGCAACGCGTTCACCATTTGCAGCTACGAGTAGAGGTGGAATGAAGTGTATCACGAGCTTCGAATTTGAGTGGATAATTCTGAGCAGTTCATAAGCATACCACGGTAACACCTTCGCTCTATGGACTAACAAAAGGACAAAAGTGTTCGAATGAGGGAATTTCTGCATAATAGAATAAGTGTTTAACATTTAGTTTTGTATACGATACTATCCCTGACAAAAAGTTTTCAATAAAACGCAACAATTCGAAACAATTTAAGGGTATCATAATTTTGAGGTATAAGTGTAAAACACGTGAGAATGTTAAATCAGCCTAATATGAATTAAATACAAAAAAGGTAATTTAAATCTTGATTTATTATAAATGAGGAATGGAATCAAACACCAAGACGTTAGTTGAGAAAAGAATTTGTTCGACAGAAGTCGTGGAAAAGGTTCTTGCTCATTCTTGAAATAATCATCCCAGCATGTATCATAATTTATTAATCGAACGTATAGCGTTAACTGACTGAAGGAACTATAAAGTAAAAACAAAATTCGACGAATTCCTTTGTGATCTAAATATGTAAATATTCTGTTTCTTCACTAATTTCTTTTCGATAGCAAATAAAACTTTATATTATTTTTTTGTACTTATTTTATATCAGACAGATTTAATTTTGTCATATATTTTATATTTATACCAGATTATTTTACAGCTCAATATGTATATTAAGACGAAACGAAGTAAAATAAATATTTGTTTATTTAACTTTTTATGCGTTGAGTATGAAATAAAGAAAACTGGATATTATTCAAATCCACACCATTCCAACGATATTTATATGCGATAAGTTTCTTAATCGTTTCATAAATATGTACTACGTCAATTTCATTACGAATGATTATGAACAAATTTTGTTTTATAGGAGGAAATAAATACTGTATGAGCATGTGCTCTAATGGAAAACATACTACTTGAATAACAGAGCTACTGTAATACTGAGTGAATGAAACACTTTACGCTCACCATGTCGTATATTTACTTGCTGGAATCACTGATATTTATGATCTGAAGTTATGATATTTCATAATAAGACGTGTACTTATTAGCCAGAAACAGATATTGGATTTTTGTAACAAATGGTGCTGTTTACTTGCTCGATAATAAGCTCTGTTTTTAGCGTTAACCGTTTGAGTCCCAAGCAGCGCGATCGCGAGATTTTATGTCGAGAAAACCCAGTACGTTTCGAACGTTATGGACAACTGACGGTGCGTTACCGATTGTCGAAGCGCGCTCAGATTTGCTGAAACAAGTACGTCGCACAGGTCCTTTTAACACGTTGAATGCCACGCCAGTTTCACAGGGTTTGCTTGTGGCGCCATGATGAATTTTCTGTTATACGATACATACACTGTTGAAATATTACCTACCACAAATAAGTGTAACTACTTTTAGATATTTTTGACTGCATTCATTTCTTTACACCATGGCATTAACGATGGTAATAATGAAAAATTGATAAGTATTAACATTTTTCTAAATTATGTATTTCGATCAATTTGAGCGCGCCGGTCACCCCGAGGCGCCATCGCCAAGTTGAGTGCCGGTCACCGGTGACCTCCATGGCATTCGAAGTGTTAATGTAAGTAGTACATTTTACAATAGGTAGAATAATACTATAATAATGCAATAATACATTACAAAAAAAAATTTTAATACAAGCGCTATCGCGCCGCTTGGTATTTCTCGACATAAAATAAAACAAGCTCTATCGCGCTGCTTGGGTTTTTTCGTACTCATTTAGACAAAGCGCGATTGCGCTGTTTGGGATTCTTCGACAGTGTTTTTTCAATACCCCCTGGGATTTAAACGGTTAATAAGCACTATAAATATATCCTGATTATCGACACTGATCTAAAAAAAACATTATTACGTTTGAATTCAAGTTTCTTATTTTAAGTAGTGTGACGTTACTTTTTAGTCAATCCAAAGTTAATTTTCTGATACTATCCCTTGTATATGAATAAATGGATAATGATAATAGTCAGAATGTTTGCTATAGAAAACAGGTGTAACAAGAATAAAATAAGGAAACAAAATGCGACATACAGAGATTTTACTGCATGTATAATGATTTAATATTAATAAAATATACTTTCCTGTATATTCATACAAGATAAACGTTTTCAGTATATGTGGAAAATTATTCTGAAAAAGTGTATCGTGTATATCATGAATTGATCCATCCTCATTTTCGAGATATAAAAAATGAAATGATATAAACCCATACATTCAGATTAATTAACTTTGTTTAAGCAAATGAACACTGTGTGCATATTTACGTACAGTACTTTAATAGAAAATATGTCTGTTGTTTGAATAACAAAACATTCACGCGAGGGAACGTTCAAATAACGAATATTCGAATAGGGGAGCTCTACTGTAATAACATTTACTTTTGCATAACATTTGTTTTACTTAGTGCTGAATGTCACGTTTTTACATTACATATTATTTACTTCGGTTCGATGTAAAATGTTGTTATTTTTGTATTGTTTTATATGATGAAAACAAGTGTATATTGAATGCTATTTTCCCGTTGAACAAGATTTGTAATTAATTTATAATAATTTATCAAAACACTCTAATAATAACGGTGCAGAAAGATTTTACTAATACAACTCTAATAATCGTTTCTTAATTAAATACGGATGTATTTTTAGGAAAGTTGTTCAGGTAGTACTTGAAAACTTGAATATTAGGGAATTCGGAGAACTGATGTTTAAATAAACGAGGCCCTACTGTATCATCAAATATAATGTAATCAAAAGCTGATTAAGTAGATTTAAATCTTTTACTAAAACTTTGACCAAAACATACAATATATTTCTGTTTACAATAGTGAATTTAAGGAAAATCGTACTGCGTCCCTCAAGATTTGAGTTCCACTTTCACAAGATTCGATTTTTTCCAAATTTTAAAATATTTATAAGTTAACTCCCGAAGCTTATAATTACCTACAAATATTGGCCTGAGATTCGATCTAGTTTATAGTAATTTAGATAATAATTCGTAAGTATACGATGGCTCAAAAGTATGAAGCACATCTCACTTTCAAAACAAATAACTTGTTTTATTGAAATATTATCCTGCCGTAATAGTGGAACCATATTTCATTATAATTATAAAATATAAGATTATCAAAGGTTCTTTCCTTTTTTATGACTATTTAACATAATTTAAATACTCTAGCAAGTATTTTCGATTTAATATTGTTCCATTTGAAGATTTGAAACATTTTTAAGATTTTCAGTAATCTATACAAAATTAAGCTTTGGAATCAGGTTTACTTAGCAACAGATACTTTTCACTAGCCATTGTTTCTAAGAAATATTCGAAACAAGTAGAGTGCAGATTTTTATACAAATTCATGTTTTTATGAACACAACTAATGACATAAACCTACCCCTCTAAATATCATAGGAAGTACTTACTTTGTTTGTGATGTTTGGTATATTTTTGCCTTTTCCTCGTATTTAAATTTCTCATAATTGTATAAAGTCTGATGATATAATTCCAATTTTAATCTTAAGTCATACTTATTGCACACATTTTAAAAACTTATTCTATTCAAACAACGATGGCTGTTCCAAACTTATAATCAAAAGGCTACATGAAGCACAATATTATCTCTTATGATAAGTATTCGAATCTCGTATTAAATCGATTCGAATTCATGAGCGCATATTAAATTTGATCCCTTTCCTACCTATCAGGACTATAAGTGACAATAGCACCTCTCTACCTGATAATCCTTTGTGTCTCATAACCAAAGTAAAATGAATTCATGATCAAAAGATGTTATCGAATCGACCGATTCCTAATCCTCGACGTTCTTGCGAATAAAATTACTCGCGATAGGGAAAAGCACAGTGAAACAAACAAGTGTAGGAGTAAAACAAAGTGGAATGAGTGAAGTGTAGGATAAAAAGGGAAATGTATACGAAGTTCGATCAAAAAATACCAGAACTGCAAACGTATATCGATATTCAATAAACGAAGGAAAAAGAATAAGGACGCGATATTCTATAGACGTAAAATTAAACATATTTTTATTTTTAAGATATTGGTGTTTAAATTGTTTAATACTAATAAAATGTAATTTAAAAAGAAAAATCTGTGACTTTCGCGTCAGTTTACCTTATAACTATAGAATTAAGCTCATTCTTATTCCTCGTTCGACAGCTTTTTAATTTTAATTTCTAGAAAACCGTTTCAAAAATGCCATTTATGAACGATTGAATTAATAGACGAAAATATAAAACATAATTTAACCCCTTGTTTTATAATTACGAGTCATGTTTGTGGCATAGAACAAACTCCAAATGCAATGAAGACATTCTGTATTTGTAATATAGTTTAACTTTACTTTTAATTATACAGAGTCCCGTAAAATGATTTGATGTTAAGTTGACTATGACTTCGGATAAGAAACACCTTGTAGACGATATCATTTTTAGAGCTTAATTTTACTTACATTTCTATAGACCTCATGCGCCTATTTTTACAGGAAAAATAAAAAAAAAACATAAAAGAAATTAAGTTTTTTATTTCAGAAACCGTGAGATCTTTTTATCCAACACTGTATTTTCAATTTGTAAGATTGAAAATCGCTAAATGCAAAGTACTTATTACGTTTAACACGTTGACTGTTGCGTCAATTTTGCGTGCTTTGCAATTCATTTTTTTGTAATCATTATAAACAATTGCAACACCCTAACATGATCCATGATACTAATTGTAAAGAAACGAATTCTGATTACTGATGACCAACACGACGGTCAACGCGTTAATAATATAATATTATAACGTTTTACATTTGTCGCAGTGTTATAGCAATAAATATCTAACGTTACTATACAGGGTGTATCGTAAATAGTGGTGCAATTAGATATAAATCGATTCTAAACAGAGACATAATAAATCGAAAAAATCGTATGACATTTTCGTGTACGAGGCTTCATTTTCAAGAAAATCTACTGTAACCTGCAAAAGTGATGTCAGAATACTGGTAACTAGTACATATCGTCATTTCAATGGACTAACTGGCATTGATTGTTCATAACGAGATGAATTTAAACTGAAAAAGCCGTAATGTATTTTATATAGTTTCAGAAAAAGGTGTTTACAAACACCCATAAGAACAAACATATTAATTTTTGAGATCTATTGTGTCAAACTATGCTAAAATACTGTAGAGGTGCCAAATTTCCAATTATAATATTTTTAAATTTTAGTATTATTTATGTAAAGGTGCCGAATGCGCGAGTGAGAGAATGGATGGGGATGTGTGTGAGTGTGTGTGTTTAGCGTTTGTCATTTGTTCTTCCTCGATTAGCCTTCTCGAATGTTCGATGACAGTTTATTCTAATGCGTACAAAGGGCCTTTTCGAACGTTCGATGCTGGTAACCCAGCTATCCTAATGCATATAAAAGGAAGGTGTGTGCCCACCGAGCGACATTCGACGATTTAACAATCTACGATTTTGTAATTGACGATGGGACGATTCGACGACGCGACGATTCTACGTGTATTCAAGTTCCTAAATAATTAATTAAAATAAAGATTCTTTTACTATATGCCTGACCCACAAATAAATCCTACAATACATGTATTAACCCTTTGCACTCCGCGTCATCTCGGATGTATTGGATGGACGTATTCTTGGTTCCTCAAAATCACTACTTTTGTATATATCTTGGTAACTGCACCATATTTTGATTTGATATCTTGTGCCATTTTAGCAGAAAACTTCACAGAAACATGCATTTCTGAAAAGGTTGCGTTGGGATAAATTGATTCCCCGAAATCACAAATAAATTCTAATGTCCCCTGAGAGGGAACAACGGAGTGCAAAGGGTTAACCCTTTGCACTCGTATGTCTCAGCGTATGCGACATCACAAGTTTTACCGTTGCGCTTGTAAGTCTCAGCGTATGCGACGTCATACATTTTACAAGGGATTATAAAGTATGATTTTGTGAACATATATGTAAATATAAATGTATGAACATTATATTTTTGGATTGCTCTGCTGGGATGTATTTTATAAAAATTTGTATCTGTATAAATAAATATTTTGTGGAATTTTCATTTTTTTTAAATTATACTCATGAAATGTTACAGCTAAGTATGCTAATAACGTATTGGAAAAGTTTTGTTTTGATTGAATAAAAAAATAAATTCCGAGTTGGCGGTAATTCATGGTCATATTAAATTCGAGTGCAAAGGGTTAAGTACATAAACATTTAAAACCAAGTTTCTCAAAAACAAAGTTTCGTACAAGATAACGTCGTATGGCTTGTTCGATTTATTTTATCACGTAGCATCGACCTATACCCAATTGTGCCACCAGTTACAGGATATCCTTCATATGGCCGCTGAAAAAATCATAATGTAGGGGGCTAAAACTGATTCCTAAAAATGCATATCAGCAAAACTTGCAAATGTATAAAGAAATATTGGCAACCGTGTATCCGCAGCTACTAAAAGGGATTACTTTAAAGATAACCATTTCAATATTGAATAACATCTTACGATTCAAGTGTTATTGCATTACTGCGGGTATTTTTTGATCGCAGCTCGTATATGCTGATTCGGAGTATTCTTTGAGCGCAGTCTCCGCGGGTGCATGCGGTTAACAATGAAGCAGCCCCAAATCGAACCGCGCAAACATCAAACGGCCGCAATCCAATAGCAGTTATCAAAGGAATCGATCGAGGTTCCTTCTTTCGCTTCGTCGTTTCACATAGTCGAGGCCTCCGTTCCGTTCGTCATGAAATGAAGAATCGTAGAAAAACGCTACACGCGCCGAATAAAGAGACACCAAGTAGATTTCGAGGGTTAAACGGATGCAACGAACAATAGGACATTGAACAAAAAAATAGAGAAAGAGATGAATAATACGAGAGTGTGTCACATGACCAAGAAAACAAGGCTCTCTGGTTTTTCAGGCAACAATCGTTTATTTCAGACACAGAAATTCAAGGTTACAGAATCTTTTTGTGTATACCATTTCTATCGTTCTATTTACAATACAACTGGTTTCGCACTTTTCTTTATTCTTTCGATTTCTTTTCTTTTCTTTTCTTTTCTTTTCGCCAAAATTTTTCCATTCTTTCGTTCAGTCAGCCATTCTCAAACTTCTGATCGCACTCTCGTTCGTGGATGAAACATCGTGCTCGTTCGATAGAGAAACTTCTGTATCGAAAAAAACGGCGAATCGCGTGATATAAAAACAACCGCGGACGTCGCGCATTTTCGGAAAGAAAGTGATAAAAAAAAAAGGGAGGTTTAGAAAGAAGAAGCGACGTTGTTCGCGCGCGAACGTTGTCATAACATTTCGTGTCATCGATCGGCGAAAGTACAAAATAACACGGTAAACAAGATATATCACAGAGAAACGTGAATCGTTCGTATAACTATAATATAGTGGTTAGTCGAGAAAGTACATGAATAATAAAATGTAATCTTTCAAAGTGGTTAGTTATGGAGTATAAAAAAAAAAGAAAGAAAAACCACGTATGGCATATAGCAAAGTTTAAGGGAACGCGTTCGAGAATATTAATTAATTAATCTGACTAATTCGCACGGTCCCGCTAGTAAGAATCTCGCGACTTCGTTCGTCCTTATCAAACATCCGAATTATATAATTGTTATTGGTAATTAACTCGTGTTCAAAGGCGCGGTCTAAACTATCGAGGTTACGATAGCAAAGAAAAACCGTCGTTGAGGTAACGAATAACGAAAGAAACAACAATTTCACGACGACCGTACGTCGACCCGGCGAAACGAGAAACGAAGAAAAAGACCGCGAAGAAAAGGGGAGGTGAGAGTTATAATCACCGTTATCCAGCGTTACAGGATTATTCCCCGATCGGACGTACTCGCAAGAGATAACAAAAAAAAAAAAATGAAAAAAATATGAAAATTCGCCAAGAAAAGCAGTTGGCGCGAGGATTCGTGTGAGTATGGCTGTTACAACATCGAGAGTTGGATAATTATTAGTTACATTGTATGGGCCTAAACTTACCCAAGTTCGCGTAAATCGAGTCTGAGGTGGTCGAGGCTGTCGGCTGCCAGGACGTCGACGACGACGACGACGACGCGGAGGAGGAGGAGGAGGAGGAAGAGGAAGAAGACGAGGAGGAGGTGGATGACGAAGATTTCGAGGATAACTTGTCGCTCCTCGATGGCAATTGTTTGGTCTCGACGCGTGGTGGTGGTGGTCTGACCGGTTTGCTGACTGGATCCAGCCTCGACCAATCCTCCAGAGACTGGTTCCTCGGTGGTGGTGGCGGTTTTCCGGGTCTCACTGTAACGAATATCGTAGCCGGCTTACAAACCTTGTAATTTTAACGCTGTGGTAGGAGAATTCATGCACCAGACGGAACCAATTGGTCTCTACTTGAATATTAATCGTTCCCTTTATACAGCACCACAGAATTGCATAACAGAGTTTGTATTAGCAATACACGTGGTTAATTAACACGTTCGATGCCACTAACGTATACATCACCGCTCATAAGCATAAGAATACCTACTGATTTTGTAGTGTAGATTTTTATGCAAATTGATACACATAAGAAATGTAATTTAAATAGTTATTTGCTTCACATACTGAATAAGATATAATTTATCTAGTTTGTGTAGTTTCTATGTTTTTGAATTTATGTGCATTCTGTATTTTATGGAAAATTTTAATTTCCCATAATTACATAACGATCTGCAATCTATTAATTAGTTTAAGAAACGATTTCCTGTAATAGTGATAAGCAACGAAAATAGATGTTCAAATAGAAAAAAACGAAGATACCGTATCCTTGCTACAAAAGTAATAACTTATGAAACGTACAAAGGAATATTTTATTAGCCTCAGGAATTGACCAGTAGATTAACGGTTAAATCTTTTTCACTACCATTACTTGTTACTGCATTCGACTTTTCCCGCATTTTTTGAAAAACTACTTTTAAATCTCAAGGATGCAATATATTTATACATCTTCCAGTGATGAAACAAGTGCAACTTAGCAGCAACGAATGTGTCAAACGACAAAAGGGAACATATTTAACACTAGATTTACGGGACCCGTTAATTTGACAGATTTCAAATTTCACGAGCAAGAGTTTCAAAGACAATTACTATTATTCTTAGCAATTTTTGTTCACTTTTATTAATCTATTTCCCTCTAAGCTCTGCAATTTAAAATTCTGTATGACGTATTCCTATTTCTTAATTATATGTATATTACAAATAAGATATATAAGAATCATCCGTAAATCTAGTGTTAATTAGGTAAATATGAGTAAACCCGACTTCAAGAGGAAACTGAAATACCCGTTTCCGACTCCTGTTGCACATATACCATTATCAAACGAAGTGATCCGCTGTCAAAAGAAGGACTCACCAGCCGCATGTGATCCTAGGGACAACAACGACCGAGTTGCTCTTCCCGTATCGTTTCTGGGACCGCAGGAATCAGGTTGATCTTCGCTTATCCTGCTAATCCGATCGTTCCCCACCACTTCAACAGCAGCGCCATCCAGCTCCAGTGGATGAATAATCTCAAGTCTTGGTTTCGGTTGCGGCGTTGAAGGGATTTCGTCAATTTTCGAGTTGGACGCATGGCCGCTGACCATGTCCACGTCCTTCCTCGAGCCCATCCTGAGAAATCTTTTCAGAGAGAACCTCGGCCTGCCCCTTTTCTTCTCTTCCCTGACCTCTGGCCCAGTGGTTAGGCTGTCCTGGGACAAGGATATCGTCCTTCTAGACGTTGGGTCCGACTGTTGGCCGTTGGTAGGATCTGGTAGGTCGGAGACTGCCTTTCGGAACTTCGGACTACACGAGGAGGCTCTTTCCCTCTTCTCCTTTTCCCTGACCACAGGAGAGTCCGACTTAAAGTTCGCCCCAGGATTCCTGGCGAATAACGTTGAGCTGGGAGCCAGTTCCTCCACGGACTCGGCCGCCGGTGGCTTTGGGGCCATCCTTCTTTTGTTCGGTGACCGTATCGACTCTACCGCTAGGCACTGCACATCCGAAACCTCTTCTTCGGGCTCTGGACACACCCTAGTATCCGCTATTTCTGCGTTCTGACTTCTAGCCACGCTGGGAGGTGTCTTTGATTTGTTTGCCAGAGACGTCTTTGAAGCTGCGATCTCTGCACTCGATGACTTCGACTCGGTACCTTGATACATGACTTTGGAGCTGGTCTCGGATCGTAAAATCTGACTCTCGCCCTGCTCGGAGCTTTCCAAAGTGCTCTCATTAGTAGTTCCTCTACTTCCTTCTGTTGCTGAACCAAGAATTTGTCCTTCGGACTTCTTGATCACCATTGGCCGGGAGCTAGTCACCGTCTGTTCCTGGGACGGGACGCTGTTAGCACCTGAAAGTTAGTGACGATTGTAAATGTCGTCAAGTGAAACAGAACTTGTTATACGATGACCGATTACTTGACTCATTTCATTTAATTACAAGGATGAGTTAGCGTGTTCTCGTCATCTCCATATGATGTATTGCATGACAATGATAGAACTACTATGTCATTGTTCAATTAGCACTTCCATTATGGATTAGTGACGAAATTTGATTACATATTACAAAGATATGTCTTAAAAAGTGCAACACTGTTTCTAACCTTTTCACTGATAGAAGGAAGACATAGGCCTTGTTAACAATACTGTTTATAATTAATACGTTTCCGTATTAAATTATCTCATTTCATTATCTTGTAACCACTAATCGTACTTGTTATATACTAAAATCATATATTATTATATAATGCATTAAATAAACTCAAGGTCAAATCTCTTAAGGACTTCGTTAGAGAGATCCAAATGCTTTTATCGCTAATTTCGTAACAATATTAACTTAGGTTTGCAAAAAATTTTTTAATTTATAAGGAATCTTAGAAATGTTCTTAAAAATTTCAGAACCTTTTACCTGAGTTAATTCATCAGTAAATTAAAAAAATATATATAGAATTTTAAAATTGGATCGTTGCTGCACCAGATCATCAATTGTAGTTTTAATTTTACATTCTATATAGTTATTATAATAGTGAATAATTAACGCTTAAATATTTATCCACTAAAAAAATCGTGTAGCAAAAAATAAGTATTTTTTTAATTAAATTTTTAACTGGGATGTTTTGGTTGGAATATTCAACCAATTCAAAGATTGTATTTATAAAATTAACATTTCAATTCCTAATGTAACTATCCATTTTCTATGTAATTTTCTTGTTTACTGTAAGCTTATTTAATACTATTGTCTTAAAATCTTTATACCGGATAAGGTATCTGATTAAGGCCATCTAAGTAACTCGCTTGTTTTTCAAAATTAAAAGGAAGATACTAAATCGAAGTTCCTTACTTTTGCGGTATACATTATCTAATTTCAATAATTTTTTTGATTACGCGATACAAAGGACGATCCTTTTTTTCAAATGAACCAATACGAATTTTTATTTGCTTCCTGAGAGAAAGTTCAAAGACAAATACAACGACCTATAATTGAAGATCGTTTAAAATTACATGTTCTTTAGACTTAACACCTGTAAATTTTTATTTGTAGAGAAAATTAAAATAAAAAAGATACAACGATGTTAAGCTAACCAAAAAAAATGTAGTGAAAAAGCTTATTGAAGAGTTCGCACTGTGATTGATTCAAATGAAATTCGTTATGAAGTATTCTCTGTATCATCACGGTTTAAATCTCACATCGAAGCTAAAGATAATCATTTTGAGCAGCCGTTGTAGCAGTAAATATGCAAATAAGTAAATTAGCAATCTATCTACTCAAACAGCACCTTAAAACAATTTATTTTACATTGCAGTTTGTATAACCGCAAATAACTTTCATTCCGTTGGATTCGTCTTTAAACTTTCTATAACAATGTAAATAAAAAGCCGTATCATTTAATTTAAAAACACGGAGGCATCCTTCATATTTCCTCAACACCTTCAGCTATAAAAGAATTATTGACATTAGATAATGTATACCTCGATAGCAATCAACTTCGGCCTGACATTTTTCTTTTTACTACGTAAAGCAAGCGAATTAAATAGATGGCCTGTTTTACATATCTCGCCCTTTATGCAATCCAATTGTGATTTTAAGTTATTACGCTTTACTTCTTAACACTAAACGTACCAAGTGGGGTCAAATGACCCCTTTTAAAATTTACTTTATAAATCGTACATTCATTGTTATTTCTTTCTCTCATCTGACTTTCTACAAATTCTTATATTATCTGATTATTCAATTTCTTGCTTTCCATTTTTTTCTTAGCTTATTTTTTGCAGAGAAATGCAGTCCTATACTAAAAGTCAGAGAGTAAAGATCGCAGCCTACAAAAATGTTGCGAATTATTTCCTTTAATAAATTAAAAACTTCTTTTTAAAAATCAACATATTTCTTATGGTAAGAATAGGAATGTGTAAAGTACCGGTACGTTTAGTGTTAAATAGTCTATTTTCTGAAGTAATCTAGTTTCACCCTGTCAAATAGCGAAATGACTATATTTATTCCTAAAAACGGTTTTGTTAAAAAGAGAACACTGCACCTTTAGCTGCGCTCTGAGCAAGTCTGGCCGCATTATTGTGAACCGAGGAAGGAGGCAGCACATAATTCTTCTTCCCGTTTGCGTCAGGTGCTCCAGCAGAACTACCCTTGTTCAAGAAATTGGTCGGCTTCTGAGGAACCACAGGTTTCACCTTCGAATCTGAATATATCGCTCCATGAAGAAAAGACGGTCTTGGTTCCGTGGCGATAGTCTTATTGGCCTCACCCTGAAGAGGGGGTCTGGCCTCGATAGGTGGAGGGCTCTTTGGAAGTGCCGGTGGCTCCGTCACTTCCTCTTCGTCCGCCTTTCCATCCGGTTCCCCGGCCGATTCTCGACTTTCCTCAAAAACGAACTTCTTCTCCGTAAAAACAACTTCACCCTCCGCGTTGTGCACCTCAGGTTCCTCATTATCGATTTTTCTACCCTCCATTAACGATGCACTGTTTCTATTAGCATCTTTCCCTCTGATCATCATAGATCTGTCGCTCTCCGCCGCGTCATCGGTCTCACTTTTCAGAGGAATTAAAGTTAACTCGATACCTTTGACAAACGACTCGGTCTCTATTCTAGACACTTCCTGTGTCTTCTTCACGAATTTTTCTGTGAAGTCGTACTCGATTTTAACGCCATTCTGCGAGACTTGCGGGGGGATTTTCGACTTGTCGATATTCGATTTCTTAAACGTCGAGCTGCGAGGCATATTGGCAGTCTTCTTGTCCGATTTACCGATCTCCGATCCCCTTTCGGCGTTGATTAGGTTAGATTCGGACGTTTTATCCATTGTGTTATCGATCTCCGCAGGCTCGTTTCGTTGGGTGGCAGAAATTAAATTATTAGATGTAATCAATGGCATGTCCATGATCTTCTCCATGATCGAGGGGTACTTCTGCTCATCCTTCTTCGCATCAACGTCGATCTTCTTCGTGCCCTTCGGCGTCGTCTATAAAAATTCGATAAGAGACATTTAATAATCAGAACTTTTAACTATATTAAATTTATTTTCTACGGCAACCATACTCGTGTACAGTAACTGGAACAAGCATATCCGAACTATTGCAATTACGTTAGAATTTATAGTGACTCGTGTGATTCAGCACATAATTAATTGTTTATCACAGTCAACTGTAAACCTATGCTTTTTTATAGTTATCTTAGTAATAAAGCTTTATTTTAAAATCTTCTGAACTTCTTTATCAACTCTTACCATTTATAGTTAATAATTAATACGTTCGTAGTGTATAACTATGATTGATAGGTATTTACAGTAACTTATGAAATTGGTCAAATGATTACGTTGCATTTCTTTATCAGATCGAATTATACATACACTTGCTGTTCAATTATCCTTTTAATAAATATTCTGCTTCATATTAGGGGGACCAGAAAGTAATGTCGTTTTCTTATGTTAAATTCAAATATATAAATTTTTGACGAGTTTTTATTTTTAATCAAAGTAGTTGTTGCTTAAATTTCAATGAAATGTAAACACTAACAAAGAAAGATGTTGAATCAATTTCATGAGTCATTGTATATACTTACAATTAATTACATATAATTAGCGTCTAAAAGCTACTTTAATCATAAAATTATTGTTGTAGTTTATAATTTATAATTAGTAACTTACAGTTACGATTGATAGGTCTTTATATAGTTAATAATAATATAATAATCAGTAATTCATAGTTAGCAACAAAATTTCAGCTAACTGAAAAATGTATTAAACAGAAATATTTGATTGATTTCGTAAATCATTACCTATACAAATATAATTAAATTTAAGTATATTATTTTTTATCACGTAATAGATAAGATCGTAAAAAAGAAGTTATGCGCACGTATAAGCAACACTTTCTTAAAAACTGCAAAAATTGGTAAACACCTTTCGCAACATCTGTCCCTACTGTATTATAATAAATTTGCTTATTATTTTTATTGATCCACACATTATTCAAAAGCTTTCAATTTTGTAATTATTTTAGTGTATAAACTTGTTGTTTCGATTAATTATCTTGGTTTAATTGGTTTAGTGCTTAGGGCAATCATTAGATATAAAGCATAACACTGCAAATGTTAACGACATTATAACATAACTTCCCGCGTATTTTACTTCAACAAATTCTAAATTCTGTTTTTAACATTCTATTGCTAAGAAATCAAAGGGTATCAGAGATACGATAAAAAGTTATCGATTAGAATGATATTTATTTCGTTTGAAGATTGTTACTCCTTCAGTTTCACTAAAGTTAAATATTTTGCTTAACCGTTTCGTTACTAAAAATAATTATTGCCACCCAACGCACGCCATATCCCAAATGTAACTACAATCAAGTCAAATTGCTCAATATCACCATAATACACTGTGTATTTGCAATTAAGTAGAAAGGAAGTGATTTTTTATGAAAAAATAAATTGAAAATGCAGATTGAAATTTTTACTTATGTAATTTCATTTTTGAGAAGAACGATTTCGAAGATCTACATGGTATTTCTTTAATAACTGTAACTTTCGATTTGATAAACTTCTGTTTATGTTAATATCTGTGCTGGTGTTTATGAGAGTGATCAAACAATAAGTCAAAAATTTAAACAAAACTATTTCATCAGTTGAATTGTACGGGAATGAGCCAAATTACAAAAAGTGAGAATATAAATTTTAGAACAAATTTTTGACTTAGATCAATTTCATAATCACCAACTCATCTATGAACATAAGCAATATGTAATTATAGTAGAGCATGCTACAACGGACAAATTGATTTCAGAACCTTCTTTGTTATACTATTGATTCGTTGTAACATACTTTCATGACATATTTAAGATATATAAAATCTTTATTCTACACTTTCAACTTACTTTTTCATAGGAACTCGCTTCCTGCCTGGTTGTATCATAATCGCAGAGACGTTCAGTATAGTACAAAACACTAACCTCAGACTTATTATCATTATTTTCTCCCGTCTTGCATCTGGAAAGGTTCACAAACCCGTTGACGAACCCGTTCACCTTCTTGTCGCTAGGTCTCTTTGCGGTTGGCAAGGACTCGTCACCTCCGAACGGAGTGACGGAAACCAACAACGTAGTCTTCTTGCCCTCCGAGTCCTTTTGTATCCTACCAAGCATCAAGGACGCGAACGATCTCGTTGCCATCGACGACTTGTTCGTCTCGCTCGCCGAGACGATCTCCGTCAAGTTGGCGGCAATCGTGTTGAAATTGGTATTGGCACGCGTCAGGTTGCTCAAAGCCCGTTCCTCCTCGCTGTCTGGCAGCGCGTCATCCTCCCCGTTAAAGGACTCGACGAAATTCTGCTCGTTCTCCTCCTCCTCCTCCTCCTCCTCGGCGTCGGACAGGAAGTCATCGCCGCCGTAGCCGATAATCTCCGTCAGCCTTTCCGTGAACGCGACGCTCTTCTTCTTCCGCTCCTTCTGGGAGACCGCCTTGGCTCGTAGGATACTCTGGAAACGATAGAGACATTCAATATTCGAAGAGTTCATAGTTAACCCTTTTCATATGATTATTAGATACTAATTTGTTCATGTATTACCACTATATTTACGGACATTTCTTGTATATCTATTTCTAATATACAGTAGTGGACAACAGGACAATGTAAAACATAAATTTATGGTTCGCGAATATTATTTATCTATTTATTTTTATTGTCACTATGGTAGAACACTATTTATTTATTAGCATAGAACACAAATTTTATTTATATTGTTATTTCTTATTAATTAATTTATTTATTTTCTTTCACTCTTTGGTCTTAAACTTTTGCCCGCTATTATACATATATTAAGGAATAAGTGAATACATCAAACAAAATTTGAAATTGCAAAACCTTTAAGTTTTGGAAATAGATTTGAATATATTTGTATATCCGTTAATGAAATTCAGCAAAAATTGTTGGTCATAATAGTGATTATTTTTACAAATTTTGCACATGAGGTTAGAAACCCGTCAGTTTGACGGGTCCCATAAACCTAGTGTTAATAATCGTAACGTAAATTAAAAATTTTAAGTATGTTTGAAGATAAAAATTTAAAGTAAGGTAATTCTTTTAAATTAAGGAAATTTATTGCAAATACGGTAACACAAAATTTATCAATTATTGAGCAACAGTTTTTTATAAGATCTAACTATGAATCTATGTGATCAATTATTTGTCTAATAAATTTTCATTTCTACAACTTCCAAATTTCTGTGTTGATCACTCCAATTTATAAATAACATTTTTTTGCAATAATTGAAAAGATGTATATAATGAAAAAAAGTATGTACATATTTGATTAATTTCATGAATCACTACAATTTAGTTATGGTAAGTAAATGTTTAGAGTAATTATTTTAAATTCTCAAAATAGCAACATAGCAAACAGCTATTATTAATGGCTTTAAAATGAAATACAATATAATAATTAAAATTAAAACTGAAATTAAAACCTGTTGATTGAATAGATTTCTATTTAAACCTTTCATTTAAATTCACTGCAAGTAATTATTTTGGGCACATACCAATAATAAATCTAAAATAAAGTAAATACTAAATTAGAATCAGAAAAATAATTGTTTGTAACAATTTATTATAGTTATTGCAAATAATTTTAATGAGAATTCGTAGTGCAGTGAGAATAAACGGTACTGTGCACATTAATGTAAATTGTACATTATACGATTTTTTAAATAGAAATGCAATATGCCATGTTATCATTTTTAGAAATAACTGAAGTATTGTAGCTTAACATTATTTTGCTCAATAGGTAATCCACTGTATGATATCATAATACTGTTATATTTTGAAATTTCTCGCAAAAATTATTTATAGTAAATTCCTATTTAATTTTCTCTAATATTATTCGATACTTATTTTAATTCTACTTTTTATTATTTTTTTATGTTTATAAAATACTAAACTACTACCACATTACGAAAATTAATCTTTCGCAGAAATTTTCAATACACTTAAAACAACTTTTTATTCAACTTTCACCCAAATCAATAACCAAAGTTGCACTACTACAAACGTATGCAATTTCAATAAACATTTATTTGGTATTTCTTACGTTCAACAAACGTAGAATGAAATATTGAACTCTGAACTGAACAACCGACAAAACTTTCATGTGGATTCTAACGTTTTGGAAGCACATTACCAGGATTCTCTCGGCGATAGACATGAATTAAAGTTTTTGATCAGTTCCAAACAATTGTGAGCTTCCAGATAATTCCCAGGTTCACGTCCCGTTCCCCTTGAAGAATTAAATATTATTGTTGGACAGGGGCGCCAGCTCGACGGATGGTACAGCGATTCGTAGTCTCGGTTTAAACAAGTTATAATCGTCGTAGCCACTCTGCCCGCTTAGTAATGCGGCTGACAATTCGTCCGGACTTCGAAGAAATTGTATTCGTGGTCCTCGCGAGGGGCCTTCTCGTCGTTTTATCACCGTCAGGCAAGAAACGAAAGTTCACTGCTGAAGTTGGATTGGCGACGCCGTTGCAGCCGGTGCTGCCAAAGGATATTTCTCCTTGCTTCGCGAAACTTTTCGTCGGTCAGCTGGGCGTTAATGAAAGCTTCGATGAATAATTTAACGAGGATCAAACTGCCAGCAGAAGTTTAAAGCTATCAAGCTGCGTTCACCGGTTATGCTGACGAACTACGTACGTTCGAATATCCGTCACCGATCCATGGACGTCGTTCGTGTTTCATAACACGAGTCAGCAGCGGATAGAGGAGGATCGGGGGAATCATCGGAATGACACCGCGAATTCTTTTGAAAACGACGACTTGACGAAAAGAGGAAGCTTCTACATCGCACGGTTCCGTTCGCCTCTGGACATTTTCGCGATTTTCCTGCTCCAGTTTCCATTCTTTTTCTTCTCTTCCGCTCGCCCACTTTTCTATCGCCGGATGTTATCGACATACTTGGATATCCTCTTTACTGTGCGCGTCGAGGTAAGAAAGATCTCGGACGCGTTATTTTTCAACCGACTGGATATCAAAAAGTGTCGAGATTAGCCATAGGAGAAAGTGATTCAACGCAGATTTCTCGTTCCCTTTCCACCGTTACATCATCTCGTTTTATTTTTGTTTTTCTGTCATTCCCTATTAGTACACAAGAAGACACTACGCGGGGTTGCTTTAACCCGTTGCCGCAAATGACGTCTATAGCCGTCCGATCTTTGGCGATATGTAGGCAAATTATGGCCGTCGTGCACATTTTAATCAATAAAAAAAAGAACAGCGTTAATACGAAGTGTACTAACACATACATTTGTTAATTATTGAGTAACACATCTAGAAGAAAAGCTCTAGCATGCCAGACAGCATATTAATTGTTTTTTTATGCGGTTATTATTATACTATTTTATAAACAAAATAACTTACAAATGATAATGTTATTTCAAACTGATTTCCTTGTGTTAATATTACACCTATTTACTCTCTTTTATTCATTGGAATCATTTTGAATTAGTAAAGCAAATGCTGTATAATCGTCACGACGGTTATAGCCGTCATTTACTCTGGGAAGAGAAAAAAATGACATGATGAGCAAATGACGATTATAGCCGTCAAGAGATTTTTTGGAAAAGCTGTAGCCAAATGTGATAATTTTCACTTCCAAACGTACAGCTTACACTTGATTCCATCTAGCAGTCATAAACAATTGAAAAAAAAATGTGTTTCCGAGCACGATCATCAAATTAAAAGCGTGCGGCAACGGATTAAAAACGTTGCATACGTGGATTAACGACAGTTTCGTTCCAAAGAACGTACCCACGTGCAACGGACACCCCCGTAGAATAATGCCCATCCTCTCGAGCGTGGACACGGGCACGCGCATCGCGCGATTAAGCGTTCATCCTTGTCACCGGCTGACATGGGCGTATATATGCATCATGTAAATTTAGAATTCCCCGACAATGAGGTTGTCTAGCTGCGATTCTGCCAGTTTTCTAAATGGAATATTAACGGAGACGAGACGAAGCTACGCAAAGGGAATCTACTAGAGCAGAGGAACTATAGTTAAACATGTAAAATCAAACTGATCAACTCCATAAAATGAAAAATGAATTTTAATAAACTAGAAATGCTTATATATTTATGGAAAATTTTAATGTATAAACTCATAAATAATACCTCCAACATATAAAAATTTACCTATGAAATATTCAATGTAAAATACAGTTTATAATTAGACTGCAAATTCTTATAAAAATTCATATATTTATAATCATGGTTAAAGGAATAGAATTTAAATAGAGATAAAAAAAATCAAACTGATCAACTCCATAAAATGAAAAATGAATCTTAATAAACTAGAAATGCTTATATATTTATGGAAAATTTTAATGTATAAACTCATAAATAATACCTTCAACATATAAAAATATACCTATGAAATATTCAATGTAAAATACAGTTTATAATTAGACTGCAAATTCTTATAAAAATTCATATATTTATAATCATGGTTAAAGGAATAGAATTTAAATAGAGATTCTTGTAGAGTATACTTTTGCTTATTATAAGCATCCTATGTTTGTTTATATATTATAATTTTTCATGAATGCATAGAAATCTATTACCTGTTTGTAATATTTGGGGAGTATAACAAATTAGTACCTAAATTCCACTTTGCTACTTGTGCTTGCAAAATATATATGAATTTGCATAAACCGTTGTACGTAGTACGTAGATAATGAGAAATTGACAAATTTACAAACAGTGGAATTGTTGGATTCTGAGAAACTATCTATAAAGATTTAAATAGAATATTCCTGGATTACAGTATAAACCTTTAATATTAATAAAGATAAAAGCATCTCTAATGCAAAGTAAGTTATAAAAGCATTTCTATGAAAATCTGAATAAAACACATTCCTTGATTACGTATTTTTTCTAATGTATTTTTCAAACAATCTTATTTTAAATAAACTAGTAAAATAAAGTTTTTAAATAAATTGGTTGAGTAACTGGTAAAATAACTTTTATTTGGACCCTAATATAACATTAACTGTAATATAAAAAAGATATTCAACATAAAGCAATAAAAATATATGTTATAATTAGAACATAGATTCTTTTTCGCCAAATATAACTATTAATTTCTTTAAGGATGAATTTATTAAAATCAAGAAAAAGAATTTCTTAATATAATATTAAGTTTACCGTCTGAAATATGATTTAGAAAGATTTTAAGGTTAAGCAAGAAAACTTCTTATCATAATAAATAGTTATTCAGAAAAACGGAATGCCCATAACGTGCTAGTATCTTTCAACAAATTAACTTAACTGTAAACAACGTTTAATTATTAATCAACATTACACAATCTTTAAATATCAAGTATACTTAAAATATAAAACTTAATTAATGATTTTGTTCTAAATATGTATTTAGCATGCTACCTGAAAGTGTTACTCCTTTCATTAAATATATTTATAATTTTCTATCGAACACACAAAATTAACAACAAATAGAACTGTCTCACTCATTTTTAAAAAATTTTTACAACATTCAAAATATTGATTCCACTTTTTGGTGCTTTGATACCCAAGTTTGAGGTCTGGCGATTTTTACAACCGAATTTTATCGTTACTGGGTGGTGTACATGATGTCCAGACCAGCAATTCAAGGATTAATTCAATACTTAAAAGCAATGGAAAAATTCCATATAAACACATGTCCTGTTTAACCTTGTTTATAAGATACACTGAGAATTGTGCTCTGTCATTTCGTATCCGATTACCTCTACACGAAGTATTCAAAATGTCTATCTCGAATTTCAGTGCTTACCTACAAATAGTTTGTCATTAATGCGACTTCTCCTTCAATAATTCTTGACATTACTCAAATTTATCTTGCTAAATTTTGTATTGTGAATTTCAATATTTTTAACAGATATTGTTGCATACATAATGAATTTCAAGCATCTCCAAAAATAAAATCCCGATGAACTTAAACCAGAAGAGAAATGCAGGCAATAGAATACTCGTGTCTAATCCATTTAGTTTGTTATTTCGAAACTGCCTTTACTCGACTAAAAATTCTATTACTACTTGACCAAAAGTTCTCCTACCACTTGGCTAGCCATCTCTTCATTCTGCATGATATACAGAGTGTATTGAATATCATGTCATATCTATGATACACATTACAGGAAGGAATACACAATCTGAATATATATGTAAGTATTGTTGATAATAATGTAATTTGACGGATTAGGTTGACTGAAAGAGAGAGAAAGTAAAAAAGATGACACATAAAGTAACGCGTGCGCAAAGTGAACTTAGTTTTAATTTAGAAAAATTTAGGAATGATCGAGGAAATGCTTGAAACGGTGTGTGGCGAATGAGCTTGGCAAATGAAATGAAAAGGTGACTGCATGAAGTTTTGATCATGCGATATCTTTTATCAAACATTTATTATACAGGGTGTCCCAGGTTTTAATGTTCAAACTTTGTTAGTGTATTCTATGGCACGAAATAAGAAGAAAATGTTATGTAAACATAGGTCATATAGAGCTTTATTAAGAAGTTATAACAAAAATTCAGAATAGGAATAGTAATCAACTGACAAAGTTTGAACATTAAAACCTGGGACACCCTGTATATTAGGTTTTTATTCATTAATTTGAAAATGACCAAAATAAACTCAAGATATATTTAACCTTTTCGCTTCAAGCGCCGCATATATGTGGCATTCAAATGTATTTTGCATTTTAATAATTTTGTAAGTCTTTTCATATTAAAAATGTAAATATACTTGTTAGTTTAGAGCAATGATTGTTTTATTCAGCTGTTATTTAAAACTTAGAAAGACGTATATATACAGAAACCACGCGCACTGTGCATATTTCTGATGCGAGTTTCCGTTCAGTGACAGTAGTTCGTAGGATTGGACTGCCGTAGCGAAAGAGTTAATCTGTATTATTACGTTGTAACAACATTCATTTTCATAAAATTTTATATTTCATCTTCATAAAACTTCCAGCAGTAATTCAAGGGTATATTTGCAGACATCACCATTAAGCCTAATTAATACCCTTCCAAACAACTGCACTTATTGCCATGCCAGTCTCGGGTTTCTCACATTTTTGCTATGTACCTTCGATTTGGCCTGGTTTTGTTCATAATTTTAGGTAGTTTACACGATTAAGGCTGCTAGCCTCAGTACATTTTACTTTTGGCCGATGAAACAAAATGTACCTGAAATTGACAATATCTCCCACCCCAACAAGGAAAACAAACACCCCATTCCTAACACCTTTTATATAAGCACACAACATCCCTCCAGCGTCGGATTAAGTAAAAATACACTAAACAGTAATGTCCAACCACGCTCGTGTAACAGAAATATATTCAGTTTCTTTTTGTCTTTAAACATCAAGCATTTCTTGCACTGCAACAACCTTAACCCTTTCGCTACGGCAGTGTCTTCCGTAGGAGCGTCACCGCTGTACGGGCCCGCGTGCCACCGAAGTAGCGCCACTGAACGGACCACTGCGCCGGAAAGTATGCATGTTGTACTTAGGTAAACTGGTGTTCGGACGCATATCTTTCTGTGCAGACTTGCCATTCTCCGGATCGTACAATACTTTAAGTGTTACACAACAACATATTTTAAGGTTTTCCAATTATTATATCAATAAAAATATATTTAAGAATTCTCAATTACACTTTACAATATCAAATTAAAATTTTCAATAATTTAATTCAGTGTGATAAATCTCAAATGATCTGAGATATCTCACTGCTATCCTTAGCTTACGTCACTATCGAATGTTTGGAGATATCTCGCTGATATCTCCAGCTTATAATACCACCATTGTCTCTATTATTATTAACTAAGGACCGAACAAAATTACATGCTAATATTTCACTTGTTTTAAACAAATACGAATCAACCAGAGAATGAGACAAATGTCATCGATATGCATTATGCCTAAAGATAAAAACATCGCAGCGCTCATGGTCAAGTGGTATCGAACTGACGTCGCCTATAGGCGACACTCGTACACACAGGTCCTCGCGCAGATGTCGCCTATAGGCGACACTCGTAGCGAAAGGGTTAAATATTCGAGTGTCTAAGTTGCCGCTCGAAATGCACAACGTTTTAATTTTTAAAAATTGTGCGCATTGTACATGTATAATTCTTTGAATTGGATCCTATACCTATTTCATAAGATGTAATTTTTTATATTTGTAATGTCACAGATACTCTTCTATATGATTACAGCAGTATGCGAATCTCATGCGTTTGTAGCATGATGTGATATATGAGAAAAAAACTGGACAACTGGTTCTTTGAATCTATTTACAATCAAAATATATCCTTCGAAGGTTTTGTTAATTCTCTCTCCAACTCGATTTTCATCATGGCCTGAGAAAGCAATAAAAAAAAGCCAAGTCAGGTTTGCAAATTGTCACAACATTTGAGAATTACAAACAGCGAAAGGAAATGCATTTTTCCCAAATGTTCTAACACTCTAGCAATATTCACTGTTCATTAATCACATTATTTCAACAAAATATTATAAAACCTCAATCGTATCTAAGCAACGTTTCCTTGTAATCTGATGACAGCGTTGATGTGGTAGAATACAATCGAATTCAAAATTGTAGCTATTGGTTTGGATTAGCCCAGGTATTCTCAATCTAAGTAGCGGACAAAAGCTTAAGACCAAAGAGTCAACGAAAATACACAAGTTAATTTATAAAAAATGGTACGATAAATAAAATTCGTATTCTATGCTAATCAATGAATAGTGTTCTACCATAACAATAACAAAAATGAATATATAGACAAAATTTGCAAATCAGGAAACTGTTTTACATTATCCTCTTGTCTTAAACTTTTGTCCGCTACTGTATATTCTGTGGAACGTCGCCAATGAAATCTAAAGTTCCACAAGATAAAAACCGTTGGGTTCAGTGATGTATCTGTGTCTCAATATGGACTTGAGAAACGCTTAAACGATCTACTCAGTTAGTTAAAAAAATGTTATCGACCTGATATCAGATATCTGAACAAAAACTAAATTTAATCAACTTTCATAAAACGAATTTTAGTATGATTTAGAAAAAGAATATTCAGATTTATTTAAAAAGACGATTTGTGGCTTGGCTTAGTGCTACATATTTGTGTGAAAGTGAATTTTCGTTCTGTATTGCAACAAAAATAAAATACAAAAGTATGTTGGATATTATAGTAGATATTAAAATTCGATTCCCCACAATTAAACCAAATTTTGAAAAAATATTGAAAGGGAAGAAGTATAATCCTTCGCAAGAATTTCAAGTTTGAATTAGGTAAGTAATAATATTAACAGTAATATTAAAAGAATTAATAAGCAATTCTATTATTAACCTATTTTCTATTCTTTGCATTTTCAATAAATTGATTTTAGTGTTTCAGCTTAATGTTCTATTTATGATTATTAAAAATTGTGAGATTTTCAACATTTTTTATTAAAGTAAAAAGGATTTCGCGATAAAAGTAAGTTGAGAACCGCTGTACTAGTCTATAGTTTACAGAATGAGAGTGCAGGGGGAGGATCATTTATAATATTATGTTTAATACCACTTAAGTGACATATAAAACATTTTTTGTATGATTTCAACCAAAGAAGATAATTACATAATCTATTTTAAGTGCACACTATTTTTACAAAAATCATAATATACTACTATTGGCTGAATGAAATTGTATAAGAAACTTAATGGAGAGACTGTAAAAAAGCTTAATACCTACATATACACACATACACAGTGGTTCCAAAAAGTATTCGTACACTACATTTCAAGGAAATTCACCTAATCCTGAAATTCTAATTTCAATGAAAGTTTGCATGTGTATAGAGCATAATGGGTTATACATGGAGCAATTGTTTTCTCGACGGGAATTCTTTTTGAGAGGTTGAAAATTATCCTTAAAGTTTTAGCGATTCTTAATGCTTTGAATTCAAGTTTCTTTAGAATCTTTTTCTATGACTGAGTGATAGAAGATTAAAAATGAAACATCTTTTATTCAAAAGGTTTTGTTTTATCACATACCATTACAAAATTATATTTAAAATACGAGAAAAACTATTAAAACCATTAATGTTGTTTTCACCTCCTTAAGGCGGTATTTTAATAAAATAAAAAGATTAATCCATAAACATACTATTACGTTCCACATATTTACAAAAGTTTATGAAAAACTTTCATTGAAATCAGAACTTTTTAAGATTAAATGTATTTATTTGTAATACAGTGTACGAATACTTTATGGAGCCACTGTATACGCTTATGATGCACAAAAATTGGATGCGAAGATATTTATAATTTCAATAAGACAGTGACGCTAAACATACGATTAAAACAGTTCGAGAATAGCGAAAACAGGTGAATTGCCACATTATTTTAAGCAGTGACGATAACAAACACATTCGGGTTCAACACGTTATTCAATAACATTCTAAATATGACGTAAATCGCAGGTATTCGGTTTTGCAATCACGAGCAGGAAAATCGAACGCACCTACACGTTACGAATGGAAATGGGTTAAACACGTGCAAACGATAAGGGAGCCTGGTAGACTAATTATCACCGATTTTATCGGCTGCTTCTCCAATTCTTTCGTCGAGCGTAACCGAAATGCTAATTCGACGAGCCTCTGTCTCTCGATCTTTGCTCGTGTCCGGAGAAACTCAATTTCGCAGTTCGCGATTTCCGCCGTTTCCAAGCCGGTTTTTCTAGCAACGCGTGCTGAAGATCATTACCAATTAGTGGTCCCGATTCTCGGTTCGTTCCGGCAATTCGATTAGAGGCCAGAGTCCAGAAACATCGTCGTGAAACAACTACGAGTTTTTCCGGTTAGACCAAGAGTTAGTTTTGATTGGGGACAGGAATTTAGCAATACTTTTAGAGAGCATGTGCGTACTCGATGTAGTTCTATTTAAAAACGTGTGAAATAAATTAATAATATTTTAGTTGTACTCTAAAATACTTTGGTATCCTAAACTAGATACGATTGAAAAAAATCTTTTGTTACTATACGTATAATGTGCGCAATTAAGGAAATAAAGTAGCGGACAAAAGTTTAAGACCAAAGGGTCAAAGAAAATAAATTAATTGATTAATAAGAAATAACAGTATCAATAAAATTTGTATTCTAATGACGATAAAAATGAATATTTGACTTCTATGCTAATTAATAAATAGTGAGTGTTCTACCATAATGACAATAAAAATGAATAAATGATCAATATTTGTGAACCATAAAATTATATTTTACATTGTCCTGTCGTCTTAAACTTTTGTCCGCTACTGTACGTACTATTGTAAACGATACATTTCTAAGTAAAATATGAAAGAGAACGTAATGAAAATCTGACCAAATCTTGAGAAATCTGCATCTTTCAAATTACTTTAAAAACAGCAAAAAACTCGCAAAAGAGAATAATCTATATTGAATAACGAAATAATTAAACTCTTATTGGTGTAAAGTTTCTGTAAGTTCTATTATATGATTCTATAATAAACATCACTTTTGAATTAACAGATTTGAATAATTATAACTTACTTGAAAATAAGTTTTTAATCAAAGTAAAAGCTTTTTACCATCGTAAAATAAGTTTGTTCATTTCAGTTTTCTAAAAACCTCTTTTTGGATCTATCTACACCTAAACCAATACCACTATACCACAACTATCGAGTATTCGTTCCATAAATTACGCTCCAAAAATTAAACCATTTATGGTATAAAGTTTTGCTTCATCCATCATGATCAACTAAATTATAATTCGCGTACTCTCATTTTTTTAAACGTTCGGACAATTTTCTGATACAGAAATCGTTCTAAACTAAGACTCTTCGCGAAAGCGTTTTCAAAGGGTTTATTACTTCCAGAAGACCAGCTTTTTATAAAACTAGAATGAACGAATTTACTTCACGATAGCACTAGCATATTGATTCAAACACGTTCTTGTTTTGATTATAAAATGTTATATCCATGTAAATTATACTTATTAAATTTTCTTTTTTCGAAAGTGATAATCACGGCGGATGCAAGTTTAAAAGAAGACCATGAGACAAAATGTAAGTTCATGGTTTGTAAATACCACTTATAGATTTATTCGTATTGCTCGTAGGATAATGTTCTACTTATCGGTTAGTATAAAACGCGAGTTTTATTCGTTATGTTGCATAAATTTAATTAGCTTGTCTCTGTCAAACTTTCAGTTTCAAACTTGAATCCGCTACCGTGTCACGCAATATTTTAACACTTTATCGACCGCGTAACTTATTGCATAGGGCACTCCTGATCGGCTCATTTTGATCGGCTAATGAATTGATCACAATGATTTTCGTCGAGTAATTGATAGTTTAACCCTTTGCACTCGAGAGGTGACCGTTAGTCGTTTAATGATACTAACTTCACAAATTTTCAAATTCAAAATATTTACTATAATTCACGTATACTAAACTTCATTTAGTTTAGTTAAGTCGTATATTAAAATTTACATATATGACTGTTTAACGTCCAGATCTGAACTAAAGTCTAAAAATTTACGAAATTATCATATGCTAGGATTACGATGTCCCAAGAAAGGGGACAGCCGAGTGCAAAGGGTTAATATCTCTTTATAGTATACATACCATATCGCTCGAAACAGTCACCTTCGTGTAAGGAAATATTACAAAATTTACAGACTAATTGTAAGCATGTAAAAGCCGATTGATAGACTTCCGGTCGATAAAGTGTTAACACTTGACCAACCGAATGTGTAGATCTCCCATTTTTTCCTCGACAAAGCGCTATCATTAATTCTATTTACTTTTGTTGGTATTGAGCTAATGTTAAATTTAATAAAAACTGCTTTGGAGAAGCAGAAAATGCATTTGATGAACTGTGAAAAATACTAGTTCAAGACTAACTAATAACAGAAGAAAATAGAATCAATGGCAGCGCTTTGTCAAGGAAGAAATGGAAAATCTCCTCATTCGGTCGGCTAAGCGTTAATAATGAATCAAAATTTAGTTGCAGCGCAAAGTTAGTACCTGTATCTTTAAATTATCAGCCTTCAGAACCTTGCCAATGTTCAGCCTAAACGTTTCATCCGGTGAGGCGTGCTCCTCCCTCGGCTTGAAGCAGTTCGAACAGAGTTCCTTCTTCCAGGCGTTCTGCACGAAGCGGTTGCATTGTGTGGACATCGTTGCTTTACTGCAGCGACAGCGAAAGTCCCGTTACATCATCACCCTGAAAGGAGGCAGGCAAAATAGTGATCGTCCAATTCTCAAGCCATCGGTGAACGGTAAGTTTCGTGCTGCACGTGTGTCAGCAGCGTAGCGCATGAAAAAGAACTGTTCCTCCTACACGCTGTCTCCCTCTTCTGGGGAGACATTATTCTAGATATATACGGTGTTCCTATTATACTAAACAGAGCTGGAAAGATTGCGAATCCAATAGCAAAACTTGCTAGTATTTATATCGCTTCTTCAAACAATGTTACCTACAATTATAGCACCTCATGTATCATGAAATCTTAAAACGTAATAATCGTGAGTGTTGAAAAAAAACGAAGGAGAATAATAGTAATTTAATGTAATTTAATGTAATTTTCTGTAGAAACTAATATAGTGCCATATAACTTTTAATTAAAGTTTCTTTGGCTTGAAATAAAAAACAAAAAAGAAAAAGATACTTTGAAACAATATTTCCCAACCTTTTTTTAAAATTGTGATGACATGACGACATCTGTGAGTGCTCGAATGGGCTGTGCCAAGCATTTTATGATAGGGTCTGAACGTCGGACGTCCTTCGACCCAAACGGCCAGTCGACCGACAGAAGCATCGCTGCGGGAAAAATATCATGGGGTGCTTGGCTGCAGCCTTGCAAAATCCGGAAAACAGTCACAGAGTCTTTCGCATGTTTTCACATTCCCCCCTCTCGATACTTCCAGGGAATTAAAAAAACTAAACTTCCTTGGGGTCAGACAGACAGAATCAGTCAGTCCACCAGCGCCTTGCTAGTCTAGCCGAAAGCATCAGAACGACAAATAAAACCCCATAATTGTACTAAGTTATTTGAATTTTCCGCCATTCCTAAGAATAAATATCCAAAAAATTAACCCCCTTTTATAGTAGTCAAATGAGCTATGACCTTTCCCGATCTGTATAAACAAATTTTTCAATACGATAATAAAAACACTTTAGACAAATTTACTTTAGAATACACGTTTAATGCAATTATGCTAATATATTTAACGTACGTAAAACTTGCAGCTAAAAATAATCTGGGCGATCGCAACAGCGACCCCCACATATTTCAGGACCGTTGGAGGTAGCAACCCACAGGTAAGGAAATACCAGTCTAGAAGCAACAAAAATGTTCCAAAAAGTAACAGGTTTACTTAACAGATAAAAAAAGATACAGGAATTTTGAAAGCTAGCAGAACCTATTACAAACGTATTATTTAAATTTTACAAGTTCATCACCTATGTCTATCTAAGGTAACAATGACGTTGAACGTATAATACATTAATCTAAATAATGATTATACAATAATTTAAATATTTCTATTTTCTTTGAATGATTCCATTTTGGGACTGTGTTACAAGAATACCATGTTATTCGAGAGTTCCTTTAATTTTTTTAATCGTATAATAGGAGTTCTGTGTTATTCAGAAATGCCCTGTACTTCGTTTGCTACATCTAAATCTTGTCATCACGCGGTGCAATACGGTGGCTCACAAAATGAAGAAAGTATTTTCTATATCTGTATTTTTTATACTTAAACATTGAAATCTAATTTTATCAACAAATTTTTAGAAATACCACAAGATAGGTACAAAACAATTATTTTCACTCATTTTATGTACTTTTCCTGATCTTTTCGACATTTGCAATAACTTACTCTTTGCTTTTAGCAAATGATGTTGATTGCTATATGTATAACAGTAATTTTGATTAAAAGGGATTTAAAAATAGATAAAACTCCTAATTTACCCATTCACGTCCAAGGTGTAAACATAATTTTGCATATTCATTCTATAATACCGATAAGTTTATAATATAAAAATAAAAAGAGCACGAAATTTATTTAAAAAAAAAAAGCAGTTCCATATAAAGTTTTAAATATACATTAAAGAAAACTTTGATCTAAGTACCTTACAGCACATTAAAAATTCATTTGACAATGATTTATTTTTGCACGTTTACTCTAGATGATTAGAGGCAAATTTTTTCAAAAATAATCGCGAAATTTTGATTCTTTCATCCCAACCTAAAGTCCACCTGTAAGAATATGATGATCAGCCAAACCACTCCACACGGAAATCTTTCTAGATAGAATTTCCTAGACGCCTAAAGGTGCTGATGAAGAAGTGGCCTTGAACGAACTATTCAGTTGGCTTCTACCAGAATATAGAAGATCATCCAAGTAATCGAGAAACTAAGCCAAGCCTCGATTTAAAACCGAAGATAACCGACTAAACTTGTTCCATTTGCTTTAATTAATAAATTAATGCCCTCCCGAGAGCAAGCAAGCAAAAGTGCATAGTTTGTAACGGGATTTCGCGGAGAATCGCGGATACACGCAATTGGGGCGAATTCTCCAAATATCTTTGGTCTCGGATTTGTTTCTGGAAAAACGGTAGCTTCCAGTGCATCGATTCAATATTTTTCTTATAAATTATACAAAGTGAGATTTACATACAACATGGCTAATAAAAATACACACCATGTATATGTGTCGTATACATACATATAAGTATTATAAATTGTGCAAGGTATTTCACTTAAAATAGACCAAATAGTTACCTTCCTTAATTGTAATAATGTAAACAAATTTCATATAGAAAACACTATATTAGACAGATTATACCTAATCCTATCTAATTCTGGGAAAAGTCAACTATAATTTCGAAGATATTATTTATTCGAAGCTTGAATAATAATGGGTTTGAAGGTACACTTGAAATAAAGCTTATTTTATTACAAAAATATATATCTTTAAATACTTATTAAAATATATTATAAAATCCGTGCAAAATATTTAAAAAATTCTGATGATCAATATTTTATTATTAAATGCTACATTTATAATTACTGAATTACGTTCCCATCATAATTTTAACATCTTTTCCACGTTTTAATTTTATTCCTTCGTCATAATGCCGTAGAAAAAACATAGTAAATTCCAATAATGTAACATTTTCACAATTTCTACTTAATAAATGTATCCACTTATAATATTCCAAGATTGTTATTATGCAGTCTATAGTTTTTCACTACAAAGTTGAACAAAAAGATTTTATTACTTAACCCCTTAAGCGGAGAGAACGGATAGATATATTCACTTTACGACGTTTAATTATACCACGTTAATCCTCCTTCGATGGGCCGAGCGAATATATCCGTTCTTTTTAATTACCGATTCTGTGGGACTAGTCATTCAGCTATTAACTAAAAAAAAAATCCCACCTCGCTAAAGGGGTTGAGCATATAATAGGATAATGGAAGATTGGTGTGACAATCTTCGATCTTTCTAAGCTCATGAGAGATCTTGAATTTTTTCCTTTTATCCCGATAGTTCAATCACCCACTATTAATTTCCGTCCACTGTTAACATTAGCAAATGCTATATTTTTCGCAAAATGAAGCGCCTGATAAAAAAACCTCATGGAATATTTTCAATTAAACTCCTTTTTCAACGTCCTGTGCTAAGAGATCAGATAATTTATTTAACTCATCCTCTGATCAAACTTTATTGTAACGTAGCAGCGTTAACAATAAAGCATCGTTCCGCCGGGCAATTTACAGTCGCGTTCTTCGTTAAATTTCACCAAGCATTACTTTTCATGTAAACACGCTGGTATACGCGGCAACGAGAGGACAACGTTTAATTATCTTTTTATCCTATCATCTAAAGAGCTGCATTTCGAGATTGCATTTCAGTTGAACTCTCAAAGTTTAGAATCTTAACCCTTTGCACCCCAAATTGTTTTTTTGAATTTTATTGCCAATAACTCCCTAGTATTTCAAGTGCTTTATTTGAAATTTACTTCAAAGGACAATTCCTTGAGCGGTACTTATTTTTTTAAATTAATTATATTAAACATAGCTCTCAAGCTTTGTTGTAACTTATATTGGTTTGATTTCGTTGACTCTTTGGTTTTAAACTTTTGTCCGCTACTGCATTTAAAATAGCACTTTAAAAATGTCGAGTGTGACTCGACATAGGAGTTACTATGATAAAGACTGACGTTGACTCACACTCGACAAAGGAGTGCAAAGGGTTAATTGCATTTAGAGAAGTCATGAAACTGATCGAATGATTAAATTATCATTTTTTAATTCAAAAACAACAATTTATTTTTTTTTATGAAAATTATATTAATTTTCATATTCAAATTCAATTGCAAATTTATCTTTCTTTTATGAAAAACACTAAAAGCATGATGAAACGTATTCAAGTAATTATAATTGTAACAAAATTATTTCTAATATGTATATCAACCACTAAAAACTTTTTAATAATTTGTACAATGATTGCTATAATTAATAAATACACGAAGATTTGTACTAACCTTTAAGAAAAAGATATTTCATTCTAAGCAAGAGAATTTTCTATTTCATTCCGTCCTGTTCATATTTTATGTGATAATTTTAAAATGATTCACATATCTTTTTCAAAAACCAGAAAGAAAATTTCAATAACATGTTCTTTATGGATAGATATTCTATGCTTTTTTTGTATTCATTCATCAGTAATAACCCTTTCTTATTGAAGAATGAAAAATAAGCTGGATATGTTTTGAAAAATTATATCTTTGGTTGAAAACAATATTTTCAAACTCTAAGATACAAGTATGTGTAAGAATTTTTAAGAAAAATGTATATGTATATATTAAGTTAACAAGTTTAACATGTTCTCTCTTTTTAAATACTTACCCAACCTTGATCGCGTTCAAATAGTTTGAAACCACTTTCTCGCAAGCGTATTTTCAGTTATTAAATGGGAAAAAGAAAGTTATCAAACGAGAGATAGTCGTGGGAGTTTCCAGCATACTATATTTGTATACCCAATAAATCTATCTAGCAACTAACTGTGCTGATCGTGAAGATTCTAAATGTCGCATCCGATTATCGACACACATTCTATTTCTTGCTACACTATAACGTTGTATGAAACTGATGATATGTTTTGCGATCCAGATATAAGAAACACGAATCGAACTGGAGATATATTTTGCAATATAAACATAAGAAATACTGATACGAGTCAGATTTTTGATACATTTTACGGGCCAAAAAAAAATTTTACCCATTTTTCTTCAATTCCACTCTCTTTTAGAATAGTCAAATGAACTGCCATCCTCTCCACCGCCCTCATTGATTTAAAAAAAATTCATAATAAATTAAAGGAAACACTTTGAAAATAGATATTTCAAAATATAAATCTAACTTAACACTTTGCCGACCGAATGGGTAAATCTCCCATTTTGTCCTCAACAGAGCTCTGCAATTGATTCTATTTGCTTTTGTCATTAGTTAGTCTTGAACTAGTATTGTTCATAAATTTTCTGAAATACAATTTTTAATAAATTCAACATCAGCTTAGAACCAACTAATAACAAAAGTAAATAGAATCAATGGCACCCTATTCGATCGGCTAAGTGTTAATACTTAGTTATTTTAATATATTTAACACGCTCAGAATTCGAAAGTAAAAATAACCGATGCCATCCCTCAGAAAACATTTTGCGACCCCCTTGGGTTTCTCCCACAACCCACAGGTTGGGAAACACTGCTTTAGTGGTTTCTCTTTCCACCCACTTGCTAAAGTGTCGAGTTCAAAGTGAGGGCAAAAACTGCGCGGGAAAACATCACTTCCGTTGACAAAACCGCACGAAGTGTGCCTGTTTTCCGCGGTTAAACTATTTTCTCACAGTTGAGTAACTGCCATATGGTTCATGACTCTGTACACTACTGACCATTACGCCTCGTTAAGACCTTCGGGTAACGCAACCCTCTAGTTCCAACGAATCAGCAAGACTCCTTCTTCCTGCTAGATCTTTGTCAAACATGGAGTAAATCACCGTAACCAACATCACTTAATGTTTTCTAACCAGATCTGATTTTTCATGGCCTTCGTTTTCCTATCTAAATTTGAAACGTTCCATAACATTTCACACTGAAAATCATTTATTGTTACCAATCCTTTCATCAATTTATGACATAAGTATTCTCTTGATTGAAATTAATTTTATTTAATTGAATTAGTGTATTTTGATAAACAAATAAATAAAAATAAGATAATAAATGTTACAACCTGACCTTTTATATATTTTTTTAATATTTGTTTGAAACAAATTTTTGAAATTTGTTTCTAAAGCTCTTCGTTTATTAATGTTTATAAATTCTAGGAATATATTAAATACTTTACTTCCGGTTTTTAGAAACATTCAAAAAGCAAATGCCATTTTGCACATCATTTAACGTAGAATTCAACTGTAGTAGCGTTAAAATATCATTCAGTCGACTGCAAGTTCTCGGATAGTACGAGTTTCATTAATGAAGGGAACACTGTCGTTATAGAAGTTCAAGCGAGTAAAATCAAGCAACTTCATTAATTGCGGACATTTTATCGGAAACTCGGAAAATGTCGTTCTCTTAGTAGATCGTGAAACGAAGCAAGAAGTTCCGGTGAAAGGTTTAGTTTACCTTCCTTCGCTGAGGTTAGTTCTCAAAAATTTTCTTTCCAACGGTCACGTTCTGAATTTTCCACGTCTCGCCTTTGGATAGATCCGCTTCACATTCACGAGATCCACGCCAACTTTTGCACGGTTTTTATTCTCCCGCGTGAACTTCGCCCACGAAACTTTCTTACCCGAACGAAAACTTCTTTTCCTGCGGGAGATCATGGGAAAAATGAAAAGCCATCGCATTGGGTGGACAGTGCAGCTGTCGTTTGATGAACGAATTCTTTCAACTCTAAAATTTACCATTCGTTGGAGAAAGATTCTGTTAAAATTTTGAATAATCGGAATGATGCATTATTAAAAATTACATTATTACGATTTCATTAATTGCAAATGTTATCGTGGATTATACGTCCTAGCAGGAATACGATTTTCTATCAATGCTGACCATTTTTTTTATTAAAAAATTAATTACTCGTAAAACATTTTGTCTTTGTTTCAAGTAATAACAATGACATATAGAAGCTATTAAATTCTGCGATACTAGTCAAATTAATTATGAACATCACGTATGATGAACTACAATACTGGAAAGATTCACATAGGATTACAGGTAACCCTCCTATAACACGATAGATAGGTTCCCAGAAAATGCCGTGTTGTGCGAGCCGTGTTGTGTGAAACCGTGTTGTATGAGACCTAGAGCCAGTACAAAAATGGGAGTTGCGCTTCGAAAACTTATTAAAAACAAATTTTTTTTCTAATTCTACATAAATAACTTAATTTTTATTAAAAATATAAATGTATGTACAACACAAAACAAAGAAAAAACAAAAGTATTATTTTAATTTAACGCAACTTTAATTTAATAAATTTCTTCGTCGTCATTGCTCAGTATAATCAACCGAGAACGTTTTTTCGGTGTAACGATATTGCTTTCACTTTCAGAACTTCTTTCTTAATTTGAAATTATTGCATCTTCTTCCCTCTTAAAAAAATTTGTAATTTCACTTTGCTTGCTGGTTCTTACCAGGTCAATGTAAATTTGTCGATATGTAGCTAAACAGTTTTGCAGCTCCCTTTTGAATTTTCGACTTCTTTGAGCGGAAGGTGAAGAAAAATGACAAGATTTTCAGCTTAGGCCTTCTTGTAACTTTTTTAATGTTAAATTATTAACTCAAACGATTAAGACGGCAATTCTCGTTTATACTAGAAGTACCGTGTTTTGCAAAGGTTTTTGCAATTTTCTTATCGTGTTAGAGCAAAACCGTGTTATAGAATGTCGTGTTGTAGGAGGGTCCCTACAATTTATGAATCGTGTTAGAGCGAAACCGTGTTATAGGATGCCGTGTTGTAGGAGGGCTACCTGTATTTTTAGAAATGGTAAGGTTCGGGTGTAGATGTGACAAAGTAGAATTCTTAGGTATATTTAAAATAGTTTAATAGTAACGCTGGTTTAACAACTTTTCAACTGAACAACTTTATTGTTCTTACTTCTCTCATAATCATGCTCTTTCTGTTCCGCATTCGCATTCTCCCCGTCATATATTCTTCCAAACAGTCTTTTCCTTTGTCGCGACGTTGTTTAAAATACTCATCTTTCGTGCCTCAGAAACACAGTAGTCCAAACATTCTACGTTCACACGGCTATCGCTCAACTCAAGCACTCTTCACACTTTCCCGGTCAATCGCATTCCTACATTCATTTGAACTGAAAATCTGGCTTTTCGTTAATAATAGCGGCCCACTTTATCTAAAATTAATTATTTGCTTGCAGAAAGTTCTATTGCAACTTTCGACAATAACAACAACAAATGCATGAATAATATGGACTATTAACACTTCAACATTGATCGTATTAATCATGAAGAACACTATACGCGAAGGACTTCAGCCTAAAGAAGCTTAATACAAGCAAGATGATTAAAATTCATTTTTTATTGGAAGAATAATTCGATTGTTATTTGAAGTAATAAAAATGGTGCAGGGGTTAATAAATTCTACAATATTTAATTATAAACAACATTATACTAGTCAGACTAAAATACCGACAAAATTAATTCGAACGTGGATTATATTGTTTCTGACAACAGTGGCCATTCTCTCGACCTCAACATTTATTTATTAGTTAAAATATTCTATTGTAATTTTAGGTGGCAGCAGCAACATATAAACTATTAAACACTACCATACCGATTGTATTAATTATGAACGAAAGTGTACGCGACAGCCTATGACATCGACAAGGTTAATCCAAGCGAGAGTATGCTTTCCTGTCGACAGCAGCCACCGTGAACGCAATCAGGACAATTGACCCAAGCTGACCGCTCGACTGAATAATTGTCCCGCTTCCGGTCCTGCTTTTATCTATCGGTATCGCATTTGCCGACCCACGACATTGGTCAGCCATACTTAAACGATCATGGGGTCCCATCCCTTCAGTGAAGGTGTCTTTGGAGAAAGAAAAATCCTCGAACGCTTGAATCTTTAGAGCGGAACGAAATGTAAGAATTAGTCGTAGAGTATAATGGCTCCATCTGTTGATGGTAGTTTACTAGTTATTAACACCATACTTTGTAATAATATTTAACCCTTTTAGTGCCAGCGGGCCGATCTATCGGTCTGCGGTCCTTATGTGAAAACTGCCATGGGCCGACAGATTGGCCGATTCGCAGAAACCGAAAATTTTTACCCAAACCGCTTACTGAAAAATTTGCTGTAGGTGTAACGAAATATTTTCGACGGGGCCCTATCCTCACTGTTGGTTACAGGGAAAAAAAGTCCCAGCGTTCGAAATTTTGTTCCTTATTAAGCTATTCATATAAGAGCATATATCAAATCGGCCCGTGGTATTCTTCGCATGTACTCCATAAAATGCCTGACACTAAAAGGGTTCAGGATAGAAGAAAAGAAAAAGGGCAATCGGCGAATGACTGCCGAGGTGTGTACAGTGTATTGGCGAAGTACGGTCGAATAAAGTGCAAACAAAGGAATGTTTTGCGAATAACCACGTATCCGATAATAACATAAATCATACCTAACCCATTTGCATTATAAGCGTATACAGTGGCTCCAAAAAGTATTCGTACACTATATTACAAATAAATTCATTTAACCTTAAAAAGTTCTGATTTCAATGAAAGTTTTTCATAAAATTTTGTAAATATGTGAAACGTAATAATATTAGGTTGTCCCATAAGTTTCTTCCGCGCCACGCTATGAGTGACTCTAAGTGGCTGTATTTATATAAACATGCAGACTTATCTCTTAGCCGTTTATGGCATCCGTTTCAGTCGTCCCAGAGCTGTTTCAAAGTACGTTTCGCTGGTGACAAAGTCTCTTTTAAAATTTTTTCTGCACCGTTCAATATGGAGAGCCAAAAGAAGCATTTGCGGCATGTTACGCTTCATTGCTTTAAAAAAGGCAATAGTGCAAAGGACACTGCAGAGGAGATTTGCACCGTTTACTGGAGTGGTACTACGACTATTAGGACCGTCCGCAATTGGTTTAAAAAATTTAGAGCTGGTAATTTTTAGTTGAAAGATAAAGACCGCAACGGCCGCCCAGCAACGACGGATATGGACATTATCAAAACTATGCTCACTGAAAATCCGCGATATAGTGTGCGTGAGATAGTGGATGCCACTAATATTCCCAAAACAACGGTACATAAGCGTTTAATCAAGATGGAATATGCGAATCAATATGAAGTTTGGGTTCCACACCTATTGACGGAGACCGGCCTTATGAACCGCGTCTCTACGTGCGATTTGCTTCTCCAGCGACATGAAAAGGATTCTTTTCTAAAGAGGCTTGTCACTGGAAACGAGACTTGGATTTTATACCAAAATGTGCATCGAAAACGCACTTGGTCTAAGGAAAATAGACCTTCAACTGTTGCGAAACCTGGACTTCATCCGAAGAAGGTTCTTTTGTGCATTTGGTGGGACTGGAAAGGTGTAGTGTACTACGAGCTCTTTCCTCAAGGTGATACGACCAATGCTGACAAATATTGCAATCAACTCGATCAATTGAAAGCCGCCATAGCAGAAAAACGGCCAGAATTGGCGAACCGATGAGGCGTCGTTTTCCATCACGACAACGCAAGACCGCATGTTGCGTTGGCCGTAAGGCAAAAATTATTACAGTTTGATTGGGACGTTCTACCTCATCCTCCGTACTCCCCAGACCTTGCTCCAACCGATTATTACTTGTTCCTCTCCTTAAAAAATTCTCTCCGTGGTAAATCTTTCAAATCCGTAAGTGAAATAAAAACACACCTTGATGAACATTTTGCAAATAAGCTTCAACAATTTTGGAAAGAGGGCATAATGAGGCTTCCTGAGAGATAGAAGAAGATTATTGAACAGAACGGTTCATATATAACATAATAAATTCACCTTAAACAACAAATATCGTGTATTCATTTTGCATCAAAAAAAGGGAAAAAACTTATGGGACACCCTAATTATATTTATGGATTAATTTTTATAATACACTTCCTACTAGTATAAGATTACAGAGACAAGCACCGATGCTGATAACTGTTACACTGGTCGGATGCAATAATGATTTGTTACCTTGCTTCTCTTTGTTATCTTTGCAATCACTATCGCCGGTGCTGTGCACATACTGAAATTTGTTAGCCATTAAACTTATTCGTAATATGGCGGCACCCTGGAAAGCCTCAAAGGAAAGATTATAATTAAAACGGTTGCAAAGACAGAGCATTTCACGTGTTCAAACAAAAACTTGCTGAAGAAATTATTGCAAATAATACAGGAAAACTAAATACATAAAAAAAAAAACAAAAACACGAAAAGTTACAATGTCCGTATCATTGCCACCAAAATTTTCTGGACAACATTTTCCAATGGACATACCATCAACTTCGTCAAAACAAGCTTAAAAGCATTGCGTTGTTTGTTTAGAAGAAAAGAAAAGGAAGGAAACTATTAGGTGTACAAGTTAATTTTAGTCTTTCATTTTTCGATGATGAAAAAGGCTATTTACAATTTGAATATCGTAATGGTATTTTTAGAGTCTTATAATGTAGACATTTAGCTTTCCAAAACGTTAGAAGACTGCTTGTTTTGGTCAATATAATCTAGATAAACAATAATTTAAAGGATGTCGTGCAGCAAAGAGCACATTTTCGTCACTTTCCAATTAAAAAAGAAACGCCGCTGAAGCTGCAGAAATGATCTGTGATCCTCTTGGTGAGAATGCTGTAACTCATTCCACCAGCAAATACTGATACCGAAGGTCCTGGGAAGAAAATATCGACCTCCAGAGTAAAAAACGATTATGAGTATGAGGAATTCTAATCACTTTTAGATCAGTTCATCGAAATGAAACAACTTAGTTTCTTCAAATCAGGCATCCGACAGTTACTCGAAAGATGGGCAAAGGTTATAGAAAGTGAGGGAGATTACTTCATCCATTATCCTTTGGGCACAAAAATTTAAATAAACTCTGAACCTTCCAAAAAAAGACTAAAATTAACTTGTACACCTAATATTTACCAGTGTGAAAATTGTGATGTGTCTATATGCATCCCACATTTCAAATATTACCACACTGAGCAAAATTTCTAATAAATAATACAGAAAAATGATTTTTTTTTTTACTTTTATACAATTTTACACCTAAATATAAAATAAAATTTGTCGGTGATATGGGCCTTTTTTCATATTTCCATATGATGCAAATGGGTTAATAAACGATTCTAATAAAACTTTCTGTTTTACTAAAAAAAAAAACTTCATCAAGATATCTGATGAGTTTTATCCTAACCTCCCATTCTGATAAAATACCCCCATACAGAAAGGAAACGCTCAACTTACGCAATCTGATTACTATGGAAACCGAACATGTTCCGACTAGAGGTAAAATGGCAAATGACTAGTCTGTGAAACGGTATATTAGCGAAGAAACTTTTACCGAACCGGTGACTGAATTCGAAGTACAACAGAACTTAGTGATCGTGATCGCAGTATTCGATTCACCGATTAAGAGCGTAATTCGAGGGCGGCATAGGGAAAGGGGAATTAATAATAATTTTTTTATACTGTTGAAAATAAAATACGTCTTAACATATAAACAAAAATTAATCTCTTGGAAGAAATATATGTGTGAGACCGAGCTATGCGTTGAAGAGGTTCTAGGAATGTGTGAAATGATTACTTCACGCAGTATATAAGAATTAGAGGACCCGAACAAACTGCATATTTTACCTTCTTCAATTCATTCGAATTTTGCCCTTCGCTGCGTAAAGTTCTAGCGGAAACGATACCTTCTTTTAGTAACAAACTTTAGAAACAAATCTTATAAAGAACGTTATCGTTATTCTGACCCATAATCTCCAATATATACGATGTAACTTCCGCATAACACGATACTTTTGCAACGCGATTTCACTTTAACATGGTTAGAGAATCGCGAGAACCTGCACCATAACACGACGTTCTTACAATAACAAAAAAGGTTATAAAATAATTTATTAATAAATATATAGGTATAATAAATTAATATATGTATATATATATAAATACGTATAACAGTATAGTATGACTCCCGTATTCGCACTCCCGGTATCCGCGGTTATCCAGCCATGTTAATCCGAATTTATATACATCAACATTATATTACTACTGTATATATATATATATATGAATGTGTATATATGTAGGTATATAAAATACATAAATTGCATCTTATCAAACAAACCTTAAATTATTATACCATACGTAATTTACATTATACTACCATTGTTTTTATTGATTTATTGTATTACAAATTAGATTCTAATTTAATATAATGTTGTAAATGTACATACACTGTACATACATAAATATCTACAGTGCATGTAACGTTCGTTATTATCCGTGGTTTCAATGGACTTTGAATCCCCCGCGGATATAAGTACAATTATACTTATTGTATATTCGTTATAGATACTAAAATAGTCAACTTTTGTTTCTTATTCTTAGTCATCTTTACTCCCATATAACACACTAACTACTTTGATAATTGCCATACCGTAAGGGGATTGATTATTATATTTTAGTAAATTCTTCACTCACGACCTTTCTAAGATAATACAATTCTAAATTCCCTATTTTTAAAAATTCTTGCGTTCTTTCAAGTGGGCAATGACCCCGAACTTTTCACCGGCAGTGTATATCCTGTTATCGATTCAGATATAGAAGGCTCTACCGTACGATATTATTAAATGAAAGTTCCACGGACCTGCGTTTTCCGGTTGCATAACATAACGGTTGGCAACAAACGAGTACGCAGCTCGTGACTGGTGTAAACATTGATTATGCTTTTTTCTTTTCTTTTTTTTCGCGCGACACAATAATTCACTTGTTTGATTAATCGTTTCATTTTCTCCAACCAATACCCGGGGTATTGCTCGGTCCAGCAAAAGTGAAGCTTCCAACTTGCATGTCCAACAGGGTGGAACGAAAAAATCGAAATATTGTCTAAAAACGAAAAAAGCTTACCTTTAATCTTCCAGATTAAACGTACAACAGTTAGTTTCTGTCGAATCAATTTTTGAAAATGAATTTGTGCCACAAGAACTTTTAAGATTCTAGTTTTAAACATATGTTTAAAATTTTGTATGTATTAAATTTTTATAGCCTTAAAATAATAAATAGTTCTCCATAATTTCTATAAAAAAAAGGAAAAATAAAAGTGAAAATGAGAGATAAGACCAAGGCTCATCCATACGCTTAACTATACAGTTATAGGCAAAATTAGATAGATAGATATTAAAAATGGGAATAAATTAAATTTATTCAAAGCATTACATAATCAAATGATATATAGATTATTTAATGAATAATTGAAATTAATGTTTAGTCAGACCATTTATAAATAACTAGCAAAATGTCAGGAGAAAACGAAATTTCGCATGAAGTTTATCATTCAATTAAATTAAACTGCCACAGTAAATTAAGTTAATGTGTAGTTACAAATAAATAAGGTTTTCTCAACAGAGTGCTAAAAAAAATTTATAAAAAAAATACTTAGTACCCAGTATTGTTGGAAATGTAACAGATCGTGGACATAAACGTTGTCGAAAGCAGATTATCCAATTTTTTATGAATTTTTACCAAATCTAAAATTCCAAAAATTGTCACTACTGTTTCTGACGTTACATATCACAGTGGCTACAAATTTGTCTTATTGTCGTCTGATTTATTTGCTGATTAATTTCACTGTACGCATAGAATTACTCTAAAATTATAAATCTTGATATGCAGCTTTCACCGCTATTGGAGCTCGAATTCATGGCTTTCAAATGGAGATTAGTAAGAAAGACACAAATGCCTCTAATTCCACTTTCTTCTTCACTAATTAAATTCAATTACTCTCTAAATAAATATATTTTTAAATATTAATTTAAATATTTGAAACCACTAACGCGATATTTTGTGAATTCGATATCGGGCGATTAACATGCGCGGATAAAAATTCACGTCGAGCATGTACTATACGGCAAGAAATTGCTACACAACAGTATACGATGTATATCACACACAATATAACAGTGTAGCCTTCCTTAAACTACTTAAGGCATATTTTCAGTATCAAAAATATATCCACAATTTCATTCGGTGTTTCATATTTTAATTACTTAGAAGTGAACATCTACACAGTTTACTGATTTACATTGGTTTATAAGATAAAACAGAAAGTGAATGATTGATCATCCAGAAATGTCTTACTAAACAAATGTCTTGCTAATGCTTATTTAAAAGCATCCATCAGAACATGATAATGTCAGATAAGATGCATTTTTCCTATTCCTTAACCCCTTAACCTACGATGTACGTTCGAGAATTTTGGGCCGAAAACGTAAACAAGCTCGGGCAGCCTTCGAGTCATTCGCACGACTTGTATCAAACAATTGCAGATTATTAATTTTGTATTACTGATTTTTGTATAAATAAACTTTTTGTAGTACTTGCATCTGTGAATATTTATTGGTTCATAGAATATGTGGTACGAGAGTGAGGAATGGTTGTATGGATGGATGAGTGTGGCGAAAGCATGTAAAAGATATTGTGTATAGATCTTAAGGTTCGAATGTGGTGATGAATGATCTGTATGATTTATGTATATCATGGTTATAAAAATAAGAGAATGTTAAAAATAGCGAAAGTGATTGTTTGTGTGTGTTTTGTCAATGTCATGTTCTCGTTCTCGTTCATTATAAAAATTTAAATAAAGTATTTTCTAATTCTCGTTCCTTTTCACTCACAGCATCTACCACAATTATTACATCAGGTTGTAATTACTAATCAAATATTCCACAAATATCTATAACTTTAGAAGAGCGCCCCCGCTAATATTTATATTTGTCCCAACCATCGTATTACGGGCTATGCCCGTAATATTTACGTTTTGTCCAATTATTTACTACGTAGTTGTTACTATGCTCGTAGTTGTAGGTTAAGGGGTTAATACTAACATTTTTGAAACCATTGATTTTTTGCAATCAAAAATATCATCGGAATAGATTACGAAAACCGAATTCGACTCTGCCAGTAACTTATTGCGTTAAATAAATAATTACAATTCTTTTATCATGTTTTCTTACAAAAGGTGTTGTTCACCGACGAAACAACATTGATTAATCACAGGCAGATTATTATGAAAATATGCATCTTTTGCACCAGAAAATCCTCACTGGATGAGAGGAATTGACCACCAACATAAATTGAACGATATCGTCTGATGTGGTATACAGTATTGCCGCTATAAATGATCGAAAGCTAGTTCAAGATTTATCTCCTTCACTTGGGGGATTACCCTTGGAACGCATGAAGCGGCGAAACAAAGCTCGGACACCGAGCAGTGTTATATGATCCGGGTTCGAATATCCACGTGATACAATATTAAGGATAAGACAACATTTTTATTTTCCGTTCTTTTTTCCTAAAAATTTCTTCAGTACATTAGTGCTATTTTTACGATTAAAATGAGACCAAACACGATATAATTTGTATTATATTTATTTCTGTAGAATAATGTAAATTATGTATTGGAATTTAGTATGTACAAGTAAATATTATCCAAATTATATCGTGTTTGGGCTTATTTTAATCAGAAAGATGTCACTAATATAATGCAAAGATTTCCGTACAAAAAGAACGAAAACTAAACAAGTTTTGTCTTATTCTTAATATTGTGTCACATGGATATTGGAACCTGTATCATATTACACTACTCCGTGACCGAGATCGACTCTCAGCCTCTCTTCGTCCTTTCTCTTTCTATCTCTTTCTATGTTCAACTGAGCGGCAAAACACTGGAGAACGTGTCTCTTTTCGATAAATGTTCCACTTCGGTCTCTAATAATAAATATTTAAAGAGGTTTTACTGTACTCGACGATGAATTAATTGGATCAGATTTTATTGATAAACGATTTACAGGATAGAAATATTAAACTTCTCAAGTTTATTGGAAAACGAAGTTCTCTCGTGTATAGAATACTTTACAAGTTATTCGATGTGCGCAGATTGCATAGACCATAATGTATACAATAAAACCTGTTTTTTGTGCGGTCTTTTTTTATGCGATTTTGTCTTTGTGTGATTTTATTTTTGTGCGACTTATTTCGTGCGATTTATTTTTATGCGGTATATGAATCTCAGCGGCGTTGGCACCAGTTTAATGTTTCTTATCAATGTACATATACATGTTGTGGAATTGAAATCCTATCTTCAAGCGACGAAAGTGATTTTGGACTATTTAATGTACAATTTGAAAACTTCTCCATGTATATGTACAATGAAGAATTAAATGTTTTTTACAATTTATCCAGGTCTAATTTAATTATTTTATTTAATTAAAAGCATTCTCTCATCTATTTCGTAAATAATTAATGTGTTTTCTAAGTGCAATTTTTTTTATGCGGTCCCTGTCCGCCGCATAAAAAAATTTTTAGATAGTATATCGTAGAAAGTTGTTTATTATATGTAAGTATTTATAAAATTTCCAAGTACCTTTTTGTACGATTTCTTTTATGCGGTTCCTATCCATCGCACAAAAACAGGTTTTATTGTAATATGTCCCTATCTATTTTGTGTTTAAGAAGAACACTGACTCTTCAGAAATGTACAGTGTCCGTTACAGTGTACAAAATACTTGCCCCTTCTTGGATAACCCAACTCTTCTAATAAATTATACGCTGCAGTAGTTTGATCATTCCTATTACTAGACGGAATTTTTGGAATTGTAACTACATATGTATATGTATATTGCAATCGCAAGAACAAGTTACAAGAATAAAAAAATTCCGATTGTTAACCCTTTGCACTTGAGAGGTGATTATTAGTCTTCTAATGATACTAACTTAAAAAATTTTCAAATTCGAATTATTTACTAAGATTCGCCCATATTAAACGTTATTTAGTTCAGTTAAGTAATATACTAAAATTTACATATATGACTAGTTAACCTCTGAGTCTGATTAATAAACAAACTAACTAAAGCCTGAAAATTTGCGAAAGTATCATTTGGTGACTAATAGTCACCTCTCGAGCGCAAAGGGTTAAATTGACTTTTAATTTTACACGCAAATTTTACATAAATTTTTTCATTCAGTAACACAGTTCTAGATACCTACCTCAAAAACCTTCAGTGATCGAAAAATAAAATCTACCCTAATGTACAAAATCCAAAAAATGTTATATAGAATATGTCTATTATATTATCACATACGTTTATTACAAATTATTTAATCTATTAATGTGTAAGAAAAGGAAGTATCATCATCTTCAAATTTAATTTTCCCATACAACTAACCAACTAACGATTAAAATTATTTTCTAGATTCTCATACATCTCATTTTATGATCTTAACCCATACTAAAGACATAAGTTTTGCTTAATTATGCTGTAACAGTGAGATACTGTGCCCGATAAGATGAAATGAAATAAAAAATAGAAATATGAATTCTATTTTGAAAAAAACCATGGTGGATAAAAAATAATAGAAATAGAATTTTTAGCATATACGTATATATAATAAACCAAGAATCGAAGCCTGTAAATGCTTACGATATTTCAAGAAAAAATAAATGAAGAAGAAAGTGGAATTAGAGACATCTGTGCCTTTCTCGACAATCTTCGATGGAAACTAATCTTCATATGCTTAATTTAAAGGATTAGAGATGACTTTTATTTTAACGGTTTTAACTTTTTCTTTTCACCGTAATTTCCAAACTTCTCTATAACCTCAAAGACTCATTCAAGCCTTCCTCATTTTGCTCTCGAGTTGTTCTTAAGTCGATCAGTCCGAAAGCAGCAGTACAACCACCACGCCTAACTGCTACTCTAACAGCTGGAACAAGTCAGGGACTACTTCGTTAACAGAAAAAAAAGAAGAATCAAGGTCGGCTTCTATGACTGACCGGTTACGTCACAGGTTCTGTGCAAGCGTGCGTTACACTGGACGAGTTCTCGGCACGGGATTTCGCACGTAAATTCCACAAACAGGTTCCCATGACCAGTCTAATCCCGAAGGATGAGCCACTAGACACGCAAGTGCGCGGACGCGGTTCGTCAAGGACAAAGAACCGTAGTGACACCGCGATGCCACATTAACATCCACGAGAGCTGCAGGCAAGCCGGCCAGGAATGAAGTACCGTTTCCAATCTCGATGATCCGTTACATCCCCTGCGTTCCGTTCTCGGGGACTTCCTCGCATGAGTATGTTTAAGACCGAGTTCAACACATTCTCGTTGAATTTCCGGAAACGTACTAAACGTACCGGTACTTTACACCTGCCTGTTCTTACCATAAGGGGCCATTTAACTCCTTATGAAATAAACGTTGATTTTTAGAAGGAAATTCTTAATTTATTAAAGAAAATAATTCACAACATTTTTATAGGTTCTGATCTTTACTCTCTAACTCTCAACATAGGACTGCATTTCTCTTTGTTCTTACCATAAGGAGCCATTTAACTCCTTATGAAATAAACGTTGATTTTTAGAAGGAAATTCTTAATTTATTAAAGAAAATAATTCACAACATTTTTATAGGTTCTGATCTTTACTCTCTAACTCTCAACATAGGACTGCATTTCTCTTTGTTCTTACCATAAGGAGCCATTTAACTCCTTATGAAATAAACGTTGATTTTTAGAAGGAAATTCTTAATTTATTAAAGAAAATAATTCACAACATTTTTATAGGCTCTGATCTTCACTCTCTAACTCTCAACATAGGACTGTATTTCTATTTACGTAGACAGATTCAGATAAATGAAATTACAACTTGAGAAATATATCGGAGTCCAGAACTAAGGTTCCAATTGGGGAACTGCAGAAAAATACGTAAATTTTGTAAGGGGTCAAATGACCTCTCGTGATACATAAGACATGCAAAGAATTTGTCTCGGTAAAAAGTGAGCTATGAAAAGCGAGAAATTGAATAATCAAATAATATAAAAATTTTGCAGTAAGTCAGATGAGAGTAAGAAATAACCATGAATGTACGATTTATAAAGTAAATTTTGAAAGAGGTCATTTGACCCCACTTGGTACGTTTATTGTTAACGTGATTGGCTGGAAACTTTAACAAGGCTTGGATATTTGAATGCAACCATAGCTTAATCTTCTGTTATTCAAACTCTATTATTCAATATACGTTTCTGTTTTAGCCGAAACTATGAACTTCAAAATGTCACAAACCCACTAACCGACGTTTTGAGAAAAACGATTTTCTTGTTTTCATTTTTGTTTAACCGTATAGGTCAATTGTTTTTCTGACCATTATTTATACAATGACACAAGAAACTCGTAAAGAATTCGACACTATTTTTGTTTTTCTTATAATAATTGAATCCAAGAATTGTAAAACAGTGAGTCCAATTCTTCTTATTATACGAACTGTTTATAAAACTAATTTTAATGATGTTTAAAGTGCAACACAAATATTCCACCGCTAAAATATATACATGTATAGAGTAATCTGTGAAATTAATCAGATGTTTCTCCCATTTACATTTGTTAATTAAAATATAATTCCTAACCGTAAATTATATTAATCGACTCAAAAATTTAGAAAATATTGGAAAAGATATTTATAAGAAAGAAAAGATAGAGAATATGACTTACGATTTTTGCAGTAACTATTTATGTATGTCTATACTAACTATTTAAACAAACGAGGCAAAGCTTTCACGTATTACACTTAATTTATATTTGATAATTCTGAATTCCGTCAAGTAAAACTTTACAACAAGCACGTCGTATATTGTATTTGAATTATATGTGCTACAAATGTGACTTATTATTACAAGACAAATGGTTAAGTTGATTTTAAAAAGAGAAAACAAACGAAATAAAACCCCAAACATCCAACCTAATCTTCTTAAACCTCCAAAGAAATATGGCCGTTCGAACGAGGAACGATAAGTTATCCACGATAAAGATGGACACGATATAACTACCATGTTCAGAAACTCGCAACAGCCTCACTTTAAGGAAATTTTTGCTTCATTTATCTCGGTTGGCCGTGGCTGCCACAGCATCTGCCGGAGCCCGAAGGAAAAATTGAAGGTGACGAAGACAGGTTGGGCGTTCTTAGGCCGAGGATTATCTGTTACGTTCTAAATTAGGATTTTAGATTTAGTGGGATTCTTTTGAAAACAATATTATATATCTGCGATTCAACTATTCTAACTAAGGGTACCTGTATCATCCGCGCGTACTTGGTAAAAGGGAAGCACTGACCAGCTCCCCTTCCTAAAATATTTTAACCCTTAACGAACGAATACCGCCGTACACGCGGTATGACGTGATATTTTAGGAAATCTGTTAGGTTTGGCCTTAATTATACATGCAATAATTAAGGGCGATCGGCAATTGTTTTTGTCGCGCTCTGGAGCGCATTCCTCTCATCCCTCTCCGAGGATTGAGCGAAAATACATCATTTTATATACGGTCAATAAAGTTTGTTATTGTCATTTTCAGAGCACTATCTGTTAGATGAAAGAGAAACGAAGTCGTGCGTACATGCGTGCTAGTTTTATTTTTTCTATCCATAATTTAAGCCTTATAAAGTATGGCAAAGAAAAATACCACACCCAAAAAAAATATAAGTAATTTTGTACAAATATATCGTTAATCTATAAAAAATAAATTTATAAATGTATACAAATCTATACATTACATACACGCATTTATTTGTTTATTTCAATTCCTATTATTTTTCTGAAATTTTCACTTCAATATTCTTTTGTATGGACATATCTGTTCATATACTACCTATTATTACTGTAAGTTTTCATAAAATCCAATAAAGCGATATTAATTATGCACCTTTCCTCGGTCTGGAAATGAAGCACTTAATTTCCTAAAAATCCGTCGACCTGCTGATCATACTTTTAGAAAAATGCGCTCGTTCGTTAAGGGTTAAACTGTTGTGATTGGTTAGAGTCCAGTTACAATCTTTTGTATAAATACCGTAGTTTTTCTAGGAAATAGAGCATAAGCATTAACCAGTAACCTACCAACTCTGTTGTTCGATCAATTTGACACCTGGAACAACTCGCAATATCAACTTTTTGTATAAATACTGTGCAATTTCTGGAAGAACTTGCAATATCAATCTCTTCGTTAAGAGCAAACTTTCGTTCAGAGCAAACTTTCGTTGCGCAAGGAGAGTTATTAAAAACAGGAAAATTTCAAAAGCGATACACTGATCTCGTATCTATACCGATCAAAAGCATTATCTTCCCGTTGAACGATCAGCTAGAGCGGTTCCGTTGCCACAGCATGCCTGTCAATTGCAGCGAATTAATGACGCATGCACGAGGACCTGCGTTCGAGCGCTTGTTCCCTTCAAGATCACGTTCAAGATCGAGCCGCGTGTTCCAGCTGCGTGTTCACCGGATGTTGGCCAGGCCATCCGGTGAACGCTTGAAACAGTTCTCGATGCTGCGATCATCTTTTTCTCCCTCGCGAAATGATGCGGATTCTAATGGGAATTCACAACATCCGGTTTCATCGACCCGAGGTTCCTGCGGCTTTCTATAACTTATATCTGATTGAGAGACGAAATTGCGATTTGTACAGCCCAAACTTGAATACGGTTAACTGGTCGGTGTTAATTTTGTTAAACTGCGAACCGTTACGTAAATTTAGATTTCTATATTCAATATAGATATTTATAGATTATTTCTATTTTCAATATAAATGTATTTTTACAGATGATTTTGCTTAAGAATTTATGTTGGTTTAATTGACGTGAATAATAAACAAGAATACTAAACAATACAGTAATAATTTACGGTAACTGTAGATAGAACAACACTAGCTATTATAAGGAAAGTGTTAAATGAAAAAGTAAAAGAAAAAAAACGAAAGAAATTTATAAAATAATTTGTTTGGACAAATCTCGCAAAACAAAATTGTCTAAACTTAGATGTCTTGATTTGTGCAATATGGATCAATGAAATATATTTTAATCAGATTTTACCTTTCTTTCTTGCAACAGGAAACATCCTTGAAATTAACAAATTTCACTCATTATTTCTTATGTATTATATTGTAGATCTGAATTAATGCAAAGCTCAAATTTCTTATATTTTAGAACTGTAAAAAATCTTACAACAAGAAACTATTCTATTTTACGGTAATTATACACATACATAATGGTAGTAAATCTGTGATGTCGTTTTTGATAAAACATTTATTTTATACTAACATTATTATAGTGTTTGCGTCTTCGACAAATATACAAATACTTATGAGCGAACATGTATATCATTTTTTATCTTACAATCGTAGGTTATTTCAGTTAAATGTATAATTAATTTTGTGGGTTTTCTATCAACAAGCGCGTTACTTTTCAACCCTAAGGAAAGGCCCATTCTTGGAATATTATGCTGTGAGTCCTAAAATGCTGGAATTCAACGAAATCTTACGGAGAGGCCCGACATAACGAGGCCTTCTCGGCGTGGCCCGTGAACAGGTTCATGAATTGATATCTTCACAGGCTTTATCCTCACCGGAGTATGGGTCGTCGACCCGCCTGAGCCAAAATCATTTCAAATTCATGGCGCGATACTTGCGCTTGGATGAAGCACGGTCTCGTTCATTATCATGTTGCCAACTACAGAACATAGAGTCGAAGCTTACAAATTTGCAAACAGAACCTGTACCGTCATCCACGAGTCTATCTATTATGCATGATGAACAACGAATACCTTCGATCGGCTCGTGATGGATCGCGCTTCGATCGAAAATCTCTATCGGTTCTCCAAAAGGAGAATGAAATACGGAGATTATTCGTTTTCCTTGAACATGTTCCAAGTTCCTCGATAAGAAAGAAAATATTCGATTGGTTGATGTTAGAATTTGAATGTAGAAATATTACGAAGCAAAACTTAACCGAAAAAACAGCTTTCTCTTAACGTACTGTCTGAAGGGTTTCTTCCAAGAACCCAAGCCATATCTGGCAACTTAGGAGGTAAAAAAACGTTAAGGTATAGAACAAAAGAGCTAAAGGACCCGGACAGGGTCATTGGAATTTTGACCACTGCGTTTACCAGTCTCATGACAAAGTGTCAGAGATAGCCGAATATGCAAAATAGCCTAATCGCGACATCTCTAGTTCGGTAAAACCTTTGTTTTGTGTTGTGTGTCCTCTAGGTTGTAATATGCTAAATGTGTGATCGTCTTTTTATTTATTGTAAGAGCAACCGTCGTGTAACAAGGACTAAATATACAGATAGATTATAAAAGTATTTTATTTAACTACGCAGTTTTCTGAAAGTAACCCCCAACACAAAGCATGTGAAATTTGGTTAGAGTTGCATCTTCCTCGTGTCATATAATAAAGAATTAAAGTATTTTAAATAAAAGTTTATTTTATTTAGTAATTTTAAACCCCATTTCCAATAGTTGAGTTATAAGTAGTAAGATTTCTTCTAATTTATACATATATATATATATGACTTTGACGGTACTGCTTTGCCAGCTACCGATTCGTTTGAATTTATATTTCGAATCCGAATGAAATCATTTGTACTGTGGCGTATATCGCGAGCTATTGAGAAAGCTTCCATAAGAAATAGAAACGTATTCATTTAACAAAGGAGAAGTTATCCTGTTGCATGACAATGACTGACTATACGTTTCAATAACAATACAACCAAAATTAAGGAGATTTACAAACTTCTTTCTCATCTCGTCTTGTATGATCCCACTACAATAGCCATAGATAAAAATAACTATCACGAAACACGTACGCTACCAATAATTTAATAATAATCCCTTCGAAACAAGCAACATCATATAGTACATACAATTTTACCCAACTTAAGAAACGAGTACCGCCTTTATCATTTTACGTTCGCTGTAAATAAATTTAATAAATGCAGTATTCACAAATTAAAAAAGTATAGACCTAAAACGTTAAGTGTACAACTTTGTATGAATTTCCTCTATTATTTAAGATTGAATAAGTTACTCCATACATATAATAAGATGTGGATGTTCAATAGAGTAGGTTTCCATCAAACTTCATGGTTCAACGGTTCTATATTTTGATTCTATTCAGGGCAATCATAGAAAAGAAAAGATCTCACCTACAGAAGAATGATAAACACGCAGCTGGATCGCGTCGTATGCACATGAACACAGATACAGCTATCTCCCGTTTGGAAAACATCACGTTTCCGTACTTTGACCGAAGCCTGATTTACGGAGCAACATCTCTGACGTTGAGGAACAACGCACGGGACCCCTTTCACACTTCACTGTGAACGCCTCTCTTTTCTTCGCCGTGGGTACAATGTCGGAAAGGGAGACCTTGCCTGGGACATTCCACAAAGATGACGCGACCAGGGACCAGCTAAGGAAACGAACTCGATCGACTTCGCCATGACAACGTTTTCAGTCATGACTTCTGCTGCGCTTTACACTAAACATCAAATCGGTGTTACAAATACTCATAATCCTTTTGTGAGCGCGATATTTTGCTTCTCTACTAATTATTGTATTTTCACTAGATTAACCCTCTATAGGTCCGTGTAATTCTCAGGTCACACGCTAATTTATTGACATTCTAACAAATAATTTGTTTTTTTTTCATGAGATGACGTATACATATTAATTATATAATGTTCTATAATGTAAAATTGCTTAAACTGGAAAATTTTTTTTCATCTGCATATATAGGATTATAATTGTTAATTTTCCGTTCCATCAATTCTTCTATATTTAAAATAAAAATTTGGCCCATAGAGGGTTAAGTTCAAAAATCTTTCTTAAAGAATTTTCTATTTATTTAGTAATTATATTAAACTAAAATGCTTTTCTTTTAATTTTACGTTTATCTACCGATTATTGTATATGCGACAGATATTAAATTAAGAATCCCCTTCTTTCAAAGAATTTGTTGTGAACTGATCATTGTGTCTATAATGTGAATGATATTGAGACCTTTCTTTTTTTAAAGAATTTTTAATTTATCTACCAATTATTATATCTGTAATGAATACCAAAGTAAAAACCTTTTCTTTAAATTTTATATTTATCCTTTAATAATTCTTGCGACGAACATTAAATTCAAATGAATTTTCAAATGAATGTTTTTACCAAACGATGCAATAATTTTATCTATGATTTTTTTAATAATCAAAGCAATGCTTTTGAATATTTGAGATTTGCAGATTTGTTAGTTCCTTTTTAAGATAGCAACGCTTCTCCCGCCAAAATCTTCAACTATAACCAAAACATATTTCAGATACATACTACGTTGCTTAAACTAAGCTGTTCCTTAAATATTTGTTAAATTTCATATATATGTATAAATATAAGTTTGAAATATTGAAATAAATAATTATAAATCTAATAACTTCGTATTCCACACTGAATAGTTAGCCTAATAAATAATTTCTTTAATTTTGCAAATTTTTTGAAAATAATCTTCATAAATCAGGATCTGCTCGTTCATACATACATCATTTGCTATTTTGAACATAATCTTTTAACCTGTTCTTATTGTTGATTTTTTATTATCGAATTAATACCAGTCCCTGAATGAATGTTTACGAAAACGCCGTAGTAAGCCTGATTTACGACAACCTTCGAGAACAACACGAATACTTGCGTTTGCGAAATTCGAGTGAGGAAAAAGTGGCTAGAAAAAGCTATAGGCAATCAATTCTGTGAATCGACGAAACAAAGGTGTCAAGTATCGAGCTTCGTGGCCGGCAGTCACGCCCAAACACTGTTTCCTTTCTCACGACAATAAGAGGACGCACGCCGATACGTCGAGACAAAACAAATTGAAGCCACGAATTATAGAGCAACCCGAGTCCACCGAGCAGTATACATACCTACACGGAGTATTCGTTCCATGTACAGTGGCTCCAAAACGTATTCGTACACTGTATTATAAGGAAATTCATCTACTTCTGAAATTCTGATTTCAATGAAACTTTATGTGTGTACAGAGCATGGTGTGTCCTGCGTGGAGCAATTTTTTTTGGCGGCAAAATATCTTTTAAGGGGGCTGATAACGAATCTCAAAGTTTCAGCAATTTTTCACACTTTGAGTACAAACTTTTCTGTGGTCTTTTTTTATGACAGGGCGATAGGGTATTAAAAATTAACACTATTCCTACCACAACCGGTCAAATGACCGTTTTTAAAATTTCGATTAGAATTTCATAGATACAATGTAATTGAATCGTCTTTAAACTTTAGACTTTTCCTGAAATATACGTATAATACATTTTTCAATATTCTCTTCTTTCTTCATTGTTTATTTTCTGAGAAAAATTTGTAGTCCGTCTTACATGGGAATGTCGCAATAGGAATAGGTATACGTGAAGTGTTGGTAGGAATAATGTTAAACATTTTCTATTTGAAAGGTTTTGCTACATCCAGTACCATTAAAAAGTTATCTTTAAAAAATGAAAGAAAACTCAGAAACTTCAACGCTGGTTTCACCCCTTTAAAATGGCATTTAGATGAAAAGAAGAGAATAATTTATTCATACGTATACTATTACGATTTACATACCCACAAAGTTTTATCAAATACTTCTATCAGACTCAGAATTTTAGGGTTAAACGAATTTATTTGTGACATAGGGTACGAATACTTTTTGGAGCCACTGTAATTTTTCTTTTTCTTTTTCATTTTTAAAGGGGTGAGACTCACACAAACGGATTCTATTTCGTATAAAAGACATACGAATGCTGTGACTGAACGGAATTAATCAAATATTTTCATTTATTATACATTGTATTTCATTCAAGTACAATCGCTAAGTATAAATTAAATTATTTAACATAGATATTTTAAAATTACTAAAAAGTAGACTTATTACAATCATAATTTAAGAATACATTTAATATTAAGCTGGATTGAAAAATATAATCACACCACGTATTCAATTTCGTGCCTCATTATATTTGGTGTTTCTAAATTAGCGGTACAAGCCAAAGAAAAGTAAATCTATATTTTTTCTAAGGAATCAATGTTGAAGTATTTTTACTGTTTTCTATTATGCTGATTACGAAAAATAATCAGAACTTTATACAGAGTGGTCCATGCAACTTGCTCACCTCGATGACTACCGAAGTATACATTACACGCAACAATTTTGTATACAAAAGTTTCATTGCTTAAAAAAGCACGTTATACATGCATATATTTTTTTAATAGATAAAGACATTCCCGAAATTTGAAAGTTAACTCTGTTTTTTTTTAGTATATTTTCTATACTAAATTGTGGAAGAATATCGAATTCTGCATAAAACTAATAGTAAAGGAATAATTTTGCTTTGTTCCTTGAAAAATTACTTCTCATAGTATCAAGTTGGAAATTCAGCATTCTTATAGGTTACCTATTTCTTTTAGGTTAGCGATGATTATGAGACAATGTTTATCAATTCGATTTGACCGTCATTGACCTTCGTCGACGCTATGTTTTCATCGACAGTCAAATCGCCAAGTATTTTCAACGACAGTTCATATTTACCGAGAGTCTTGAGTTCGTTTTCACCGACACCAAATTCGTTTAGTATATTAAAAGAAATAAGATTTTTGTTGCCGTTTTATTAGTTGGAGTTCCTTCAAATACGCAAACTATCAGGTATACACAAGTGAACAAAAGCCATAGTATTTTATTTCATTTCAGACATGATTCTGTAAATACATATAAACAATATGAAAAAGGGAACGAATAAAAAAAACTATAATACGGATATATAAATTATAATTATAATAAAAATATAAATGGTTATATAGTTTTTCGACGATTTGACTATGTAGATGAAAACATGTCGACGAAAGTTAACCCTTTGCGTTCGGGAGGTGATTGTTAGTCACCAAATGATAATTTCGCAAATTTTCATACTTTAGTTAGTATGTTTATTAATCACACTCAGAGGATAAATAACCATTATGTAAATTTTAGTATATCACTCAAATAAGCTAAATACAATTTAATATAAGAGAATCTTAGTAAATATTTCGAATTAAAAAATTTTGGAAGTTAGTATCGTTAGACGACTAACTGTTACCTCTCGAGTACAATGAGTTAATGTCCACGATCCTACGGTAACTTATTGCGTTTGTGATTTAGTATTGAAGCTTACAATCAGTGTTTTTATGTAATTATCAGTAAGATAAAAGCAAAAATAAGATTTAGTAATAGCGAAAAAGCTGATAACGTTTACTTTATGGGCAGTGCCGCAAGAGTGCAACGACAGATAAAACTATGTACACCGAAATGTATCCTGAATGAAATCATTTACTTCGATATATGTATATTTGAGAGGAATGCAGAAATCTCTGAATTTCCAGTTTGGTACTACGCAAAGTAAATTTTCTAAAAACAAAATAAAATTATTCTGATATTAATATTAGGTTTAGAGTGTAACACTGTCTGTATCACGATCGATGCCTTCCTATCGAGATTACATCGATCGAGATTATATTACGTAGGCCGAGACTACATAACATACAAAAATAAAGAAGCCATGTTCACTCGCAAAAGGTCTATCATAGTTTTCGTGTCTCCTACTTCCTAATCATCGTGATTACACGATTACCTCGTGATGTGATTACCTCTGACTTCAATTCATCAGAAGTCTGTATTAATGCTGATACGTTCTACGTATCGATAATAAACCGCAATCACTTACTCATCAAGAGCAACTGTTTCCTTTACAAAAGTGATAAGCCCCATCGGCCTCGTCACAAGAGCCAATAAAAGTTAATATCTTTTTCTAATCAAAATTCAACATTCTTCTACATCTTGGTATAAAATATATATAGTATTTTATTTACAAAAATAAAGTTGATTTTCAAATCTCCGAAATGCCTCCAACTATTAAAAAGATACATATACAAAATTCCTTCGTATAATGTATTCTTCGGAAGTTATTGAAACAATTGCGTGAATTATCCAGTTATAACTTGAGGGATAAAATAAAGAACCATTAAAAGATACTTTTCTTATGCTTCTTATTATGGAACAAAATATTTCTAAATGTTTCTAAATGTCATGTAGTACGCTTCATCATAGAACTGGACATACTAGCATATCCTTACTCAATTGGTAGTATAACACTTTGCAAACAAGAAACAGTGCGAGACCTTGGAATTTTACGCTCCTCTACTATGTCCTTTAAAGAGCACTTTCACTATATCAGAAATACATCAATGAGATCTGTTGGCTTTATCATTCGCCGCATCATGGATTTTAAACAATCACTAGCTTTCAAGATACTGTACACGGCCTCAGTGTTACAACCCTGAAACTCGTCAGCCACAGGCAGCTCGTGTATTGTATTTCACAATTTCATGCCTAAGTGGCTCAAGAACAAGTCAATAGCTAGGCACTACGTCTAACTTTCATGAAATTCTAAAACATCACCTGCCATAAGAGTGCGTTAAACCAACCATTTTTATCTTCACAGACAATTACCGTTAATTCGTCGGTCAATTACGTGCATTAAAATTGTTAGGGTATAACAGCGCAGCGTCTGGGAATTCGTGAGCAGCTTTTAGCTTCCGAGGGCCCACAGAAGACACTCGAAGAGGCTCCCTTTGCGGAGAGAGGCAAGAGTGGTGGCCAGATTGATTTAAAGAACGAGATAGCGCGATTCTCGTGAACGAATCTCCGCTGGAAACTTATTAGCCATTTCGAATTCACCGCGATTCCAAGAGATCGGTCGGTGATCGCCCAGCCGGACGGATTTATCGTGTGGCGCCACGCAGCGCTCCTACGGGAATAAACAGTGACGAAGATTTATTCGGCCGGTCTGTCTCGACTAGAAAAAAAAAAATCCTATCTCGAGCGTTCCCCGAATCGAGTGAGTCTGGTTCCGCTGTGAAATGATGTGGAGCATTACCGTTCTGCTCGATTGAAGAACAGATTCGCTCACTGATTGTACCCTCTATAGATTCACTTCCTTCAACGTAATTGTTATAAAAATAGGACTCATTGTCGATCGAAACGATAACATTGACAAATCGGATTATATAAGGATTACTCAATTTGAATCGTTACGTTTAACGACTGACCTCAGAATTAATTATTAACCGAATATATTATGAAATCAAATGTAATTGTAACTAATATTGATACCATAATTAATTACGTAGTACGCGTAATTATTAAATAATGATAACCGATTTTTACGCACTGGCAATGCAAGAATCCTATAATGGTTATGATGGTGAAGTAGAATTTACAATACTACAACGTTAAAATTGATTCTTATGAGGTCTACATCGTGTAACGAAAGGAACCAGGTGGTGTGATTGAAACACTTGATCGAAGTAAGAAGTGCAAACTCCTGAACTTCCAACTATACTTACAGTAAAGTCTTACGTACAAGAATACCCCCATATTTGAATATTTCGTTATTGAAAGTTTTATTATCCGAGTAAAATATTAACCTTTTCCTAATTCAAATATTTACATTATACTCTTTTGCATGTCATTAAATAAATCCTGATAGCAATTTAGTGTAAAGCTAATAGCGTATGTCATGTGACAAAGATAACTAATAGGGAATCATATCCGACCCAAAAATTCAAAAAATTTAAAAATTTTTGAGATAGAATATAGGACATATGTATATATACAACTTTTTGATGCAAAAATTCACTTTAAGGGATAGAAACTGACCATTAAATATTCGACCATTTTTTATTTTCTTACTATAATTCGCAAATTGTACAAGATAGACAAAAAGTTTTCAAACAAAAATACCTTTTATCCAGATCTGCATAATAAATGATTTGTTAATGTTAGAATTTAAATACAGAATATATTACAAAGCAATATTTCTGATAATATTTTCTGAAGCGTTTTTTCTAAGAACCTAAGCCACATCTGGCACTTTAGAAAGTACGAAAACGTTAACATACAAAACAAAAGAGCTAAAGAACCTGGACGAGATCGTAGGAATTTCAGTGTACTCACTACATTACACTACATTAACTCAAAAATTGTCAATATTTGCATTGCTGTAATTTCGCGAAAAGAGTCGTATATATAACATAGATATTTGAAGTAATATTTTTACTCCATGTATCTTTTATAATGTTATTCGGAAATCCAAATTATCTTAACCCATTGCGTACGGAAGGCGAGATATCTCGTCTTTAGCAATCCAGACGTTGTGGCCGGGAGACGAGATATCTCGTTTTCAGGTTCCTTCGGCTCAATCGACAATTTAAGAAACTAAAAATAAACTTTCTTATTACGTTACCACGGTAACGAAGTCTTGCGTAATCCCTTAACAAATGGTTAGTGAAAAAGAAAATGAATGTCAAAAAATCAGTCGGTCAGTATAGTCATTACATTGATAGTTCTGTATCTCTGGGCATGATACCTTATAAAGTGTTTTACTGTTGAACAGCATTTTATTACTTCAAAATTCGCGTTTTAATTGGTGAGGAAACAGTTTTTTAAAAATCATGTATATTTTCAGTTTTATTTTAAGATTATTCAAACTTGTAAAGTAAATAATTAAAATTTTTTTAAAAGTAAAAAATGTAAAAGAAGTATGAAAAATATATAGTAATATTTCAGAATACTTTGTGTGAATATCTACTACCAAATACAAATTGAAAAAGTGAATATATGAATCGTATGAAGTGTTTTTAGGGCGCCCAAAAATGTGCGGGCCCTGGGAGCACGTTGCGCGAGCAGAGCGCCGTACGCAATGTGTTAAGAGTATTGAAATTTCCAGGAATCTCAAAGTGTTTCCGGCATTCGATCCCATCTCTTTCCGATTTATCCCGAACATCGAATTCTCGCACACCTCTAATAAAAATGAAATTCAAATGAAATAAAATAACGAATTCACAACAATGAAACAGCTTCAAGCTACTCAAATACAATGTGTTCCGTTTTAAATGTCCACTTCTGCTATCGGCGAACCGTAAACAAGCCAAGCACAAACTTAGCGACACTACTACATCGTTGAAGCATGTATCCGTAATGTTTTATAGTTACCTTTAATTATTCAATAATACATACATATAAAGCAGAACGACTTTGCTTTAAACGAAGCTTTGCTTTTCTGCGTTCTCGATCGCGGATATTAACCTTTAACGAATGAACACATTTTTCTAGAATAATGACTAGGAGATCGACGGATTTTTAAGAAATTAATTGCATTATTTCCAGAGCGAGAAAGGCGCATAATTAATATCACTTTATTGAATTTTATGGAAATTTTCAGAAATAATAAGTATACGAACAGATATGTACACTCCCGTCCATAAGTATCCAGACACTTACGTATTTGTGGAATTCGCATAAATATTTCTTAAATTTAGTTTCTTTTGTAAATTCATTATTTTGTCCTTTAATCTTGATGTTGCTGTGGAACAACACATGCAACTGGATCATTTCTTTGGACAGACAAAATCCAAATTTGAAGTATTTGGTAACAAGCGGCGCACTTTCGTTCGTCGAAGAGTCTACGAAAAATTTCTTCCAGACTGTGTTGTGCCTACAATCAAGCATGGTGATGGTGTAGTTATGATTTGGGGTTGTTTTGGAGTTAATAATGTGGGCGATATAGTGAAAATGGAAGGAATAATGCGAAAAGAACAATATTTGAATATTTGAAAAGACAATGCGATTCCCTCAGGATAAAGACTTATTGAAAATAATTTTGTATTTATGCCGGATAATGATCCAAAACACTGTATAAAAATATGTAAAAACTATTTAAAGGAACTAGACGAAAGAAAGGAAGTGAAAATTATGCAATGGCCCCCATAATCGCCGGACCTTAATCCAATTGAAAAGTTGTGGGACAAATTGGATAGACAAGTGAGAGACAAGTGCCCAAAAAGTGAAAAACAATTGTGGACAATGTTGAAAACAATTTGAGGAGAAATTAAAATAGAAACACTACAAAATCTTGTCGCAAGACTACCTCGATTAGTGCAAGCGGATATTTCGCAACGGGGAGGACATATCCATGAAAAGAAGATTTAAACAATTTTATGTTATTTGATGGGAAGAATTGTTTATACTATGTTCTTTACATCTTCTACTATAACTAAATGTTCAATAAAAATTGCTTTCATTGAGAAATAAGTATATTATTGTAGCATAAATACAGTATTTAAATGAATTTGATAGGTGTCCCGATACTTATGGACGGGAGTGTACATACAAAAGGATACTGAAGTGAAAATGACAGAAAAATAATGGGAGTTGAAATAAACGAATAAATGTATGTATGTAATAAATAAATTCGTATACATTTATAAATTTATTTTTTATAAATAAGAGCCGATCACCCTTAGTTTTAACGTGCACAAGCACCGCTGACTGAACTTAAATAGCACGTCATGCCGCCTGTATGGAGACATTTGATTCTTTTAGAATATTTATAATGTAGTGAATATGGCGGCATTCATTCGCTGAGGGTTAAGCTCGCAATACGCTTTTATTGTCTCGTGAAAAGTACATTCAAATGGCCAGTTGATTGCGGAACTAAATATGGTCGAAGGCATAATTGTATCCGCAGTTTTGAATAAAAGATACTGTTGCTTTCGGCATTTTTCGATTGGAAAACGAAAATTCGCAGAATGTTCACAGACCTGGAATCACAATGGAACCTAGTGAAAGAGGAAGACAGGAGAAAATCAAGGAGAAAACGCGTACTCGAACCGGGAAATTATATAGCCGATCAACGGCTTTCCATCTACTGAAACTCGTTTCCGATAAAATTAAAATACAAACAGGCGGAACTCTTGCCCTCGCTTGATTAATTGCACGCGATTAATTATCGATACGTAGCCGCCGAGTTATTCAGTTATAAAACATACGCGATAAGAATAGGAAACAAATCAACGCTCGCTATGAATACGTAGAGAATTATTTTCTGTCATAAGTAATTAACGTGGCAGCTCTCCTTATCGAACTATTAAAACGCAGCCATACTTCGACATAGTAACAAAGAGACTCGATTGTATTTCATTTGATATTTATGTATATAATAACACGTACACAAAATTATACTTAGAGATTTAAATTGAATTTTTCAACGTTGAATTCACCATGCATTTTGTGATACGCGAGAATTTAGCAAAAAATATATTTAGGATCTTGGAAAGCTTAAATGCAAAAATCTCTTATTTACACAGTATTGACTACACGTTTGAAGGTTCACTGCTGACCAAATGTTTGAGACCATTATGTATTCCAAGAAACAGAACAAGTTAAAACGACACAGGATTTAGAATTATGTTACCTTAAAAGAACTTTTTCGAAAATTCTACCACAATTAAAAGAGTGTTATTAGTAGCCACGTTATCAATTTCAAATTGTCAGAAAAATTGATCCGAAACATTTCACCAATAGTTTACACCATCAACGCATATATAGAATCACATTGTTTATACTGATTTGGTTTCGCTTCTTATGAGCAGTTATAGTTAACGAGAACGTGTTTTGAAGAGAACGTTTATGGATTTGTTAACAGCTACGCGGACGCAAGACTAAGCAGCAGCTGTGATTATTGAGAACGAGGACGAATCTGACGTGAAATCAGGGTGCCTGAAGGATAGTTTCAGATACAGACGAATCTAACACGTGATCAAGGCACTGCAGGAAGGTGAAACTTCATGAACGAACTACATAGGGAATTAACCCTTTCGCGTCGGCAGTCCAACCCGCCGAAATATCGTCATTGAACGGAAATATATGCCAGAAATATACATTTATCTATATAGATTTTTCTAAATCTTAAATAACAATTGTACTGAATAAAACAATCATTGCTCTAATATAACAAGTATAGTTTACGTTTTTAATCCTTTGGACTCTAAATACTCGCGACCGAAACAGATCGTAGGGACGGCGCGCGGCTAGCGCTGATGGTCACTGAGGACGGAGTACTTTAACCCTTTGACTGCTATGGGCGCATATATGCGCCCAGCGAAAACTATCGCTGTGGCCTATGGGCGCACATTTGCGCCCAGCACAAGTCGTCGATATAGACTATGGGCGCACATGTGCGCTCGGCGACGGCTTTGATCATTTACTGCTGTCTTACTGAATTTGTCAAGAAATTATTTTATCATATCCGTGTAACACTCAGAAATAACATACCTTGTTGCTTATCAACAAGAAAAACCGAAATCTCGTTTATTTCGTCAATTTTCGCTATATCTTAAATTCGTTTCATCTGTTCCCAGACAAATGTTATTGTCGGCCGATGCGTATGTTTTATTAGTTTTCCTTGACCGTCCGAAGATATACACGAGGTGTTCAATATGCTAATAAATACATTATAATTATCAAATTATGGCGTTTCAAAACTTTACCCTTGATGAATAAACAATATACATTGAAGATAAAAAGTATTTAAAAAATTAAAAAATATTAATTTTGGATTGGATAAAGTAACAGTAATTCGATTCTGTATTGTATTAAAATTTAATACACCGCCGAACAGTTTCAGATTGCTTGAAAAAGTATTCAGTCCCCAGCGATAGCTATTGCCGGCTGCACGCCGTTGACGCGAAGCGTTTCGGCTCAGAGTATTCAGCAGTCAAAGGGTTAATGGTGCTTGACCGCTACCTGAGGAAGGCAAATTACTAACGAGTACCCCTATATTATTTTTACAAAAAGGTAACTGCATATTGATTGAAAAAATCGATATCAAGATGCACATATGCGCCTTTAGTCCACGCTGATGACTTAGAGTAAACGCATATATGCGTCCTTCGTCCACAACAGCGACATTCGCCAAACGCACATATGTGTCCATAGAACCCAAAGGGTTAATATGAAGATTTATACAAAATTATATTAGTTATTCTAATAACATTAGACCAATTACAGTATACATATTTTTAGGTATTTATATATTTTCAAGATGCCGGATATATTCGGCGCTCGAAGCGAAAGGTTTAAAGAGTGAAGTCAGACAGCTACTAAAAACCCTGGTTATAAATAATCGGATAGGTATGCGCGATGTGGATGAAGCCGATTGTAAATCAAGGAGCCGCAAGAGTAGACAGTTGTCATGGACGAGCCTAATGCTAGTTCGGGGAGTCACAAGATTGGAATAAGTTTATTATTTACATATATAGGAAAATTCCATAAAATGATTTTAGTAGAGCAAAAGATGGAACTCAGGTGTGAATAAATAAAAGTGAAGTGATTAGAATATTAACACTTTGCCGTCCACACTGTTTGTAACCATTTCTTCGCTTGACGCCGGCAGAACTGATCGCGTTACTTCGCTTGTCGCCGGCTGTTTTTGGGGATATTGGGAGATGATAAATTTCAAGTTTTACTAATCTCATCGATAGTTCTCACGAGTTTTCAATCAAAATTCAATTCAAAAAATGTACATATGTAAATAAATGTAAAATTTCTTTGTTTTATATATTTCTTTATTTACATTTTCTTTGGTACTTTTTAGTATTTCTCTTTTAAGTGATACGAAGCAAAACAATCACCAACATGTAATGCAACTCCATACGGCTTGCATATCAAATTTGTTGTTTTTCTTTTCTTGTTTTTGGTACTGTAGTGTATGTTTATTTTCTGTACTGTATAACTGATACTGTATAACTATTAGATTGAATGTAACTGATAGATTGAATGCGATGGATCGAATGTATAACTGTGATTGTGACTGTTAACTGTGACTGTGTCGCGCCCAGGGAAGTTTGGGTTTTATATTCCCTGAACGCGTCGAGAAGGGGAAAATGTGGTGACACGGAAGGGACTCTCTGCGAGTGTTTTCCGGATTCTAATGAGGCTGCAATCAAACACCCGTGGTATGATGATCGGCTGGCCGTTTGGGCCTAATGACGGGCCGATGTTCAGGCCCTGTTGTAAACTGTTTGATGCAGCCCCTTAGAACACCCGCAGAGATTCCGTGTCCCCACAGTACATACAACATAACTTCTTCGTTTTCGTTTATTGCTTTCGGGAATGAATACTAACTGGTAACGTATACAACTTATTTCATTTAAGTAAATTGGTAACAAAACCCCACAGATCATCAAAAAAATGCAAACGATACTAATGTGCTGTCGCCGGCCACTTCTTTGCGCACAACACCACTGTGGTGTCGCCGGCCGTCGAGCGATACTTTACGAACAACACCACTGTGGTGACGCCGGACGGCATAGTGTTAATAAATGTATGTTTAAAACAGTTTATCAATAAAAACTTTAACAAATTTACAACTTAACAACTTCAACACTGTTAGTCAAACACTTTCTGCCTTCACCGTCAAATACTTTCTGCCACGCGCTCGCATTTTCCCCGTCATATATTCTTCCAAACACTCGTTTCTTTTCATTCTAATTGTCAACCTTTCTTACTCGATGCATTCGGACACGACCACCCAGAATTTCTTAGTCGCAACGTTTTCCAAAGTGCTCATATCTTTCACGCCTTAGAAACATTCAAGTCCAAACATTCTGCGTTCACACGACAATCGTCCAACTCAAGTACTCTTCAGACTTTCCCAAACTCGCATCCACTCGATCACATTCCTACACATATGTGAATGAACCTAATACAAAATCGGAAAGTTGTAGGGAATATTAGTAAGGTCTCGTAAATTTAATTATTAATGTATCGATACAACTCGAGCAGCAAAGCCGTATCGTGTGGGATCGGTCAACTGAACTAAATTAACAGCTAGAGGATTACTGGATTTGAATCGTTACGTTTAATGACTGAACTCAGAATTAATTATTAACCGAATATATTATAAAATTAAATATAATTGCAACTAATATTGATACCATGATTAATTATATGTAGTGTGCATAATTACTAAATAATGATAACCAGTTTTCACGCAATACGAAAATCCTATAATGATTGTGATGGTGAAGTAAAGCTTATAATACTATAAAGTTAAAATTGGTTCTTATGGGGTCTACATTCGATCTCACTATAAATTACCAACTCCAGATGCACAAGTGACAAAGCAACGGAGTAGCTAAAATTTTGCCTAATTTTCCAGTCATTTCCTAATAGATAATTCGTTGTCGAACCTTCTGGAACAGGATTATGCAGAAATACTTGCTGATAAATTATCGCTTTGGTAACACATTAGAAGGGTGAAACAGCATTTTTGGACTAGGTAGCAATGAAAGTATTTGCAGGAACTGAATACTCGGAGCAAATAGCACCTTGGCGACCCTTTATTCATCAAAAAAGGAACCCGGTAGGAATCCGGAAAATTTGTTAGTCCGGAAACCAAACTGTAATAAACAGAACACCTTATAATATAGAATTAAAACCTTGCAAAGCATACAGTCCATTTTAGTACACATCTTGTATCGTTTAAAGTTGGAAGACAACAAGATAGTTCGATAAAGGCCTTTCGACGTTGTTACAGTATATCTGCTGAACCTTTATATGTATACATATATACGTATGTGTGAGTTATCGGTAATGTAATTACCGATATGTAAATGTACAAGGTGTATGGAACATAACGACACCTAGTGTCTAATTAGGCATCACCTGTAGTCGTGACTCGTGGTCTAAAAATAACCTTTAGTATAAAAATATCTTCTAGAAAGTAACCACGTGTATTTAACAAGGGAAGTTTGCGAACCCGGAAATTCAAAAAAATATGAAACTTGGGATACAGATAGAGTAAATCATCCATAACACATACCTATTTTTTGTTCGTGCCGAATCTCACTTTCAAGGAATCATTTTACCCCTTAAAGAGAATGGAAAATTATCTTTCTTCTCGAATATCTCGTGAACGGTGAGAGATATTGAAAAAGAGTTTGAACAAAAGTTGAATGCATTGTAAACATAGGTCATATGGAGCTTTATTAAGAAGTTATAACAAAAATTCAATGTAGTAGCACGGAAGGAATTTTGCAAATATCTCGGAAACTAAGGCCGAGCGACGGTTATATGTATAGGAAAAAGTTGTTCAGAATACTCTCTTCTATAACATATTTCAGAATCATTAAAATCGAAGTTGAGGCCCCTAAAGTAAATAATTACCTATTTCTTAGTGCTTAAACGTGTCCGCTTGAATCTATTCACACGCCAGCCCTCGTTACGATCCTCACAAGCTATTATTGGCGAAAATTCGTTTCAATGTTTGGTGACCTCTTACAACTTCTTAATAAAGCTCTGTATGGCCTATGTTTACATAACATTTTTTTCTTAGGCATGGAATACACTGACAAAGTTTGAACATTAAAACCTGGGACACCCTGTATAAAAGGTAAAATTAAATCAGTATAAAGAGTAAAGCCACGTTCTGCTACATCTACTCCACTTTAAAAATCATCAGACGTAACAGTATCTGTGCGACGACCCTCCAGTCGCCCCGAAACGAGGAGGAACGAACGAACTGACAACCGTTTCGGGGATCGAAAGTAGCCGTTGTCGCTTTCAGAGTCTCAGCGATTCGTGGATACGGTAGCAAGTAGCTGCTAGCTGGTTTCGAGGAAAACGCTGCGCCATCGCGATACACGATCCTGAAGACAGATAAGTAAACCACAACGCGCGTAAGAGTCGCTGTGGAATTCGCTGCTCCGTATAATTTAACTACGTTTGACTTTCGTTAGTTATCTCCTAGAACGACGCTGAAATAATCCTTTTCACACTCGAATAAGTTCCATGGTTCGCTCGTTATGAGCTAGACATTACACGGTACGGCGTTTGCATTCAGAAGTCCAATAAAGTTATTTTTTACATATAAACCAAATTGAATCGAAGTAATTTACGGTTTTAACGAATAATAGGCAGATAAGAAAGCTTTTTAATACTAATACTAATACTATTTTTAACTAAAACAATACAAATAATTTTCGTCAGAGATACTTTTCAAGTTTATTGATGTTGATAGATTAAATTATTTAAATGCATGAAAATAATCATTTATCATAATACGTATCTACTGTACGGAAGTACTGTATATCTATGATCTAAATCAAATCCTTGAAAAAACTTCTTAAATCCTCGCGAAGGCTAGAAGATGAACGCAAAGATAATATAACACAACTTTAATTTTTTCAACTAACAATAATTTGGTTAATAAAATGAAACAGATATTCATGTAAAAAGTTGTTTTTTGACAAAATATCACTAAATTTGTTACCTTTTATCATCACTGTAGATTCTGATGGTAATCAAAAGAAGATAATAGATAATAAAAGGGCTAGATAATAAAAGGATGATTTGCAATTTGTTAATGTTCGTTCCGCAGCCACTTACCCCACTGCCTCGTCCCTTGTTGCGATATGAATTCGTATTGTAATAAGGCGTCACACTACCTCACGAATACCATGGAAAATGAACTAGATATTAATAAAGTAAATATTTGAGTTCTGGTTCTACCATGTGCAGCGGGTATTCGCATTATTAGAATCAAACGAAAAAAATCCAAGTTTTAATGTGGCCTGATACATTTTTGTCGCATCAACTTTCAGTTATTCCGTTATATAACTATTTAAACAACAAAATTTTTTTCTTCAACTTTTTACGGTACTAAATTATACAGTAGATATAATAAAAGTTTTGTAACATGAAAAGTAAATATTATATTACACTGTATTAAGTTGTTTGAAAAATTTGTACTAACTGTTAAATAAATAATATCTTATATTTCAATGTATTATAGTTGATATAAGAAACAAATGTTAATTGGAAAAAAGTGTTTGGTCGGCAAAAATACTGGAAACAAGTTTTTATTTATGCTAAGATAACCACTCAAGGATACATGTATTAGGTTTTACTAATTAAACGTTTGACGATAATGAACAAGAGAAACTACAAAGTGTAAATAAAATTTGTTAAATCTTCTTGCTAACAGAATGCTTTTTTCAACTTACATTTTGTTTCTATACTGTTTCCTTCTTAATAAGAAACGAAAATTTTAGTTATTTTCCTATTCACCATTTCATATTAAACCAGTGTGTTTTATATAAGATAATTGTAAAATCGTAATACAAATTCGATTAGAGAGATTCTGTGGATCGAAGTAAAAAGAAAATCAAAAGCTACCAAACTGCGTCAGAGGCTTCGTTTTCGAGAAAATTGAATTTGGATATTAATTGAGTAACGTGCCCCAAATTAATTAAAATTTGTGTGAAACGGTTGCAACAGTGGTTTGTAGTTTATAACATCAATTATTAATTAGATATACGCATATTCGACCGATATTCAAATTTAATTTTCTCGAAAACGAAGCCTCAATTTCATTATTCTTAGCTCCCGTTTTACTTCCAACCGTAGAATTCTCCTAGCACAATTTGTACCGCGGCTTTCTGACCACCCTGTACTTATAACATACCAATTTTTTAAAATAAATTACAGCAAGCTTAATATATTTTTCTCAATAAATTTAAAAAATGTTGTATTTAAGGTAGCAAATTTTTCTTTATTATATAACGATTAATGGCTACCAACGATTCTAAATTCATAAAGCACAAAATGAAATTCGCCATCATCATTTCATATACAGGTTTGTATTGTTATATTTGATCAAAAACTTCTTGGCAGAAATAGTAAATTAAATATAGGTGTATACGCTGTACCGATAACTGCTGAACATCCCTCGGAACTACAAGTGTGTAACTAACTTGAAATTAAACCGGAACTGGCATTGATCGGGGCAGCTTGGGTCAGAAACAGAAAATTTCAAGTACATGAAATTGAGATTGGACCCCAAAAAGTATTGGGAACTTGAAATTGAAATCAAAACTCAAATATTATAATGGTTATACAATTGGAAACTTTTTTACAATATAAATACGTCCCTTCTTCATGGTTTTTCGATAAAGTTCTTCATTTTTTAATTCAAAAATGCTGTCGCCACTTTTAACCCTTTAGACTCCGTGCCATCTCAGACGTTGACTATCAGCTACTCGACTCCACTTTATTGCAAAGACGTGCTCTTACGATCCCTGATATTATATAGTATAGCTTTGGAATCAAGTAAGGTATTATAATAATGTTTGATTTATATGAATTTGTAGACATATCGAAAAACCTATATTTGCAAAAAAGTCAACGTTTTACTTCTTATAACTTTGTACAGTATAATACATTTTGAAACATTCTCCAATATGCATTGCAGACTGATTTATGCATGTTTCACAATAATAAGTTGTTTGGCGTCTTCCAGCCTCGTTTTCTTTCTCCCATATTGGGAATATGTAATTTATTGTTCAGTCTGTTGTCCACTAAAGATGTGGATGGACGTGTTCTCGATTCTCAAAAATCACCATTTTTTTATATATCTTAACTATACCACATTATGATTTGATATCTTGTACCATTTCAACAGAAAACTTCACAGAAACGTGCATTTCTCAAAAGGTTGCGCTGGGATAAGATGACTCCCCGGAATCACTAATAAATTTTAATGTTCCCTCAGAGGGGGCACCAGAGTGATATGCTAGGACTACGATGTCCCCTGACAGGGGACAACGGAGTGCAAACGATTAAGTCTATGACCACGCGACCCAATTTCAATTTCGAATAGTTTGATTTCCACCCGGTCTAAATCCAAAATTTGCACACCCTTCGTCAAGACAACGATTCATCAACTATACATCGCAAAACAATTTCGCAGACGTCGCCTTTGCAACAACGATACTAAGGGACCGGATGATCGCTAACAAGGTTGCTTTCTAGTTTACTGCTTTTTGGAAATAAAGTACGCTCTGTGATGGAACGGGTAACGGAAGAATTGTTATAGAATAGGTTAAAATGCTGACACGCTAAACAATGCGATTATTCCATCTGCCGAATAAGAAATTTACGAAATTGAGTAACTATAAACGAACAAAGGTATAGATAAGTTTATCTGCTGGCTAAAATTTATTGTAAGTACATGGTTTCCTAATCTCGTTAAAAATTAGTTTGTAAGATTATACAGTGGCTCCAAAAAGGATTCGTACACTGTATTATAAGGAAATTCATCTACTTCTAAAATTTTGATTCCAATGAAACTTTATGTGTGTACAGAGCATGGTGTGTCCTGCGTGGAGCAATTTTTTCGGCGACAAAATATCTTTTAAGGGAGCTGATTATGAATTTCAAAATTTCAGCGATTTTTCACGCTTTGATTACAAGCTTTTTTATGATCTTTTTTTATGCCAAGGCGATAGAGTATTAAAAATTAAACACTTTTTATTTGAAAGGTTTTGCTTCATCAAGTACCATTACAAAGTTATCTTTAAAAAATGAGAGATAACTCAGAAACTTCAACGCTGGTTTCACCCCTTTAAAATGGCATTTAGATGAAAACAAAAGATTAATTCATACGTATACTATTACGATCTACATACCTACAAAGTTTTATCAAATACTTCTATCAAACTTAGAATTTCAGGGATAAACGAATTTATTTGTGACATAGTGTACGAATACCTTTTGAAGCCACTGTTGATGACTATATCTTGCCGTGACTAAAACTATGTATCGTTTGAACTTATTGTCACTGAAATAAAATTTTTGATTCGATTGATTATGATAAATATATACTTTTAAGATGACAAAACGACTGTTTTATTGAACTCTTCAAAGAAGTGTGCAATCGTAATCCTTACACAATTCGCGCCAGTTTTTGTGAACGTAAAGAAGGGTTAACAACTGTAGCTCTATGATTATACTTGTTCCTCAAAGATATTCAGAGCTATTTGTTTTAATGCTGATTATACGTTAACGATTATGATAACACATAACCAATACAATTGATTGTCACAACTGCCTGGCTCTTTCTGAATCACAAATATCTTTGATCTCTATAACTGCTCCGTTAAGATTTTGCTAAGCATAATTAAATTACAAAAGAAATAAGAATTGCTGTATGCAAAATGGATTAACTATAAGTAACCATAAGAGAGACCTTACAATGACTAATATTAAATACCAAAATTAAATCTCTGTTTCTGAGTCATATATTTCATATATGTAAACATTTAATTAAAATGGTTTAACTAAAAATAATTACAAATCTTTTAATAATTACGACCATTTAATAAAATTTTGCTGACTACAGTTACCTTTCGAAAGTAAACCGGATTACCTAATTTAAAATGGAATGACTGTACATGATTGTAGAACCTTATAATAACTACAACTAACTTGCAGAGTTGGTTAGTTACTAGATTACTTAATCATGTGTACCAAGAATTCGATAAAATATTTAAATAACTGTAACTTTAACTATGATCAGAAATCCTCTTCTGGATTCCGAATCCATATAAGCGAGTGCAACAGGACCAGCTGCAGCTACACACCTTGCAAGGTTCGTAAGACTGTGTCGTGGTTCTGCGACCGGCTAAATTCCTTTGTGACGCTTCAAGGTGAGGCGTTTAGTATGCCGGCAGACGCGGTTACCGATGCTTTTATTTAAAAAGCATTTAGCATTCGAATGGCAGCGACATCCGTTGCAACGAACATGGTACCTTTAATCACAGAGCTATGCTGAAATATTTATTGCAGATTTCTAGTGTATATGCGATACGTTAAAACAGATTGTAGCTATTTAGTTAAAACTAAACGTACCAAATGGGGTCAAATGACCTCTTTCAAAATTTACTTTATAAATCGCACATTCATCGTTATTTCTTTCGCTCATCTGACTTTCAATTTTAAGTCGTTGTATTCGTCTTTAAACTTTCTATAACAATGTAAATAAGAAACCATATCATTTAATTTAAAAACACAGGTGCATCCTTCATATCTCCTCAACACCTCCAGCTATAAAAGAATTATTCACATTAGATAATTGTAGGAATGCGATCGAGCGGATGCGAGTTTGGGAAAGTCTGAAGAGTACTTGAGTTGGGCGATTGTCGTGCGAACGCAGAATGTTTGGGCTCGAATGTTTGTAAGGCGTGAAAGATGAGAACTTTGGAAAACAGCGTGACTGAGAAATTCTGGGTGGTCGTGACCGAATGCGTAGAGTGAGAAAGGTTGACAATTAGAATGAAAGGAAACGAGTGTTTGGAAGAATATATGACGAGGAAAATGCGAGCGCGAGGCAGAAAGCTTTTGACTAACGTAGAAGAAAGGTTTGGTTGTGAACGTAGAAAGAGTGTTAAAGTTGCTAAGCTGTAAAGTCGTTTAAGTTGTTTTGTTAAATTGTTTTAAATATATTGTTATTAAGTTTTAATCGCTTCACTTTTATTTTTCACACCTGAATTCCATCTTCTGTTCTACATAATATAGAACATTTCCTATAAAATTGGGGGCCCCTCCGGGATAGATTAGCCTATATAATGTATACCTCGATATCAAGCAACTTCGACCTGACATTTTCCTTTTTACTACGTAAAGCAAGCAAATTAAATGGCCTGTTTTACATATCCCGTCCTTTATGTAATCCAATTGTGATTTTAAGTTATTGCGCTTTACTTCTTAACATTAAACGTACCAAGAGGGGTCAAATGAACCCTTTTGAAATTTACTTTATAAATCGTACATTCATCGTTATTTCTTTCGCTCATCTGACTTTCTGTAAATTCTAATATTATTTGATTATTCAATTTATCGTTTTCCGTTTTTCTCTTAGCTTATTTTTTATCGAGAAAAATTCTTTGCATACCTTACGTACCACGAGGAGTCATTTGACCTTTTATGAAATTTACATATTTTTCTGCAATTCTCCAACTGGAACCTTAGTTCTGAACTTGAATACATTTCTCAAGTTATAGTTTGATTTATCTGAATCTGATATGTGTGTTGGTTTCGGCGTGAGTATCTGAACGACTTGATCGGTTCCATACAAAATAACGCATAAACAGAAAGAATTCTTATCGGAGATTCACTAGCAACACTCCTTCAAACGAGTTCTCTATAGCTAAACGAAATAGAAATGCAGTCCTATATTGAGAGTCAGAGAGTAAAGATCAGAGCCTATAAAAATTTTGTGAATTATTTTCTTTAATAAATTAAGAATTTCTTTCTAAATAGCAACGTTTATTTCATAAGGGGTCAAATGATCCCTTATGGTAAGAACAGGCAGGTGTAAAGTACCAGTACGTTTAGTACGTTTAAGATTTTTTCGACTATAATTAGTTTTCAATAACAATTGGAATCATCTGATTCGATCACAAGTAAACTATTTATAATCTTTTATATTATACCTTTATGAAATTTAAACGAAATTTGTTTCACCCTCCAAATATTACACATAATTTATTTTAGTTATTGTCTATGCTGTTTTATACATATAATGTATGTTCATAGCTTTCTGAACAATTTTGGATTTATAATACATGTGCAAAAATTCAGTCTAATTATAAATGACCAAAACCTTGTGATATCTAGTACTGAAGACAAGACTCTCAGACTGCTATACAATACAATATATACACAATTGGTACTCAAGTTATAATCATTAGGGGAGCAAAATTAATAGTTTTCCATAAGGTACACGAAATAACCATGAAAGTGAAGTTACGCATTCGACTACGCTTACATTTCGCGAACATTTATCTTCTATGCTCCCTGTAGTCTGTTGGGATTTTTAGCAGGTAACATAAATTACTTTGCTGGCCACGTGAATGATATTTATCGAGATCTAAACATAATAAGCACGCGCTATCGAAATAACTTTATAGCCTGCAAAAATTGTGTGAAAAATCGTATACATTCATCATGAGTATTGCGATATTGCAATAATTGTATCCATTTCCTTTTCGCAAACAGTTGCAACGTCAGTTGCCAGAATGAATTGATCGCGATGTTTATCTATTGTTACGATTTATATAATTTATACCCGACCTGGAAAAGATAACAGGAGCACGTGCTCTATCTTACTCGTAGCTTCGTTGGAACGTTTCTTCAGATAGTTCTTCCCTCTTATAATAAGGAATTTCTGGCAGAAAATGTATATAATTTATACAGTCTAAATGCATAACACATAGAAAAAGCAAACAAGTTTAATATTATTTTTCAATTGTCAAGATAAAACCAGCGAAGAAACAAAATATTAGCTAGAAAAAAGAGTTTTGTCTGTAAGAGAATTCATCGAGTTTTATTTCTTTTTTATTTTATTTAATCCTTGTTTATTGGCTTAGGGTACTTCCACTTTACAATTTTACAATTTTACATTTTATAACCCATCTGATTTTCTAAATTTCTAATTGCATTTTTTATTTCCTATTTGCTTCCCTGTTTGACAATAATTTCACCTTTAAAAAACTATTTCTTAATTATTTAACTTATTTTTTTTAACTATTTTTTTTCCAACTTAGCCTATTGATACTTCTACTGTTTGGTCTGCGTTAGCCTTTATTTTTGCTTCTCCTCACCGAGTTTTATCTTTTATATTATACTTTGTGGTTTCCTCAGTTTATTATTGGCAAATGTTCAATTAATAACACTTCATACATCCTTAAGTGATTATCGTATAATAGTCATAAAGGAAAATTTGTTTACTGGATTTCTACTGGCCAAATAATGTTCAAAAAAGTCATAACGTAAGAAAGTTTTGCACAAAAATTGATTAACTTTGACTTACGATAACTTCGTGAAAAATCATTATGATCCAATCATAGGATGATGATTTCTTTTCTAAAATAAAACCTAGAATCTCTGCTTTAAAACATTATTTCACGATTTTAAGTTTAATTTACTCTTACCATTGTAAATTTTTTAATGTGAGGGTATGTTTGGTATATTGAGAATTCCCAAAACTAACGAAATATACGAACTATATAAAACTTTGTTCGGAGATGTCGTTTGTAGCATCATAACGTCTGGATTTTTCCTTCAAATCATAAAAAGAAACAGACAGCTGTGAGCTTTTTCTATAAAATTAGAGCGCTTTAAAGTAATACTTATATTTTCAGCTAAGCACGCTAGATTTGACTTACAATTAGTCAAGTCAGATTTTCTGATCAGAAGAAGAATTATCAATCAACAAAACGCTCTTTAAAGCGTACAACAAAGAACTGAATAGAATGTATCCAAACATTGTTCGGACACTAACAATATTTGGTATTCACAGAAATTACCCGATGATTTTTCAAGCGTCCGAAGAACCATTTACATGTGCCAATTTCGATGGTATATAACAAAAATGCAAGGGTTACTTTAAAGTGTTCTAATTTTACAGAAAAAGATTCCAGTTACCTAATCTTATTTTTGATTGAAAGGAAAGATCCGAACTTAGTGCTGCTACAAACAGCATCTCCTAAAGAAGTTTTACAAAATCTGTGCGCTTCGTCAAACTTGGCAATTTTTAATATGACAAATATACCCTCACATTTAAGAAACAAATTTTTTAAAAATTAATTGCTTTATTTCCAGAGCGAAAAAAATGCATAATTAATATCGTTTTATTGGATTTTATCAAAATTTTCAGTAATAATAAGTATACGAACAGATATGTACATACAAAATGATACTGAAGTGAAAATGACAGAAAAATAATGGGAGTTGAAATAAACGAATAGATGTGTGTATGTAATGAATGGATTTGTATACATTTGTAAATTTATTTTTTATAGATTTACAATGTATTTATACAAAATTACTTATATTTCTTTGGGTATGGTACTTCTCTTAAAATTCGATTTTTTTAGAATATTTATAATGTTGCGAATATTGCGGTATTCGTTAACTAAGATCAAGATATAAAATCAAGATATAATACCTAAAAGTAACGATTTCACGCTTTATATTGAAAAAAGATTCACCACATTCCGATGAATTTTCACGGAGTTACCATAAGTTAAAATTGGCCAATTTTGTAGAAAATTTTTCTGTCATAATTTTCGCGAGCAACGTACTTTTCGTCAACTAATATTTTGCATTCTTTCACTTTTCTCTTTTTAATAATAGACGAAAATTGAAACAATTGTTTTATCTTTACTTTGTATCAAATCGATTAACTTTCTGATGTGTACCAAGTTTGTTATTATAATATATTTGTATCAAATACAATAATAAATTTCCATCGAATTTTTTGGCCTCAAACTTCTATTCGATACTATGCTCCATTACTATTATCTACTGTTATGTATGAGTCTCGCGGTTTTCCTTGATACATAACAGTAATCCACGCGTTATAAACCGTTGTTCAAACGATCATAGCTTTCATGTCGGCTACCTTCAGTTATGTACGGTTCAGAGATGACTCGTTGGCGAGGGTTCCACAAGCTAAAGGGGCAAGGGGAACAGTCTGCTCGTTCTGCCACTAGGAAATCTTTCGTCTAGGTTCTTATCTGCTACATTGCATTGTAGTAGAATCTTCATCTCTGCGAGGGATTCACGAAAACGCAAATATGGAAGTTTCATTTACTACATGAGCCTAATGTCATTCTGATCACTCATATAATCAGTCACAGATATATTCGGACATTAAATAAATTTAAGTGTAAAAAATAATGTAACAATTTTACGAAAGTTTAGTGTTGATTGGTATGAATTTAAACAGTGGATTTAGATCTAACATCTTCATTTTCTCTTATCAAGTAAGTATAAAATTCTACTACACGTGTTCGTTTTACTGCTTTATTCCAAGTAAGGAGAATGATGAGTCATACAGTTCTTTTGTTTGTATATGGGTCACTAGGTGTCGTAGGACACGTCTTACAATATCTTAATATGATTCCTACCTTATCGATAACACACAAAAAAAGAGAAGACTGACAGTTATATTACATTTAGTTCCCGATTAAACACGGTTCTCACTCAATAATATGTTTAAATTAAAAAAAAACTATTAAAAATATTTTTTGTTAATGATTAGCATTAATTATTATTCATCTTTGAGACAATTTCATTTTCCTATAGTACCTTTTGGCTTTTCAACAATTCATTCCAATTTTTCTGTATGTGTAATCATACCGATTTTAATTTCGTAACTTAAATTTGTAATATATCCAAATATTTTTCTTATACAAAATCTAGATTTTAATTTTTTTTGTATAGTATTTTAATATTCTTAGTTTTACCAAATAAATTGAGTAAAATGGAGATCTTGTTTTGTAAAAATATTTGAATATATTACAAATTTTAGTCCCGGAATTAAAATAATGTCTTTTTTAAATTGCGAAAAAAAAGGTTAAGTCTCCGCCAATGCGGTTCAGTTCCAATTCCAAGTAGTTGTATCTCATTCTACCTCTATGTGTTTTGTTTCGGGTTTTTTGTCACACGATAGATTTATAGTCGTGACAGATTCATCCAATCACGATAATACATGTGAAGGAGTCACTAAAATGCGACAGACAATCATTTTGCCTCGCCAACAAATGATCTCTACAGTGTACATCACCAGTCAAAAGTATGAGACCATCTGACTTATTGCTTTTTACAGTAGTGTCCTTTTAATTCCAATCTTATGTTCCTATCAGTTTTTGAACTGTTTTGATACTGTAGTTACTCATTGTAGAAGACTCACATGATTTATATTATATAAAAACATACAAATTTCAACACACATTCCCTACAATTAACTTTAATTAATGAACGTTAAGATATGTAAATCGATTATTTTTATTTATTATATACACTAAATATAATTATTTAAATTTGTAATTGAAATTAAACGTAATATTTTAATACTCAGTAAAACATAAAATTATTTATAAAAATCTTGATTGGAAAATAAGTTTAAATCTTACTATGGAATGACAACTTATCAAATGTCTTTGTTGCACCAAATTTCAATTATTTTGTCATCTACTTAAAAAAAAGGACCTTTTTCATTTAACTGTAGTACATAATGAAAATCTTTAAGAATAGAAAATGAATAGGTCTGTTACATATGTTTAAGTTGTAAAAGCATGAATAATACGTCTGAAAACAAACGTCTGACATACATATCTTATTGTCATTGAGTGTACGTATATCAGTACAGTATCATGACAGTATGAAATAAAAGAAAACTGTAAAAAAGAAATTGAAAATATGACAGGAAATATTCCAGTAGTTATACATATGAAAGGTGGCACAATGAAATATTGATATGTGTATCATTAAAAAATTTTTAATAATTTGTACAAGTTCTAAAATTGTCATATATTAATCAAAACATAAAGTTATGTATAAAAACGATTTCATTTTAAATACATTTTCAAACCCATCCTTATTCAAACTTTAAATCGATAATAATTCTAAAATAATGCTAACCTAATCACCCACCACATGTAGTAAATATAAAAAGTTAAATTCATAAATCAGTCAACACCTTTATGTTTTAAGAAAAATTATGACATCTTAATCGAAAGCATCGCAAAATTCGTACTAACAATTGAGACTCCATTTCATTACCACGCTATAACCAAACACAGAATATTTGTCACACAACCGTAGAAGGCTGTAGTAGTGCGAGGACACCAAGAAGTTAAAGCAGAATTTCCTGCTATGCAAATGAATTCCTGAAATCGTTCGAAATGTCAGTCAATTACGCATCGAAGGTCACCAGTTTCCGAGCAAGGTGGTTTGAATAAAAGTGTGTTGATTTTTCTATAAAATTAGATTGTTCCTTCTGCAATTAGCTACTTTCATTATAGTACAGAGGTCCTCGCTTGATATGTCCGTATACCCGGAACTTCATTTCGAACACTACTCTCCAACCCTACCTAACCCACTATATATTAACCTATTCCTTTCAAAGAAATCCAATGCAAACTGAAATCCGAACACTTAACGCTAATCAGTTGAAATTATACCAACATCTGTGCCAAAGTGAACAGAAAGTAGACAACAGAAAGGTAATTAAGTACAGAAAGTACAACTTCCTCCTTGGAAAGGTGCTCTGTTTTCTAATTTTACAACCAGCCCAGCACACGAGGTGTTACGTTCTAAATTAAGCTTTTAGATTTAGTGGTATTCTTTTGAAAACAATATTATATATCTGCGAGTCAACTATCCTAGCTAAAGGTATACCAGCATCATCCGCGCGTATTTGGTGGAAAAGAATCGCTAATCAGTCCCCCCTTTCTATAATATTTTAAACTGTTGTGATTGGTTATGATCTAGCTACAACCTTTTGTATAAATACCGTGGTTTTTCTAGGAAATAGAGCATAAGAATTAATCAGTAACCTACCAACTCTGTCGTTCGATCAATTTGACACTTGGAGCAACTCGTAATATCAACCTCTTCATTAAGCATAAGCTTTTGCTGCGCAAGGCGAATTATTAAAAACAGGAAGATTTCGAGAGCGATACACTGACCTCGCATCTATACCGACAACATAAGGGAATGAATTATTTTTCGACAACCTGGCCTTCATGATGCCATACAACATTCTATGCTGGACGTGTTAAAGGTGGTTCGCCCAACAACCATTCTCTCTCGTTTCAAACGCCAAAGAAACGAAACACAACGTGTATATTCTAAAGCCAGAGCTCGCCGAGACGACAGCCAGTCGATTTGTAGCCGTACGTGCGTCAGCTTTTACGTGTTACGCCGTTACCGGTACTAAACGAGGTCGACCAGCTCCGACCATAACCACACCTCCTTTTACTAGAGCCTTTATCCGTGTATTTTATCCCACGACGTTGAACACAAGATTCGATGACCGATACACCGGGCCGCCCGACAAAAGCATCCTGAGCCCCAAAATCCCTTTTTCTCGGTCCTGACGTTCGGCGAGAAGCGATCAGATCCAATCCCTCCTCTGATTTACATAACACGGCGGACTGCTTTGCTAAACGTATAGATTCCGGATAGAATCCCAACCGATTCGTGATCAGTCGGTTTTTCAATCGAACCAACTCGAAAGGCGAGAGTGAACGTCGGAAGGAATTGCGTGCGGTTTGATGCCCCTATGTAGTTTAAAATGCCACTCGATGAGATCATCTTGGAGAAAGCGTCTATACTCGAGCTACTCCTATAAGCTATGCAATCTTTCATCTGCAGGTACTTCTTGAAAGGACTATAATAATTTCAGGTTCTTTCAACTTCTGAATTGTTTGAAGATACCTTTATAAATTTGTCAGGCAAAGGTAGTATGAGTTTCTGAAAGAACCTAGACTACAGGTTAGTATACGTAGAATAAAGATAATATATTTCAGTGCGTAAGATAGAATGACTAATATAAGGATACCTTTAATGACTTCATTGTTTGGACAAGTAGGTACAGTATAGAATTCGATATGCTTCGAATGAAGAATAGTATATTTTAAGATAGAAAATAACACTTAAATCTAAAGTAATGATGCTTTAACAATTTGGATAAGTGCTTATAAAGTAGTTTAGTATACTTCAGTATGCAACGGAATTAAAAGGATACATTAATGATTTTGTCATTTGTACAAATTAGATTAGTATGCTTGAATGGTATACTTGAAGATAGAAACAATATATTTCAATCTACAAGTTAAAACACCTACAACAAAAATACTGTATCAACTTCCTTATTTCAACAAATTTAGTATTAACTTAGTGTACCTGAAATGAGGTCAGTATGTTTTGAAATGTCAATTAATATACGTAAAATAAAAATACTTCAATAATTTCGTTATGCGGATAAATAGATACTTACATTATACTTGAATATGTAAGTTAATACAGGTAGAGTAGAACACATTAATAATTTTGCCACTTAGAGAATGTAGTAAAGATTATTAAAAACTGTATTTAAGAATAGTACCACGATATAAGTAAATACGTACTATCCCCGGCTAATAAACTGGCAGCCTGGACATACCGGTCAATTCTTTATGTCGTACAAAGTTATATGTTCTGATTCGTTGAGGTTATCTTTTCGATCAATAATAAAAATATGTGTGACCTATTTTTATAATTATTTTAAGAAAGGTGGGCCTATGAACGCTGCAACCAATCAGACCTGCATCTTTTCCGGGTGCCAACTAACCAACAGTGAACAGTTCTTATATAACATTATCGTTCAAAGTTAAGCATTATCGCTATGAATTCCAAGAAACGCAATCATTCGATAAAAGAACGAACTTAGAACTATTTCATCTTGGAAATTTCGTAAGTTAAAAATCTATTGAAGTATAAAAAACTAAAACTAATCATCATAATATTAATTTAGAAGTGGTAGCAAAATTAATGACGGATTCAACATGGACGTAGACCTTTAGTCGGTAGTATACCCTAATAACTTCGCTATTTGCACAAACACAGCATAAATTTGCAAAAAATCGATCCCCGATTCTACCTCAGATTACAACCACATCCAAATAGAACCTCAACTGTCATTCTAACCGCTAACAGCCACCGACATAGCCATTGTTATCGATTGTAGCGCGCGATCTCGCTTAAAAGTTGATAAGGGAGCAACGCTAACCCTTTTTGTCCAATCGATCAAACGTTAAGGGTTGTAAAAGCTTACGGGTCAAGTATAAAGTCACGAATGAATTAAAGATTGCAATTTTTACGTCAGCTACGCATCGTGAAAGCAGCACAGTTTTTATTGCTCACCGCTTGGGTGGTTGGTATCGAAATGAAAACCGTTCCGTGGTTTGGGCGTAGATCCGTGATACTACTACGCTCGATTGCCCTCGATCAAGAAGAGTTACATAATTTCGCGGCCAGGTTGTGACCGTTCCGTGACTCGTAATCGAACGACAGTAAAAGAATCGGTACCGGTTGCTCAAGTTTCTCCGTGGAATAGAGCCACTCACCCACCCACCGTTAAGCTTTACAGAACGAAATTTACTCGTCTGTTATACAGTGTGGCTCATGATAACCTGTGACTTTTAAAATACTACTCCTAGCAAAAGGTTTTCGATCTTAACCCCTTGACATACAAATAAAACAGAATTTGATGTTTCCAAAAGAGATTATTTAATTTGGCCTCAACTGAACAATTATGTGCAAGTTTAGAAACAGAACATTTTATTTTGAAATTTGTATTGCTATATAACATTTAATCGGGTTAAGATATAATGGACAATATTGTTAATATTGTTAATATTGTTCAATTATTTATTGTCCAATTATTAATTGTTATTGTTGATATTGTTAATGGACAATAAATAAGTAACGTTATAAAATAATAGGAGTTCTGTAAAGTATAAAACATTTCAAAACACTTTGACGTCTCCCGAAATGGCATATGAAATGAATGACGTCTCCCAGAACTTTAATTAAAGTTTAAGATTTTATGTATCTTGTTTAATTGAAATCGCCTCGTTAAATATAGGTCACAATAGCTAATTAATTAAAACACTCAGATGGTATCAAAAAAAGTATGAATTAGAACGATTATCAATCAGCGAGTTTACAGTTAAATTTGATAATGAATTTAACCTGACCATTTAATTAATTTCAGAATATGCTATTCCAAACGGATTACTTTCGAATTGTCAACATCTCATTTAGCCGACACGATTTGATGGACATCGGTTTTCGTCAATGCTACGTTCTCAACACATTCAAATCACCGACAATACTTTTCACCAACCTCTCATTTTATGGATATCAAAGTGCCTCGATCGTGCATATTTATTGACAGATGAAATTCATCGATCCTCAATTCCACTGATATCACTGATCTTGGTGATGTTTAGCGATGCAAGTGACCAATTTCGGTGTCGGTAAAGTGAATATCAACGAAAAGAATCGTGGGCGATTTGCACGTGTCTCTGAAAACATAGCGTGGAAGAAATAAAATGTTGGCGATCCTAAGGTAATCTATTTCAAATGACACCTTACGAAGTGAATGAATGTACGGGAATATTTTTATGTCTATATATGCTCGATTGTCGTTCGAAATAGAGTGCTTTCATTTATGCCCACTAGCTCTAGCGAAAAGTTTTCGAATAAACATAACAATATGAAACTATCCTAAGCATAGTTTATTATAATTAATATTTATTATTATTATTAGACTTATCATAATCAAAAATTTTATTAATTTTAATGTTTCCATAATAACAACCATTTAATTTTTATAGAATTCTTTCCTTAGAGTGTTTATATTTCCTTACAAGTAAACGCCATCATTTTCACAGAACCTGTCTAATTTGCCTCTTTCGATGCCTACTGGCTTTTTATCGCTACGTGCCTGTTGCAGATGTTATCGCGATTATCAGCGAAAGTTTTGGTTATTGGGCCAATTACGATTCCCATACAGAGTTCTTCATATTTTCAACCGAATCGGTGTTTCGCAAAATGACTAATCCATAATATGTGGTCAAATTGTTGATATCGGTTAGCTTCCCTTTATTCTTTTTCTTCACACTTCCCAATCAAGTTCCAAACCTTTCCTTCACCTGTAGAACACATCCAAACTTCTTCACTATCATATTATCGTAAGGATTCAAATCTATAATAGAATTCTGCGCTTGCTGAGATAAGCCGATCGCTCAGATAGCTGCGCGTTGCAGAACGGCGCTTCGTGTGATGGCACATAACATCGTTAATTTTTCGAATTCTGTTAAATCCCCTTGGGAACAAGTTTTTAACATGTTAAAGTCTAAGAAAATTAAAAAAAAAAAAAAATTCGATTTTTTCAATCCGTCACAGTAGAACGGCCCAGTTTAAAGGAGCTCAGCAATCTTATAGTTAACACATTGCGTATGGGGCGCTCTGCTCGCGCAATGCGCTCCCAGGGCCCACACATTTTTGGGCGCCCTAAAAACACTTCATACGATGCATATATTCACTTTTTCAATTCGTATTTGGTAGTAGATATTCACACAAAGTGTTCTGAAATATTACTATACATTTTTCATACTTCTTTTACATTTTTTCTTTTTTTTTTTCTTTAATTTTAATTATTTATTTTACAAGTTTGAATAATCTTTTATGATATGATACGAGTGAAGCATTTTTCACTATATAATTTTTATTATAAATTATCATCAAAAAACTGAAAATATATATGATTTTTAAAAAGCTGTTTCTTTACCAATTAAAACGCGAATTTTGAAGTAATAAAATACTGTACAACAGTAAAACAGTTTATAAAGTATCATGCACAGAGACACAGAGCTACTAATGTAATAGCTATACTGACCGACTGATTTTTACGCGCTCAGAATGTTAACATTCATTTTTTTCGCTAATCATTTGTTAAGGGAATACGCAAGACTTCGTTACCTTGGTAACGTAACAAAAAAGTTTATTTTTAATTCCTTAAGTCGTCGATTGAGTCGAAGAAACATGGAAACGAGATATCTCGTCTCCCGGCCACAATGTTCGGATTGCCAAAGACGAGATATCTCGTCTCCCGTACGCAATGTGTTAAATTACTTTTACACTTTATAAAAGATAAATACATAAGTATAATTGTACTAACTGAAACATTAAAATTTTTAACTTAGAACATTGTAGAACTATTTCAAGTCAAAAATTATATTGATAGAATTGAGATATGCCATAAAATGTAATTTCTTGAAAAATTTAGATTTTCAAATTACATTGTATATTGTTTTATTAATATTCAATCACTGACTCATTATTGCAACTTATTGCTAAACCAGAAACTTCTTAATTGTATTAGAATAGGAATAGTGGGCTCCGTAAAGTCTAAGGGCGGCCCTGACCGTAATAGTACTTGTATGAATGACCACGGAAGCAGCAATCGAGCAAAGCGAGGCTAGACAGCTGTAAAATCGTAAAAGCACAATGGAGAATAGGGTAACGATAATAACCGCGGATCGTAAACCAGTGGAACTACTACCACACAAATCGTTTCCACGTCAAAGTTTCGAACTTTAGAGACGTATTATATGGATTAGAACGCTACTGTTGATGCAGTAAATATAACATCCTTGTATGATCATTGAAAAAATACAGAGTACAATGGTGGATAAATAATGAAAGTGCAGAATACTGAGAATTCTGTTTTCATATTATCTTTATAATTACAAAATTGTATCTCCATAATAGTACATCAATAATAGAAACAGGCACAATCATTTGATATGATACATATAAATCTGAAATAAAACTATGTATGATATACATATACATACACTGCTAATCAAAACCTTGGAATCACATTTTAGGACACAACCATTTAAAATTTTGCGCTAATTTTCTTACAATTTGAAATAAATGCTGCCAGATAGCAATAGATCTTTGACTAAGAAATTCTTAACGATAGCCTAAGTTAATATTCTTTTCTTCCTTTAATTCTTATGTTCCTTAAATGTAGTTATTTCCAAACTCGCAGCAAGGATTCTACAGTAGAAAGCTGGTAAGTTGGCGAACCTAAGGAATGCGGATCTAATTAATCGTAGCCTCTATAGGTTTCTCAACACAATTATAAAAATAAGATACATGGATTTTCCTTATTGGCCGAAACTGTTGGAAATCAATAAAAAATTGTAAAATTGCAGCATCTATGAGTGACATTGAAACTGTCGTGTTTAATGTTACATATATTGTGTGTTGTCATTTCTTTGTTTTTGTTATCTTTTGTTACCGTTCTCTCCTTGTACATCGTTTCATGTTATTCGTCTCCAAGTTATGTATATAAAATATAATTTTTATTTTCGTACTTATTGCTGGAGTTTGCCACTGGCTTATTTGCCTTAATATTCCATCAGAAACGAAACATCTCAACGAATCAGTTTGTGACACTGTGTAAAAAAAGCAATCAGGTGATGTGACTAAAGCATAGGATAATTTAACTCTTTACCGACCGCATAACTTATTGCATACGGCACTCCCGATCGGTTCATTTTGGCGCGGATGTATCGCTAATGAATTGATTACGATGATTTTCTTCGGGTAACTGACAGTTTAATATCTCTTTGCAGTATACATACAATATCGCTCGAAACAGTTACCTTCGTGTAAGGAAATATTACAAAATTTACAGACTAATTGTAAGCATGTAAAAGCCGATTAATAGGCTTCCTGTCGGTAGAGTGTTAATTATTTTAATAATTTAATAATTTAATAATTGATAATTATGTAAAAAATAAATTACAAAGAAAAATGATAAGCCCGTTCATTTATCGTTTCATTAAATCATTTTTTATTAGATGTATTATTTTATCCTGTTATTTTATTACGTTATTATTTTTAAATTATATATTTTTGTTGAGAACAATTAATGTGAATGGTTGGTATGAATGTGGTGTATGAAAGTATGTTGGTAAGAATGAATTTGTTCTGAATGATTGTTGTATGGTATGATCGTCAACTCGTTATTGTGATCTGAGAAAGACAGAAAGTAAAAAAGAAGTAACGAAAGTAAAATTAAAATTGTACAAAATCAAGATAAAAGATAAGAACAGAACGTTATTGTAATTATTAATTTAATCCATGTTATTATTATTATTAAATATTAAAATCTAAAAGGCTTTCATTTCTCCATTAAAAACTAAAATTATTGTCCCTGACCAACTTAAAATTCAACAATTTTTATGTAAATAAATCAATTATTTACGTTCACAGTCTCTCTCTCTCTCTCTCCTTTTTTTTATGATTAAAACAAATGTGTTAACGAAACATTACAGCAGCGTTATGGAATCGCATAAAGCGTCCATCTATTCGACAGAACCTTACTCTTCTTGACACTGTGCCGTCCCATTCTCGAACTTAACCAGCTCCTTTCCTTGCAGTGCAATAGTAGCCATATAAATTGCACCATCTCAACACATTCGCTGCTGATCCGTAGAAAAATACATATCTACTTCAGTGTTGCTGGTGCATATTTCTTCAACCAAAGTATCGTAATTTTACATTTACTGTATAAATGTTATACAGACACGTTACAGTTACTTGATTTAAGTTTTAATTTATTCGATATCAATTGTCGTCACTCACCTACACTAACGTATTTATTAAACTATACGGATGCCACCAATTGGTGTTGCTCACAAAAGAGATTATTCTGATTTAAAAAGAAAACTTATAATTCTTAGCAGTAATACAATAAAGAAATTTTTACATTAATCCTTTGACTACATTTGACGTTTCAGAACGTCATGCATTTATTATAACCAGAATTTATTTGTTTTAAAAGTATTTTGTAATACTAACTGCTTAAAGTTAGTTCAATATTATATAGGAGTACATATAATGAAAAATACGAAATAAATTAATTCTTGTATAAAATCTACTACTTTTACTTACCCACAAAATTAAATGTACTCCAAGTTCAAAAAAATGTTCAAATAAATGTGTACCCAAAGGGTTAACCTACAATGTTCAATCTTAGCTTAAATCCACCCTTACCATCGTCCTCCTGATTTTCACTATTATCTGAAGGTAGCATCGTCCATTTCAAATTCTTCTATAAACTTTAAAATATCATATGATAATTCGGACACATTTTTTGCAGAAATATTCTTTAAGTCACTGACATCCACCTTTATTTTGTCCCTTCCAAAACAACCGGATTGTTCATTATCAGCATCATTCTTCTTTGTACAATTGAAAACACTCCAAATTATATTAAATTAAAAACGACTCTATGTCACATGTGCAATCATCTTTCTTTAAAGTGTCAATGACAACGCTTTCAGTAATACCTGCTCTTTCAGTAATACATACAATGGATATTCATAAACGAAGCGTGAAACAAATGACAACATCAATCAGCGTCATCCGTACATACTTAAGCAAGTGAAACCGCGAAATGGCGTTTCCGCGGTGAACGTGTTGAGAGTATCAATATTTTGATTTAACCCACACTCGAGCAGTAACCGTTTGTACATTGTGTATACCTACTGTATCGGATTGCGTACAACTATTAACCCTTAGCGCTCCGTTGGCTCCGCTGCGGAGACATTCTGTATTTAATATGATTACATTCCAGATGGTTTGTCATTAACACGTTGAGCCCGGCGCCGACTTTGCTGTTCTTTCCGTTCAGCCGGCAGCCGGCGAGCGATACAAAGTTGTAGGGCATCGCTGAGAGATAAGGAATTATTCTTTGTTGCGCTAATTTCGACGCCTTTTAGGTGTACGTGTGATTCTGTTCACTATATTTTCGTATGATCTATAAAAAAGTCACGTACGTACCTTCGAGAGGCGATCAATTCGAAAAGATCTATCGAAGTGTACAGATTGTTCGTAAAAAGAAAGTTGAGTTTAGTTTTGAAAATAGTTATTGCCCATAACATTGAATATGTTGGAAAGAGAAAAAGATAGTGACACGTCAAGTGAAATATTTTTATCTTCCAAACGTCGCAGAGTAGTACGGTTGTCAACATCAGAAGATGATAATTCATTAGACGGACCGACGCCAGCCAAACGAAAAGTTCACTGTCGGTCCCTAGGGACCGACACCGGGCTCAACGTGTTAAGTTATTTTCCGACATAATTTATAGTTAACACGTTAACTGCCATGAGGGTCATCGGTGACCGGAGCGCTCAGATTGGTAGAAAAACATAATTTGAACAAATGTCAATAATTATCGATTTTTTATTATTACCATCGTTAATGTAATGGTGTGACGAAATTAATGAAGTATAAAACATCGAAAAATAGTGTAGTAATGTGATCGAGCGGATGCGAGGCTGGAAAGGTCAGAGTACTTGAGTTGGGCGATTGTCGCGTGAACGTAGAATGTTTGGGCTCGAATGTTTCTAAGGCGTGAAAGATGAGAACTTGAGAAAACAGTGCGACTGAGAATTTCTGGGTGGTCGTGACCGAATGCGTAGAGTGAGAAAGGTTGACAATTAGAATGAAAGGAAACGAGTGTTTGGAAGAATATATGACGGGGAAAATGCGAGCGCAGGTCAGAAAAGTACCAGACGGTGAGGGTAGAGCGAAGGACTGTGTAGTTTACGAAGCATAGGCGTAGTTAGCGAAGTATCAGCGTAGTTTGCGAAGTATCAGCGTAGTTTGCGAAGTATCAGCGTAGTTTGCGAAGTATCAGCGTAGTTTGCGTAGTATAAGCGTAGTTTGTCATTTTGTGTTTGTTTGTATCGTTGTAGTTTTATTAAATTCACGTATATTTATTATTATTATTCACCCTTCTTTTCTTTTTCTTTTCATTTATAACCTTTCCTATAATAGTTATATACTATAACTTGTTTATCGTAGGTAATATTCCAATAGTACATGTATCGTATAATAGAAAATTCATCGTGGCGCCACGGGCAAACCCTGTAAAACTGGCGTGGCATTCAATGTGTTAAAGATGCGGAAGAATATTACGTTGAGAATGTAAAGTTGAACGATGGTAAAGACGTATTTTTTACGTAATCAGAATTGTCTGAAAAAGGAACTGTTGCATATGAAGAAGAAAAACGAACGGAGCGCTAAGCGTTAAAGGATCACGCTAAAACAATTAAATGTAATAACTATCAGCTTTCCAGCGCATCCATATTATATTCAATAAAATATATTAGGCTTACCGGAAAGTTCTGTCCGATAATTTCGTTTCAAGTATGAGTATGTATGGGCATGCTCTTCTGAGTCATATATGGCTATGTCTTTTTATAATTGCATTTATTCACATGTACTCTTTGAAATTAACTATAGTAAGGATATCTCATGTCATTATTAAGCTAGACGCGATCATGAAATCATGGGTGCTGATAAAGTTCATTTGCGGCCCTGTATGTTGTATGAATTCAAACAGAGTAGAAATGTTACCGAAGTGTGTTGAAACTTGTTAAAAGATTTTGGTGGAGATGCTGTTTCGGATAGAACGTGTAGGAGATGGTTTGAAAAATTTGAAGCAGATTATTTCAACTTTAATGAGGCACGCTCTGGGCGGCCATCTCTAGTTCATGATAATACTGTGAAGACCATGACACGCCAAAATCCTTTTTTGACAACATCGGAGAACTCGAAGAAACTTAACACAGTTCAACAAATCACGAGTTAATGAAAGCACTCCAAGAAAAGAGGCCAGCGATGTTCAACAGGAAGCAAATCATACTGCATCACGGTAATGCCAGACTACATGTAGCTTTGGCGACTCGCTAGAAAATCGCAGAGTTAGGCTGGGAAATTCTTTCGCATTCTCCATACTTCCTAGACCTTGCACCCTCCGATTTTCACTTGTTCCTCTCTTTGTAAAATTTTTTGGCGGGAAAAAAGTTAAAAAATGAAAAGAATATCAAAACAGCGCTTCTTAAGTTCTTTGCCTTGAAAGGCAAGGCGTTCTTCAAAAATGGAATTTACAAATTGCCATTGTGTTGGTAAGAAGTCGTAAGCAACGATAGAAATTATATCGTACAGTAAATATTGTTAAATGTATCAAAAACTGCATCATTTTCTTCATCTTTATAAACGGACAGAACTTTCCGGTAGACCTAATATTTTTAAGGATGCATACTTATACACCAGAAAATATTTTGCGGAGAATGTTCAGAAGCAGCTCGTAAACCTTTTATGATCATTATTATTCATTGTGAGTTCTTTGCGAATTTTGTGAATATTTTTCAACTTTATTTTGTGAATATTTTTCAAAGAAATACATATGGTTGCAAACAGTTAATACAAATAGCTTTTCACATATACATATAAATAGCAATTTCTGGAAATAATCGGTCAGTTTCTTAATCGTGCGCTGTGAAATCACTACTCATGTGGAAAATTTGAAACTCTAAATAAGTTTATTTATAAAATTAAGTTTGCAGAAGTTTATAGTTATAAGTATCCAAAATCAGTTATTAACCCTTTCGCTAATAAGCGGCATCCACAAGATGACCTGTTGGTACGAGCGCCGCATATAGGCGGCATTCAAATGTATTTTGTATTTTAATAATTTTGCATTTTAATAATTTTGTAAGTCTTTTCATACTAAAAATGTAAATATGCTTGTTAGATTAGAGCAATGATTGTTTTATTCAGCACAGTTGTCACTTAAGGCTTAGAAAAACGTATATACAGAAACCACGCGCACTGTGCATATTTTTGGCGCAAGCTTTCCTTCAGTGACGGTACTTCGGCGGACTAGTCAGCTGAAGTGAAAGAGTTAATCTGTACTAGTTTTATGATAATTAGTAGCGAAGAAGGAAAAAATGACTAGAAATCATATTGCATGAATTAAATTTGAGAATTATCCAAATAATAGGTATAAAAAATGATCATTAAAACAATGATAACTTGTTAATTTGTTTCAAATAAAATATACCCAAGGTTTACTTAAATATATTGCTATTAAAAGCATCATAGTCATGTCAAGACATATCTTAAACAAAAAAATTTGTAAGGTGGAATGGAGTAAGATCGTAAATGGGGCAAGATCGTAAACGAACTAAATTTATTCAAATATACATTACATTGTACAAGATACGTAATTGTATTTTAATAGTATTTTATGTTTGTTTCTTTCGAAATTTATAGTCATTAAAATATTAAGCTAATTTAGGGTCTTTTATTTGAATAAACTTTTCTCCTCTTATTAACTTTCCTACTTTTTCTACTTACAAATGTTCACAAATGTTTAACTTCTAAACTAAACAATTTATTTTAATTTAGTAAAAGGCATTTTATAAATAGCGTATGAATAATTACGATTTTGCCTCATAACATATAAAGATAGATTTCAATAAGTTTTAAACGGCTATTTAAACGTGTATGGAGCAAGTTCGTAATGTTCGTTACTTTTTTTATTTTCAATAAATGTTGTAATTTCTAATGTAAATTGGCGTTTTTTGTCAATGCGAATTATAGAGTATTTACTTGACTCCACTTAATACCAATAATATAAGTTAAATATTTCAAATATAATTTAAAGAATAAATTATTAAAGTCGAATTTAACAAAAACCGGTAAGAATTTATCCCACTCCACCTTATCTGTATATCTGTATTCATACAATTAGACCTCATAAGAATATCGAGTAGTAAAATAATGAATTATAATTCGAAATTGATCGGAAAACGAATCAGGAGGAGCACAAAGTTGAATCACTGGACTATAAGATTCGCAAAGAATTTCGAGACTAAGCCGGTTTTAAATAAGTCGAACCGAGGTCTAGATCGGAAAGGAAGAGGAAGGCATTAAATGAAATATGCAAGCTGTACATTAAAAGTTCAGCCCAAGTCGTATCCTCCTGGAATGTGTACGACTATTCTGAAATTCCCCGTTTCTTATTACGAATTTTTCTTGTTAACCAAGGAAGAGGAACAGCGTGCAGTGTTCGGTAGCGAGTCCAAGCGTTTCTCCAACTTGGCCTCGGAATTAATGCGATAACTTGGGAGGAAGTTTTTCAAGAATGAAAACTGCGCTTCCAGAGAACTCGTCCTCTCTTCTTCTTCAAATAAACTTAAAGCCGTACGTTTCTCTTCGAGGCCGTTTGCATCGACCGTATATCTCCGCGTAGAACACACAGGAGACCAGTCGATTGCCCCTGAAACACTGTAATCCGACTACAGGAATTAACTCCCAATACGAACCTTGTTTCTAACCACGAGTTATTGATCCCTCTACACGGTGTCCGGTTGTGTTGAATTCAAAACTCATGAAAGCGATTCACAGTTCTGTCTTATTGAAACTTGTATCCGTAATCGACAGATGTTAAGTTGTATTCGAATTAGCGCTAGAGATAGACCTATCTAAATTACAGTAGCCTGCTTCTTTTTTCTTTTCCTCCTCAGCATCATTTATTAGGTGTACAAGTTAATTTTAGTCTTTCATTTTTCGATGATGAAAAAGGTTATTTACAATTTCACTATTGTAACGGTATTTTTGGAGTCTTATAGTGTAGACATCTAGCTTTCCAAATCGTTAGAAGACTTGATTCGGCCAACATAATCGAGGTAAATGATAGTTTAAATGATGGCGTGCAGCAAAGAGCACATTCGTCATTTTGTGCTCTTCGTACTTCAGTTAAAAAAAGAAACGCCGCTGAAGCTGCTGAAATGATCTGTGATGCGCTTGGTAAGAATTCTGTAACTCATTCCACGAGCAAATACTGATACCGAAGGTTTCGGGAAGGAAATTTCGACCTGCAGGATAAAAAACGATTCTGAGGATGAGGAATTGCAGTCACTTTTAGATCAGTTGATCGAAATGAAACAGCCTAGTTTTTTCAAATCAGATATCACAGTTGCCCGAAAGATGGGCAACGGTTGTAGAAAGTGAAGGAGATTACTTCACCCATTATCCTTTGAACATAAAAATTTAAATAAACTCTGAACCTGCCAAAGAAAAGACTAAAATTAACTTGTACACCTAATACATTGCTAAATTTACGGGATCCGTCAATTTAACGGGTTTTGGGCTTTATGAGTAATTTTTGCAAAAATAATTACTATTAAATCTCAGAAATTTTTGCTAAATTTTATTGATGGAGCAATACAAATATATCCAAATCTATTTCTCTCTCAGTTCTGCAATTTCAAATTCTTTTTGGTGTATACCTATTCCTTAATATATGAATATTAGAAATAGATATACATGAAATGTCCATAAATCTAGTTTTAACTAATACCGGAAGACTAGACTTGACCTTGAACAGTTATAAGGAGTAGTTTTATTCGTAGATCTTTTAAAGTTTAGGTAAGAAACTTCGATCCATCTAACGAGATAGATCCGTCTAAACGGTGTACAATTTGAGCGGTCACTTACGAGGCGCCATTTGCTTATTTGCTTGGCAATTTTAACGGACTGGCTTCTTTCACTTTGAGAGTCAGAATGCGCGAAGCCAACACGTAGGCGATGCGTGCCACAGACTTTCCCTCGTAATCCTGAGATCTTATATGTCTGGTCCCGTTCCAAGCCGTGGCCACCATTATAACGCGATCGATGCCAAAAAACGAACGATTTAAAGCGTTTACTCGCAGCGACGAGCAACAAGCGCGCAGGAAGAGCAGTCAATTGTATATGGAACGAAAGGCCAGAACTGGTTGAACGCAAAGAGAAACGGTTCGTTCTACCGACACAGAAATGAATTATTGATACGTCCATCAGCGAGGTGTGTCACTGCTTCCACAATTATTATTCTTGGTCATCGTTTTGTTTTCAGATTTCATGCGTTAGCTCGCTCGATAGGTGTACTCTCTACCAGTCGACCGTGTTATCAACATCACCCAGCGAGCGATTAAATGTTCTCTTCAGAGTCCGAGTTTTATGTCTCGGACGTTGAAATTCTATTCCGAAGGATCCATGAAAACGAGTACTTCCCGTGAAATTGATATACAGTGGCTCCAAAAAGTATTCGTACACTGTATTATAAAGAAATTCATCTACTTCTGAAATTTTGATTCCAATGAAACTTTATGTGTGTACAGATCATGGTGTGTCCTGTGTGGAGCAATTTTTTGGCGGCAGAATATCTTTTAAAGGGGCTGATAACGAATCTCAAAGTTTGAGCGATTTTTCACGGTTTGAATACAAGCTTTTCTTTGTTCCATTTTTATGACAGGGCGATAGAGTATTAAAAATTAAACATTTCCTATTTGAAAGGTTTTGCTTCATCAAGTGCCATTACAAAGTTGTCTTTAAAAAATGAGAGATAACTCAGAAACTTCAACGCTGTTTTCACCCCTTTAAAATGGTATTTAGATGAAAAGAAGAGATTAATTCATACGTATACTATTACGATTTACATACCCACAAAGTTTTATCGAATACTTCTATCGGACTCAGAATTTCAGGATTAAACGAATTTATTTGTGACATAGTGTACGAATACTTTTTGGAGCCACTGTATGTATTTGGAAAGCGGTTCTTTCACCGACGAAGCAATTGAAGTATCATTTCGAGAAATACAGACTGTTGCAAATAAAAGCAATCTGTTGTGCCGGGTGTTGTAAAAATGTGAAACACAGTTGTGAACACGCCTCTATTGAGGCTTTTATTCCTATGCACGCGCAGTTTTGCCTCTCAAGAGGAAAAAGAGACGAAGAAAGCCGCCACTTTTAACACGTTTATCATACACTCTGAGCGAAAATCGTGCCGAGCCATTAAACGCTCTATAGATACATGAGGAAGAAATGATCGATACTGAAGACTAGAAAGCTTCTGTACAGTTAAAAATACGTTTTTGCCAAAATAGAGCCTCAATTTTCGTTTCATTATCACGTTCGATGCTACTGACGCACACGGGCATGTCGATTCAATTGTTTAACATGTTTAAAGGGGGTAATGTTATTCTATCTGATAAGATGACTCATGCATGGGTCACCGTAAGCAGATTTTTAGAAAATGACGGTTTAAATTAACACAATGCGTATCTGCGCCTTATTGCTTCACAATATTAAAAGAATATTCTGTTCCTATTACTACTGAAAAAATTTGAACAAATGTAACAATGTCAAAAATGTAACATATTTGAAGCCGATTAATACATATGTATGTTATAAATTCAAGTACGATTTTCGTCATTATTATTTTCTAGAGTTTTAATGAGCTAAATATCTGAGATTTTTTACAGTGATAAAAATTAAATATACAGAACAATCATAATTGCCAAGTCATAATTTTATTTTATAATTTTCTTTGGCGAAACATGTATTTCTAATGAATGAGGAAAGTAGAAACTGTAAAATTAAATATTAATCCCTTAAACCTTAAAAAATACCAACACACATATATGTTAATTTTTTGTTTTATTCAAACATGATACAGCAAGGCTGTGTATAAATAAATATTTTGAAACATTTCAAAACATTTTCGAATATTATCATCTCTTTAAACATTTGTAAAATTTATACTTTATAACTAAATGTAGCTCAAAAACAGTTATTATTTATTCAACGAGTTTGTATCATCCAGTCAGTAAATATCTCTAAAGCGAGCGTTTCGTGAATTTCGCTGACGCTTTGAGCGTGTTAAGTAATTTACTGACGCTATCGTTACGTTTCTATTTTTACCAAATATTCCTTGCTGTCGCGTCATCGGCATTAAGTAAAAGGAACAAATATGATTTAGCATTATATGTACAATTTTTATATTAGACAGTTCAATAAGTTCATGCTAATAGAATTTCTATTTTACTAAAAATATTTAATAGTATTTAACCCTTTATGCTCAAGAGGTGACTATCAGTCACCAAATGATAGTTTCGCAAATTTTTAGACTTTATGTAGTTTGTTTATTAGTTAGGCTCAGAGGTTAAATAGTCACATATGTAAATTTTAACATATTATTTAACTAAACTAAATAACGTTTAATATAGGCGAATCTTAGTAAGTATTTCGAATTTGAAAATTTTTGAAGTTAGTATCATTAGACAACTAACAGTTACCTCTCGAGTGCAAAGGGTTAATATATGATATCCTGAAAAGTATATAATAAATGGCAGACCACTGTATACGATCTCTTCTCAACCGTTTAGCAATTTTTGAACTTCGCATTTAAGAGAATCCATTGAAAAGATACAAGAATTCTTGACTGAAACTAATTTGACCAGCCAGTTTCGCAATTCCACATTACAGCTAACAACATAGAGAAAAATTGTCTCCCTTGAATCGCGCAAACCATTTTTGTGCCGTTCCCGCAGCCACATATCATTCACCATAAACGTCACAATATGTTTTGTATGACTTCACTAGCTTTACCATGATGTCAGAAACACTCGTTTTTATTCACTGAAGAATTCATGATATTTAACCTAAAACTGTTCGTATATAATGTTATACAACACCAACCGGTAATCGTTATCGAAAGAAATATTTGTTGAATATTAAATAAAAACTATGTAAACTAATTCAACAACCATAACACTTATCATGTATGGTAACTCTCAAAAATATTTGAAATTTATTTCTTTATGAAATCAATGTTAACCCTTTGCACTCCGTTGTCCCCTGAGAGGGGACATTAGAGTTTATTAGTAATTCCAAGGAATCAATTTATTCCAACGCAACCTTTTCAGAAATGCATGTTTCTGTGAAGTTTTCTGCTAAAATAGCACAAGATATCAAATCAAAATATGGTACAATTACCAAGATATATAAAAAAAAAAATAGTGATTTTGAGGAACCGAGAATACGTCCATTCAATACGTCCGAGATGATGCGGAATGCAAAGGGTTAAATAACGATCAGGTAATAAACGTTCTACCGTGATATGGTTGTTTTATACTGTCACTTGTTGAATAAACGAAAAGTTGAGTTAAGTACAAAGTAACAGAGAGCGAGGAATAAGAGCGAGACAAACGGAATGAATAAAGTAAGCGAAGAAATGGAAACTAGATTCACTTTTCTTGGCTGTGGAACCGGAAAACAAGAATCTATATAAATATGTATAACAGGGTAGCATTGAATAAGATAGAATAAAATGCAAACGGCGATAGAAGGACCAAAGGGTAGGTTAAAATAAGATGGTTAAGTGACGAAAGAGAATGGGTGAATGAATGAACGAAATGGGTGAAAAGAATGTCCAAACTAAGAATAAAAATGTAAACCAAGACCGCATTTTCTTGACTATGAAGCCGAAAATAAAGATTATTTAGTACTTACTGTCACTTGTTGAATTTCGGCAACCGGTTCGTTCAAACGATGCGTGCTAGCCTGTAAAAAAACCAAATATACATAATGTATTGGCGAAAAATAACCGCGTTATAGTAGCTGTAAATGTGTTAACCAATTAGCTGTAATTGACGAGTATACTCGTCATGACACAAAATTCTGCCACTTCCCCATGACGAGTATACTCGTCATTCGTAGAAAGTAGTGACGATTGGCTATTTAAATTGTAATTTATGTGAAAAATAAAACATATTCTAAAATTTTAATATGTTTAGAATATTTTGAGGCCAGGCCAAAATAAAACAAACAAGTAAAAAATATAAATAATTGGAGATGAACTCATGCGTTCCCGTATGCACCGGCTGGAACAGTTTATTAGTTCACATAACGAATTTATTTAAGTGCGATGATAACGTTTTATAGATGTTGGCGTAAAAGGGGCAAAAGCAAAAGTGGCGAAGCTAATTTATTATAGGGTTCCTTCAGGGATGGTACGCCACGGGATAACAGGAATTTAAATTCTTACCTTTATATGTATTCAATCTTTCTTGTGTTTTTCGTTTAACTCTTTGGGTGCTAAAGACGTATATATACGTTTTCACAAGTCTTTCAATATATACGGAAGCCGTAAATATACGTCTCCACGTATCCATCAATATATACAAAAACCGTAAATTTACGCCCTCTGCATTTTTTTACTATAACATCTTTTACTGTTTTATCGATTGATTTAACATGGGATATAACATGTTAACTCTTTGATTGCTAAAGGCGTAAATATACGCCTTCACAAGTCCATCAATATATACGAAAGACGTAAATATACGTCCTCTGTATTTCTTTACTATAACGCCTTTATTAATGTTTTACTGATTAATTCAACATAGAATTTATTGTCTTATGTAACATAGCAACTAAATATGCCCTTATTACTTTGTCATTATTATTTTTAATCCCTAAGAATGGTATCAAACTTCCGGGTACTGTTTTGGTCACTAGTCAGTAGACAAGGGTTAACACGTTGACTGCCATGAGGGTCATCGGTGACCGGCACTCAACTTGGCAGTGACGCCATGGGGGTCACCGATGACCGGCGCGCTCAAATTGGTAGAAAAACATAATTTGAATAAATGTCAATAATTATCGATTTTTTATTATTACCATCGTTAACGTAATGGTGAAAAGAAATTAATGAAGCATAAAATATCGAAAAATAGTTATACACTATAATAACTTATTTAGCGTAGGTAATATTCCAATAGTATATGTATCGTATAATAGAAAATTCATCGTGGCGCCACGAGCAAACCCTGTAAAACTGGCATAAATAAAATTCAACGTGTTAATATGTAATACATGTTTGTGTTAACCAAATGAATAAATATTAGTAATAAAATTGTCAATCTTATATAATAAACTCATCTTTTTGATTCAATATTTCAACAACGACACTTACTCTGTGATTGACGAGTATACTCGTCATCACACGATCTTCACGGCACATGTAGGTGCGTGTCAAAAGGCGCCACAGCTAACTGATTAACGTGGAACAATCCCTCGAAAGCGCGACCTGCCCACGGGGAATAAAAATGAGAAAGGTACGGCCATGAAATAACGAGGCTGACACGTTGAAAGACAATAGAAGAGGTGCGAGACGTACACAATGGATTTTGATTTCCTTTCCCGTGGCATCGAGATGGCCGCGTGTCGTGGTTCAATTGCGGAAACCACAGAAAGAAACGTTTCTCGTATCGGAAGGCCGCGAGTATTCCGGATACCTCAAGTGTTCTTCAAGCCAGCGACTCTTAAGTGGGACTCGAGCGATCCCTCGCTCACTTTTCTCCTCCCCTCTCCCTCCCTCTCCTTCCACTCTTCTAATTTCTTGACAGTAATAAAAATACCGGGAACGAGCGCGTTCTCTAAATCGACGTACGTTCTACCAACGCAAACCAAGCAAATCGATTTTATTGTTTGTTTCTTTTTTTTCTGAGAAAGTTTTTCCCTCTAATTTCTAAAAATTTAGAAAGTTATTTTTTTAATCGAATCATAAAAAAGATGGAAATATGAATTTGAACAAAATTTTTTACTTTCATAATCACCAGCATAAACAACTATATTCATTTTCTTTGCCACTATGAAAATATTAATGGTGATCGTCCTTCAATTTTCTTCATAACCGATTTTTCTCTACAACGAAGTTACCTTGGCACTACCAAGATGAAAATTCCTTTTTGTTTGCAATTAAAATAAATAATACTCGTAAATTCCGTATTTGTTATATCAACATAATACATTCGCATTATTAGAAAAGTTGCTGCAATTTTCAACATGGAATATGAAGTAAAATTACATGATCTAACATGTTCAAGCAGTCAAATTCAGCGTTCAGTAATATCAATTTTAATTAACTGAAATATATTTAATATTCTCAATACTTAGGATAATCTTTAATATAATAACATTTAAGTATCAAAGTTTTGTAAAAATAAATGTTAGATTTAACTCTTCGTTAATATTAACGATTAATAAGTATATACAAAGGTTCTGTGTGCTTCCGTGTTATATGCAATTGGCTTAGTTTTCTAAATTAAATGTGATAAAATAGACAAAATTTAAGTTTTCCTACAAAATAATTACAGACTAAATAATATCTAAATAAACAAATAATACAGATTAAATAACTAAATAATTAAATAACAGAAGTACCATTCCTATCGTTTAAATCCGGTATAATTTTTCATAAAAAATATAAAACTTGTGTTCTGAATAATATAGACTTAGAATCAGAAGTTCGATCGATCACATGACACTAATTAAAATTCATCAACTTCGGAAAGTTTTAATTTTAAAGGAAAAAGGTTCCTTAATCTTTCAATCAATATTCATAGAATATATTTCATTAGAAATAACATTACATAAATATAATTTACAGTTGAAATTCGAATTTTAATAGAGAAGTTTTTTAAAAATGGTGATTAATTTATGAAATGTAAGCCTTTTAGTAATATATATCCTTTCAATATATTCACTCTAAAATTTTAAGTTTGCATCTCTAAAAATATTTACAAGAAGCCTGGAGCTGTACTGAATTGGAATTTGGAAAAAGAGAAATCCCTTGTTTGAAAATATTGTCATAAAATATTGCTTTTCTAAAAGATAAATAAATGTTATAACTACATTACATTATAGTCTTTACCTTTACTTATAATTCAATTTGTTTTTGTTACAATGGAATATGTTCTACAGAACAATACTCCTTATGACATTACTTAAAAAAAGCATTATTTATTTTTAAGTCATAACATGCTCCAGCAGCAGTATAGACCAAAGTTGAATTCCGCAATGAATAGATACATGGAAGCAGTCAATTTCAGTCTAACTTGTTGACTTACAAGACACAGTAAACCCTCCCATAGTGTGATTAGTGAAAAAAACATAAGCATTTGGTTCATAAAACGGTTAATCTTTCGATACTGAACTTTTATTTATTTCAATAGAGAAAAAAGATTTGCTATTATGTATTATGTGTACATCATCGACACATACATGATACATAAACATTATGTGTAATAAAAAAGCGTACTCTTTGCTAGGAGATACTCTATTTGGATAACAAGACATTTCGATACAGAAAGTTTTACTGTAAAATACTTTGATCATAATTTTACATTGCTAAGTGAAGAAATGAATCAGATAAGTATCTAATTTGTGTTATATAACTGATGTACAGTAGCGGACAAAAATTTAAGACCAAAGGGTGGAAGAAAATAAATAAATTAATTAATAAGAAATAACAGTATAAATAAAATTTGTATTCTATGTTAATCAATAAATAATGTTCTATCATAATAACAATAAAAATGAATAGATAAACAATATTCACGAACCATAAAATTATGTTTTACATTGTCCTGTCGTCTTAAACTTTTGTCCGCTACTGTATCTAATCCCTATAATATTGAATTTAATACCGGAAATGTACATACGGTACGTACATATAACAGGAAATGTGTTAAAGACACTTTGAAGAATTCATAGGATTGGTCGCGAAAAATCAACCAAAAATATCACAAAATTGTGTTGTTGCTATAAATAATATAGGATATAAAATTCTTGACAGGATTTGGTCAGCTCAGTGTCGCGCAATACCAAGGCAATCAGATGACGTCAAAGATTTCTACCTACACAACGTCGAACAAGAAGAGAACGATGACCGCGATAAATCTCGCAAAAATTGTGCGAATTAAGAGCGGATTTCGAGGAACTCAAATGAAGCAGAAACAGTTTTCAAGTAACGCTCACCGTATCATAATTTAGGTTTACCTTAATCGTATTCTTGTCACCTTTTACAATAATCAAAAATTCAGAGGGACAATGAACATTGAGAACAGCGTTAACAATCTTACGAATTTTCGATCATACCTACAGACCTACCGATTTTAAATAGAAATTTACGGTTTTTTAGTGTTGCATTATATACATTCGTTTGAATCCATGTGTTTGCAGATTTATATAAAATAAATAATATTCCAGGATTTTTTTGCGAAACATTGTGACGATTGTGGCGATATCATCGTCCGATTAATCGTCAGTTGCATAGCAAACGCCTTGTTCCCACTAATAATTTTCGCAGTTTACATTGTTCTTTTTTTTTTGAAGAAAATATATTCCTTAATGAAGAACGAAAAGTAAATGAAGAAAAAAAAAATCAAAAGTTTCTCACTCCGATTCATTTTCAGAATAAAGGAAATAAAAAGGAATTGACTTTCATTTTATTTCCTCGATTTGATTTATTGGTATAACTTTCTGTCTGATTTTGGCAAACCAATTTATCAAATTAAAAGTTAATTACCGCACAATTAAATATACCAGTAAAAAATATAAAAAGAGTCGTAATTAAATTTAGATTCAATTCGCATGACTTATTTACATTTACAAAAATCTATAGATCGACGGATGGAATCGAGATAGAATCTACGGAATTTTACGGACTTCTTGATTTTTTTTTACGGACATTTTATGACTTGAAATCGTCACCGTTGATTGAGTATGATCATGACAGATGTCGAGACACTAACTTCTCAGCTGAATTCTATCATTAAGTTTTAATTTGAAACGAAAGAAGTAGCTGCCATAGATCTTCTCACAATTGCACAGATTAAGCACGAGGAACGCACTTCGTTTAATTAAAATAAAAATCCAAGCCTATCCGCTACCGTTGTATATCCCTCAATAATTCATGAATAGTACGATTAAAACAATGATCTCGTGAATTTTTCAGAGGCCTAAAAATTTCTTCACAGTTAGCACGCAGTAATTGCAACGCATTAATCGTACGAATTCCTACTTGAATATCCTTATTAAACTGAGTTTCAATTGCTTCCTTCATTTTTATTGCGTGGATAATTGTCTGCATCCTGCTTGAAAAATTTAAAGATTTTCAAAACCGCAAAAATGATTCCAAACAGTATTATTTGATCGTCAAATCATTAATGGACTATAATACTAATTTTGCTTTCCCCGTAGCTTAAAGCTTACATTAATTAATCACACTTGCTTACTTTAGGCTGCAAAGTAGGCATATAAACACTCATTAATAACAATGAAATGGTATAATGCTGAAATACAGTAAGAAAACGGGAAGTACATAAAATAAACTTGGAAAAATAACTATGAGTAAATGATTATTGTTAGAAATACACATATATCACAGCAACGATGCCATCCATTAATTAAGAACAGAACTAATGGTTCTGTACGTTTTTCGGGAAGAAACCCGATAGCCGAACCAGTCGCTCATTGGCAGCCTTTGTAATAATTCATTAACTGATTATCAATTATAATAAAGGTGTTAGGCAAGAAGCTTAAAGTTTATTTTCTACAATTATTTAACATCCAAGTTGATGTTATATAAAATAAAACTAGATTCTCATTAACAGATTGAATGCCACGCCAGTTTTACAGAGTTTGCCCGTGGTGCTACGATGAATTTTCTATTATACGTTACATACACTGTTGAAATATTACCTACAACAAATAAGTGTAATTACTTTTAGATATTTTTTATTGCATTAATTTCTTCACACCATTGCATTAACGATGGTAATAATGAAAAATCGATAATTATTGACATTTTTCTAAATTATGTATTTCTATCAATTTAAGCGCACCGGTCACCGGTGACCCCCAATGGCAGTCAACGTGTTAATATCCTATTAAAAATTCTTCTACCATAATTTCTCTATTATTCTCGGAGAAGCTTTGCGAAACTTCGCGGCTATCCGTAGTAGCGGAAGAAAGCGTATGAGGACCCAGAAATTCTGGAAATCCGCCTTCGCGGAAGCGAGACCGATTTCTAATTGCTCGAAAACAATCCATCGAGGAGTTGTCCTCGATCTTCTGCTAGCAGAGGCCTCGTGAATTCTCGGACAACCGGAACAACAGCTTCGAGCGCCCGCTGATCCCGGAAACGGAGGAGCTCTCGCGGTTCATCACGCCGATTCCGTTGCCTCTGACCAGGTTTTGTGAGAGTTCACGGAAAAACTAGACCTGGTTACTGTGTCATCCGGCTTTGGAATAGTTTTTTTTTCAGAGAAGTGGGAATGGTGTTGCAAATGCTTCCGTGGCACGTGTGCCCCATATTTGAAGAGACGATTTTTAAAAGGCAGTCAATGAATCACGAAGCAGTTCGAGAAAGCTTCTGGATCCACTGGATCTGGTCTGATTGCAAGGTTTCTATTGTTTTCACAAAACGCCATATAGAAAAATTAACAGAATTCTTAAAGTACTATTGAGATAGTACATCTTATTAATTTAATTTTATAAAATGCTAATCTATATGTCCAGATATACCCGTATTTTATAGATTTTTAATAAAATGTTAACTGTAATTGACCTGTAGTTGTGGATATGGGAGTATAGATTATGATTTTATAAGGTGTATCCTTTGGTAGTTATAATTGTATTCTATACACTTATAACGAAATATAAATTATCATATGATATAGTGGAATGTAACCGTAAATACATATGAATATAAATTATAATTTTATAAAATATATCCTCTTTGGATGACCATATATAGATGTATCTTATAAATTAATAATGAAATATAAATCAATTGATAACATATTTATACAACAACCTGATATTCATATCTAAAAGTAATCACATATTTTTGTATATTACAAACATATGTATATATACCTCGAAGTTTATTTGATCTTACCTAGACACTTTAAAAACGACTACTATAAGAAATTCAGATTACGTTGAAAGCTGGAAAATTTTAAGAAATGTTGAATGAAATAACTGTTAGTAATTATTATTAATTATACTAACCATTACAATATTATAACATATTACTACATACAGGCAGTCTGTCCCATTTTAATTTTTCAGAGCAAATATTTCAAACGATACCAAAACTGCTATGGCATTAGCGTTACCATATTCAGTTAAATTAGTGTTAAATATAAATCATATTTTCTATCCGGTTGAGCCAACGACACCCTTAAAAATGAAACATAAGACTGTCGAGATATGTCGGAATTTACCAGCAGCAACGCTGAAAAAGATAGAGAGCTCTTTTCGAAGATGAATAAACATATGGATTAAAGTAAACACACAGTTTTAATATTTAGTACTTTAAGGTGTTCATCAATATTATGACACACACACACTCAACTTGCTCTTTTTAGAGTCACTATTGATGTTGAGCACTATGATACAACCTTGAGAGCTAAAAAGCAGTCATTTGGAAGGAATGTGGATCTCATAGATTATAGCCTCTACAAATCCACCTTAACACTTAATCGTTCAGTAGCACATTAATGTATTCTTTCTTTCTATCGATAGCTGGCTGTCGACACATTTTATATTTTGTAAGTTTCATAGTTTTTTCACATTTCCTGAAAATTTCGTTCAAAAATAATGTCTTTTACGAAAAATACATTAATTTTCCTAGAAAAAGTACAGTTTCTAAAATACACATCATTTTGCCGGCCGTACACTTAAATTTTGCCTTAAAAGAGCCGGTTGGTTAACACGTTCCGTGTCAAACCGTTTCTTGAAGATTTTTCGTTTACGCCATGTGGGACGTATACGACCCACACTTTTACGATTAAATAATGTTTTTGACCTCTACGTATGACTTACAATTTTTCAATAATTCAAAACCATAATTAACCCTTTTAGTGCCGGGCGAAAAAGAGGTGCCTATGCGAGAATAACCGGCCGAATTTCACAGTTTTACTAGGGTTTGGGAAAATGCTCATAAAAACCAAACGAGAAACAATATTTACATGATTCAAAAAGCAGTGTACTAAGGATGAAATAGAGAACAAAACAGTGACACTAGTTTTTCTCTACTCATTAAAAATTATATAAATAACAAAGGTATAAATGTTCATAAAAGTAGTAAAAGTTGAGTTCTCTCTTTCAAAACGTATTTGCATATACAAAAAGTCATCTTTTCATCATAATTTTATATGGACCAATTATTATGAAGTATATACTTTGCATTTCCAATGTATTTTGTAACAAGATAAACAATATTACGTAACAAAAATAAAAGATAACTCGAAGGTACATGGTGAGCGCCGGGCGGATTATCTCTTCCGAAATATGTAATTGTTATACGTAATATAACATTGCTGAAACAAAATTATGTTATCGTAAATATATTTGTGATATAATTTTGCATAATACTTCATTATAATAACATAAATATTTATATTTATATATAGTAAATGTGTAAAATTTTGTTATTGTAACTCATACAAATAATTTATTTAGCATTCGTGGCTACTAATGCACACTCCATGTAATCCTTTATTGCACATATTGCAAATTGTGCGTGATTTTCTTTTTGGACCACCGTCCTTTCTGCTGCACACCACGCAAACTCTTTCCAGTTTTCCTGGAAGTTTTCGTACGCCTATGCGGGGCACATTTGTGGATGTTTCAGCCAATGGTGTTCTGTACATTCCTTTTTTTAATTGTAGTTGTTTTATTCTGAGCCTTTTCATATGTGGACAAGAGTAAAACATTTTTCTTCTGAGATTTTTTTTCCCGGTATGCTAATAATAATATTTCGTTGTTTCGGGCGTACTTAGGTGCGTCCTCTTGCAATTTCAGTTTAATAAACGGTGGAATATATTTTCTATTACTGCGGATTGTGCCAGTCATGTATGTCCCTTTTTCAAACAGTGCTCTTGCTAATGAAATGCTTGTAAAAAAATTGTCTCCTATCAAGTGATGTCGCCTGAGCGGCCACCATCGGGGTTTATGTTAGATTTCGGTACCTCCAAGCGATAGGAAAAAGTCGTCGTCCACAAAGAGTTAAAACGAAAAACTATTTTTTTTAATTCTCTCATGATGAAATTAGATCATTTATAACGTATTACAAATTTATTTTGAGATAGAGTTCTCCCGCAATGCGAATAGTAAAGCGCTACGAGGCGCGGGCCGATATATCGGCTCTGGCACTTCTCGCCAGTGTAGCAGGAGCCGATATATCGGCTCCCGGCACTAAAAGGGTTAACAAAAAAAGGATGCAGATTTTAACATGCATAAACAACAAAGCAATAAATTTAATTTTTCAGAAATTATTTTAGCGAACACATGGTCGAACATTTACTCCACTAGACGAATTTAATATACTCTAAATAAATAAAAATAAAGTATTTAACTTGAAATATGTTTAATATTAGTGTTCACAAATCAGCTTACAATTATGCGATGAATTTTATTGAAACATGATAAACACAAATGGGGCTTATCCGAACAACCATCACAAAATGTTACAACTTTTATAGTATAATTTTACAGTAGAAAGAAACTGGACTAAATAAATCCCAGCTTCGGTGAAGCAGTAATTGTTGCATCAACGACACACGAATAGGTGTCTGATCGAAACGCGATATGTGCCATTAAAGTAAATTGCAGTGAAAGAAATGACTACCACACTGCATATACATTCCCGTCCATAAGTATCCGGACACCTATCAAATTCATGTAAATACTGTATTTATGCTACAATAATATACTTATTTCTCAATGAAAGCAATTTTTATTGAACGTTTAGTTATAGTAGAAGATATAGAGAACATAGTATAAACAATTCTTCCCACCAAACGACATAAAATTGTTTAAATCTTCTTTTCATCGATATGTCCTCCCCGTTGCGAAATAACCACTTGCACTAATCGAGGTAGTCTTGCGACAAGTTTTTGCAGTGTTTCTGTTTTAATTTCTCCCCAAATTGTTTTCAACATTGTCCACAATTGTTTTTCACTTTTTGGGCACTTGTCTCTCACTTGTCTATCCAATTTGTCCCACAACTTCTCAATTGGATTAAGGTCCGGCGACTGTGGGGGCCACTGCATAATTTTCACTTCCTTTCTTTCTTCTAGTTCCTTTAAATAGTTTTTACATATTTTTGCACAGTGTTTTGGATCATTATCCGGCATAAACACAAAATTATTTCCAATAAGTCTTTTTCCTGAGGGAATCGCATTGTCTTTTAGAATATTCAAATATTGTTCTTTTCGCATTATTCCTTTCACTTTCACTATATCGCCCACATTATTAGCCCCAAAACAACCCCAAATCATAACTACACCACCACCATGCTTGATTGTAGGCACAACACAGTCTGGAAGAAATTTTTCGTTGACTCTTCGACGAACGAAAGTGCGCCGCTTGTTACCAAATACTTCAAATTTGGATTCGTCTGTCCAAAGAACTTTTTCCCATTGGGAAATGATCCAGTTGCATGTGTTGTTCCACAGCAACATCAAGATTAAAGGACAAAATAATAAATCCACAAAAGAAACTAAATTTAAGAAATATTTATGCGAATTCCGCAAATACGTAAGTGTCCGGATACTTATGGACGGGAGTGTACGCCCCACGATACAATAAGCGCTGTATACATAATATTAAGATGCCCACAATTAACTACATAATAAATGTTTTAAAAATTCTTCATTTTACAATGAGAATACCCAATGGCTTGAACGGAAAGTTCAGCGTGAAGTGTATACGTGTTAAGTGTTAATCCTTTGCACTCGGCTGTCCCCTCTCATGGGACATCGTAATCCTAGCATATGATAGTTTCGCAAATTTTCAGACTTTAGTTCAGACCCGGACGTTAAATAGTCATATATGTAAATTTTAATATACGACTTAACTAAACTAAATGAAGTTTAATATACGTGAAACATGGTAGATATTTCGAATTTGAAAATTTTTGAAGTTAGTATCATTAAACGACTAACGGTCACCTCTTGAATGCAAAGGGTTAATACAACTATAAAAACAGGGCACACGAATTTTCAGTAGTCGCCAAAATAAAAACATTAATGAATTTTAGATTATGTAATGCCGCGTGATGAAACCAATCGAGCGGAACTAGCGACCCCCCCCCCTCCTTCTTTTCAGCTCACAACAGTACTTACAAAGTTCAACCGCATAACCTCTTTGCGCTGTACGTATTGTCCCCAGTTGGTAAAAGTTAACATGAAAAACGGTACAGAGGCAAGAGCGATACTTCAACTGCACAGTCCAACTGTTTCCATCGCGCAATATTACACGGTACAGTTCGTTGACGTTATCATTTTAACCGATAATAAAAAGACTCGCCTCCTCTTTTCATAATTGTATCTAAAAACATGGTCCTGGTTATAAGCGGTCAGACTCGTATTTCTTCCGGGTACCAGCTTACCAGTCGAGAACAGTATTACATCAGGTAACGCTAATGCCAACGCAGCAATACGTCAACTTTAAGGGGTTATAACTTCAAGTTATATCTCGGGAATCAGCTTATACAAAAAGAACATTTAACTAGAGTTTCGGAAACGATTGGATACCAGCTGTAACGATATATAATAAGAAATATGGATTCTAGTTTAAAAATTCCAAGTTGACCTTTGTGCGTTTTCTCAAGGTCATTGCAAAATCAAATAAACAGCATGATCTTTGGTACCGTATACCTTACATCTACATCTTTTCATACGTTTTGTATCTTTTGAAATACATAGCTTGGGAAATTAAAGTGAGACAACCTGTGTATTATACTAATATAATACAAAACCAAATTTATATTCTTTGTAAGTTAACGAAATTAATTATTTTTAAAGCTTGTCTTTATCGTATGCGAAGTAGAGACTTACAGCTCTGCATTAAAACAATATATGTTCTTATAAGTTTCTTAGTTGCATTATTTCTGGTCATTAGTTAGTTCTCAAATTTAGCTGTTATTACACTACACAGCATACTGTCTTAAAAAGACATGTTTAACTTTACTACTGTTTTAATATACTTCCTACAGATAAGCATATCATTTAAGTCCTAATAACCCGATGAACAATCTAAAAGTAATATAGAATTTATATAATTAATACGCTTCAATAACTAAACTGCGAATTTGTACATGTGAATTCAGAGAAAACTTTAGCATACCTACCAAAACAGACTAGAATGCACTTATGTTTAATTCATTTCTTTATTTACATCAGTTTACATAAATTTTCGTAAAAATACACAATCTATATATAGCATGCAAACAAATTAATATCTAGTCTATGAATATAAATACGTATTTACCTATTTAAACCTAATCGATCGAGTCACGTAAGCAAGATTAAAACATCCAGGAAAGGTCTTTGTACTGTTTAATTAATTATAAGATACCGATCTTCTCCAGAACTTTGACTTATCGTTAATGCTACCTACTTAGGAAGACTTATCTTCGCGGAAGTAACGAGTATGAATTAAAGGAAAGGCTTAGCCAGACAGGTACTTAAAAAAAAAAGTCTAGACCCGACGTTTCAGGGTTTCTAGGATTGTCGAAACTCTCTCTCGATGGTGTACAAGCGTGATGCCCGTGTTTCTGGAGCCGATCCGCTATGGCAATCAGCACAAGGTCTCCGGACCCGGTTTCCTCCTTTCTTCTCTCTTAGTCTCCCTCTCTCTCTCTCTTTCTCTCTCTGTGTTTCTCTGCTCTGTTCTTCTCAGCTATAAGGCGCACAGCGTCGTTCCCTAACCCGGCCAGAAACACCTCGACCCGTTCTAGGACGACCTAACGAGGCGCGATAGAATTAATGCGAAGCCCTACTTCGCGACCGATGCACCCGCTGCCGTAGTTTTTCCTTTCCTTCGCGCGTTTAATTACCTGCTAGAAGAAACGGCTCTCTAATGAGGCCGCTCTCGATTCCGCATTGCCGGCGCACGCCGCTAACTAATTTCGATACTCGCTGAATACCCAGCAATTTTTACCCCAATTCGGATCCTGATCGTGTTAATTAACCTAGGAACTTCAAACAACTCGTTCTTCTGTCCGTTTTAACCCTTTTGCTACAACAGACTTTGCTGCGGAATGATTATACGGATTAGAGGAAGTACAATACCGACCGCTCTAAGTTTTACTATCTTGGGTTAGAATGAACAAAATTAAAATTTTTTTAAAGTAATTTGGTGTCTAAATAGTATTTAATGAAAAAAGATAAAATGTTTTTGTAAAATTCAACAATGAGAATTAAAAAAAGTTATAATCTGAACGAAGTAAAAACTTGTCGTTCAGCACCGACCACATCAATTTTTTTTTAGGTTTAGCTAATTAAGATATTAATAAAAGGACATTGAAATATTAGAATAACATTCAAGCTTTATTTTTGGATATGTCACAAATAAAATAAAGAATATTTTCTTGATTTATGCAGTCAATATGCCCAACTTGCACATTCGGTGCATTGCACCTAATCTTCTTCGAACGTTTCTTTACAAATAATGTACTGGGTGACTTCTTTTTTCAAATCAAGCTTTCTATTTATAAAATTATTTTCTTTTTGATTCATCTCTTCCTCCAGTTTCGTTTTCCTTCTCTTTTTTTTTAATTTACTTATCAGCTTTTTTCCCTCTATTTCTCTTGTTCTTTTTTTTACTTTTTTTGTTTCTCTTTCAACTTTTCTTTTATTTGCATTTGTTACTTGAGGTACCAATAACTTATAACTATACTTACGAATTATACTTACAAATAAAGAAAATTTTGTCGATCCTAGTTAGGTCGATACTGTACAATAGACACGTGAAGACATTTTGGATCATATTGTATCAATGCGCACAAAAAAATACCAAATAAAGGTTTTAAGTTATTCTTAGTAGGCTAGAGATAATTATAAGAAAAAAATAAAATCATTTACTTACATGAGAAGTAATATATGATCCTTAAAAAATAACTTTCAACGCACGGAAATAGTAACGTGAATGTGTATCGCTACATAAAATTGAGAAACAGTGGAGGAACGCTATGATTTCGAAGTATGTTAGATAATTATGTAATAGTTATTTATTTCTGTCTGCAAAGTTCTCTCATATAGCAAGGAAAATGAATACTAAGTTTGTTCGGTTTTGTAAACTGGTTGGTACTGTATGACTTTCCCCTATATGTGCAAAAGTTACTTTTTATCAAAAAGATTATTAAGGTACCACAAGAGCATGTATTTTGCGTTTTGCTATTCAAGTATATTTACAATTTTATATCGATTAATACTTTTGTTATTTTCAGATCAGAGATTATCCTCCATGTTTTCTTTAAGACGTGATGTATGTCATTTTTCTTTATTCTTACATCTTAAGTTTATTGATATTATAGAATAAATATACAAAATAATATTCACAACATAATGAACAGATAAACATAATGAATATAAAGATAAATTCTTGAGAAATGATAATCCTTATTAATTTATTTCCAAAAGCTTTAACTACTACATACTACGTTAGAAAAAGGGAAGAACAATAATTTTATATAGATATTTAGTTTTAGAATCACAATTAAACTGTAAAGGATGGAATGCTATCTAAATCAAACAGTTTGGTACGTCACAGAATACACTGTTACATTAATCAACCAATATTCACCAATACATGCGTACTTCCTCGACACATTAATAGTCAATATTGTACCACTGCAATATCATGTGTGCCTGGCAAAATTTCATTACCACGAAAGGTATACGAATTATTATCACCCTTTATTACTGTATATTTATATTAAATTACGTTTGAATCGCTAAGATAAAAAATTGAGCAAATATAAATTGGAGTGTAACATGCAATTGTGTAAGAGATGCAAATAATTGAACAGAAGAAAAATAAAACACATATAATATTACAAAATTATGTAGATGTGTAGTAGTTTGAAAGAAATATTAAAAGAAATATATGTATAGCATTACGGTATAATATTAATGTGATCCATTATACTAAAATATTTGTGTAGTTAAATTAGACAAGTGCATTTAAAATATACGTATAATACACACATACCTTTCTGACTTTAATAAGAAAATTTATAAGTTACTTCAAAAAATGATTTAGTATATAAGGTCACTACGAATCATAATTCAACCAGAAAGATATCATTACTCTTAATTTCTACGCATCACAGATTACTGTGAAATAAAATTCCTCATTCACATATTGCTATGTAATTATAAACTTCTAAAAATATAGTTTTGCCCTAATTGATTGTTAAAGCGGAAAAAAGTATGACTTAGTACTTAATATCTGTATTGTAACATTAACAATACTGGCAATTTTACAGATACAAATATTTGCTTTATTTGGAAATTTTCGATCATTGTTAATAATTATAATGCCACTCACAAATTAAGCAACAATGACCATTATCGTTTTCTTAAGAGCTGAGAAACTAGTATGTATGAAAATTTTCTCTCTGTTACTTAAACTATAAGCAAGTAAATAAAGTGTACTGTGCTATATTGTAAATAACAATTTATTGCATCTATAAGGAGTTACCTCTAACACGACGTACGGGTTTTTTAATTATTTACATCTATCTGACAACAAAAGCACTTGAACGGAAATTTATTGTACCTGGTGTACAATAGATAACAGTAACACAAATTTTTAGAACAGTTTATCATGTCAAAGTCAAGGTTTCCATAGATTTTTTTCTTATCGTATCATAAGTGGCATCAAGATGTATTTAAAACACATTACGCACAAAAGAAATCAGTTTATCATATTTAATTATTATTCTAATAAAGATTATATTTAATACGATTTACCCACTAAGTGCATGGTTCTTACAAAATTTGAGAACAATTAGTCAAATATTTCGAGGAATAAGAATCAAGAAATTGTTAATTTTCTTGTGCGAATATGGTCGCTTAAAACAATTTTTAACCCAGGTGAAACTGAAAACAGAATAAAGGCGTGAAGGAATTTCTTTTTCCGGTCGTCATTTCAATGGAAACTTCAATGGATACTTCAATGGAATAATGATCCACGATTCGAGTATCAATAAGATTTACGACGTTGGTCGAAGAACGTGGGAAGGTATTCCGGACGAGAGAAAGTGTCTAGCAATCGTGAGTTTAATAACTAGAAACTGGTTGCACGAACGGAGAAGTTCTCAATTAACTGTTTCGAGGAGCTCTCGAAATTCGTTTCACGGCTTGCAAAAATGCGAACCGAAATAATTAGAGGTGGATAAGTTCAGGGGATTGCGAAGGTTCCCGATGACGATGACGAAAGAAAACGATTCGAAAGGTTACGGTATCCCTGACCAACGTTAACGGCGTGGCGCGACGTTCCAACTCTTTCAAGTGTCCGTGTAACCTTTCCCGCTCGAACCTTCAAGGCGATTCAGCCACAGCAATTGCACAAAGCCAGGATCGTTCGCGACATGCAATGGTATGGAAGAAGAAAAGAGGCATCGAAATAAATTACATTTAAAAACGTAATCACTAACATGTTTCTAACATATTCCTTTTTCTTGAAAAACGTGGTTGTACTTTGTTATTTTAAAAGTACAAAATTTGGATGTAACAAATAACAACAATCAAAATTATAAGTCAATATAAACACTTTCATGCTTTAAGAAAAATTATACACTGAGGAGCATAACTATAGCACCACCCCCCTTTTTGAGTATTTCGGACTTTTGGATAGGAATTCCAAAAAATCGATTACATGCGGTGAAAGGGTATGATAAACAACAAACATCAGAAAAGTTTTATTGTAATTTTCTGTCGATACGAACGATATATTCAAATAAACTGATTTTTGTATCGTTACACAACTATGGTACCATATCATTAAAGATACAATTATAAATTACAAACAGAAAAGAATAATTGATAAAAAATACAATTAATAATTTGTAGGTTCACCTCTTTTTGTTATAACCTGAAAAATGCGATTTGACATACTCTCAGTCAGCTTCTGAAAAGTTTCCTCGCAGATTTCATTGCTGACCGCAATTATCGCATTTTTCAGTTCTACGACGTTTTGAAACTGTCGATTTTCTGTATAAACCTTCTTTACAATTATGCTCTAGACGTTTTCCATTGGATTTTGGTCAGGAGAACACGCTGGCCATTTGAAAACATTAATCCCGTTTGTCTGAAGCCATGCCATCGTTCTGCGACTGGTGTGTATGGCCGCGTTATCTTGTTGGAACGTCCATTTCACAGTATTATTTTCATTAATAAACGGCAATAAATTATTTTGTAGTATGCTGATGTATTCTGTACTATCCATCCGTTTTGACGGAAAACTCAGTTTCAACATGCCATTTATGCAAAATGCCCCCCAAACCGTTACGCTACCATCACCGAAATTCCTTTTTGAAAAGAACCACGGTTCTTTTCGAAAATCTCGCCAATATGTATTGTAACAGATATTTACACTAAACTTATTATTTACCATACCCTCTCACCTCATATGTTTGATATTTTTGCATTCCCACTCATAAGTTCGAAACACTCAAAATAGGAGTGGTGCTATAGTTATGCTCCTCAGTGTAGCTTATCTGTAAAAAACATGTATTGGGTTGTCCGGAAAATTCGTACCGATTTTTGATAGATGGCATAAGGACAGGTCTAAATATATTAGAATGATTGAGAACAAATAATACGTGTACATATCGTAACAGACAATACTTCAGGCATATTTGAAACAAAATTTAGGCCCGATACGTTAATTTTTGTCAGTTTTATACGCCTTTGAGTAAAGAAGAATACGAAGTGCATTTTAGGCGTTTAATACTTTTCATTCACCGGAAAGGCAAAAATGCCAAAAAAGCGGCAAATAAGATATTCGCTGTTTCTGGTATCTTTTTCGATCATTACAAAATTCCTTTGATGAAAAAAGCTTCAACTCCTTCGACGAGATAAAAAAACATTACGTAAAAAAACTTTTTGCTGAAAAATCTCAGAGATTCTGGAAGGATGGAATTTTCAAGTTGCCTGAAAGATGGACAAAGGTTGTATAAAGGAATGGCACCTATATAGTTTAATACATGTATGCTAAAGTTTTAATCCCCTTCAATCGCGCTTTAATCCTCTTTCAAAATCGGCATGAACTTTCCGGACAACCTAATACCTTGTAGTAAGTATAAAGTTATTTAAATTTATTACTCTCTGATCCTTTAAATAGTATCGATATGCCTATTTTATTGTTTAGAACTGTTACGATCCATCTTGGCGGAGTGCTTATTAACTTGTTGCAATAATTTTTCACATTATACCTATACTTCGTTCAGCGAAAAGCCTAAACAAACGCTCTATATCTTTGTCCTTATTTCTCAAGTGCTTATGTTCACGGACAACTCTATCATACCTACGTATAGATAGCATGCGATGATATATTTCTTGCCAATTCTCGTTGATCAAAGTGTAAGTCAGTTTTATTCGAATGTTGTCCTAACGGTTTATAAGTGAACTTGTTACTCTCCATTCTTCAATTTTTGTAACCGATCTGTTCAGTATGCTACAGATGTTTGATACAGTTAAGATCAGGAAATTGTAATAGCATCATAAACGTAAAATTATCTATATGAACAATATAAATTACTGTATATGGTAGAAACCTTATGAAAGAATTCAAATCCCTGCTTTAATAACTAAAAATATAATCGTACACATTGTTCTCAATTAGAAAATTCATGATGACATCTTTTTTGATTTCTACTGACTGTAGAATTATATTAAAATTTTAAATATGATATCTCACCACAAGAATAACGAATGGCAAATACAAAAAATGTAAAAACTAACAGGAAGTATTTTTGCTTTATAAATTGAAACAGTCACAGTCGGCCAAAAGTTTGGAATCACTTTCAGAGATACAGTCACGTCAAATTTTTCAACAATTTTTTGTCAGTTTCAAATTAATATTGTCAGTGTTAACAGTAGTTTCCTTTTCTTTTCCTTGTTATTAGTTAATACCTTTTTTTAACTCATGCATTTCTTGAAATCCCAAGGTGATTTCCAAACTTTCGGCCAATAGTGTAAATAGGTACGTATAGCTACATGTAAATAATTTGTGTAAGTTATGCTCTGATTTTCATTTAACAGTAACTTAATATTTAAGACTGCCCTCGCAAAAACATCCGGTATAAGAACAAATTTGCAGATTCAAAATTATAAATGTTATCAAGAGAATATTATTAACACTTAGCCAACCGAATGGGAAGATCTTCCATCTTTTCCTCAACATAGCAGTGCCATTGATTCTATTTACTTTTGTTATTAGTTGGTCCTGAGGTAGTGTTGAATTTATTAAAAATTGTACTTTGGAGAATTTATGAACAATACTGGTTTAAGACCAACTAATAACAAAAGCAAATAGAATCGATTGCAACGCTTTGTTGAGGAAAAAATGGGAGATTTCCCCATTCGGTCGGCTAAGTGTTAATATAACAGTGTTATTAGTAGAGCGTTATTACAATAAGGATGTTAGTAGTTCGTTCGTCATTATTACAATAAGGATGCTAAAAAACCATTTCATGAACACGTATAAGCAAACTTTCGAACGGTGGTGTACATTAACGCATCTATACTTTAATCCCGTATAATTTTTAGTACACACAGATATCAGTATATACATATATTAAAGCTCTCTCTCTATATATCTCACATAAATATACTCGAATCCAGTAGTACATACGCATTATCACGTACACTAAATTTAGATTATTGAGTTATATTTACACAAAACACGATATTTCTTTGTTACTGTTTATTTCACTGAAAGAGAAATGTTTCACTCAAATGTATACCATAGACTACCAGATCACACGTATGATCTAAAGTCAAAAACGATAATCATCCAACCGCAAATTTTCTAAAGCGAGCATGGGGTCCTACGCCCTAAAACGTTCTACTGAGAATGAAACTCTTTATAATTTTTGACAAATCAAAGCAGCTTAGAAGGAGTACAATGTGTAATGACAATAAGTGATTTTATCGCCTCTGTTGCTCCATTTCCTGCAGAAAAGTTCCTATACACCTTCGTAGTAGTAGCAATTTAACCCTTTCCACTCGTATGTTTCAGCGTATGCGACATCACAAGTTTTACCGTGGAATTTTCATTTTTTTTAATTATGCTCATGAAATGTTACAGTTAAGTATGCTAATAACGTATTGGAAAAGTTTTGTTTTGGTTGAATAAAAAGATAAATTCCGAGTTGGCGGTAATTCATGGTCATATTAAATTCGAGTGCAAAGGGTTAAATATTCGAGATGCGCAAAATAATGTGCTAATTATATGGGAGTTTTTAGTAGAGATACGATTTGACGTCTTTAAATTTTATCTGACTACGTTGGTCGGTTTTATCTCACTTGAATAAATTATCCGAATAAAATTTTGTTACATGTTTTGTAGCTTTAGTTGTTTTATTGCTTCAAATATGTTTTACTAATACTTCACAGATCATTCGAATAAAATTTTATTTGAATAATTTATTCGAGATGTTATTCGAACAATATATTCCCAACTCTGTGGTCTTAAGGAAGGTATGTATTATAATGAATAACAATTCATTGATAAAACCTATACAAAGATTGTTAGACCCTTGCGCTGCATACGCGGCCAAGGTCTCTCAACGGGGAGAGCCTCTTCCGTCCCACAAAACAACAGCGGGAAGTTTCCATTGGGACATTTACGACATGAGCGTGCCGGTAGTGCTATTTTTGAGGATTAAGACATTTTAGCCTTTTCTTTACCTTTTTCGTCGAACTTTCATAACGTCCACTGAGGGACAATAGCTTTAATTTCTAAGTCAACCGTGGTTCCTCAATAGCAAAGAGCATGTCGTAAACAAGGGACCTCCAGTAGGCCCGGCGCCCAGCCGACACCCGCACTTGAGAGGCACATGGGCCTAGAGGAATTTCCCCTTCGTTGCCTAAATTCGGGAAACTTCCCGCTCCGAGTGGCTCACCCCACCCTCGTTCTCGAAACGCGTGCTAAGGGCACAAGAACGGGGGTTGGTGGCACTCAGGGCATACGGCTGATTGGAGTTTTGACTTTTTGGTTCTAACCAATTAGCGTATCGCCTTGAGGTATGGAGGAGTGACCAGTGGAACTCCTCCATATAAAACTGAGTCACTTCGGCGCCGGGATATAGTAAGAAATAGTAAGATCACATTCATAGTAAGATCATAACAAGATACATAGTAAGAACATATTCAGATAGTAAGAACATAGTCAAATAGTAAGAACATAGTCAAATAGTAAGAACATAGTCAAATAGCAAGATACATAGTCACATAGTCTCATAGTATCGGAGTCTTATAATTTGAACTTGTTAGTCGGCACACCACGTGCAAGCTCACCCGGAACTCGAGCGATTTTACACATCGGTAACAATCGTGGAGTCCTAAACAAAGATATTAATTTGCTTCAAATATCACTAGCTGTAAGTATCTGCGATCAATTAGGAGATTCTCACGATGCATAACGTCGTTGAATCGTAATCCTGTTAAGGTAATAAAAAACAGAAATTTTGTTGGAAATGTAACGTCTAAAGAATTCTAATTTCTAGAAATGACCAACTCTTTCATTGGTCTTTAACACGTTAAGCGCCACGAGGGGCGCCATGGGGCTATGGGGGTCAGGTTACGCCCAGATTGGTAGAAATACATGATTTGGAAAAACGTCAATACTTATCAATTTTTCATTATTACCATCGTCAATGCAATGGTGTGACCTAAATTAATGCAGTATAAACCTCTAAAAATAGTTACGTACTGTAACTTATTTGTTGTAGGTAATATTTCAACAGTATATGTATCGTATAATAAAACATTTATCGTGGCGCTGCGGGCAAACCCTGTAAAACTGGTGTGGCATTCAACGTATTAATTAAATATAATCGAAAAATTACACCAATCTTTAATTGAAAATTTGTGACAAATTCCTGTAAATGGACCATTTATTTTGAAAGCGGTGCAAGTTCATTTAAAAAAAAGGGATATCACGTAATTTATGCTTAATTCAGTGTAAACTTTTTATTTATAACTAGTTAGTACCTAATTTCTTAAAAAATGTCCATACTTTGTCTAATTTAAAATTGGCCGGTAAAAGAAATTGCGTAACTATTGATTATGAAAGTGGTGTAAGTCCAATTTTTATGAACAGATGTCAGGAATTACGAAAAAAGAATTTCCTGTACACGCCACAGGATTATCATGATGTCATAAAAGAATATAGACAACATAATTGTTGCTATTATATATATATATCTTTATTATAATTGGTTAAATATTAATACAAAGTAAATTGCGTATATATATTTCCATAGATGACTCTTAGACAGTGCAGTATACATGAAACGTACTAACATCAATCTTAATTTAAAAAGACACAAAATCTACAAGACTCAACCATAATTACACCGTTGCTGCATTCTCACAACTAGAAGGAAAAGGAGCACTAAAAAACAAAAGACAAGCGGTCTCGCGGCATCACGCCGCGTCCTCACAGCCTTACACACCATTGGCTGTACATAATACGTATCCTCCTTTTTCCTTCTTTTTCTCTTTTTCACCAACAATAATAAATTCATTTTACATGAAATGAAACGAAAGGATTTCGTTTCAACAAAAAATCTACAGAACGCAGTCAAAAAACAGATAAGCAAAAACACTAATGGAGAAAAAGTAAATTGGCTGCAAATATGTTGAATGAGTGTACGCACCGATTTTACCGATGGCGTCTTGCCGTTCGCCAACTTAATATTGAACGACTGATTCTAATGTGGTGTTACGTGCTTCGCGGCGTTTTACCGTACCGAATGATGTACGTTTCGATTGTTGAGGGGCACCGAACGATGTGCCAATGGCTTGATATCGATGTGCCATTAACGGATTGCGACTTGTTGTACTTTTTCTTATTCTTACTACTTTTCTTATACTTGTTATCCTTACTGCTCGCGACGCCGAAGTGACTCGGTTTTATATGGAGGAGTTCGACTGGTCACTCCTCCATACCTCAAGACGATACGCTAATTGGTTAAAGTCAAAAAGTCAAGACTCCAATCAGCGTATGCCCTGAGTACCACCTACCCCCGTTCTTGTGCCCTTAGCACGCGTTTCGAGAACGGGGGTGGGGTAAGTCACTCGGAGCGGGAAGGTTTCCCGAATCTAGGCGACGAAGGGGAAATTCCGCTGGGCCCTATGTGCCTCTCGAGTGCGGTGGTCGGCTGGGCGCCAGGTCTATTGAAAGTCCCTTATTTACGACACGGGCTTGGCTATTGAGGAGATACGGTTGACTCGAAATTAGGACTTTTGTCCCTCTGTGGACGTTAAGAGGGTTTGAAATTAACCAGAAATACGCGACGGATTCTTTGTCCTCAAAAATAGCATTACCGGCACGTTCATGTCGTAAATATGCCAAGGAAAACTTCCCGCTGTTGTTCCGTAGGACGGAACAATGAGGTTTCTCAAAAGTGCACCATATACCATTTTCTATAAAACATCGATGGAGAACAAAGAATGTAAGACTAAGTTTATTACACATCCGGGAAGACCGCCAAAATTTGAAAAAATCACCCTGGCGCGTTTATATCACAATGCTAGGCTTATTACTTATGAAAAATATAAGGATATGAATCAGTTATTATCCTATATATTTCCTGTGCATCATGAATATTTTAAAACACAGCTACAATAAGATATGTTAATTTTAACAATATAATTAACGTTTAAAATTAAAAATACTACTTCTATTTTATATCTTGTTATTATTTGTAAACAGAATTGTATTAGTATAAAATATTTTAAATGATATCTGATTTTTTAAAATTGAAATTAAACGATTTTTACAATTGACTAATTTTGAAAGTGGTGTAAGTCCATTTACAGCCCGTAAATATACATTATTTTAGTTACATTCGTCTGATATAAATTTCTATAATCAAACTACACATCGATAAATCAATAAAAACATTGCCAGACTTGATATAATTAATCTATATTTTTTTATTGCGAGATATGCTAACCTTTAATTTTTTCGAAACTCGAGAAAATGGACTTACACCACTTTCAAAATAAACGGTCCAAATAGTCCGGCCTCTTTTATTTTTTGTATACATTTTGATGATAACTCAACAAACCAACGACATACAGTGGCTCCAAAAAGTATTCGTACACTACATTTCAAGGAAATTCACCTAATCCTGAAATAATGGGTTATACATGGAGTAATTTTTTTTCTCGACGGGAATTCTTTTTGAGAGGTTAAAAGTCAGCCTCAAAGTTTTAGCGATTCTTCACGCTTTGAATACAAGTTTCTCTGGAATTTTTTTCTATGACTGAGTGATAGAAGATTAAAAATTGAATATCTTTTATCTGAAAGGTTTTGCTTTATCACACATCATTACAAAATTATATTTAAAATACGAGAAAAACTATTGAAACCATTAACGTTGTTTTCACCTCCTTAAGGTGGTATTTCAATGAAAGAAAAAATTAATCCATACATATACTATTACGTTCCATATATTTACAAAATTTTATTCAAAACTTTCATTGAAATCAGAACTTTAAGGTTAAATGAATTTATTTGTAACACAGTGTACGAATACTTTTTGGAGCCACTGTAAGTGTTATCGAATAATTCAAAAATTAAGTAATACACAAGTACTTGATATGCGTTATACGCGTTTTCTTAATACCCCATATAAAATCATGTCCTCTAAAAGAAAGTTTTCGTTTCACCATCGATTCATTCGGAGAACGCTCGGCTCGCATGCGTGTCGTGTCATCGTCATACATGCGAGTGCGACTCGCCAAAGAGGTCAATGCCTCGGCCCATTCTCGTTTATTCGCAGCAGCGTTTCCTCTTCGTATTCAGAGGCTTCCGCACTTCCCCTTGTCAGTCTTCCTGACCACGGAAATCAAACGAATCTCTCCGAAGAAATCTATTAGATTCTCCGTAAGTTCGTGCGGTTTCCATATGGTAATGAGATTCTTTCGATAACAATTGCCTGTCGATATTATTATCATATACGATTCAATAGCTTTTCTTTTAAGCATAGGTTCAAAATCACATCGACTTCGAAGTCTCTAGCGACTTATTGGACTTTCTCCTTTATATTTCGTCAAATAGAAGAATTTCTTTTAGGTAACTGATAACGTTTTTTTGGTGTTTCTGAGAGATCAAAGCCGATGTTTGGGTTTAATCCACATTTTCTTCTTTAGCTTTGGTATTGTTTGCATTCATATAACAGGTGCTTATTTTCCTAGAAGTTCCTGTTTCGTGTTAGTAACAATAAAATTGTAAGTTAATAATTATGAAGCCTCTGTTGAAGAAAATCCAGTATACTCAACATGCATTACTCTACGAGTTTCACTGTAACTGTAAAGATGCTCAAACCATCCAAAATATTTATGAAGAATATGTTTCTACGAGAACGGTACAAAAATGGTCAGCGCGATCTAAGAGTAGTTTTTCTTCAAATTGTCAGCAATAATTGAAAAATTGGCTAACGAAATTGATTTCAATCAAAGAACCCTTACATTTTTCAAAAATATAATTTTTCAAAATTACCGAGGCATTGAAAAGAAGTCATTAGGTGCGGAAAATAAAGAAGTTAAATAAATAGATTAAATACTATTAAATATTTGTAGTAAAATAAAAATTCGACATTTTCAAGAAACCGTATAAACTGATTAAACAACCTAATACGCGCATATGCGATTATACATATTCTTTTATATTAGAGAACACCTTTGTCATCCTTGTTTCTGCGAGCACGACCAACACGCTATAAACTCACTCGACACATGCATGCTTGTGCACCATTCTATAAAACTTTCCTCGTACGAGTTACGGTGGATATAGTGTACCAGATCGTTTTGAACCGCGACCTAGGTTAATGGAAATTGTTCTTGGGATTTTTTCTGCTCTACAGAACATTGTTCTGCGTGATGTATGCATGGTAATCCCGTGTGCATGTAGGTACGTCTGAGCGTATCGGGTAATCGTGAGCTACTTCTTAATGGAATTGGGTCAAGTACCTGGGAATCGAGACTTGGAGAACGCGAGAAGGATTTCGAGCTGTGACGATAATTCGGGGATCCGGAAATAAGAGCATGTTTAACCCTTTCGCGCTCAAGAAACGATCATCAATTTCCACTTGATATTAGTTTTGCAAATTTTCGGATGCAACAGGTTAAACAATAAAATTTGTAAATTTTATTCGTTGTAAATAAAATTCAATCCAAGCATATTTTAATACTCACACGTGAACATCTTTTAAGTTAATACTTGAGCTGGGAGTACGTGTTTAAATCAAGTGTAAAACAAAAACAGTAGTGTTTTATTAACCCTTTGCACTCGAGAGGTGACTGTTAGTCGTCTAATGATACTAACTTAAAAAATTTTCAAATTCGAAATATTTACTAGTATTCGCCTATATTAAACGGCATTTACTTTAGTCAAGTAATATACAGGTAGCCCTCCTACAACACGGGATCCTATAACACGGTTTCGCTATAACACGATAAGAAAATTGCAAAAATCTTTGTACAACACTGTACTTTTACAGCTGCGACTTCTTAACTGTTTAGTAAATAATTTAACTTTAAAAAAAATTACAAGAAGACCTAAGATTAGCTGAAAATCTCGAGTTATTTTTCTTGAATGCAGACCTTTCCGCTGAAAGAAGCCGAAAATTCAAAAGGGAGTTGCAAAACTGTTTAGCTCCATACTGAGAAATTTATAATAACCTAGTAAGAACCAGCAAGTAAAATGAAATTACAGATTCTTTTAAAGGGGAAAAAGATGTAAAAACTTTAAATGAAAAAAAAGTTCTGAAAGTGAAGGTGATATCGTTCCACCAAAAAAACATTTTCGGTTGATTATACTAAGCAGTGATGACGAAGTAATTTACTAAATTAAAGTTGCATTAAATTAAAATATTTTTGTTTTGTGTTGTAAAAATATTTATATTTTTAATAAGTTTTCGGAACGTAACCCCTCTTTTTGTACAGGTAGCCCTCCTACAACCCGGCATCCTATAACACGGTTTCGCTCTAACACGATTCATAAATTGTAGGGACCCTCCTACAACACGGCATTCTATAACACGGTTTTGCTCTAACACGATAAGAAAATTGCAAAAACCTTTGCAAAACGCGGTACTTCTAGTATAAACGAGGATTGCCGTCTTAATCGTTTGAGTTAATAATTTAACATTGAAAAAGTTACAAGAAGGCCTAAGCTGAAAATCTTGTCATTTTTCTTCACCTTCCGCTCAAAGAAGCCGAAAATTCAAAAGGGAGCTGCAAAACTGTTTAGCTACATATCGACAAATTTACATTGACCTGGTAAGAACCAGCAAGCAAAGTGAAATTACAAATTTTTTTAAGAGGGAAGAAGATGCAATAATTTCAAATTAAGAAAGAAGTTCTGAAAGTGAAAGCAATATCGTTACACCGAAAAAACGTTCTCGGTTGATTATACTGAGCAATGACGACGAAGAAATTTATTAAATTAAAGTTGCGTTAAATTAAAATAATACTTTTGTTTTTTCTTTGTTTTGTGTTGTACATACATTTATATTTTTAATAAAAATTAAGTTATTTGTGTAGAATTAGAAAAAAAATTTGTTTTTAATAAGTTTTCGGAACGCAACTCCCATTTTTGTACTGGCTCTAGGTCGCATACAACACGGTTTCACACAACACGGCATTTTCTGGGAACCTATCTATCGTGTTATAGGAGGGTTACCTGTATTGGCTCTGAGTCTCATACAACACGGTTTCACACAACACGACATTTTCTAGGAACGTATCTACCGTATTATAGGAGGGTTACTTGTACTAAAATTTACATATATGACTACTTAACCTTTGAGATTGACTAATAAAGAAATTAACTAAAGTCTGCAAATTTGCGAAAGTATCATTTGGTGACTAACAGTCACCTCCCGAGTGCAAAGGGTTAACAATATAACAAATATGACAAAATAATGAACGTAGTCGCACGGACCTGAATAAGTTGTTGCTGACTATGATGACTGTGATGACTAAGTTCCGAAAAACTGTCTTTTTATATCGTAGCCCCCCGCCAAGGGCTGTCTGTACTTTAGGTGGAGGTGGTGGCAACCTGGAAATTGTCGAAGAAAACCTGGAACTCTGCGCGGACAAAAATGGTTAACCACTCGGACTTTTAACCCTTTCGCTACGGCAGTGTCTTCCGTAGAAGCGTCACCGCTGTACGGGCCCGCGTGCCGCCGAAGTAGCGCCACTGAACGGACCACTGCGCCGCAAAGTATGCATATTGTACTTAGGTAAACTGGTGTTCGGACGCATATCTTTCTGTGCAGACTTACCATTCTCCGGATCGTACGATACTTTAAGTGTTACACAACAACATATTTTAAGGTTTTCCAATTATTATATCAATAAAAATATATTTAAGAATTCTCAATTACACTTTACAATATCAAATTAAAATTTTCAATAATTTAATTCAGTGTGATAAATCTCAAATGATCTGAGATATCTCGCTGTTATCCTTAGCTTACGTCACTATCGAATGTTTGGAGATATCTCGGTGATATCTCAAGCTTATAATACCACCATTGTCTCTATTATTATTAACTAAGGGCCGAACAAAATTACATGCTAATATTTCACTTGTTTTAAACAAATACGAATCAACCAGAGAATGAGACAAATGCCATCGATGTGCATTATGCCTAAAGATAAAAACATCGCAGCGCTCATGATCAAGTGGTATCGAACTGACGTCGCCTATAGGCGACATCCGTACACACAGGTCGTCGCGCGGACGTCGCCTATAGGCGACATCCGTACACACAGGTCGTCGCGCGGATGTCGCCTATAGGCGACACTCGTAGCGAAAGGGTTAATGTCCGAGGCCCAAGTAAACGGAGTAATAAAGTGATTACTAGTCGGCTGTAGGCATTTCCCTAAAGCGATTTTAATTATGCTCTTTCCTTCGAGGATTTCCAAGATGCCGCCACATACTATTAGATTAGATGATGAAAAATCGCCTCTTAAGTATAAAAAGTTAATCTTAAAAAGATCAGCGGAGAGGGCTCATCGAGTTCATTAATTAGACAACGTTAATCTAGTTAACCGGAAAAACGATTTAATTCGAAAACAGATTGGAAGAACGTTGAAGGTTTTACCTCATGTTCAGCTTTTCACTAAAAAACCTCATAAATGTTAAGAAGAAGAATAAAAGTACTCCGATATCATGTTAATAGAACTGAAAAGATAGAAATTAGGAACAGTAACAGAGTAATTATGTAAGTACTTAATGCTGTCTTTCGTAATAACGTTTTTACTGGCTATTTCGCTTACACCGCAAATCCGATTTTATTAGACGTTCGCTACATAGCCTTGAACCTGAAACAGTATCTCTCGATTGAGAAAGATTAACCTGGTACAATAAAATCTCGTTTTTTCGAATACGTCAAGGGAGAAATTCTGATAATAGAAATTCGCTAACTATTCCATCCGCCTGTTTTTATTAGTTTAGGTAATAGAAACTCAACATTCAGAAAATTCAGGTGAATTAGATATTTCGTTTTTGTTCAAATATTTCTTGTTATTCTGGTAATCAACATAAGTTGCATGTACAGAGAATAAAACAGTTTAACGTAATATAGAAACAACTGTACATATTAGAAGAATGCGTTTAAATTAACACGTTGAATGCCACGTCAGTTTTACAGGGTTTGCCCGTGGCGCCACGATGAATTTTCTATTATACGATACATATACTATTATAGGAAATGTTCTATAAAATGTAGAACGGAAGATGGAATTCAGGTGTGAAAAATAAAAGTGAAACGATTAAAACTTAATAACAGTATATTTAAAACAATTTAACAAAACAACTTAAACGACTTTACAACTTAGCAATTTTAACACTCTTTCTACGTTCACAACCAAACCTTTCTGTCTTCACCGTCCAATACTTTCTGCCCCGCGCTCGCATTTTTCCCGTCATATATTCTTCCAAACACTCGTTTCCTTTCATTCTAATTGTCAACTTTGTTCACTCTACGCATTCGGTCACGACCACCCAGAATTTCTCAGTCACACTGTTTTCCGAAGTTCTCATCTTTCACGCCTTAGAAACATTCGAGCCCAACATTCTGCGTTCGCACGACAATCGCCCAACTCAAGTACTCTTCAGACTTTCCCAAACTCGCATCCGCTCGATCACATTCCTACACTATTGTAGAATTTTTCTACGGAATGACCGTTGGAAAGACATAGTATTTTTCCGTAAAATAGCCGTTATAAAGATGACACGGCTCGCCACCGTGTCGGTAGTCGATTGTTTTAGGTAAACGTGTTGCGACCTGCAAATTTGGCGGCAGTCGTCTTTTTGCGCTCCTGAGAAGAACAGTCGCGGAAAGCAGTGCCGCTCGGATTCTTGTTCTTTTTCCTGTGTGTTTTTGAATAAATCGTTAACTTTCTCGTGTATAATACTCGTGTTTTTCCCCTTCACCCTCATATCCTACACTATTGGAATATTACCTACAATAAATAAGTTGTAGTGTATAACTATTTTTAGATGTTTGATACTTCATTAATTGTTTCACACCATTACACTAACGATGGTAATAATGAAAAATCGATAATTATTGACATTTGTTCAAATTATGTTTTTCTATCAATTTGAACGCGCCGGTCAACGGTGACCCCCATTGGCAGTCAACGTGTTAAACAAACGAATGCTCGCTCTTCTCCCATTTCAGAAAAATTCAAGTAACACGAACGTTCTTTTATCGTTTGTTAATTGCTCACGAGATCAGAAGTCGAACGTGTGAATGATCTATATTCTTGCTCGTTTAGTTTACTGGATTACAATTCACACTAAACAAGCACGAATTTTGTTGAAGTGGAACGAAAAAGAACGAGTATTCGCTTGTTTATTGTTAATCTAAATGTATGACTTATGGTCATAATGAAATTAAGATGTATTGTAATACTTGCGAGTAACGATGGGATCAAGTACAATTATTCGCAATTGAACGACGATATTCAATTTAGACATTGAAACAGAACTCAATTTCCTCATTATACATAGAAAACCCGGTCAAACTTATGTATGTAAGAAAGACTGGGGCAAGTTGATACAGAAAATCTTGATCTTTGTGAAACTGAATATATACAAGGTGAGCCTAGTAACCGAATAGAACTATAAAACTGTTTCAGAAAAAAAATTGTACAGACAAATTTTGCATTACTTATAATAATAAACTTTATTCATTCTATGGAATATTTCTTTACAAATGTATCGATAATTTTTCAATACATTTTTCGTACTGTCGATGCACGTACAATTGTGTGGATATCGAGAAAACGATAATCGAGGAAAAATAAAAAGGTCAGATAGAGACGCCGATACGGATTATCCGAGGACTGAGTTTTCCTGCCAGTCCTCGCCTGGCTAAGAAAGCTGGTACACCCAGATTAACCCATTAAGTACCTACTTTTTTCTATATTGTTACACGGATTGTTTACAGAATATACACAATAAGAAACACATAAAAAATACTTTTAAAAATACTTAACCAAATAAAACTGCAAATAATTCGCTTTTATATTTGTTTTCAAATAGGAACATTGGGACTTACAAAGTAAAAAACTAATGTATTAAATACATTGATATTTAATGAGTTAAAGAAAAATACGAATAATTAGTGTTTGTCTGTAAACTGTATTACATGTCTATTTGTTGTATTAAATACACGATTCGATAGGTATATATTTGTGTTAATTAAAGGTACTTCTTAGTACACTATACTTTTTATTTTAACTTCTATTTCCAACACATACATATCATTTTTTAGCAATGACAATTTCTTTCAGACAAAACATTAGATATAAATCAATGCACGTTGACGTACAATTTGATCAGAGTAAAACGTAAAGAACTGTCTGCTTAAAATTTTAATGCAGCTAAGAATATGTGCATATGCAAATGTATGCATTAATACTAGAACCACGAAGACCGTTATTTCAACGGTTTTCAAATTTCATGCTTAAAAACTTTGATATAATTTATGTATTGTTCTAGAACTTTATGACGACTTTTAAAAAAATATAAAAACAATTACATATTCGTATTCAATTTCCACTCAGCTATTTTAAGTTCCATAATTAGTATGATCTATACCTATTTATACCAAGACCTGTCAAAATAACGGCTTTAACAATTTCAAAGTTTATAATATTTTATGGATCGTCTATGCAATGATGGACATCAATACGTATTTACATTCTTTTACACATCGCTTTCAAATATTTCCTGGAAAAATTTGAATTACATATTTCATATGAAATTATATTGATTGATACAAAACCTTAGGCAGCAGTTATAATGGGATCTATTTTATTCTAATTATGATTCAGTTTAGAACTAAAAGCTTTAACTGCTAAATGTAATTAGAACGCAATCATTATCAATTGTACTTCTGTAAGAATTATTTGAAAACCAATGTTTGCTTATGAACTGACAAATTTGGATTGGTTTCCGAAATATGGAACTCAATTTATTGATAACAGCCAAGCTTGTTACAAACTAGATCAGAGTTTAAACGTAGATGAACAACTATTTCCTATAAAGGCAAGATGCAGATTCCTTCAGTATATGCCCAATAAACCGAACAAATTCGAAATAAAGTTTTGCTTAGCTGTAGACATGCGAAGTAAATATCTTATAAATGGCTTTCCCTACTCATGCAAAGATGAATTTAGGCTATCTGGAGTACTTTTGAATGAATTTATAGTTCTGAATCTTGTAAAAAACTATGTAAATTGTGGGAGAAATATAACAAAAGATAATTTTGTTACAAGTATACAACTAACAAAGAAGGTACTGGCCAAAAAAACAAGTCTTGTTGGAACTATGCGAGCAAATAAAAGAAAATTGCCGAAAATAGCCAAAAAAGTTAGAAAAAATGACATGGTATTTTTCTCCACAAAGCTCTACAAATCAAATGATATTGTTCTAACAATTTACAAAAGTAAGTCTCGTAAAAAAGTACTAGTTCTTAGCTCTAAACATAACTTCATTAAAATTGCTACTAATCGAAAACTAATTCCTGAAACTGTCCTGTTTTACAATAAGTTTGGAGTAGATGTAATTGACCAAATGGCCCGCAAGTATACCATAAAAGCAGGGTCACGTAGATAGTCTTTGCAGATATTTTATAATATTTTGGACTTGATAGCAATCAATGCCTGAATTTTATATAAAGAGAGTAGTGATGAAAACATAACTAGAAAACAATTTTTGTTTAAATTATCCGAAGAACTCTCTAGTGAATATAGATGCTGCAGAAAAGAAGCTTCCTCTCAAAAACAAGAACGAAAAGTAATGGATTGTACTCCAGAAAACTCAAAAAAAGTGCTTGTGAACGCAAATCTTGCCAAATTCGATTGTGCAACAAAAATAGAGCGATTTGTACCTGTAATACATGCAACAAATATGTTTGTGGCAGGTGTTCATCTGAAATAGCATGTACTTATAAAATATGTGCCTCATAGTTAGATCATTCAATATCAAATGAGATATCCTATAAATGCAAATATGAACTGTTTTTGTTGGTTTTTTTCTTTAATAATTTAAGAATTATTATATTAAATGTTGTGTTTGTTAAGTTATATTCTTTTATTTACATAAACTAAGCCAAAAATTACAGTGAAAGCCATGATGATCAAAAACCCGTCAATTTGACGAGTGTGGTAAAACTAGGTATATATTTAACATCGCTTATTGTAGTTGTTATGATTATGTATTGTTATTAGTATCATTAGGATTAATATTATTATTATTGTTATTATTGTAGGATTCTTCCACGGAATAACCGTTGGGAAGACATTGTATTTGTCCGTAAAATAGCCGTTACAAAGATGACACGGCTCGCCGCCGTGTCGATAGTCAATTGTTTTTGGTAAACTTGTTGCGACCGGCAAATTTAGCGGCAGTCGTTTTCTTGCGTGCATAAGAAGAAGAGTCGCGGAAAGCAGTGCCGCTCAGAGTCTTATTCTTTTTCTTGCGTGTTCAAATAAATTAACTTTTCTTGTGTGTTTTTCTTTTAATAAACTGTTAACTCTATTTGTTTATGACTCGTGTGTTTTTCCCCTTCATCCTCATATCCTACATTATTGTTATTGAGGTTATTATTATGATCGTAGTATTATTATTGGGTATCGGGAGTGGTATAAGCGTATTAAGATAGGAAAAGGGATAGAGAAAGAGTAATTGTAAGTAGGTAAGAAGAGCGAGTGGAATAGTGTGGTGAATAATAAGAATGGGATAAATGTAAGCTAAATATAAGCCAAAGAGATGTATATAAAACGGAAGATTTGTATTCCTACAGGGAAATCAATAAAAAAAATACTATCTTACATCGATAGTTCTAGTGTTAATGAACACTAGATTCGATGCAGGCAGTAATAAATTAATATTGCAACCTGACTTTTCCATACGTTTTATATTTACATCATACCATTTTACATCACAAAGCCTACAACAGTTTTAGATAACGCCGTTATATTTCGTTTAGTCGGAAGCTTTTCACCAGGATTAGCATACTTCATCCCGTCATTGTTCGTAAAACCGTTTGTATAAAGTCTTCATGGAAAACCTTTCAACGTCGATTCTCTTCAGATAATTTCAATTTAATTTCAACGATTGAGGGGAATATCAACAGCTGACACTCGAAGAGGAGATTCCTGGTTAGGGGGACGTTGTAAGTAACTAACTACGAGCACTGCAGGGCAAAGTTCCGCTACGTGCCAACTTCATCGGTCGCAGAAGAAACGCGTAACATCGGTCTGAATGTATACATAAGCCACGCGAAACGCACCAATCGTTTCGATAAAACGCTCCTGAACTGCTTCAATAGCGTCAACACCAGCTGCCGAAAAACGCTTTTCAAATTGTCATCACGGGATGACAGTTTAGTAAACTGATTGGCTAAAACGTGTTTTTGAATTCTGAACAAATTTTTATAAGCACATGTATAATGGAATTTAAATAAAGATTAGTTTTACTTCGTACATATTATTAAACGTATTATATTTCGAATACTTTATATATTTTCGTGTATTATGTAGACTTTGTACTTAAGTTTTCTACAAATGAATAAACATTCATAGGCCATTAACACATTTTTAATAAACATTGTTCGTGCCACCATCTATTCAATGCCAATATTGAACTAGTGACTCAAATAAAATATATTAACACTATTTCTACCGACACTTCACGTATACTTATTCCTACCACGACATTCCCACGTAAGACGGACTACAAATTTTTCTCAAAAAATAAACAATGGAAAAAGAAGTGAATATTGAAAAATGTATTATACGTATATTGGAGAAAAATTCTAAAGTTTAAAGGCGATTCTATTACGATGCATCTATGAAATTCTAATCGAAATTTTAAAAACGGTCATTTGACCGGTTGTGGTAGGAATAGTGTTAACACATTCGTCGCCCAGCGTGATGCGGCTGAGTTTCTTGCTGGGCCCAAATCCGATTGCATAGAAAATTGGGGTTAAAAAGTATAAAAACAGCAGAAATTTTAACTTTTTATTTTAATTTTATGTATTTTATATTTATACATATTATACTTCAATACTTATTCCATTGAATTCCTTTAAGATTCCAATTTGAAATCCTATTTAACTTTAAAAAAAAGAGCCATATACGCGGCGACGAACGTGTTAAAAATAATTATTTTATTTCACGATGAGTTACACTAAGTAATTATAAGGTAGTTATTTAAACAAGCAGTTATTTTCTAAATTATTATATTATTTTGTTAGTAAATAAAGTAATTTCCTATTTTATTTTACATTGGAATAAACATTTTCTAGAAATAATTTCTCAGATAATTTCAAAGTCCATCATCTCGGATATCCACCAGCTTATGTATTATACATGCTTTATTTATTACTTCAATCGAAATAACTTAAATAAAAAATTATTTGAAGTTAATTTACTTGCTCGAATCTACATGTTAATTAACTTCAAAGAAACAAAGTTGAATGTTTATTAGACACGTTAGCAATAAGCATGCAAAAAAGCATAGAATGCATAATATAATATGCAAAAATATACAAATTATCCCGAACAGAATATGAATTATATAATATTCTCCTTTTTTACAATCACTATACGACTTTCCTTACAATCATCGTATGAAAACTTTTAAGCCGATAAAGAGTAGATAAGAATTGTTTTAATAAAAATGATAGACGTGAGATCTAAAATTAATTGGATAAAATGATTTTATTGCAATTATCTTTATATTCTAACGAGTGAAGGAACTAATTATGGGTGTATGTACAGTATAAATCCAATATAAAGAAATTATTCTATTCATAATACGAATATTTTTTCCTACCTAGAAATTATTTATTTATTTATTCTGTCCTAATGATAAAAAAAATATTCATAACTATTTAATTAAAAAATATATCACTTTTAACAGATAGTATTAATATTAATTTGCACTTATGATTTTAAAGCTTTAAGAGTAGAGACGGCTGTAAAAGAATAGGAATAACGTGACCCAAAACATAAAAGATTAAAGCTGAAGAACAATGCCTATGCTACAGTGGAACATTAGACTTTGTCAGCCAGAATTTCTCGGTCCCAGAAAGGAGACTTTGCTAAATGGCAATCGCGTAATTACTCAGAGCAGGCCAAGACATGGCACAGAAACAGAAGGAGTAATTTCGTTCCTCGATAGACGAGGTTGAACGATCCAGCACGGAGTAGAGGGTGAACGGAACGTAACAGGTTGTTACTCATTAATAAATTTCGCAGCTTTGCCACTCTATCAGCCGCGTGTCGCATCCAAGATCCCTATTCGAGAAAATAATATTAAAAATTAAAGCAATTTGTTGCTATATGCTTAAAAATGTATTCCATTGCAAAACACGATATTATGAGTCTTCCTTGACATTTTTTACACGTAACTATACAACTCTTCCGGTCAGTATTTTGTACACGTATTCATGTTCCAGTAATATTTACATTAATAGAGTAATAAAGATTACTGACACTTCGATGCCTTAAATTTACACAAAATAAAAGGAACAAAATAATTTTTAATCAGTGCTGATTTGCACATAGCAGGGAGAAGAATAAAGAAAAAACATCAATTCAAAAAATCAACTTTTTTAGGTTTTTCAAATCCCAAAGAGTTAAAAAATTTGAAGAATAAACAAACTTTGTCTTAATTATTGCGCGAGCTATAGAAACATATGTTATAATAGAATATATAATAGAAAGATTTGAATCCGATTTATCGGATAAATCTTAAGATATCATGTAAACTAATGCAAAAGAACATAGTTAAACAATATTGCTACTCGACGCATCTATCATACTTCGTTAATCCTAGAAGTCCGGATATAAAATTGTGCATATTGTAGGCAATTTACTGATCAATAGAGCCTTTGTATAGGGGAGAGCGGCGGAGAGTAATAACGAATGCCGATTGCCATTGCTTTCTTTAGGCAACCGCGGATCAAACTTCGAGGTGTCGCCCTGTTATTTTTTCGGTGCTGCGTTATCTTTCCGGCGCCGCTTTAAACGACGCCTGCGTTGTAAGGATAAACGGTCGCGGCCGTAAACCTGATCCCCGAAGAAAATGCGGACAGCTGATATCCTAAATGCTAACGCGTCACTGAGATTTGCACCGAGTGGGGATATCGAAGGCGGGCATTTTTTTTAAGGTCCTGATTGGTAAGGACAGGAACCGCCTATCAGGCTCGAGGCAAATAAATAGGGAGCCTCGCGATAATTAGATATAGTTCAGAGTTCGTTAATATACAGTCAACCCTCCTATAACGCGGTACTCTCAGAACGCGGTTTCCATATAACGCGGAGCTGAAATTGCGACAGCCCTCCTATAACGCGGTACTCTTACAGCGCGGTTTCCGTTCAACAACGTCCCATCAGTTCTTTCCGTGCACCCAATAAATGATTTTAACTGGATATGTTTATATAAACATTCAAGCTTATCTCTTAGCCGTTTACGACATCGGTTTCAGTCGTCTCAGAGCTCTTTCACAGTACGTTTCGTTGGTAACCAATTCTTTCCAAAATTTTGTTGCTGGCACTTCCAAATCTTGATTTACAAGATGTGAAAAAAGGGCTAAATTTGGCTAAAGAATTAGAACTTCATTTCATTCAAACTGATCATTCAACGGTGCGCTGCACAAAGTTTAAAAGAGAGTTAAGGAATTGCTTAGCTACCTATAGAGAGGTTTTAGGGGAGTTAGAAAAAAAAAGCTACAATCGAAAATCAATGTGAAGATGAACCAAGCGAGGAAGACATTTTACCCATTAAAAGAAGACGAGTTAGGCGACTCATATTTGACAGCGAGGATAAGTGTTAAAAGATTACATAATTTTACAAAAGTCTTTCTTTTTTTTTGTTAGAAAACAGTTTTTTAGTTTAGTTTTTGTTTCATTTTTTTCATCATTTCCTTATATGAACTCTTCAATTCAATAAAGATAATTTATAATTTATCTTGTCTTTTGTATTATTGGTCTCCATATAACGCGGTACAAATGATGTGATTTGTACTAATTCTGAGTTTCTTATAGCGCGGTTTCCATATAACGCGGTACGCACTCACCGCGTTATAGGAGGGTTGACTGTAGTTCGTTATTAGAAGTCGTTGTATTAGCTTGAATCCTGACAGTAGTTTCCGTAAAATCCCATCGGCCAATAAATAATTCCTACAATATTAAGAAAATATAAAGAAAATGGATACTTTCAAGAATTTTCAAAAGATATCTCTTTAACCCTTTCGTTATCGAGAACGTAATATCTTGCTACCGTAGCGCCGCTTGAGCAATAAGCGATATCTCGCGTTATAACTTTCGTTAGTCGATGCTACGAACAAGGTATCTGGCGTTGCAATTTCTGCAGTGTGATGCTACGAACAAAATATTTTGCGCCTATTCTTGAATGTATAATAATGCAATGTCACTTATTTGATACTTTTTTACGTTCGATTCAGTATGTAACAGTAGCTTTCACACAGAATTTCGTGTGTAAGCATATTATAGTGACGAATGGAAAAGTACATTTTCGAATAACAGATTTCGTATCTTAACCCTTTGCACTTGAGGGCTCCATAGTGGAGCCATTTAAAATTTGTCTACAAACTCGAAGGCTCCGCTATGGAAACAATGCAAATAACTTTCAGTTCATAACAGAAGGACAAAGACAAATCGTGTATAGGATATTCCGCTCTTGGTTTTTTTTTTATATATTACTAGGTTTACGGGACCCGTCAAATTGAGTAAAATTTGCAAAAATATTTACTACTATTATTCCCAGCAACTTTTGCCGAGTTTTATTGATAAAGTGATACAAATATTCCCAAATCTATTTCCCTCTGAGTTCTGCAATTTCAAATTCTTTTTTTATGTATACCTATTCCTTAATATATAAATACTTTGTTTTATAAAAGTAAATTCTATGAGTAAATTTCATGAGTAAAAATTTAATTTTTCAATTTATTCATGGTTACACTTTTAACAAATATTACTAATTAAATGTTATTTTGATATTTTTGGGATATTTGTTCGGGAGCACCTAGAACCCCAACTCTGATTTTAAAAAAAGTTTTCAAAAACCTTCCCGGGGATATACCTAATAATTTTCAAAAAATTTTCGCGGTGATTGGATGTATGGTTTTTGAATCTATCGAGTACAGACAGACAGACAGACAGACAGACAGACACACATTCATTTTTATATATATAGATAACATTTGTATCCATAATCAACGACTTTTCTTTCAATGCGCATATCATTTACTTATACGTGAATACGATGTTTCCACTGAAATTGCTTCGAGTTGCTGGCAGTATGAATGAAAAAAAATTTCGAGTGCAAAGGGTTAATACAAAATATATAAAACATCATAACACCACAAAATAGAAACTACGTTCATAGCATCGCGCAAGCGAAATCGTAGCGACAAGATAGAAAGGGTTAAGCAATGATACTAGAATCTGGCAAAGCTTACACGACCGACGAAATAAATATTAATGCCACGAGCTGACTCTATTTCGCTGCTTAGATTCGCCAATAGAAGCTAACGAACACGAACCGGAGTACCGTTGCTGGACGGCTAGCCGAGGAATCTGTGCCGAACGCTCCACGCTCTCCTAACTTCCGTTTCGTCGAACTTTCCTTGGAAATCAGCGTATCCTCATTGGGCCCCCGTTGCGTAGCTTCTTTCGCGCGCAAACGCCTCGGGTGCCGAGCGCATTTCGTAAAACAAGACCTTTGAGGGGACCAAACTTAATTCTTAACAATTTTGTTTATATTTGCATCGCAATTATTTAACATTGATTTATTGATAGAATTAATAATTATCTCGAAAATTATTAAAATTCTTATAATGTGCTATATGTAAACGTATAGATAAATAGATAATTAAAATTCAGTTATTTCTTACAAATTTAATCGTAGAATAATTTATTGTTCCATAAATATGGAAATATAATCTCCTACTGTAAATTTATAGTAAGTAATAGTAGACACTTTACGATTGAAAATTGAATTTAAAGATATTCACTTCCATTATAAGTAGGTATACTTATAAATGTTTATATTAATATTTATAAATATTTATCTTACATTGAAAAAATTGTAGGTACCTATGGAGTTATTCCTACTTGAATAGATAAAACTAAGTCAAAACATTCGAAGTGTTAATCGTATACAATCGGTGATCGAATATTGATTAGATACAAAAGAAATTTTCTACTTTTACGACGAAAATACAATCTCTACTTTTAAAATACTGAAATAATCTTAATTCAACTGCATCGGAAGCAGATATATCCACTTATCGCTCCTGGTCAACATCACGGAAAACGGATATACCTACACATATGTATATATACATATTCAGTGAGTGTCAAAAGTGAGTACCATCTTACAAAAGTGAAATTCGTAAAATTTGTTTGTCATATCCAATTAAAATGTATCACATACATTAAAACTATACTTGTGTTCTTCATTATTAATTTGTACACTTTTATCATTCATACGAATAATTTCAAAGCTATATGTATAATTTATGTGTTGTTATTTTGGGTTTAACGAATAGTTTATTTCACAGAAGTTTTACAGATACAATAATGCTTTGCTGAGAGATAAGAATAAAAAATTGGGATCTTTGAATAACTAAATAAAATATGTTTTTGGTTGTAATTAGTTACACACTCTCTAACACATGTCTAATCGCTTTGGCTGAGCTCGGTCGACTGTTTGAACTGCCGTTCGCTCCTTCTCACTGTACAAAATGAAGTTTGAATTGTTCTCAATCATTCCTCATCCAACATTATGTATAACATTTATCGAAAAAATTATTTTATTTCAAATGCTGTTACGAATCAGAGCCTAAAGCAATACATGGGGCCGACGCGATTGAATTTTGAGGAAAACGGTTTACCTGACGCTAGATCACGGAATCGCTGTGATTATTGAGAATGAGGACGAATCTGACGCGTGACCAGGAAGCTGTAGGAAGGTGAAACTTCGTGAACGGACCTGATGCGAAATCAGAGAGTCACTAGGAAACGAATTCGCAGACAAACTTCACCGAGAGTCGAGGAGCTGTTAGAAAAGTGGAAAGTGTGCAGGCAAACTCAACGTGGAGTCGAAGAGCTACTAGGGCTCTGATTGTAAACAATCAGATAGTTTTAAGATGTGGATAAAGCTGATCGTAAATCAGGAAATCGTAAGATGTTAAATATAGTTGTTATGAACTGTTGAGGGGTTAGGTGAAATAACTCGTGTAACAGAAAAATGACTATGTATTTATTAACAAAAATATCGGTGGTGTCTACACGACTGGCGCACAATACAAATAGCAAAGAACTGAAGAACGCGGCGTCAGCGCAAACATTTTATACCTGACTACCGCGTCCCTAAACCATTTCAGCAAGTAGAGTTTTCAGGTAGAGATAATAAAATCCTATACCCCAACATGAAAGAACCTAATGCTAGCTCGAGGAACTCATCAGATAATGAAACATGCGAAATTAGGGAATCACAAAAAATGTAAGCAAGATTTCGTAACATTAACTATTATTAATGTGTCGACACAACTCGTACAGTGAAGCCGTATGGTGTGAGATCGATCGACCGAACTGAATTAATAATCAGAGGATTACTGGATGTAAATAGTTACGGTTAGTGATTGAACTCAGAATTAATTATTAACTGAGTATATTATACAATTAACACGTTGAATGACACGTTAGTTTTACAGGGTTTGTCCATGGCGCCACGATGAATTTTCTATTATACGATACGTATACTGTTGAAATATTACCTACAACACATAAATTACATTGTGTAACTATATTTAGATATTTTACACTACATTAATTTCTTCACACCATTGCATTAACGATGGTAATAATGAAACATTAATAAGTATTGACATTTGTTCATTTTGGATTTTTACGTGGTCAGGGACAATATTTTTAGCTTTTAAGGAGAAACAAGTAAATGAAAACCTTTTAGATTTTAATGTTTAATAATAATAATAATAATATAGATTTAACTAATAATTACAATAATGTTTTCTTATCTTTTATCTTAATTTTATGCAATCTTTAATTTTACTTTCCTTTTATCTTTCTTACTTACTTTCTCTCTCAGATCTCAAAAACGAAGTGAAGATCATACCATACAGCAATCATTCAGAACACACTCATTCTTGCGAACATACTTTCATACACCACATTCATACCAACCATTCACACTAATTGTTCTCAACAGTTCAAATTATGTTTTTCTACCAACCTGAGCGCGCCGGTCACCGGTGACCCCCATGGCGCCACTGCCAAGTTGAGTGCCGATCACCGGTGACCCCCGTGGCATCCAACGTGTTAAATATAGTTGTTACAACTAGTATTGATAAGATCATTAACCGCTTGACATACAATGACGAGTCTGACTCGTCATTCATTTTACGGGTCACTGTAGACTTTGACGAGTCAGACTCGTCAAGCGCTTTTTTCGGCGGACGCCGTGCAGTATACAATTAAATTACATAGTTGCTTCACTCGTGCGTCGATTCTTGTTTGTTTACAACGTTCGAGATGGTCCAGCCTATCACCTTCTCAACTTCAAGAACAAAAAAGCATCGAACACGTAAGAAGAAACACACTGAAAGTAACATTCAGTTTAGTAGAAGTCTCGCACGGTGAATGAAGACAATATTTGAGTTTAGTAAAGATTATAAATAATCCCTGTAAAATGTATAAGTCGGATGCATTATATGAAAGTGACGATGATGGTACAATTGGTTACTCTAGTGATGATAATGAGATTGACACCAGTCATCGAAGTGTTCATACCCTTGACTATTCAAGTGATAGTTCAAGTGAAGCTAGCCTTGTCCTACAAAATGTTCGTAAACGTGCAAGACCCATATCAAGCAGTGATGATTCTGATGTAGCAGACGATGGATGGAATTGGACAGAAGAAGAAAATCTGAATGAAAAATCCAAATTTCAAAATAAAATATACTCTTTCTCAGCCTTCACGTAACCGTTCAGTTGAGCGAAATTAAATGGTATTTTTCGGTCGCATCAAGTTCCATTTAATTCGTATGTCAAGGGGTTAATTATGTATAGTGCGTGTAGTGGTAAGTATATGCCTATGTAACGATGCTCGGTTTTCATGCACTATCAATACGAGAACCCTATAGTGGTTATAATGGTGAAGTAGAGTGTACAATATTATAAGGTTAAAATTGATTCAAAAGAGTCTAAATTCGATCTCACTATAAATTACCAACTCCAGATGCGCGAGTTACAGAGTAACGACGTGATTAAAGTTCTGTACTGTACTGGATTAAAAGTGTAATTTCTGTTTGATTATGCTTGAATTTTGAAGATTTATATAGGATCAAATAGTATGTGGGGGTAGGAATATCTTAGAAAATTCTCAAAAAAAAGGAATGACGATATAATGTATTCAGTAAGTTAAAGAATAAGGAAGTTTACTTCTGAGATGACTAATGTAAGATTCTGTAAGATCATTTAGTAAGGCGTTAGGTTATCTATGTGTGACCTCTAGAATATTTTCCTTGCCGGAAGCAAGATTATAAGTATTTTAACCACGGAGTACGAAAAAATATTCTTCATACAGCCAAGACTCTTTAGAAGAATTAAAAGCATGTTTTAAATTGTAGTAATGACTTATTCCTCAGATTGATACCAATGCTTTTTTGATTTAAGTAATATCTCTGAAAATTCAATAAACAATATGTAACATCTATTAGAAATTCTGTACGTTATTTATACATTGTGTATATGCCATACTATCGTCACTATAAACAGAAGTCATTCTAATTATTTGATAAAGGATCTTATTACTACACGTTTTCCTCAAAATTAAATGTTAACGCTGCAAATATACCTACTAAATAGCGATGTATCTCATTTTAATGTGACACTGTATATTTTACATGTAACTTTTATACAAATATGTTCGTTCTATTCGAGTAAAAGAGAAAAAAACTCGATTATCGAAGCTATCAAACGGTACGACATTCGTTGGTCGGTCACTGCGATTGTCACTCATCGTTATGCTCACTGACCAAAATACTCATCTGCTATTTGCAGTTGCTACGTTACATGAATCAATAAATTCTATGTTAAATCAATTTAATAAAGTAATAGTACGAAAAATTTATAGGGCGCATACAGGGTGAGTCTTCTAACATGATGACCTAAAAAACTCGTAAGTAATTCGTTGCAGGAAAAAATGTTTTGAGCAAAAGTTGCATGGTATCCAAGGAAGCATATAATGTTTTTCTTTGCTTTACTTTTTTAGCGAGATATTAAGATCACCTTCAGTTTTTTAAATGGAATGTCGAATATTTTCTCTGGAACTCAGGTAAATCATCAAATTTTGCGTAAAAAGGTATTATACAAAATGGAACACAAAATGAATAATTACTGACATATTTTCAAACTAGTAATCTTCTATTAGGAAATATACTTAGTCCACGTGATTTTTAGCACGATTTTGTTTACTACGATAGGTCATGTTTGTAAAAGTGTTACCTGTTAAATATTAGAAATCATTAATATGAATTGCTCGACAATTATATTCGGCAATCACGTTAAGTATTAACCCTTTGTACTCGAGAGATGACTGTTAGTCACCAAATGATACTTTCGAAAATTTTCAGATCTTAGTTAATTTGTTTATTAATTAGACTCAGAGGTTAAATAGTCATATATGTAAATTTTAATATATCACTTAATTCAACTAAATAACGTTGAATATGGGTGAATAATTCAAATTAGAAAATTTTTGAAGTTAGTATCGTTACACGTCTAATAATCAACTCTCGAGTGCAAAGGGTTAAGTATAATGTGTCTTAATCATTGGATCGAACGTAGCATATTGATAATATTGATTAGCCAGTTCGCTCACCAAATTTAGCGCCGCACTATTATTTCTTTTGGGGAACAGTACAAAATAAAATTTATCGCGAGCCACTAACGACAGCCGAAGATATGCAAAAACGTAATAATTTAGTGCATGTGCTTCAATAACTACAAGAACACAGGAAAATGTTCTTCACTCACTGACAATTCGATTACGCAAGCGCATCGACTGTAATGGACAGCACTTCGAACACTACTTGAAATAAAATTTGTTTTAAAAATATGTGGCTGTTGTGGAGGAGAAAGAGTGAGAAGGAAAAGGGATGGGAAAAGCGGTGTTTCGTCCCGGGGCCTGCTAGAGGACTCATCAATAAGGTTACCTAGCAGGCCTATGCCTTAAACACAGGGATAGGAAGAGACTTACAGGTCGGAACTCGTATATACAGGGTATTTGGACGAAGCTAGGAGAAAATTTAAGAGGTAACTCTATGCAACATTCTAAGACAAAAATCAAGAGTAGCAATATTGCGTTCGACGCTTTGTTTATGAGTTATAAGCAACTAAAAAACGGGATATTTTACGCCTGAGAGCAGGCAAATTGAGCAATACAATAGGTGACGTCAATATAATCGTCAATAGAACAATACAGTAGGTCCCCGCTACGCATTTAACAATTAAAGTGTTAATAAACTATTCGGGAACTGTTATCGAAACTTTCAAGACTTTCAGATCACTCAAAACTTTCAATATTTTTAAGAGTTTTAGAATTTGAATACCTTCAATATATATATATGGGTCGAAAATATTTAAAAGCCATAATATGATATTAGTTTATTATAGAGTATAATATAATGAGGTATGAAAGTGAGTGATGCTTGTATGGAAGAAGGTGTGTGTGTGTGTGTGTGTGTGTGTGTGTGTGTGTGTGTGTGTGTGTGTGTGTGTGTGTGAACTAGATCGAGATATTGAAACCAATAGATTTATATTTAATTATATACTTCAATCGTTGTCTAATTTTTATTCACCCTCACAGATAGCACTGCTACAGTTCGAATACGGGAGACTTTTGCTATTTCAAAACAAAGTAAAAAAAAATATAGAAAGAAACAAACGTCCAACAACGTCAACACGTTTTCCAAGTTTTGCAATTTCACCCCGATCAGTTTCACAACCCGAGACATAACGGAACTCAGGTTCCAGCGTCAATATTGTTGTTAAATTTACCGAAAAGAGTGACGAGGCTAATCACCGGCAATAATTCGAGTCGCGTACGCCATAATTATCGAGGTACTGCCGCGTGAATTCGTTCGTAATACATAAGTGAAAGTCCCAGGCTCTGTCTTTTGTGATAGAGGCAAGGTCTCCCTCGCTTTTGTGGATTTGCAGGCGCGTGTGCGGCATTGGCAATGGCGGTCGGCCAATCACGTATCAGCCCGCGAAACGGATTAGTACTTGCTTGTCTGCCGATCTCTTATCTTCGGAGGAATCACCAGTTTTATCAGAGACTACTGGGAAAAACTGCTTTCACCGGCTCTCCCTGAGATCGTTTCTTCTATTTTGAACGAGTTTCAAGAATGCACGATACGCTGCCTTCACATCGTTGATCTACTTAATGTTGGAGTGGTTATACGAATAAAATTAGCGTATCTAACAACTAGACTAACCAAAGTATATCTTTTGTCCAAACTGAAATTTATACAAGATGCTTTGTAAAGGATAATCTTAAAAATAGGCTGATTTTGGCGTTGACGATAAAAGAAAAATTCTTTCAGTGGACGATTCTAAACCTACTAAGGAATAGAGAATGTAATAGTTATTCTGCCGAGAAGCGACAGAAAAGTTGTAAAAAATACAAAGTGAAAGAATATGTCCGAGATTGTAACTTATTTAATTGCAACCTTTTGGTCTCATTTTCACAAAATAATTATTTAGGAAACTATAGAAACTATTTACAACAATCATAATAAATTAACGTTTTTTCAAAATCAAAGAATAGTATAAAATAACGTAGCGTTAATAAAAACTAACGTATTATGAATATCATAAAAAATAGAAATTTTTTAACTAATACAATTATAATAAAATAAAAATTGTTAAATAATTGAAATTATAAGTTATTAGTCTAATAATAATAAATAATTCAATCGTAATTATAACTTATGTTAGTCGGCTTTACTATTTTCGGATGATCCGTTTAAACGATCCATCCAAATTGCCGTTTTCATTAATGTTGAAACTTTCAGTATATTCTTACCCTTTGATTGCACTTTTTACAACTTTTCAGTAAAATAACTATTATGTTCTTTATTCCTTATAAGTAAAAAGCATAAAACTGTCCTGTAAAGAAACTTTTCTTCGAGTCTCATGGCCAAAATCAGCCGATTTTTAACATTCTTGTCCCCACTTTCATTTGAAACAAGCGATAAATAATGCAAAAACAATGTAAGAATAGTTTATATAATGCAAAAGTAAATAAAGCAGAAGTCAAAGCAAACAAAGATGAAAGCATTTGAAATCTTATATGCTTTTTTTTCTATTTATTAAGAAGGCATTACTAATGAACATAACTATAACTCAGCATCCACAAAAAATTGAGCATGGGTTAATCTGACCTTCGCATGCACATGGATTATTCATGCTCGGTAAATTATTTACCTTTTTCTATATTTTCTTTATATTAGAGCGATTCAATTTTCTGAATTTTATATTTACGCCAACTCATTTTATAATTATCCCATAAAAGAATCTCAAACACTATAGCATTTATAGATAGTTTCGTATAATCGCATTTAATCGAAAACGTTTTGTTTGAAGTAATATAAGAAATTGTATTACGAGTACATAACAATAGACATATATTATGATAATCTGCATTCAGTACCCTTAAAAAATACACAGAAGATTATTTTATAATGCACTTACTTAGATGGAAAAATCGAAAATTTAAATAAAGGTTTTTATAATGCCACACTAAAGATAAATCCGTTTATGGTCATTTTATTACCTATCTACCAGGACCTCTATACTGTTACTCGACTATCCACCATCTTTCCCTCTTAATGAACTTATTGTCAACATTACACATATTTTTCAATCAATAACGCTGTTACCTAATTTTTCGAACGCCATTTCACCGAGTTGTCAATCACAGATAATTTTGTAAATCAAACAGATACTCTTCAACCTCCACACACTTAACACAGCGCTTAAGAATTAAACAAAGTCATGCTTTAATAATTCTAATTAATTTTACAAATTAATATAAATTTTTTTTGTCAATCTAATACAAATTGAAAGTTTCACTAAAATAGCAGCTTTTAAGAGAACATTATTCACTAGCTTGAAAAAACGTTAGTCTTCCTAAACACAACGAGAAAATAGGCAAACACATCCAACAAAGCTTGCAGACAAAATTAAACAGCATAATAACCAGGTCTTCGCGAAGAGCCCCTCTTCCCCGCAAATACTTCCGACGAGAACAACATTTAATATCACGCTGGTGAAAACGCTTAATTCAGGACGAGTTCATCACGTTTCATCATGTTGGTTGAGCACTTTCTTGCCACCGATGTATTTCCTTTTGCGCTCTCCCCACCGCGTTTCCGCCACGCGATCCACATGCCGTTTTTCCCCGCTTTCCTCGCCGCCACGATTGCCGCCCTACGTGTCTTATGCTAATTTCCGACGCACACACCCACTTTTGACGCATCGCGTAGAAAGTCCAGAATCTCTCGTGTATTCTTATGTGCGATCCTTTCACACGTTTGCTCGTCGTTGCTCACGCGCTAAAACCGCTTTTACATTAAACAACTTTTGGTTGGACAACCTAGTTGAAAATGACCTCAAATCGTACACCTAAAAGGTTTACGTTGTGATCTCGTCATTCGATATTCTGTTGTTAAATATGATTAAGGCAGTGCGAAAAGTGATTTCACATGTATCGAGACTGTTAAGATATAGGACTTTATTATTTTTACCTGAAAACTCTACTTGCTCAAAAATGGTTTATGGATGCGGTAGTCAGGTATAAAATGTTTACGCTGACGCCGCGTTCTTCAGTTCTTTGCCTTCAATGCTGTTTCGGAGTGGTTTTGAAAATTTTCCACTCTACTTTCATATATCATTGTCTAATTAACCCTTACACCTCATGCAGCTAGCAACATATATATTATCATGTTAACTGGTAAGTTGGCCACTGCTAACAGGTGCAGTTCTGAGAGGAGCTCGTGTCCAATACTGGGGTGAAAAATCATCTTCTGTTGGAGCGGGTACTCCTCCAACAAATCATCGCAAAACAAAAACAAAAAAAAAACGCGTTCTTCAGTTATTTGCTATTTGTATTGTGCGTCAGTCGTGTAGACACCACCGATATTTTTATTAATAAATATATAGTCATTTTTCTGTTACACGAGTTTTTCCATATAAACCCCTGAACAGAGACAAATTGTGGTCAATTTGATGTGTCAACTACAAAAATACTTCCATGAAAATAAAGTAGAAGGAAACATAGTTGTTGAGTTAAGAAATAGATACAAAGACGAGCTAAATTTGCAACATCATCAACTATAATGAATAAAATTCAGTTGAACGATGAAGAGATATGTAGAAATGTTTTGAAAATGTCAGTTTTAAATTTAATACGCTACTTAACAAAGCTAAACCGTTAATTTCCAAGCAAGCTAGTTGTGATTATTCATCGTTATTTATACGATCACCTTTTGCTAAACCGAGCAGTTCTATCAATCAAGAATAGACAAATGAGCTACTTTTCGTTGAACAATCGAAAATCATTACAATTTACTTAACACATTGAATGCCACGAGGGTCACTGGTGACCGGCACGCTCATATTGGTAGAAATACATAGTTTGGAAAAATGTCAATACTTATCAATTTTTCATTATTACCATCATTAATGCAATGGTGTGAAAAAAATTAATACAGTATAAAACATCTAAAAATATTTACAAACTGTAACTTATTTGTTGTAGGTAATATTTCAACATTATATGTATCGTATAATAGAAAATTCATTGTGGCGCCATGGGCAAACCCTGTAAAACAGACGTGGCATTCAACTTATTAATTGAGATTATGTTTACATAAACAATTGTATACAACTTAGGTCATTTATCCACAGAGCGTACATTACATTGATTCGTCGTTCTGTGGAAAGACGACTTTGAGATCGATCAACTAATTGTAAGTAGATTGTTTAACCTTCGATTGGTTTTACCTTCGATGCCTTTGATTTTTTGACGCACGATCATATGTCTTTCCTTGTCTTCTCAATTGAAAACAACGAAAACAAATATACAATTTTGCAATAAAAGGCCATTCATCCGAACCAAGCCCTACAATCGATCAACTAGGTTATTTATCTAATACACAAATGCGACTTTATCATGATGCCATCTAACGCCGTCTATTTGTTCTTTCAGATTCACTCGTAAACCTTCGAGCTCGGTTTTCCAGCTTTTGAACTGAGGCTGATGATGGAATGAAAATTCTTTCGGTGATAGGTATACCAGAGATCAAAATCATCGCATAACCCAGAAACTTAAGAAAAAAGAATACATTTTTACCTTAGAGAAGTCTTCGGCCAAAAATCTGTAAAAATGAAAAAAGGACTGTTAATGTTTGCAATACTGCTGATAAAATTTTAATAATAATAATAATAATAAATATAATTTAATTATATTACATATATTTAGAATAACAATAAGGATAACAAATTACAACATAGAACTAATAAGAAAATTAAAGTAAGATTTGATTTTAGCTCGATCGAGATTTTAGATCATGGTCTGAATGATTAGTGTTTGAGAAAAATTTTACTCGAGAATGTTTGTATAATGTAATATATTTACTTAAAGAGGTCTGTTGAGAACTTCAGATTATTGCTGAATTATATTTTACTTCAGCAGCAGTAATATACATGTACAGTGACTAACAAAAATATTCAAACATTAATATGAGACAATGATCGCGGTATGTGGTAATAAATGGACAATGTATAAAACTTAACAAAAGTGTATTTGAATATTCACTACCTCACGGTGGGAAGCGTGTTAGCGGAATACTATGACCAAAGTGTCTGTGCCGCGGTCAAAAAGTTCAGTTCACAAGCGAACCCCAAAAAGGGCTGCCAGAGAAGCTTGGTGGGGGTGGTGGCACTCTGAAGAACCGTCGAAGGAATTCTAAAGCGTGAAGCAACAAAGCATAGAGTGTCGTTCTCGAACATTCGACGTTCAAGGCCTAGGCAACCCAACCAATGAAACATTTGCTTCGCAGCTGATAGGAATGCCTACAAATGCCGGTATAAAAGATTTTTCTTCGATGGTTTCCAGGGTGCCGCCACAAGTATAATCTCAACTTCTGCGTTCTATATTTATAATAAGCGCTTATTAAACAAAAAAATGTTTAGCAATACATTAATATACAGTGTGTAGACGCTAATACAAAAAATTTTGGTAATTATCTGTTTTATGGTCTCCACTTTCGATTTTGATGATATTCAAGTATGTTATGAAGAATACCATTCTGAATACCATTTTGTGATCGGATTAGAAGTTCCAGATATTTACAAAAGATATTACTACTAATCAATCAAATTTTGCCTACACGTACAGTGGCGAACAAAAATTTAAGAACAGAGAGTCAATGGGAATGAATTAATTGATTTATCACGTTCCGTGCCAAGCCGTTTTTGCCCGACATGATCTCCTGGCCATTTGATATTTTAACTAAATGCACTATTAAATGTACTTATTAATTATTGTATACACAACAATTAAATAAACTTATGTGTTTTGCTCTATACTGTATCTTGTATAATGCTTCATTTTTTAGGTAGAAATATAGTTTACAGAATTATATTTGTAATAAAATATATGCTCTCAGCGCATTAAATAAATATGACTGAGTGTACCACCGCTGGTACACGTAGCACGGAACGTGTTATAAGAAATAGCATAATAAACAAAATTTGTATTCTATGCTAATCAATAAACAGTGTTCTATCATAATAACTGTGGCGACTTTCCTGCCTTCGCCACTAGGAGAGATCAACCGACGACGTTTCTCGCAAGTGCTCGAGTCCGCCTCGGTTCCTATGGATACGAGTTCTGACCTGTCTGTTCCTATCCCTGTGTCTCAGGCAGGGGCCAGCTAGGTAAGCCTTACTATGACGAGTCCACTAGCAGGCCCCGTACAAAAACCAACACCCCTTTACCATTGCTTTCCTTTCTCACTCCTTTTTTTCTACAACAGCCACATAACAATAAAAATGAATGTATAAGCTATAGGAGTCTTTATTCGTGGGTTATTACACGTTTGTGAGTTATGACTGAATGATAGATTGACTGTATGACTGTGTTTGCGTGTGTATGTGTATATGTGACTATGTGACTGCGTATGACTGTGTTGAGTGATTGGTTGTTACTGTGTGTCGTGCCCAGGGAAGTTTGACTTTTATATTCCCTGGACGCGTCGAGAAGTGGAAAATGTGAAGACATGGAAAGGACTCTGCGAGTGTAAGCAGAACTTTAATGAGGCTGCAATCAAACACCCGTGGTAATGAGAGTCGGTTGGCCATTTGGGCGGAAGGACGGGCCGACCGTTCAGGCCCCGTTGTAAAGTGTTTGATGCAACCCCATAGAACAGCCGCAGAGGTTCCATGTCACCACAAAGCAATATTTGCAAACCACTAAAGGTATGCTTTACATTGTCTTCCAGTCTTAAACTTTTGTCCGCTACTTATACATCCGTGGCAGCTCCTGTGTCAGCAGGACACTGCCACTCATCTACATATTTCAGATACATTGTCGCTACGTTACATTGGCCCTTCCATGAATACCGTATACAGTGATGGTGAATGTGTAACAGAGATACAGTGAAATTAACAACGTGATAGTAGCAGTGACCCTAACATAAACATTGTTATACATTCAAGGAACTTCACTACACGCAAAAACCAATCTGTTACTACCAGTAAACAACAAATTCAAATCCGTGAAAAAGCAAACCTAGAAAATATTATGATACTATCACAAGACACGAAAATACACTTACAAAAGATGTAGCAATTACTCTACAATGTATAGATGGCATTAACATTAAAGAATATGTGGTCAACTTGTCGATTGATCTCTCACCCTCTGATTGCCATGATTTTTGAGTATGTTGTAGAAATGGTTATTTTAACCCTTTCGCTTCGAGCGCCGCTTATAAGCGGCATCCACGAGATGAACTGTGGGTACGAGCGCCGCTTATAGGCGGCATCCAAATGTACTTTGTATTTTAATAATTTTGTACGTCTTTTCATATTTAAAATTCTAAATATACTTGTTAAATTAGAGCAATGATTCTTTTATTCAGCACAGTTGTTATTTAAGACTTTGAAAAACGTATTTATAGAAACCACGCGCACACTGTGCATATTTCTGTTGCACGCTTCCGTTCAGTGATGGTATTTCGGCGGACTGGACAACCGAAGCGAAAGGGTTAAACAACTTGTTCCTCTGCTAGCGATAGGCCGTCGGCCTTAGTTTCCAAGATATTTGCCAAAAGCTTTCCATATCATACAATCGTACTCTAGCTATGTAAAGACATGCTTGCGACATTGTGTGCGCCAGCACGCGATCACCGTTTATCTACCGTTTCTGTAAACGTTCCACAACAAGCGGCAACCCAATGTGTATAACAGGTGAATTTTTCACAATAATGGTAGAATTCCACTGTAGCGGATATAAAAGCTCTCACTTTTTTTATCATTCTATAGTATTTAAGGAGAACAATTTAAGAACGTAAGTTTTAATGACTAGAATTAATTATGTCCATTTAAAAGTGCATATTTTACAGCTTACTTCCTACCACTCTTAACAACGCGCCTAACATTAACACTAGATTCCCGGATGTTAGCCTGAAACGAGTTAATTTAACCCAAACATGAAAATTTAAGCTTTTAAAAAAAATGAAACTTTATTTTAAAGAAAATTTATTCAAAACAATTTTTACATATATATATTCTGTTTTTAAAATACATTTTCCGCAGATTTTTTTATTATATTTAGCACAAATGCCCTTACTTCTATTCCTTTCACATGATATTTGAACTTAACAAAATCATAAGTGAGTCAAATTGACCCGCTCCGGCAATCTAGTGTTAATATCATTAGTATCAACATACCCAATATCACATCCTGTAAAGTCTAAATCCGTGAGGTATCATTCTGATGAGTTCATTCCGTGAAGGGATACCTCCGGCGATCCACGAGTATATCAAATCAACAAATTTGAAATTTCTATTATTGTTTCTTGTCTTTGATTGTTACAGTCGAAACCGTCGAACTATCAACCCCGTCGACAATATAGCGCCTTCTTTTGACAAGACCAGATTCAAATAAACATTTGTCTATAAAACAATTACTTGAATATTAAATATGGTGTTCCTTGTACATTACTTTAATTTCTCTAACTTTATTCTATCCTCAATGGCTAGACTATCAATCATGGATTACCATCTTATTCGAATTCTATTGTCCAAATATAGTATGGTGAGTAACTACTTATCGTGTTAACTGCTTTATGAATCATGTTTGCCACGTAATTCATACATAGTTAAGTACTCTAGATGAATGCAAGCTTTGTCTACTTAAATAGAAACAAATTCAGTAAAAAATCATAAGAACATTCAACGATAACAATAAAATTTCTTTTTTGCAATGCGTTGGATATATGTTTAAACTAAAATTATTTAATCTCCATAAAAAGTACAGCGCCTGGTACATTATTTAAATACACTTGATGTTTAATGTGTTAACCTTCAACTAATGATATATACTTATCACTTTTTGCTATCGCTGATGGTGAAATTAGTTTCCTAAATGCGGTACAATTTGTTCATTACGAATTAAACTGTAATTTATTGCTTTCTTAATAGAAAATGAAAGCATCTTGATATTACATCACCACTACAAGATTAACCCCTTAATGCACAGTTTCTTTGAAAAAAAAAACGGTAAAAAAAATCAACTTTGAATGTTGTCTTGGCAAGAAAATTAAAAAGATACAAAAATAATCAAAATTTTTATTGTATTGTAAATTTTATTGTCGCTCGAATTATCTCGCGCGTTAAAAGGGGTTAAACAGGTACTCATCCAATGGATAACTGAACTAGAATAGCAGTAGCTAGAATTATTTTTATGTAAAACTCTACTGCAAGCAAATGTTTAAACAAAAGAAGATATTTTCAGTTCATACGACTAAATAAGGGTCTTAAAAGCCACAGGTGTAGATTGTTCTGGTATAAATATTGTTCTCTATCTTTATAGCCACGATTGCAGATTTAAGGTATGTACCCACTTCCGGTGACACTTTTAGCTTCCTCGGGATACAAATTGCTCGGGACGATTGCGAGATTTTGTACGCTGAGTTCGCAATCCCACTGGACAGTATTGCAGAGTCCTGAAAGCAATCGAGTCCAAAAGTCTTAAAGCTGGTCCGTTGAACTGTGAATAATCGATCGAGCACAGAAAGATGTGCCAACGTAGAAACATGAATTCCCCTTTCGAGACGATTTCCATGATGCATTGGATAACTTATTACAGATACAATTTGTAAACGTATAGTGGGTAGTCTTTATCTCAAATATCGTAGAAATTGTCCCACCATTCTCTCAATCAGCAAGCAGTTTCTTCCTAGTATCTTTCACGATCTGAAGAGAAAAAATAATTGACACCTGTCCAATACTCCATTAGAGAAACATCAAACATCTGGAAGATACTGTAGAGCAATATTTCTCAGCCTTGTTCGGATTACACCCATCTTTTATATCACAATTGAGAAGCAATTCAAAGAAGACATTTTAGAAATAATTATTAAAATAATACATTATTTTAGTCGACTGAAAGTAATTTTTAAATAATTATATGCTAGTTTATTTCAACAAGAAATAATTTTTTCGAATTATTTCACGATTCGTTTGTTATACAAAATAATTTCGTTTTATTTTGTTATTTAAATAAATGTTTCTTGATATAAATTAAAAAAAAACAAGGACGTCAGAAATATACTCTTTTTTACCGTGATTGATACTCACAAGTAAGTTCTCGCAAGATAAAATTTAATATATACATGTAGTAGCTGAAACTGTTATTGCCAATGAAATTTCAGTTGAATTAACTAATTAAGTCCTTATTAATAATAAAATAACCCTATTAAAATAAAAACTATAATCGTATTAACTACGAATCAGAGACATAACGTAAAATATGAACCAAATATCAAAGGAAACTAATCACCTTATTAAAATCAGTTAAACAGATTTTGAAAAAGTATGGATCTTATGTCTGTTTAGAAGAAGGTATAAATAAATTGAGAACAATCGTACAGAAATTTAAATATGGTCACCTACCATAAGCTTGTTAAAGTCGATAAAATTTATATACATATAATTATGTAAGTTAAGAAATATAACAATATAAAAGAAAAAAGAATATAATTATATCCGCATATGTTTGTCTTCACATATGTTTATTTGCTTTGTATCTAGTTGATTTTTCCCGTTTAATAAAACATATATGTATATATATTTCGTATAGAACTTCCGTATACAAACTTTGATAAACACGTTTCACCAACTACTGTTTTAAAGCGTATTTTTATTATTATCTTTTCTTTTTCCTCGGCATATTAATAATTTAGTTTTATAAATTATATTACTTATGTTTGTAAATTTTAGCCGATTAATTAGTTAATGCTATTGTAATAAAACGCAAAAAATCTTTGTTTTCTTTTTAATATTTTTAATATTAATATTTGAATATTTAAAATTTTGTAATTGATTGTATGTATAGCTATAGAGAAAATCATCAGTCAAAAAGATAAAATAACTACAGATCACAACTAGAAGTCACAGTTTTTACCGTGTATTGAAGATACATATGTAGCTAATACGAGGGTGGTCCCATAAGTACCCGGCCAGACCTAGAGAGGGGGAGAGTTGTTTAAAAAATATCACTGTATTAGAAAGTACACAATCTATAAAGCATATGTTTCAAGGTTGAAGACGTTACGTTGTTTAGTTTTTGTTTGGCAGCCATCTATAGTAAACGTTTGCAGTGAATTTGTAAAACTGGAGAAAATTGGTCATCATTGTTGCAATGGCCAAAATTAATGAATTAAAGTTTGAATTGCTACCTTATGCACCCTATTCGCCAGATTTAGCCCCCTCGGATTATTTTCTGTTCCCAAATTTGAAAAAATGGCTCAGTGGTCAAAGATTTTCCAATGATGAACAAGCAATGTCGGCAGTTAACGGTTATTTTAAACAACAAGACAGTTCTTATTATAAAAAGGGTATCGAACTTACTGAACATCGCTGGAAAAAGTGTATAGAACTGAAAGGAGATTATGTTGAAAAATAAATATATTTTTTCAAATATTTTTGTGTTTTCTATGTCGGGTCGAATACTTCTGGGACCACCCTCGTATGTGTATTTCTTAATACTCGATTACATGGATACTGAAATGTACGGGTCCACGTGTATTAACACGTTGAATGCCATGAGGGTCACCGGTGACCGGCACTCAACTTGGCGGTGACGCCATGGGAGTCACCCATGGCTGGCGCGCTCAAATTGATAGAAATACATAATTTAGAAAAATGTCAATAATTATCGATTTTTCATTATTACCATTGTTAATGCCGTGATGTAAAGAAATTAATGCAGTAAAAAATATCTAAAAGTTGTTACACTTATTTGTGGTAGGTATATTTTAACAGTGTATGTATCGTATAACAGAAAATTCATCGTGGCGCCACGGGCAAACCCTGTAGAACTGGCGTGGCATTTAACGTGTTAATATAAAACCTGATGTTACAGTTGTAAGACCTTCGACTCGTGTTTACGTTTACGTTTGTAATGTTTATATTGTAAACTGAAGCTCTGTTTTCCTGTAGCAGCTAACTAAAATTCGTTGAAAAGGCATACTTGCGGTAATGCACATTAACCCGTGTATTTCACTCGTGTATTCGTGTATTAAGTTGTATACGGACTTCAGTTTGGATATATTAATCTTCACATGGCAAACGATTTGAGATAGTTTCAATAATCGAATATAAAAAATAATTCTGCATAAATATTTCGAAGCTGCAATTACATGTATGAAATTTACATAAAATCAACTGTATGCATATGAACGTAAACGAATGAAAGTCACATGTATTATGCAATAAACGATTCAAAAGTATTCATGATTGGGCCAGAATAGACCCAGAACTCGCCGTTCGAAGGTTAATTACACGTGTACAGACGTATTTTAAATACACGTGACAGGTTAGGGACTCAACCCATAACACAGTGGGACGACAAGCTTTAAACGGGAAAACTAGAAACGGAGAAACAGGGAATTCGGCTGTACTGTTCCCGAAAAAATATTTCAAGAGAGAAAGGTTAATGTCGCCGTGAACAAAAATCGCCGCAAACCTTCCTCCAACGCTCGTAAAGTCGAGGTAACATAAAGTCGTTCATCGCGAGTCACCGGAACGGTGCGGGGTATGAAAACGTCGCATCGGCTGCAGTAACGAAAGCTCACCGTCGAAAATGGATCCAGCATATTTGACCAAAGAATGTGCTCCCACAAAGGTGAACTATTTGGAGAAAAAATTCCACACCCAGCTTTTCTCTTCGAACTCTTCAAGTTCGTCCCTTTTAGACTAAAGAGACTGTTATTGACCTGCTACGATCTCTAAGTCCTCAATCCAATCGTGTATCTTTTTTCTCAAAAAGTCTGGCGAATTTTAAGATAAAAAAGTTAGGTATTATCAATAAGTTTATCTTTTATTTTTTATATCAATTTACTAATTCAATTTCTCCAAATTAGAAACCTTATCTAATGGATAACATGGTTAATGGTAACATGAGCTTGTGATTCAAATATTTATTGGCATTTATTCGTTTATTTTAAATTTGGAAGACTGAGAAATGTGTAGATTTACTTAACAGCGAAAAATCTTAAATGTTGGGAAAAGATCTCAATGTTAGAGGAAAATTTTACGTTATTCTCATATACACTGTAAAAGAAACAGCAGAAATGCAGTTCCAAATCCGTTTGGAAGTGGCTAAAGTCGAATTTCGCGTGCGAAAACACTTATATCTGCAACAATGTTCTATTATAGTCAGATAAAAATTAAAATGTATCTTTTTGGAAGCTTCGAACATTTAACAGATATCAATCAATTTATTAAATTCAGATTTTGACTATAAAAACAGGTTCTGAAAACAAGACTACATTTCTTATGTTTACTTACAAAAAAATATAAGTGAACTAAAAATACGACCCTACGATAATTTAAATATAGTTCTCACAGATCTATTGAGATCAATAAAATTTATAATAATAAGTTCAATAATTGTAACATCAAATTCAGAGCATTTTTATGTATCCATAACAATTGCATACTATATTTTACGAATTTACGTTTCTGATATGTAAAATGCATTACTATTCTTTTTAGAATTTACCAAATTTTGATTGTTAAACGAGTTAATGAGTGAAAGATGTACAAAAATCCTTGTTCCTTTCTTTAACATTTAACACGTTCCCTGCTACGTGTACCGTTTTCAGTACACGTTAAAACTCATTTCTACGTGAAATGAATTTTTCTCATTAAGAGATGAGGAGATAAAAATAGAGTGTTGTTTTTGTTATTAGATGGTGTTTAATGGTGTTTGTAACGTTTTGTATTATTTTGATACTTACTAATACCAAAAAATACTTTCTTAGCCCACAAACGAACAGAATCACATTTAGTAAAAAAAAACAAAAGAGTTTAGCACAAAACGTGTTAAAATTTGACTGTTGTGTGAAAATTTTTGCGACCGACTATATCTGTTCCAAGATCGAACAAAAGCCACTATGCTTACAATTAGAGAGAGTAACTTCGTCAGCGACGATGTCAAGGAATACCGTCGTAGTATTCAAGGTTTTCACGAATAACTTCATTAATTCTGTACTGAAATCAGTCGTTGTCGCAGTGCTGGAGCACGAAGTTTCCTCGGATTTGATTGTTCTCGTTGCACATCGAAGTTGAGAAGATAGGGGAGTTCTCCGTGAAACGGCGTCCACCGTCTATGGTGCGTCGATAAGGTCGCCAACGTTGCAATTAAACTTTGTGCGTGGAAAGACGAAGAATTGCTCGAGCGGATTACCGAGCTGGGATTCCCGGTCGAGTCTTTCAATTAAATCGCGCAAAGCATTCCCAGACAATTTCTGCTCCACGATTTCACAGTTTGAACATTACTATTTATACATTATGATAACAACGTGCCAAACATAAGGATCAGTAATAATGCAGAAACTAAATTTGTTAGATTTCTGGCTATTGAATTAATTCCTTGCTTTTTGAACATATCCAGCAATTTTAAATATCTCGAGAACACATTATTAAATATACCTTAGCAATCACTTAAAACGAATCTTGTTTTGATATCGATTATGTTTAAAAATTAACCCTTTTAGCGTCAGGCATTTTACGGAGGACGTGCGAAGAATACCACGAGCCGATTTGATATGCGTGTATTAAAATTAAATTAAAAACTGAAGAATAAGACTACGCGTCTGACTATTAAAATAAAACTCAAGAGTAGGACAACACGTCTGACCCCTTCGACGTTACATTTATTTCTGTTCCCTTTTTTTTTTTATAATATCAACCGTCTCTTCGTTACCACCTCTGGCTGAACTTTGCCGCCTTTATTCAAATTTTCCTCCGTTGACAGCATTCTAGAAAATGCTTGATGCATGGCATTCTGTGAGCCAACTCGCCTCACGAATGCCTTGAACGATTCTGCGCTAATACGTGCTTATATGAATAGCTTTATAAGAAACAAAATTCCGAATGTTGAGACTTTTTTCCCCTGTAGCCAATAGTGAGGATAGGACCCCGTCGAAAATATTTCGTTATGCTTATAGCAAATTTGTCAGTAAGCGGTTTGGGTATAAATTTTCGGTTTCTGCAAATCGGCCGATAGATCGGCCCGCTGGCAGTAAAAGAGTTAAATTAAAATATAATTGCATTTTGCAGTATTAGACCTTTTAAAGTTATTAGACGCTGCTTTACTCCACTGAGTTTCCAATATACGACAAGGTGAAATCACGTGATTAAGTTCATATTATTCCTTATCACTTTATTAAAAAGATGCATCCAAAAGTGTTTATAATTTGACAACCCTTTTCTTTAAAAAAAAATTTTTGAACACCAACTTAAATAAAATTAAACAAACGGATAAAGAAATGTAAGATCCAAGCTTTAAGTTGTATTTTCTTGCAACAAATTTAGATGATTGCTAACAAAATTGTGAAATTTCAGATTTCGACAATTTTTCATCGGTATTTAATTAATGCAATAAATTTCAATAATGCATTTATAAAAATAACTACTCACAATACCTCAGTATTTATACTTACAGTTAGATCAGAATTATCTCACATGTTGGAAGTTTTTCATGTTGGAAGTTTTTCATGTTGGAAATTCATTTGTAACAATAGATGATTAAATTATTATGATCAGATAAAAAAATCCAGTTCTATTGTAGTCTGACAACTCAGTGGATATTTTTGTCACCTCAATTTTTCATTATTTTATAATGTATAACAGGACTATTTTGTTCAACAGTATATAATAACAAATTGTTCTACATAGTGAAACCCTTCAACCACCAAAAATCCATACATTGATTAAATCATGAAAATATTAAATTTCTTCATTATAATACCTATTATGACGAAAAAATAAAAAACCTGTAACAAAAGTAGTGAACTTATGAAAAAATGTGTTTGAACAATATAAATGTAATGGTGGCAAGATGAAATATCGATGCGTAAATCAGTAAAAAGTTTCAAATAATCCGAACAAGCTTAGAAAATGTCACATATTAATAAAGACATAATGGTACGAACTTTTTGTAATAAAAAAAGGTTTCATTTTAAAATATTCTTTTAAACCCGTTAGAATTCAAACCTCAGATAAATGATCAAAATAATTCGATCATCCATTGTAAACTATTTATAATTACAGGCTTCGTAGTAAAATTTCCATCGTGTCGAAACTTTGATTAAGTACGAGACAATGAGCACAATGAACGTCGGTCGATCGACGCGACCTTTGCGCCGGCTAACATTTTAACCCTAAGAGGAAGAAGGGAGCCACGAAGAGCTACTACAGACGGCTCGTGACGTACGATCGAAGAAATCGAATCAGAGAACACGTCCATGGGCTTGCAGATTGATCGACCTTTCCACCAAAAGCTCCAACATCTCTCAGAACCCATTCTTGTCCTTCGTTTTACGAAAATCAATGTCTTCCACGAGCAGGCAAGATTTTCAAGCTCTAAACATCGTTCGTATGAATTTACAGCATGACGGCAGAATTCATCAGTTTTCCAACGAATATATCGCTGACCTTGGAAACCTATCCTTGCAAAATAACGTTTAACTTTCTGTACCGGATTTTAGTTCGTCGTTCGGTGAATTTTGTAATTCTTGTAATACTTTTTATCTCATTCGTTTATGGGTGATAGATAGTTCAAGACCTAGTACAGACAAGTGGCATTTTGTCACATAATTGTACAGGACGTTTCAAAATTGTATGTCGCGATTATCATAGCAAGATTCTATACCTCCGGATCGATGGAGATCTGTAAAAAAAATGGATGTGATATTGTCCTTCGTCGATATTTTCGAGATCAGATCTTTTTATGTGCGCATCATGTTCTATCCATCGTGAAGAACAAAGTTGTAAGAGGAACCGTGGGTCACAACTCTTTTTAAAAATGATTTTAAAGTTCCAATATTTCTTAAATTCGCTGTATTTAATTTGTTTACATTTTACAACGAAATATGTATTAAATATTCGTTTAGAATTAAATTCCAATATAACGTGATTTTTAACAACTGGATTAATAGTTTAAGGATCAACATTTAGTATTACGATATGTTTTCATATATCAGAGTGAATTTGCATGCATTGGCAGAAAGAGGAAAAGGTTATGGCTCGTGCTTGTATTTACCCATTAATGGGCAACAAAAATAATTCACACAAAAGGTCTGCGATTTTATAGAATCCAACGCCTTCAAGCATTGCAATCAAACGATTATATCATTCGAAGAAATTTTTTCTCAGTCATTCATTCAATTCATCCAACTCTTGAAAATCACGTCAAACTGGAATTCTTAACATAGTTCAATATGTCACATATTCTGTTTGCCTGATGAATATTTCTCGAGTTTAAAAGATAGGTTCATAGCGTCCTACAAACGATTATTTAATTTATATTTCATTGTAAAACATAAACAAATTAAATAAAGCGAATTTAGGAATTATTGAAACTTTAAAAGCATTTTCCAAGAGACTCATGATCTACGATTTTTTTTTGCAACTTTGTTCCTCACGATGAGTAAGACACGATGCAGTTATTAAAAAAAATGTAACCTAGAAAATTTCAGTAAAGAACAATCCACTTCTTTTCCTACGATAATTGTGACATACAACTTTGGAACACCCTGTTCAATCCTGTAGCAAAACGTCACTTATCTGCACTGGATCTTAAACGTAACTATAACAATAACAAAGAACTAATCTAATTAAAATAATATAAAAAAATTGTTCAAACACTTTTTTTCATTTCATGTTTTATTTCACCGAAATATAATATATATAAAAAAAGTTTAAAACATTCGGAAAATATAAGTTACACTTTGATTTCATAGAAATCGTTTTTTGTAAATTATTGTATATATTTCAAGAAATTAACATTTAGTCGACCGAATGGGGAGATCTCCCATTTTGTCCTCAACAGAATTGATTCTATTTGCTTTTGTTATTAGTTAGTCTTGAACTAGTGCTGATCATAAATTTTCTAAAATACAATTTTTAATAAATTCAACATCAGCTTAGGACCAATTTATAACAAAAGTAAATAGAATCAATGGCACTTTTTTGTGAAGGAAAAATGGTAGATCTCCCCATTCGGTCGGCTAAGTGTTAACGATACTGACACCATTACCTACACTGAGGAACATAACTATAGCACCAACCTCATTTTGAGTGTTTCGGACTTATGAGTGGGAATGCAAAAATATCAAACATATGTGGTGAAAGGGTATGGTAAATAATAAGTTTAGTGTAAATATCTGTTACAATTCATATTGTCGAGATTTCGCGAAAAGAACCGCGGTTCTCTTCAAAAAGGAATTTCGGTGATGGTAGTGTGATGGTTTGGGGGGCATTTTGCATAAATGGCATGTTGAAACTGAGTTTTCCGTCAAAACGGATGGATAGTACAGAATACAACAGCATACTGCAAAATAATTTATTGCCGTTTATTAATGAAAATAATACTGTGAAATGGACGTTCTAACAAGATAACGCGGCCATACGCACCAGTCGCAGAACGATGGCATGGCTTCAGACAAACGGGATTAATGTTCTTAAATGGCCAGCGTGTTCTCCTGACCAAAATCCAATGAAAAATGTATGGAGCATAATTGTAGGGAAGGTTTATACAGTTTTAAAATCGACAGTTTCAAAACGTCGTAGAACTGAAAAATGCGATAACTGCGGTCAGCAATGAAATCCGCGAGGAAACTTTTCAAAAGCTGATCGAGAGTATGTCAAATCGAATTTTTCAGGTTATAACAAAAGAAGGTGAACCTACAAATGATTAATTGTATCTTTTATCAATTGTTCTTTTCTGTTTGTAATTTATAATTGTATCTTTAATGATATGGTGCTATAGTTGTGCAAAATCAGTTTATATGAATATATCGTTTGTATCGAATTGCAATAAAACTTTTCTGATGTTTATTGTTTATCATACCCTTTTACCTCATATAATCGACTTTTTTACATTCCTATCCAAAAGTCCGATTATATGATAGTGGTGCTATAGTTATGCTCCTCAGTGTAGTCTATACAGAGTCGAACTTGAACCAGTCGCCAGTTTCATGCTCCACTAATAAACAAAATCGCGTCGAAAATCGCGTCGATCGACATAAACGAAGAGAGCGTCTGCCCGGCGTCGATCTCTCAATTTCCCGGAGAGCAGCGAGCTAATACAAAGTTATCGCAGCCGGCCAAACTCGCTCGTTAATCTCGTTCGTTGTGAATTCACGTCCGGGGGTTATTTCAAGCGGAAGTGCATCGGGGCTCAGTCGCTGCCCGCTAACCTCCCCTCCTCCTCTGCTCGCGTCAGGACAAGGAATCTTCGTCCGAAAGAAGATTCACGCGGCTAAATTTAGATTTACTACAGGTCGTCTGCTCTCCGCCTGTTAGAGACAGAGGCCACGGCACCCCTAAGCAAAACAACGGTAAAGCACTCGAAAGCGGACGGCCGCGAGCTTAATGGAGATGCATCGTGCGTCGAAGGACGCGATCGGCACGCGACGTCGCGCCGTTTAAATGTAGCCGAAAGAATCCGAGAGGATCGTCAAATATACAGTCGATCACAAAACTCTTCATATGTAGATATATAACCTTTAATATTAAAAAAATGACAAGGATTTTTGATATTTTATGGACGTTAGCTCGAGTATTGAAATCGGATAGACTCGGAAAAAATTACAAAGGTTCTGTTAGAGTTTGAATACAGAAATATTACGAAGCAAAAATTAACCCTTAACGATCGAGCGCATTTTTCTAAAATTATGACCAGTAGGTTGACGGATTTTTAGGAAATTAAGTGCTTCATTTCCAGAGCGAGAAAAGGTGCATAATTAATATCGCTTTATTGGATTTTATGAAAACTTACAGTAATAATAGGTAGTATGTGAACAGATATGTCCATACAAAAGAATACTGAAGTGAAAATTTCAGAAAAATAATAGGAATTGAAAAAAACAAATAGATGCATGTATGTAATGTATAGATTTATATACATTTATAAATTAATTTTTTATAGATTAACGATATATTTATACAAAATTACTTATATTTTTTTTTGGGTGTGGTACTTTTCTTTGCCATATTTTATAAGGCTTAAATTATGGATAAAAAAAATAAAAATAGCACGCATGTACGCACGACTTCGTTCGTCTTTCTTCTAACAGATAGTGCTCCGAAAATGACAATAACAAACTTTATTGACCGTATATAAAACGATGTATTTTCGCTCAATCCTCGGAGAGGAATGAGAGGAATGCGCTCCAGAGCGCAACAAAAAGCAATTGCCGATCGCCCTTAATTGTTGCATGTATAATTAAGATAAACTTAATAGATTTCCTAAAATATCACGTCATGCCGTGTGTATGGCGGCATTCGATTTTTTTGGAATATTTATAATGTCGCGAGTATGGCGGCGTTCGTTCGCTAATTCTGAAGGATTTCTTCCAAGAACCCAAGCCACATCTGATAATTTAGAAAGTAAGAAAACGTTAAGATACAGAACGAATAGTGCTAAAGGACCCGGACGGGGTCGTAGGAATTTCGACCACTGCGTTTGTCAGTCTCATATCAAAATTCGTGAAGTTCGGTTAGAGTTGCGCTTTCCTCGTGTCATATAATAAAGAATTAAAATATTTTAACACTATTCCTACCACAACTGGTCAAACGACCGTTTTTAAAATTTCGATTAGAATTTCATTGATACAACGTAATTAAATCGCCCTTAAACTTTAGACTTTTTCTCAAATATACGTATAATACATTTTTCAATATTCACTTCTTTTTTCATTGATTATTTTTTGAGAAAAATTTGTAGTCTCTCTTACGTGGGAATGTCACGGTAAGAATATGTATACGTAAATTGTCGGTAGGAATAGTGTTAAATAAGAGCCTATTTTATTCAATAATTTTAACCACTTGCGCTACGATTTAACTTTCGGTAGCCGAGCCGCACTCTACGATATAAACTGCGGTAAGGCGTTACATTGACGCCGCACCGCTTCTACGAGCGCAAATCATTAACCAGTGCCTTAGCGCGTTGGTAGGGTCCTACATAAAGAATTTACACGGATATGAATAAATATTCACTACAACAATAAAATTTACTGAAACATTTCCTTATATCGATGATGCTACAAGATGTGATGCACTCTAGAACTGTAGCTCGAATAATGAACGATCCAACTGTTAGCTGACGTGGCGGACACGTCGTTTCTGTTTCTGCGACAAACACCTATCGACGTGGTATACACGTCGTTGGCGGTTTCGGAACAAAAGCATCTCGACGTGCGTGGCACGTCTTTATAGCGCAAGTGGTTAAGCTCCATTTTTCAGTAGGTTCTTCCATTTGTTTATCATACAATATAAATTACAATAGTCTTTCAATTGTCCGTCTTCCAGTTTATCCGACCTCCAGATAATAAAACAGCAAGCGATCGAAACCGCTCTTATAAATCTCAAGTGGCCGAGTTAATCTTTAATGAATGGATTCAAGAGCAGTATCGTTACGATACATTAGATAACGCACATTCTTCGGATTATCTGCATAGCACCGGATGTGCTACGTCCACGTAGGCAGATCTCAATGTATCCTACGAAAGAACTACAAGCCTTTATTATACCCATTACGTTTAAATTTACATCAAATTGCATTTCAGTTTATTCATATTTTTGTAATAAACGCTCCTAAAAATCATGATCAATCGTTCAGAATCTACCTCATTTTATCTAGTAAACTTATTGGTGACCATTAAAACGTCAAAAATTCATATTTTTTCGTCTTTCAAATGCTTCAAATTTGATAAATGTATGGAGACTTTTGTAAACGACTCTGTATAAGTAGAATTACATATCGTTCTCGTTTAAAGTTAGGTTATTCAGAATTTGTAAATTAGAGATTGAGAGACAACGTGATATGAAATGTGCAATGCAGAATGAATTTATAATACGAATAGGATGTGAAATTTACAGGTCTATATTTTAATATAGAATATATGTGGGTCACGGAGTGGAATTTGGAGAGTAGCCGTATAAAATTTTGGTTAATTCTTAATTGGTGTTTCATCAACGAGCGTTCCAGTTTCGTAGCTAGCAAAGAGCACGTTTTTACAACGCTCTAGCCTCAGCCAATTGATTCCTGTTGCAATATTTAACAATAGACTGAACAAGCTTTAATTACACGGGTGAAAATAATTTTCTCGGCGCACCGACATGTTACGCCCTCGATGCTCCTTCAACTATTAAGGGAGGGCACTCATGTGAAAATTAACTACTAGTTATTTTTTTTATAATATGCATTTTTTGAATACGTATTATTACCTCATCTTTTATACCGATATCAATTGTGTAAAAATTGATTTTGATCAAATATTTGTTTTTGCTACATTTATTATTTATCTGAAATATAATCGCTAAACGTAGATAGCAGTAATTAATTAAAATATTTAAAGGTCATCAAGAAGAACAATGACTAAACAGCGAGTTTACAATTAGATTTGACGAAAAGTCTGAATTAACCATTTGATCGAATTTTATGAATCACTGTGTACTAAGCTGTTTTGCATTTCAGAAAGCTATTTTGAAAACAAATGATCAAATTATAAAATTCAAGCATTATTACTTTATTATTATACTATAACTACATTGCCTATAAAAATAATTTTTAATTCATTTTTATCTAAAATTTATTTCATCGGTATATTCATTTTATCAGTATCTTTTTGCACGATCAGTTTTTATTATTTTCTTAATATTTATGTTGTACTCGGGCTTTATCTTTATGTCTAGAGATTTTTACATTAGCACATTTCTATTATCACTATCCAAATAATGTTCGATTAACAATTTCTCATTGTCCTCATATGTCCTTAGTTGAATCCACTACTAATTTCTACAAATACAATTTTAATAAATGGCTTTTAGGTACTTATATCATAGGAGACTTCCCTCTACACTTTTTATAAAGCATTCTGATTATCAAAAAATTCTTGGATGCGTATTTTATACCTTTATAATGAAAACCACCATTTCTGCCTAACTACATGTACATACACAGAAGCATTTTAAGAAAACATTTATAATACGTACTACAATTATATAGATATTCATTAAAAATTACTGCATATGTAGCACTTATCATAGTGAGATATAATGTCTGTCGTGTATTTTCATCTCACTAAATCAACCAAAAATGTTCATAGCCTTTAGCCAATATGATTTACACTCTACCTTTTTAGTTGCCAGGCATATACAAATCCTTAAACATTTTATATAAACATAAAAAATGATGTAAAAATACGTGTTTTTACTTTTATCCCAAAATATCCGAACACTTACAATAATATCAAATAAATTAATTATGTTACAATTACAATTTTCTTTATTGTTTTATTATATTATTTCACAAATATTGCTATTGCTGAAATAACTAATGATAGATAAATAATGATAACGTTGTTATAACAACGTTAAAGGAAAACGTGCGTGCAGAGATGATGCGAAGAAAGCAAGCTTTATATAACTACAATGGAACTCCATTTATATAAACTTCATTTGAACTCTAGCCGAACACCCATTATATCAACTACCACCAAACAAAATATCATAGGTGTATATGTATAATAAGCTTGGCATAACGAGAAATTATAGATAGTGAAAACAACTAGGTAAGCTCCTATTATATGAACAAGTTGATTATTTAATCTGAGTTTTAATTTTTCTTCGAGAGGTTCATATAAAGTTTTAGGACTGGGTTTGAAGAGAAATCGAACTTCTGAAAAAGTAACTTTATTCCTCCTTAGTTTTCAGCATAATCTTTTTCTAAATCTGTCCACCAAATGGCACAGTTATAAAGTTTCTGAATTCCTTTGTAGAAATCAGATGTCAGAATTAAATTAAGCTTGCGCATTACATTCAACTGAATTTCTTCGATGGATTCGAAATGACGACCTTTCAAGTGTGATTTCAACTTATTGTTAGGAAACAGTAAGTAGTCTGCAGGTACTAAATCCGATGAATAAAGAGGACAGTTGAGAATTGTAACACTTTTTTTTGCAACAAACTCCTTAACCCTTTGCACTCCGAATTATTTTCCAATTTTGTTGGCAATAATTCCCTAGTAATTTAGGTGTTTTATTTGAAATTTATTTCAAAGAACAATTCCTTAAGTGGTACTTATTTTAAAAAATATTTTATCAATTATATTAAACATAGCTCTCAAACTTTGTTGTGACTTATATTTGTGGACTTCTAAATTTTGTAACTAAAAAATAAGGCAAGTTTAATAAATGAAGAGAAAACCAAATACATATAAAAACCCGATTTATTTATATTTCTTTAACATTTTGTAATTTTAAAGGGTATAATATAAAAAAAAAAATTCCTTTATTTTCTTCCTCCAGGTATTTTTCAGTTTGAGCAAATTGCACGATCCTTGTGTTTTCCTCCCGGATGTAAAAAAATGAAATGAAGCTTTCCATCTAAACGATCATTTCCGCCACTTGTTCCAGGCCTTCCCAATTTCATGTTTAGAACACGAAAATCATCGATGAGTCCAGACAGAATGGTTTCTAGCAATCTTTTTTTGAGGCATAGGTTTTCTTCCTTCGTTTATAATTTTGTTTGTATATAAAATATAGCATATGCATTCGCTAAAGAAATTCGAAGTCCCCAGAGGGGATATTTCTTCCATCGATTGAGTGTTCGACGTGAAAAACAATAAGATGTGTATTGGTTTGATACAGCTCATATTTAAACTGGCACTTTAAAAATGTCGAGGAGTTACTGTGATAAAAACTGATGTCGAGTCGCATTCGGCAAAGGGTTAACAACGACTGCATTGTGTGAAGGAGCATTATCGTGCAAAAGAAACCAGTCACAGGATTTTGCAAGTTTTGTGTACAATTCTCTACCAATCAAAGAAAACCACTAACATGTTTTTCACATGAGATTTTTGAAACCAGAGTTTCTTTGGCTTTGGCGAATCTTCTTCAGCCCATGCAGATGACCGTCGTTTTATTTCTGGATCATAAGCAAAGTATCTCGATTTGTCGCGGTATGATATATTGGGTTGGCAACTGAGTGATTGCGGATTTTCCATAAGAATGAAAATTCAAAATTTTTACCTGAAAGTATGACTTTATTAAATTAAATATTGTCCGTTTTCGTCGATGACCATTTGCCATTTTTCAGACAGTATCATTATTCCATGTTCATAAAACTTCTAATTTTTACCAGCAAAATACTGAATTAAATGAGATTTACATCATCAGCGTCATTAAAAATTTTACCATTTAAATAGTTCTGGGTGTAACGAAATAAATAAATAATGCCTTCCTTTCAAGACTTCATTCCCATATACGGCACACAATTTCATGTATGCCTTTTCAGAAATAATACAATAAAATACGTCTGAAACGCGCGTTTTGTTCTTCTATATTTTTAATGGGGATAAAAACGAATCTAAATAAATAATCGATAAAGTTACTTACTAATTGAAGGTGAAATTTCAAACAACAAGAAAACAATATAGGTGCTTTGAACACGTTGACAAAACGAAAGAATTTTGTTAAAACCAACTACCGACAAAATCCGCAATCATTTAGTTGCCAACCCAATATTTTAAAAAGCTTGGATCAATATTTATGGTTTCAATCCATAAACAAAGCTTATGACAATTCTCCATCGGTCATTTCGTTATTGGCAAGTAATTCTCAACTCAGATTATACAGTTTATCATTAAAATGATCAACAAAATCATTGTTGAATACATACAACCTTCGTTATGTTGCACTTTACTACAAAAGTAGTACAAGAACGACAGAAAACATGTTTCTATGAGAAATCCTCATCGGTATTTTATTATCCATGATGTCGTTAAATTAGCATGATTTTGTTTTAAAATACACTTAGATTATGTTTTTTAACCCCGTTTATTTGTAGATATGTGTGTATATATACTTCAAAATTTATTGTAACGAATTTATTTTTTCATTTTATTTTTATTTATTTTATTGAATTTATCAAAAAACTATATGCCTACACATGTAAAGACTTCCATAATTAGCTTCCATTTAAGAAACAAAATATGTAAATTTATCATTATTCTTCTTCCCTAATAAATTTGATTAACTCTGCAATTACTCTGTCATATTTAAAGCTAATTTTTGGAATTTCCCAAAGACCACGAGCTAACGTTCTCCGTTGCACCACTTTCTAAACAAGAATGCAGCGTGCCTTTTCAAAGTTATCCATTTGTTAAGAAATTCGAAAGCATCGTTTCAAATTCCTAAATAGAACAACAAGAGCACCACGATCTAAACCATCCCCAGAAACCAACATCCTGGCTTCTCAAAATCGTGACAGGACAGGAATTAAAGTTGCACGCTATCTCGTTGCGGCGTCGTAAATCATACTCCCGACGAGAACAAACGCGTTACCCCGTTCGTTGCGAAAGGTTCTCGGATACTCCTCGGTTCGTTGGCGGCCCCCGCGGACTTCAGTCCAGGCGATCGTGAAAACGATCCAAAGATTTCGACACCCTGTCCAACAGCGACGATGTACCAATCCCAAAGGAAATGGTCGCGTAGCTCGAGGAGGAGGGTCTCGATCTTGCTTTTTCGCGTGTCGAAGTGGCGCCAATTACGTGTCTGCCAGCTTTCACAATTAGCCCAGGGAACCGTGAAATCCGCGAGTGCTTTCCACTCGTTGATAAGCGTATTTGAAAAGCTAATGAAGAAAGGAAAGAAACGGCCGATGCCGAAGGCACGCGTCGGTGAGTAATATCGCGTTAATAAATCTGCCAGTGCACCAGGATACCGATCGGCACGGCGTTCCGACTGTTTATGCTCCGTTTCGCCTAATTGCGCCCACGAAACCGGAACACCGTTACCGTACACACATTAAGCGCGAATGGATCGAAGGAGAGAAGGAAAAATGAAACAGTTTTGCGGCACGCGAAGGACGTCCAGTGTGACCGAGCGATTTTCCGTTCGCCGTACCATTGGAGGTTCCAAGTTTTCGTAAATATGCTGGTGATAACAAACATTGAACTTATTATTATATCAATACGTTATAAACTCAATATTGTTGCTGCTATGCTATGGAAAATTAAAAGTTGCATTCTAACTTTAATCCAGGTTAATTGATTCTTCCAAAAAAGTTAAAAATTAAAAAACTCTTTTCGTTTGGAGGAATTTGCTGCTGAAGAATAATAGTGAATGAGTTCAATATAAATTTTGCACCATAAAGGCTATTCACATTTTTACAAGTTACTCATTATCTACAAATTATTTGGTTTCCAATGTTATTGTGTACTAATTACTATCGATAAAATAAATGATAAAATAAATATTTCAAATATACATACATAACAGCTTGTTCCAAAAGTTTTCTGGAACTAGTATTACTTTAATTTTTATACTTTTAGATGTACACTAATTATTAACACTACATTAAAATTGTACCGAGCTCTACTATTTATTTTCAAAAATGTTTCAATACCAAAAGTGAAATTGTTATATTCTTCAAATTTTCAATTATGGAACATTCAATAAAATATCAAATATACTAAGAAACGTTAAGATTTGCATTTCAAACGCACTTTTATTCGCTTTACCAGATATCACAAAATACACGGGACTGACACTATTAATATTGGTTTTGTGTAAAGTAATTAACAAGCTTATACTTATACTTGATGACAACACTTTATATGTATATGCAGTATACAGCTGTTCGCTTTGATTACTGACACAAGTGTGAAGCAACGACATATAATCATATTAAAGAAGACAATAGAGTCGTTATCAATTATCGGTAAATATCGCGATTAGTATTTTAATTTACATATTCCAACAATTAAGAATGTATTAAGGCAATCGTTCGCACGTGGCACACATTCTATTGCTCGCTCAACCGTTTACATCTGATTTGAACGTTGTCGCAGAGTACATACAAGAAAAACAGAAAATAGATGGACGTCACCAAATTGTAAATACACATTACAATATGATTGGTCGTTTTGCACACCATACACAGTTCATACTTTCATTACCGCCAAATGCCATGATTTAACCCTTTGCGCTCGAGAGGTGACTGTTAGTCGTCAGAAGGTAGTTTCGCAAATTTTCAGACTTTAGTTTGTTTATTAATCAGACCTGGAGGTTAAATAGCCGTACATGTAAATTTTAGTATATGACTTAACTAAACTAAATGAAGTTTAATATAAGCGAATCTTAGTAAATATTATGCGCTTGAAAATCTTTGAAGTTAACATTATTAGATGACTAACAGTCACCTCTCGACCGCAAAGGGTTAAACATCATATTTATCACAAGCTTTCAAACTTAACTCTTTATATTCAACCGCCAAATAGTACTGTTTAATTTCCAGAGTTCTTACATTTCATTTTATCAACTAGAAACACTACAATATTTCTATCAATTCATCTTCTCTCCGTTTTAATACGGTATGTAATTTTACGGCTTCATAAAATTAAACGACTTCTTACTGCACGTCGTTGAACTGGCCTCAATAAACACTACCACGTTATGAATAAAAGGAGACGACCTTCGAATCTCCGTTACTATTCCGCCTACACGAAAAAGGCATTTATATTCACATAATGTTACCCTACTTTTAAATATTTTTAAAAACATTTATGTTATACTTTTTGCTCATTACAAGAGATTTATCACGAGCAAACAAATAACTTACAATGACTCAAGAACTTGATAAAATGAGTAAATTTTTAATTTTTAAAGCTATTAATTTTAAAGTCCATCGTTTAACACCAATCTGTTTATCAATAAATAGATTGTTTAGAGAAAATTTATCATTAAACGTGTACTATCATTTCATTCCACATTAAAAATACTATTATAACAAACAAATATAAAAGATCTTTAAGAATCTAATGATCCTCAATTACGTAAACTGAAATACAATTGAAATAATAACTGAACTTTATTACAAATAAGAATGTATTGGTATTATACAGCGAGTTTTATTAATCAAATTTGTAAATTTTTTATTCAATCATTTTTCTAATATTCTTTCCGAAAAGATTTTTCTTTAAATAAAGTATGGAATAAAAGGTAATATTAATCAATTTTATAAGCCACTGTGTACATTGAATGTATGCATTAAGTAATATCAACATTCTATTTCAGGCATTTCCGATAATGTGAGAAAAAAATGTTTCGAACAAAACTTTGTTAGCGTTCAATCGGTTACAACATATTCACGTAAGTAATAAAAATTCGTTTCTTTACATGAAAAGATTAAGATGATCTTGACTTTTTTAAATGTCATTGTATATCTTTCACTTCGTAGAGTTCTAATAGACATCAAAACAAATTTAAAAATGTTCTGCAATATATGATCTTCAAATGATTTTAAGCTTTGTTATCGGTATATTAACCCGTTCTATACTGAAAGGAAAGTTTGCATCCTAATTGTGCTTTAAATACGACTGTGAAAGTTGAAGTGAAATATTTAATTAAAGAAAAAATAAAAATTACATTTGATTTTTTGATCTCTCCTTGCATCTACTTCATTTGATATTAATGATATTTTTATTCGTCCGATGAAAATTCTATTTTTACGACCACTGTGAACTACTATAAATATGTGAACTGCTAATAACAAATATTTTATGCAAATGTGTATCCTTATAACCAAAGAAGTAGAACTCAGATAAAGATTTGTTTCGCTTTCTAAATATTATAACGACTACTTTATCTTTTATATTTTGTACATGTTTGCATACAACGTGTATGAATTTTACATAAATATATCTCTACAATACTCACAATTTACTAATATGTTATTGCTTTGAATTTTATACGAAATATAAAAATTGTAAAGAAATATCCTTTGGAACAAGTGAAGCTGAAATTTAAACCAGAAATTCTGAAATATTAAGTATTTATTTTTGTCATATGTAAATCAATAGTACTGTAAAGCGTTACAACATATTTATTTTTTTATTTAAATTTCGATAAATCAGTTACCTAAAAGATGGCGAAAAGCGGTGAAAAGAGGAAAAAATATTATATAATTATAAATACAGTAAAATATAGATACCAATCCTCCACAAAAGAAACTTTTTTAGAAACCTAATAAAAATTCAAGTATTTTGAAATATTACAAAAACCTTATAAATTTTACTTGGAATATCATCTCAGTTCGCTAACTAATATCTCTATTTAAGTATTATTATCTACTTAAGTATTTAAACATATTCAGTGGAGTAATTTTGTGAAACCATATTCCTGCACCATTTGGCAAAAATTTCTTATAATTAAAATTTAAAAAATGTAGATTTTACACGCCCTATACACTGAATGTATCCTCTAAGGTCATGTTTGTATGGCACACAAGGAAAAAGTTAAAGAAGATATGTTAATATGTGCTGGTTTTAACCAGATAAAATGATAGAACTATTTTCCATTCATCCATTGCTTGTCAATACTTAGTTAGCAGTGATTTGAAACAAACGTATAAATCTCTCATTTATCTGTGGCACTGAAACATTTAATTCAACAATAATTAAGAAATCAGAAAAATGATTAAGCAAAAATGGAACCAATCGATTCTTATTGCGGTCAGAGAATCATACCACTACAAAAATTTCAAAATTATTAAATATGAATCGTAATGTTATATACAACCTCCTAAAAAATCGAGAAATCTATAAGAAAGAAAAACAATTGGAAGGCCTCATGCTAGAACGGAACTCGACAGACGGTCTGTATTGGGTATTTCTTTTAATCTTAAAAGAACCACTTAAAAAGTTACTGAAAAGGGGAGGAAGATTTTCGATAATTGTAAAGAATGTGCGTTATATTCTACGATATAGCAAATGCATTAAACATACAAAATTAAAGTGACGATCAATTCTTTATTTCTAAAGACTTTGTATAATGACAACTTCTGAATAACCCGCCCGCTTTCTAGTCCTTAATGTTGTCGAAAACGTTTGGGTTAACCTACCGAGAAACATATATGAAAGTGGAAGGCTGTTTAACAATATTAAAAAATTACAGGATAGTATTTTTAAATATTGAAGCTTATCGTAATAGAAACGAATAAATATATTATGTAAAACAGTTTCAAAGCTTTTATTAAGTGTTGTACAATGAAAAGATGGCCTTATTAAGTATTAATATCTTTATCAATAAACATTAAATAGCTTAATAATAATTAAGAACAGAATTTTAACATTGGTAATTCTTGTGTAAACACTGAATAAAAATATTAAATTTTAATACTTTAAATTCAATACTTACTATAATAAATACTTTAATTAATAATTTTAATACTTTAAATTAAATACTTACTATAATAAATACTTTAATTAATAATTTTAATACTTTAAATTAAATACTTACTATAATAAATACTTTAATTGATAATTTTAATACTTTAAATTAAATACTTACTATAATAAATACTTTAATTAATAATTTTAATACTATAAATTAAATACTTTAATTAATAATTTTAATTTATAATTAATTTTAATTTTAAAATATTAATTTAAATGCAATATAAGTCATTTCTTGTGTGTATGTCGCTGCAATATACGAATACCGATAATACAACGTCTAACGCCAAAATATGCCAACAGCATACTCCGAATCAAATTTCAAAACGCCTATAGACAGCACAGGGATTATATTTCTATTCCATAAAACCATCCTTTTCAAACATATTCTAAAATGTATAATTAATTGGAACTCGCAAAGCGATTAACCATAAAGCAAGGCTAATAACCATAAAGAAGCTGCTATACGACAACTGCGCATTGCAGAAAACTCGTCTAAGCTGCTCAACACCGATTCACCGATTAAACATTGCACAATCAGGTGCATCGGGACGGTCTGCTAGCCGAACACTATTTCTCGTGTCATTATCGGCGGCCGCGAAATAAACACCGCGAAAACGAGTGGATGGCGGCTAGTGATTCCGCGTTTTAAGCTAGTCGTAAAACTTTACGAGGCCTCTCGTCGCCGACGCCGCCTTTGGTACCGTGTGCAGCAGCAACCGCTCTCTTGAAATAGCGATCGAGGAAAATGAACGCGTGCACGCCAGACGGACGCTTCCTTCCCCTCGAACCGTTCGGAAGAACGGATGTCGTGTCGTACACAGCCCATTCATTCGCATTGTAACCGTTCCCCCGTGAGTCTACGTGCACGCGCCTATGACTCGGTCACACGGCGCGCATACGTACGCTCCACGACGTACAGTAGCGGACAAAAGTTTAACCGTTTGAGTGCCACGGGCTTTTTTCATTTCCCGACCGAAAATTGTATTTCCATAATAGTACATCAATAATAAAAACAGGCACAATCGTTCAATGTGATACATATAAATCTGAAATAAAAATATGTATGATATATACATACACTGCTAATCAAAACCTTGGAATCACTTTTTAAGACACAACCATTTAAAATTTTGCGCTAATTTTCTTAACAATTTGAAATAAATACTACAGATAGCAACAGATTTTTGACTAAGAAATTCTTAACGATAGCCTAAGTTAATATTCTTTCCTTCCTTTAACCGTTTAAGTGCCCCGGGCTTTTTCATTTCCCGACCGAAAATTGCCGAGCGGGGCGATGGCGCTTGTCGGATTCCGTGTCGAAAATTGCCGAGCGGCGCGATAGCGTTCGTCATATCCCGTGCCGAAAAATGCCAAAAAGTGCGATTCCACTGTTTTTAGTTTACATGCAATAAATATTTCCTACAATTTAGTTTTATTCGGACATTTTCCTGAGGATAAAATTACTCCAATTTTATATTTTTTTTACCTAAGACTGAAGGGTAATCCTAAAATCGTGCATCGAAAGAAACCGAGCCTGCTGTGACCGTACGCTTCGCAGCCTAGTCGTGCTGGTGCTTTTAGTAGAGAACAGGAGGAGCGCGATCGCGCCGCTTGGCACTCAAACGGTTAAGACCAAAGGGTGAAAGAAAATGATTAACTCTTAGCGAACGAATGCTGCCATACAGGTGGTATGACGTGATATTCCAAGAAATCGGTTAGATTCGCCGGTGCTTGTGCACGCTGAAACTAAGGGCGATCGGCAATAGGGGACTGTTGGGAGAAGTAGCACACCCAAAAAAATATAAGTAATTTTATATAAATACATTGTAAATCTATAAAAAATAAATTTATAAATGTATACAAATCTATACATTACGTACAGTGACTCCAAAAAGTATTCGTACACTACGTCACAAATAAATCCGTTTAACCCTGAAATTCTGAGTCTGACAGAAGTATTTGATAAAACTTTGTGGGTATGTAGATCGTAATAGTATACGTAAGAATTAATCTCTTCTTTTCATCTAAATGCCATTTTAAAGGGGTGAAACCAGCGTTGAAATTTCTGAGTTTTCTATCATTCTTTAAAGATAACTATCAGCCCTCTTAAAAGATATTTTGCCGCAAAAAGAATGCTCCACGCAGGATACACCATGCTCCATACACACATAAAGTTTCATTGAAATTAGAATTTTAGAAGTAGATGAATTTCCTTATAATACAGTGTACAAATACTTTTTGGAGCCACTGTATATACATCTATTCGTTTATTTCAACTCCCATTCCTTTTATATTATAATTCCTTATTATAATTCCTTTTTTATGGACATATCTATTCATATACTTATTATTGCCGAAAATTTTCATAAAATAGAATAAAGCGATATTAATTATGTATTTCTTCTCACTCTGGAAATAAAGCAATTAATTTCATAAAAATCCGTCGATCTACCGGTCATTGTTCTAGAAAAATGCGCTCGTTCGTTAAGGGTTAATTAATAAGAAATAATAGTATAAATAAAATTTGTATTCCATGCTAATCAGTAAATAGTGTTCTACCATAATGACGATAAAAATGAATAGATAAATAATATTTGCAAATCATAAAATTATGTTTTACATTGTCCTGTCGTCTTGAACTTTTGTCCGCTACTGTACGCTAATCGCGACGAGTTGCATATCCTGATCGTTTCTCCGCATCGAACTGACCTTCCGTTGCGTATTACGTTCCTTGGTTTCGATCAGTTTCGTGAGAAACTGTAAGGTAGGAGATGAACGAATATTAGTAAATGAAAGTTGAAGGATGGAAAGTAGAAAATAATGGATAATAGAAAATGGAAACGAATATATAATGGATAATGAAAAATTTAGATGAAGAATGTTAAAATTTGAATAGAGAAATATTACGAAGCAACAATCAACCGAAAAACCAGCTTTCTCTTAACGTACTTTTTGAAGGGTTTCTTCCAAGATTCCAAGCTACATCGGGCAATTTAGAAAATAAGAAAATGTAGGAATTTCGATCACTGCGTTTGTCAGTTTCATGACAAAGCTCGTGAAGTTTGGCTAGAGTTGCATTGCACTCGTATCATATAATAAAAATTTAAAGTATTTTAAATAAGAGTTTATTTTATTTAGTAATTTTAAACCTCATTTCCAATAAAGAATGGTCATTAAAAAATATAAAACGGAGACAAACAGTAAATGATTATTAAGAAACAATGGAAACGAAAAGCAGAAAATAAAAAAATATAAAATAAAGAAATAAAAATTTTAAAACGAAAAACTTGAAGTGATTAATAGAAGTATATAGATAATGGATAATGGAAATTAATGCTGAATTATAGAAAACAGAAACGTGTATAGATAACACAAAATGGAAAAAATGATGGATAACGGAGAGTAGATAATGTAAAATAGTTGATAAATAGTAGGAAAAGAAGAAGCGGAATGAATAATCATGTGGGTGGGAAAATTAAGCAACTTTCTTAAAGTTTGAGCGATAATCTTGGAACCGAATGCAGTTTTTATTGACTTTTTTTTACGACTCATATTTTATACTCCACTTAGGTCGTTTCATCACCGCACGTTTTACGACCGCGCATTCGGATTTGATGTGATCGATCATTTGCGTGTTGGAAGCCTGTTTCATTCGCGCAAAGAGCAACAACAGGAATTGGGACTGCAATTTTTCTAATAAAAGAAAAGCAAAAGGAAATATGAAAGAGCGAGAGAGAGAAAAACGACGAAGAAAGTGAGGAAAAATTTCAAGAGCATTTCGTGCCCCACTTCCGGTAGGTTACAGCAAACAGAGAGGAATTTTCGAGGGTTCTCACTGAGAACGGTGAAGTTTTATGGTTCGCGGAGAGCAATAATAGCTTAGCAACACGTTGACAAAATAAAATAGCGGGGAAAAAATATGGTAGCGTGGCGATCCAACCTCTTGGCTCGCGGGATGCAAAATTTATCCACGGTAGCCAAAGGTGTGTACGAGTTTAACGCACCTTTTGATGGAGTTTTATCGTTAGCGGAATTTTATTTTCCTCGATGCTTTCCAACCGACACTGGAGAGCCCAAAAAGTGCTTGGAACTTTTTCACCGTTTCTCTTTGGCCCAGGTTGAAGAGTGAACATAGGCAGAATTTCCTCCTGAATTTCATTTCGTCCCGCCCACTAGTTCTTCCTCTCATGTACAACCCCATTCATAAGTATTAGGAAACTTATAAAGCACGTTTTTCAGATGTCCGCCTCCGGTTTTCCGATTGATTGGTTTGGATACATGTTTTTATGTATCGCCCCGTTTTCATATTTAGGGGGTGAAATCAGCCCCTAATAGTTTGAAGTTCGCTCAAAGATCATTATCAAACTTGGTATATATTTAATTTCCAGCTTATATTGGTGGATGAATAATGCCCTTGTTGTTAGACACTCTTATCAGACGTTAAACTACCCCCAATCGTTTAAATATACATTTAAAAAACTTGAAACTGGTAAGAAGATTCACAACGTCTTTAAGAAACATTAGGTATAATGATTGTATGATAACAGATTAATAGTTTTATGACCTTCCACCCTTGTTGATGGGTGAACCGCCCCTGATTGATCAGCTACGTCTTACTAGGGGCTGATCAAATTCAAGTAAAAATTATTTCTTGAAAAGTGACTTCCAAATTAATATTTCAGTATTAAAAATTATTATTATTTAAAAAGCATCATATCAAATTATTGTTCGAAATGCAAGTTGAAAGTGAAGTACTGAAAAAAATAAAGAAATTTGAGGTTATCAAGTGTTAATATTTATACAATTATCTGGAAACTTTACAAATTTACTTACGCTTACCTTAAACGTTCTAATACTTTTGAATAGGAGTGTACAGCGGAAAGAGAGAGAAATAGCGTATCATTGTCAATAGATAAATTTTCTCTGCACGATCATGATCAACTGGACGAAGAGACTCATCGAAAGAGCTCCCACAGCGCGGACATTTCCGGTTGCCACCTCCTCCAACGTTGAATCGTGCTTCGCTTTCTGTTGCTCAAGCTTTTCACTTCTTAATTGGCAGATCCCACAGATTAAACGATATTCCGAGCGACGGGGCATGGAGAAGGGGGGATTGTTTGAAGTACAGTGAAATTAAAGGTGTGCAGTAATCTTCAAGAGAAAAGAGACGCATTCTGATAACTTTGTTTATGACTGTGCTCTGGAACATCCGCGAGCGCGGCATTTCTTCGTCGAGTGACACAGGATCTTCCGCTTTCGAGGCGTGCTTCTTCGACCGATTATTCTTATCTACCACCGTAAATCTTTCTCCAGGCCGGGTGATGAATTTATCGTCAAGAAAGTAACAGGCAACGACCTTGATTCCACTGCGATATCTAGGATACCAAATTATTTAAATTCCGGCGCACGATCTCCTTGAGAATTCCCTCTCCTGTATGAAAGATCTAAAACGTTTACATCTTGTCACGAAGGAATATCTTTTAGAGTAGAATATCTTTATGATCATAGTTTTATCATTAACTGTTTGCCTTGCAATCACAAATCATAACCGGAATGCGAATCACTAATTAAGATTGAGCAAACAAATCAAATAAAGTACTTTAAATATAGGTAAACATCGTAACTGTAACATCATCTTATAATATTTGATTCGAAGTTACTTTGACGTAATTATATTTCTAAATTCCTATTTTTATAAACGTAACTAAAAAAATTAAACCCAAGTAGAAATTTGCTTCATCCTTAAACTATTAAAATCTATGCTTTATTTAGGATATTTTATACACTTACGTATATTGAATACATTCTGTACATTTCTGTAAATTTCAACTTCTCCTGAAAGCCTACAGTCTAGTGCTAGTTTAATTTTAAATTTAACCGTAGTTCTGTTTTATAGGTATTCAGCATCACAAAATCAAAGTTCAGTATAATGTTTTAAAATTTTGTATCAAACAGGTAACGATCATACATGTTACTACTGAAAAAATTATAAGACAAAGGGCTAAGATATAATCTTGACGAACCGCGCGATGTTTCACAATGCCCGAAAAGTACGCCAAAAGCCATAAAAAATTATTTTTAAAAGGTATTTCGATAATAAAAAAATTTTACATTAATAGTCAACTGAATACTTGAGCTATAATTTAGCATTATTTTTTTTAACATCTGTTAATTTGTAACTTGACTTCGCGAATTCGAGGGAGTCAACTTCGAAATCGTCGAAATCATTATATTCACCGTTATTATTTCTCGAAATATTACAGCTAGTAGTAAAATTAAGTAAGCCAAATAATATACAGTCTGTCCGATTAAAGCGCGTTCGACTTAACACCCATTCAGCCAATGGTTACACTTATAATTCTTGTGCTACATTAGCGGACAAAAGTTTAAGACGACAGGACAATGAAAAACATAATTTTATGGTTCGCAAATATTGTTTATCTATTCATTTTTATTGTCATTATGATATAACACTGTTTATTGATTAACATACGATATAAATTTTATTTGTATTATTATTTCTTATTAACACGTTAAGTGCCACGCCGGTCCATAGGGACCGGCCACAGATTTTAGGTTGATGTTACAGTAGCATACGGGTCTGTCTTTGCATACTTTGAAACTAAAGATTTCGCTTAGGGGACATCGGTTTTTGTTCAGTCAATATTTTAAGAAAAAGGATATAATATAATATAGTCAATGTAATTTATTAAAACAAGGTAAACAAAGGTTACAAAACTCTGTGTACCACTTCATGTAGTCTAGGCCTGAACGGAACAGCAACCAAAACAGGCTGGGCACTTAACGTGGTAATTAATTTATTTATCTTCTTTGACCGTTTGGTCTTAAACTTTTGTCCCCTACTGTATCTGATAAAGGGCAGCATTCTTCTCGATGCTTTAGCAAAAAAAAGACTGCCAACAACATTGTTTATAAGCGCTATCCCGAGAAACATAATGAGTGCTGCGTATGCATTGCATTTTAAAGCAGTGTTTCTTCGTAAGCACCCAAAGGGCTCAAAAGTGTCCCACGCAACTGCTGCTAAATATATGGAAAAATAAAAAACATTCGTTAGCAAAAGGGTGAAATGTTGTGAAACAACGGAAACAGTTGATAATTTGCCAGATCGAGGGACAAAGAAAAAGTTTACAGAAAAAGATGATGAACGGATATTGAATGTATTTCTGATATCACTGCGTCAAAGACAGGCTAAATTGAAACAGAAAGAATTAGATGTTTCTCTAAACTGTATTCAAAGACATCTTCAGACTTATAATGTAAAATGGCGAAACGCAATAAAAATACCTTTGCTATCTGGGAAACGTGAAAACATGACTCGCATGGAGTAATGTCATCTTTACCGATGAACCTTCTTTTTAAGCACCTACTATATTACTACGTACCTGGTCGACTAGCGCCAACAAAACTGTTAACACTAGGTTTACGGGACCCGTCAATTTGACGGATTCCGAATTTCACGAACAAGATTTGCAAAGGCAATCACTATATTCTTAGTACTATATTCTTCTTATTGGAGCGATACAAATATAGCCTAATCTACTTTCCTCTCAGCTCTGCAATTTAAAATTCTGTATGGTGTATACCTATTTCTTAATACATGTATATGTATTTATATTATTATTTATTATGTATATTACAAACAGATATACAAGAAACAACCGTAAATCTAGTGTTAAGCACACAATAAAGGTGCATGTGTGAGGCTGCTTCTCACAGCAGGAATTCGATACACTGTGCTTGTTTACGCACATTCTGAGTGCCAAAAAATGTTGGAAATATACAAAAAGGCCTTATTACCATCTGCCAAACGTTAGTTTACCGAGGAAAATCAAAAGTGGATTCTACAGGAGGACAATGATCCGAAGCATCAAAGCAGACTCTGTATCCAGTAGAATTAATTAGCTGAGTTGGCCATCATAATTGATTGATGCCAATCCTATAGAGAATGTATGGGCATATCCAAAGCAAATACTTCGTGGAAGGCAAGTGTCTACAGTAAAACAATTAATACGACAAATTCGCCGTATTTGGAGGTCCTTACACCAAGTTTACGCCATCAGCTTGATGAAAAGTATGCCACGAAAATGCCTATCCATTATGAATGCTGCTGGCGATTGAACTCATTATTCATATAATTACATTTTAGTTCTAAGCTTGTAGAATATATTCCATATATTTTAAAATTTGAATAAATAATCATTTTAATGAATTATGCTGAACATGCTTTAATCGAACGGACTGTAAGTTCAAATTTTGCTAAATTAAACATTAATATCGCTAAATATCTTTTCAGTTATACCTTGTTAAGTATATTTTGTTTCCATATTTGTTTTTCAAAGTTGTTTAAGTTCAGTAGTCCTTTTATCATCGTTGGAAAGATAGATTTTAATAGTCTTAACTTTTCTGTAAAGATAGTATTCTAGTATCGTTTATTATAACTCCTAATATTGCTTTCCAATCACACGGCTGTAGATGTGATAAATTGCCTGTCTTTGTAAGACAAAAATTATTCTTTGACCGTGACAGAGTATTTATATAGATTTCATTATTTTCTATTATATCTTTCATTTTTGGCTCCTTCAACTGCAAAAAACTAAATGCTGTTTAAACTACCTTTATATCGTAACTTGGAAGTCTTTATAAATAAAATTTATAATATTTTACGAATAAAATAACAGATTTTTTAAATAAATTTTATGTATAAATAAACAATAAAAAACATAATTTTATTGATTATCCAATACGATGGTTGTAGCTATATCAAACGAAAAAATAAGACAGAGATGAATCGTTTCATTGCGGAAATAATTGTACCAGGTTTACTGTGCTTTTAGCCAAAAGTGCAATCTAAGATTCGGGAATTTCTATCAGAAGGTTGAAAATGATACAACAACAACCACGACGTACTCATACAAGCAACGTAAATGTAAAGTGGTATTAGCGTTCTCAGCATTATCCGTTTAAGTAGGTAACGTCGCAAAACGATCATGCTAAAGTGTAACCTCATGGTTTTACGAGTAGGTAACGTCCTCGTAACGCGATCCAGCATCGGTGGAGATTGACATACAAAGGCTAGACTTACTTAGACTTTCTCCGAATACATTTTTTTCTAGTTCCTGCATCAAATCGCTATCAAGATTATAAAGCACTATTTTAACAATAAACTTACCAACCATTTATAATAATTAATTCCAATTGTTTTTATAAAAATTTCTATCTTAAGTTTCGTTGCATGTTTTCTTAAAACATTATTACTTTTTCTAGTACGTATATTTCTATAAAACATAATATTATAATATAGCTCACATATGGTCAATTTTAATTTTTCAAATTGTGAGACATACAGTGATTCTAAAAGGTGTTCGTATACTACATTACAAGAAGATTTCACCTAGTCTTGAAATTCTAATTTCAGTGAAAGTTTGTGTGTGTATAGAACATAATGGATTAAACATGAAGGAATTTTTCAGTTGTCAGGACATCTTTTTAAGGGGGTCAGAATAACCCTTAAAGTTTTAAGGATTCTTCATGATTTGAACAAAAGTTTTTCTGAGAGTTTTAGGACAGTGTGATAAAGCATAAAAATTAGGTATTTTTTATCTGAAAGATTTTGCTTCATTATGCAGCATTACAAAGTTATGTTTAAAACACATGTAAAAGCAATTAAATTTTTAATGTTAATTTGACCTTAATTCATATATATACTATTATGCTGTATATACTCAAGAAGTTTTATTGAAACCATTCATTAAAATCAAAATTTTATGGTTAAAAGAAGTTATTTATAATATAGTGTACAAATACTTTCTGAAGTCACTGTATATGAGATACTTGTACCTTAACATACTGAAGTCTAAATCTAATGCTGAATTTAACTAATTCTTTCATTATTATCGACCTTAAAAATAAAAAAAAAATCGAAATTTAATATTACTTATTCTCGAAATAACAATATCGGGTGATCTGAAGAATATTGAAGAAATTAATACTCCGCTACTACGGTATCTGGATTACTTCCGACTCAACACAAAAGCTTTTCTGTAGTACTATAAAATTTCAAAAATTTAGAACAAAATATTACAAATTTGTTAAAATGTTTGCTTTTTCTTTTCAGTTATTTATTAAAGATTCTTTTTGCTTGAAATTAAGAATTTTCCTTAATGAAATTAGAGCATAATTTGGAAAAGAAAAGTCTGAAGGTCCTCCAATCATAGAATTCAGTTGAATAATAATTAAATCTTAATAATTGAATCTAAATATACATCTTAAAGTTAATTGAAACATTACTAATAGATATAATATTTTATTTTTATATTATATTAATTTAATTATAATAATATTATTTAAAATCTAATTTTAAGGTATCCAAATTCAAACTTATTTAAATTAAAATTATTCATAATTTTTAAATTGTTATTTTAAGGGTATAAACTTAAATAAATAACATATTCCGTTGTTTTAATCGTGGAGAACGATTATATAGTAAAAACGTTGCTTTCTACCGTAAAAGCGGCTGAATTCTAATAAACTGAAACTTAAAAGATTCCAATAATCTCTCTTTCGATGCTTTCCACTCCCGATTTTTAAATATCTTCTATTATGAAGAATTGAAAAGAATCTATGATGATGAAGTGATTTCTAATTAACGCGATGCAAAGATATCCTGGCCCTTTCCGCGGTTAGGGATATAGGTCAGTTCCGGTGATTATACTTGACGGCAACAAAGGCACGAAGCAGGGAAAAGCAACTCGTGGCAGCTAGATTCCGTGCCAGCAGTTTAGAAATCCTTCTTCCTGTTGATAACCAGATAAATCGAAAAGATATCCTTGAAAAACGTAACGTTAAATACGTAGCGAGCGCGCGAATATTATCTAGATGCGCGTTAACATCGTCATTGTGCAGCTTTCATCGAGGCAGATGTTCTCCCCCATTAGAGTACGAATTCCCCGAACTTCGTCGCGCCATTCAATTTATTACTTTCCATCAACTTTCACACCAGAAACCGCGACAGAATACACACGCATACACATGTGTATAGCTCATAACTACTTATGAGTATGTACTTACTAAACTTAGACATTATTGGAACGATTATTAAAATTATACATTATTTGGCTAGATATTACTTAAAATAATTACGTTTTAGCTTATTTAAACAGAAAAATAATTTTTCTTTGAATTATTTTGTTATTTAGCCCACGAATAAAATAATCTTTTGGTTCATTTTTTATTTTCTATTTGATTAAATTCTGATTCAAATAATTTCTCAAATATGTACTTTCTAATATTTTTAATGTATCGACTTTCTGACGAATTGGTCTATCGGCCTGCAGTCCTTATGCGAAAACTGCCACGGGCCGATAAATTCGCAGAAACCGAAAATTTATACCCAAACCGCTTACTGACAAATTTGCTGTGGGCGTAACGAAATATTTTCGACGGGGTCCTATCCTCACTATTGGTTACAGGGGAAAGAAGTCCTAACATTCGGAATTTTGTTCCTTATAAAGCTATTCATATAAGCGCGCATATCAAATCGACCCGTGGCATTCTTCGATACTTTCAATACATACATATGTAAAGAAATGAGAATTACTATAAAGAATGAGAATAACGATTGACACCTAAGAGGGTATCATAAATTAGCCCTCTGCCCATAAGCAGCACCAAGGTGTGTAACACTTAACTGGATTGGACGACACCACGGTAAGGTGAGGGAGCAGATATTCGTTGTAAAAGTAATTATCGAGGTAATTGTGCAATATATGTTTTATATTTTCCTCTTTCTTTTACAAATGTGGTCACATTTTAAGAATTCCTAAATTTTCAAATAACATTCATTGAAATAAAATAACAAGTAATCGCAGATTTGAAGTAAACATAAAGTTTCATTTGAAGTAAAAAAACGTTGAACTGGTCACGTCGATTTTACATTACTATAATTTTTATTTATTCGATAATTTATTAGACTGTAATATTTTTCAAACACTGTATAGCTTCTTTATTAGCGTTTGTTTGTAATCTTATGTATTATAGTTAAGTAGATATAATATATAAATATCTTTTTCTTACCTAGCATTCTATTGTTTTATTAATCGGAATAGAAGAAAATATTCACAATTTACCCTTAACGCGTAATATCATTTTAATGTCACGTTACAAGTTGAAAATTACGGCATTATAAACAGAATAAATAGTGCAAATTTTACAGAAGGTGTAAAAGATACTACAAAGTTCTTACCTAGCATTCTATTGTTTTATTAATCGGAATAGAAGAAAATATTCACAATTTACCCTTAACGCGTAATATCATTTTAATGTCACGTTACAAGTTGAAAATTACGGCATTATAAACAGAATAAATAGTGCAAATTTTACAGAAGGTGTAAAAGATACTACAAAGAAGAACTTTGTAGTAATCATAAATTTACACACATTATACATAAGCAACTATACTATTGGTAATACTGTAGATACTGTATAATACAGATAACATTACGCAAGTATGATTTAACATAGAAATTCGAATTATATCACAAAAATTCTTTCTTAATTTCTGGTTTACGAAATGTACTTCCTTATAAGAATGCTAACAAAGTATTATACACACTCCGTATTTTTTATGTTTAAGAATATTTATAAAAAGCCTAAACCATTATTAAATGGCAATTACGTCAAATGAATATAAAGAAAAAGGAAGGACTGGTTTGCAAAAAAAAACACTTTCATAAATTTGCATTATTTTCCTAAAAAAAAAATTATAATTGCAACCTTTACCTCTAATTGTAATGAAACATAGTTTTATTGCTATAGAATAATATTTTCTATAGAATTATGTAAAGAAAGTTTAATTCGTTTTGAAATCATAACATGCTCTAAACTTTTGGAAGCTGGATGGAAACTATTACGAAGCGCAACCGACCGCAGTTCACCTCTGATCGCATCAAGGAATTCCTTACGCGCGAAGGAATACAATTTCTTACTTCCTTAGCATTTACAAAATTATTAATCCTTAACTGACGCCGTTTGTTAATCGTTATTCTTCGATTCTTGTTGAACCGCTGACGTTGAATATTGGGACTTCTCTGCGACAGTAAACTAATTTCTCGCGGAAAGTCTTAGCTTCACTATTTTATCTACTTATTTGCGTGCGTCGGCATAATGATACGATAGTACACTGAGGAGCATAACTATAGCACTACCTACCTTTTTGAGTATTTCGGACTTTTGGATAGAAATATAAAGAAGTCGATTATATGAGGTGAAAGGGTATGATAAACAATAAAATCAGAAAAGTTTTATTGTAATTTTCTGTCGGTACAAACGATATATTCATATAAATTGATTTTTGTATCGTTGCACAACTATACCACCATATCATTAAAGATACAATTATAAATTACAAACAAAAAAGAATAATTGATAAAAGATACAATTAATAATTTGTAGGTTCACCTTCTTTTGTTATAAACTGAAAAATACGATTTCACATACTCTCAGTCAGCTTTTGAAAAGTTTCCTCGCTGATTTCATTGCTGACCGCAATTATCTCATTTTTCAGTTCTACGACGTTTTAAAACTGTCGATTTTTTGTATAAGCCTTCCTTAAAAAAAACACGCTGACCATTTAAGAACATTAATCCCGTTTGTCTGAACCCATGCCATCGTTCTGCGACTGGTGTGTATGGCCGTGTTATCTTGTTGGAACGTCCATTTCACAGTATTATTTTCATTAAGAAACGGCAATAAATTATTTTGTAATATGCTGATGCATTCTGTACTGTCCATCCGTTTTGATGGAAAACTCGGTTTCAACATGCCATTTATGCAAAACGCCCCCCAAACCATCACACTACCATCACTGAAATTCCTTTTTGAAAATAACCGCGGTTCTTTTCGCAAATCTCGTCAATATGAATTGTAACAGATATTTACACTAAACTTATTATTTACCATACCCTTTCACCTCATATGTTTGATATTTTTGCATTCCCACTCATAAGTCCGAAACACTCAAAATGGGGTGCTATAGTTATGCTCCTTAGTGTATGAGTATTAAAACATGTGTTCTTAATGATAGAGCAGAAATTTTAATGCAAATTATAATTTCGAAACTACATTTGCTTTCGAGTAAAATTATTAATAATATTAACACCGTGTAAGCACCTTCTTTTATTGCTTAAACTGTCATGCCAAAACATATTTCTTCATATCTGTCATAAATTACATATTGTACGTTAATGAGATGAAGACTAGTAAGAGGAATGCGCATCTCATTGGTTACAGTTCCTATGAGCCTACCTTTCTAACACGATTATAAAAATAGAATGCACGCGTTTTCAGTACTGGACGAAAGAATAAATGTCAATGAATCGGATCGTATAATACATACCGAGTGACAAAAATAATCGAACTGCGCGAGTGAAGTACCCCATTTGCCATTGTGCCAGGCCCACTAGTTTTTTTCTCATCAATGAACAGTACATAATTGTTTTCATATTTAAAGCAAACGTAAATCCAGGTATTCAGCATGCCTTAAAATTTCATCAAAATCTAATGAAATGCTGCAGTGAATATCATAAAATTTACGAAAATCTAGTAGTAACAGAAAATAGTGAAACAAGCTTAACTAAAATCACGAACGTTCACAATGAAAATGAAAAACTTCAAAATATTTCCAGCTTTGAAGGTGATGAGTTAGTGCGAATTAAAAGGAGAAGGTTAATTGCTTTAAATCACAGTAGTGATAGTGACATTGAATAAAACTTATTATATGTAGCTAAATATTTTTTTGTTAAGCTTATATGAAATAAATATGTTCATATGTAGTTACTACGAATTCCCAAAACTTTTACTCAAATTCATTATTTTTTTCGTTATTGATTTACGCGATTTTAACTCACATAAATCGAGGGTCGACTGTAATATCATGTTATATTTTAAAGTAAAATAAATAGTTACTTATTGATCATTCATTTGACCTTTTTTACTCAGATCTGTTCGAAATTACACTAACTGTTCATTTTACGGTGTAAAAAAATACGTTATTCGATACTAAAACAGAGATAAACATAGAAAAATTCTGCTCGCATTTAGTTAATTGTCATTATACACCTTACTCTATATGTGATAAAAAAAAGAAAACAAAAATAAAAATCAAAAAGTGAAAAGAATGAATAATATCATTCTCCGTGTAGTTTGTAGCCTTCAACTATACGGCTTTCATGAAAACGGATTCAAAATTGAATATTTTATACGGTATATTAAATTGGTTTGATTTTATCAAGTGACGAAGCCTCAGGTAGATTCCTGTATCTCTGAATTTAATATTTGAAAGTGTTTGCAGTATGATTCATATCTACTTAATCAAAAAGTCTCTTTGCTGACGCGATATTCGATTTTTTTGGCTTCTCTTTAAAGAGCCAAGTTTACTTTTATGAGGATTATAAGTGACGCTGAATATACGATATATTTGATTTTTCTCAGTGCATTTCCCTATAATCATATTTCTCTTTTGTACAGCTCTATAACAGGAGAAAAATAAGCTTTTCCTCTCATTGAAATCACCAAGAATATTAATGTTTTGTGGGAATAAAAATTGTTCGATACTACCATCAAATTAGTCAAAATGACCAACTCATAATTTTTCATATTAATTTTTTGCAGAAAAATATAAACAAAAATTTTCAGGATGACTACAAACAATATGTATATGTTTGAAATATCCTAAGCGAAGAGAATAGAGTGTTGAGTGAAAGTTGGAACTTCATGAACAAGGTCGAACTCGTATCTTTCATAAGGAACGGATATGGTTTTTCTCAAAGTGTTATACATGTCTGTGAATGTGTGTAAGCGATTTTGGGACGAGTACAGTAAACGAAAGGTCGGCCTATGTATGTGAAGCAGTTAGAAAATAGGCCAATAAAGAGAACAGCTGTAAGCTTAACAGTGCGGTACAATGCGTGTTTATAGCGAAACAAACAGAAGCGACGAACGAAATGCTACCGTGAACCATTTATTCCCAGTATGAAACAGAAATAACAAATATATAGATACATCGATTTTCAATTGAATGCTATTGAATGCAGTCAAATGCTACTGAACGCATCCGAATATTACCAACCGCGTTGGTCTACACTAGTACCAACATTTTTTTTTAGCTACACCACTATCATACAAGCATTTTCTTGTACCCTCACCTTTCTTCTTTAAAATTCATGTCTGATTCTTAACATCCAAAGTTTACTCAATTTATTATATCAAAATATCTAAAAACATGAGATATGAAGAAATATGAGGTCAAGAAGAAGAAGAAGTAATGCCGGCTATTTTATTAACTTCATTTTTTTGACTTAGACGCTAAGAAAGTATATAAGAATTACAAATAAAGGGAACTGAAATAAAAAAGATTTATTAAAAGCTATAGAAGCAGTTGAGAAAGAAAAAATGGCTATAAAAAAGGCAGCACTAATTTAGATTTGGGTACACATCCTGCGGTCAATGGACATGAAGAGTAATCAGCATGTAATACTCCTAAAGGCTACATATAGGATTCTTACAACGAAATTATTTGTATAAAGGAAAATAATAAATATCTTCATTAACTTAACAGCTTTTCATCTGTTTTATGAAACAAAATTTTGACCGTGAGTTACCCCGCTGGCGCCTTTTTCGATTTCTGTATTGTAATTTTATTGTAACATAAATTTATGCCTTCTAGAAGGTATTAATATAAAATAGCCACTTCAAGCTTTTGAGACTAAAAAAAACATACACATGTAACCCATTCAAATTTTATAACATTTCTTGTTTATGTAGGCGGAATTACCCCAGTCTCCACTACGTATTGTCATTTATAGTGTCACGAATCCTTTATTCACCAAGTAAATTTACTTATTAAGATTTCATACACCAAGTTCATTTGTATACCAAGAATTTAAAAACTGCTGGTACGAATTCATGCTAGTGTTGTAGCAAATCAGTCATATTCTACGACCTGACATTTTCATCACCGTACAAAGTAGGGCATACATTTCTTTTAACCGATATGTTGGAAATTGAATACAGAAATATTACGAAGCAAAAATGAACCATAAACCAGCTTTTTCTTAACGTACTTTCTCAAGGGCTTCTTTCAAGAACAGATCAAAGGGACTGAAGGACCCGAACGGGGTTGTAAGAATTTCGACCACTGTGTTCTGCTAGTCGTGTGACAAAACTCGCTAAGTGCGGTCAAAATTGCCCTTCCTCGTGCTATATAAAAGTATTAATAAATTATCAAAGTATTATTTTACAAATAAGGGTTCATTTCATTTAGCAATACAAAACCACATTCCCAATACGATACCTCGCTTTACGAGCAGCCAGCATAATCGCTAGATGAGATTAAATATAATCGAATTCGTCCCTCGAATCAATCATTCAAGTTTTGCTGTTTCTTCGTTCCGATATCAGAGGAAACGACGTCGAACCTCTGATAATAATTGAACGCAGAAGGGGAAAGTCATCGTCCCTGGCTGCATTAACTATGCACAGAACGTTTGCTAGTTTCTGAACGGTGAATAACTTAATGAATAATACACTTTACTTCTAGCGTATGTTACATTCGTTTCCTTTTATGGAGTAGCCGCCGATGGAACCGTGACTTTAATCGTGATAAATACATTACCATTCGACTCCATGAGCGCGTGCTTCCATTTTTATCCTGCTCGAAAGTCTATAAAGGAACTTCGCAGAACTGAACACAAAACCTGGCTTGTTCCTTTTTTTTCTGCCTGCCCTGTATATGCGTTGTACGCACGATCATTTCATCGAAGAACCGGAACGATTGAAACTCTTACGTCAATCGTGTGACGTTTTGTGTTTTGTCTTCGTTTTTGGCCAAGATTTTATTTACTATTAACCCTTTGAGTGCGGCGCGCTCTTGAACGAATCCATCGATATGGACAGCGCGTTTTTCGTATGTCAGTTGCTACAACTGGTTGTCCACTGACTAGTGATCAAAACAGTATCCGGAAGTTTGATACCATTCTTAGGGATTAAAAATAATAATGACAAAGTAATAATGGCATATTTAGTTGCTATGTTACATAGGACAATAAATTTGTGGGGACACGGAAACTCTGCGGGTGTTCTAGGGGGCTGCATCAAGCACTTTACAACAGGGCCTGAGCATCGGCCCGTCATTAGGCCCAAACGGCCAGCCGATCGTCATACCACGGGTGTTTGATTGCAGCCTCATTAGAATCCGGAAAACACTCGCAGAGAGTCCCTTCCATGTCACCACATTTTCCCCTCCTCGACGCGTTCAGGGAATATAAAACTCAAAACTTCCCTGGGCGCGACATTCATTCAGCTACATACAATCATTCAGCTACATTCAATCTAACAGTTACACAGATATACATTCAATCAATCACAGTGTAATTAACACATACAAGCAAATAAACATACCCTACAAATTCTATGTTGAATTAATCAGTAAAACAGTAATAAAGGTGTTATAGTAAAGAAATACAGAGGACGTATATTTACGTCTTTCGTATATATTGATGGACTTGTGAAGGCGTATATTTACGCCTTTAGCAGTCAAAGGGTTAACATGTTATATCCCATGTTAAATCAATCGATAAAACAGTAAAAGATGTTATAGTAAAAAAATGCAGAGGACGTATATTTACGCCTTTCATATATTGATGGATACGTGGGGACGTATGAAAGCGAAACTGGCCAATCGACGTAACAACGCGTCGAAACGGTTAAACGGCAACTCCGCGGCGTTCTTCAACTGTTTGCTGCGCGCCTCGTGTCGTATCGCGAGGCAAAGGGACATTCAGATTTTGGCTTCCAGACAGATCAGTCGATCGTACAGCAACAACTTATTTCAAATAATTATTTTGGTTGTCGAATATTGGGAATAAAGAATATCATTTCTAATTATTAGATTGCTTTGTTACAGTTATTTCTATTAATTAATTTGTTTTACTACACGTATATTTACGGCTTTCGTATGTATACGTCTTTAGCACTGAAAGGGTTAACGGTTTTATCGTTCGTTGACGCTGGCGAGTTATCCCGGTCCATCGACTGTGTCCTCTTGCCCCGTTATGCCCGGTTTACTGCTACGCAAACATTGTTACTGCCAATAATATTCGTATTATGTCGATTTCACAGCGAAGTGCCGACTACCAGGGGTCCACAATTGCTCTGCTATCGATTACGCTCGGTATACAGTTACTCAAACAGTGTTCACTAATTATTCGATAACATTATGCCTGTGCCACATCGACGAGTACGTAACCGGTCGCATTACATACATTGTGCTCGACGCTTACGCAAACATTGTTCTCCACTGCTGACGATAAATCTTTTTTTTCTTCTTTTTCTTTTCAACCAGTCAGTATATGAGTCAGACATTACGCGTTACTTATTCGAGAAAAAAAAAAATATGGAACATCATTACTATACAGTAACGCCTTGCACATTGGAATATTCATCAGTCCAGTAGCCTAGCACATATACGTTTCTTAGCAGCAGATACACTCACCTATCGCAAATATTATGCCTTTATATGCAATATACAGTACTGCACAAAAGTTAAGAACTTCCAATTCAGATACAGCATGCGCCTTCTTTGTAGACGTGCAATATAATATATGATTGAAAATTAAAAGTGGAATTGTATCACGAACATTCTTTAGAAAGAACGATTTCCTAATTTACAAAATGTGCTTCTTTGTAAAAACGAAAAATACTATATTTTATATAAGATTTGATTTAAAAATTTTCTTTATTTTGATCTTTGAAAGTATTAGAAATATTTGAAACATTTGAAATATAATTCATATTTAGTGTTTGAATGCGTTTATAATTTTGTAAGCAATGCGGGACATTACTTAAATTGGAAATAAATGAAATTATTTGCGAACATGTCTCTTTGTAAGAAAATAGGTACTCTATATATACTTATATATTATAGTTATATCTTTTACTCCTAATTTGTAATCTTAAAATGATTAATGCTAATATTATAAGACGATAATAGTAAAATCATTGCTATTAATATTAGAGTTACTAATATTACTATTACTGATAACAAAATTATTAACAATTCTTACTTCTATCTGTTCCTTTGAAATTATAACATGCTCTAAACTTTCGAATGACAGTACATATGCCGAAAACAATGCACTTGAAATATTTAACACTATTCCTACCACAACCGGTCAAGTGACCGTTTTTAAAATTTCGATTAGAATTTCATAGATACAATGTAATTGAATCGCCTTTAAACTTTAGACTTTTCCTCAAATATACGTATAATACATTTTTCAATATTCACTTCTGTTTTCATTGTTTATTTTCTGAAAAAAATTTGTAGTCTGTCTTACGTGGAAATGTCGCGATAGGAATAGGTATATGTGAAGTGTCGGTAGGAATAGTGTTAAGAAACAATTTCAATAATTAAGAATATAAATAGAATTACTTATTTGTATTTAAAAACTTCCGTATGTGATTTACCAACCGAAAAAGCAAAGTATAAAACCATTGAATATTTAAATAAATTGTCAATATTCTTGATCTCTACAAAAATAAATGAAGTTTGACATCAGAATAATGGTTGTTCTAATGTTCGAATACATACCTTTGTGTTAGTTCGGACACAAGAGGCTACTGTATTCTGATCACGAAGCTTTAGGCGTCGATTTTCCAGCCGTGTTGCCGCTCAAGGTGAATCTTATTAATCACCTAGCAGCGAAGATACATAGGTACAGTCGCGGTATAAAGGCAGACACATGATTCGACGTTGGTCGAGGCATCGGATTTCGTGCACAGAAATCCAAGATTTTCTTTACCGCGGTGCAGTCGCTACGTAACGAGAGATTTCACATCCTGCTTTCGTGGACTCGTTCGCGTTCCACGACTCGATACTCTAGATCAGACCAAAGTATGATATAAAAAAATACGCGGAATTCTTTCCACTTGATTTTCCGAGAAATTTTAACCCTTAACGAACGAATGCCGCCATATTTGCAACATTATAAATATTCTAAAAAAATCGAATGCCGCCATACACGCGGTATGATGTGATATTTTGGGAAATCTGTTAGGTTTCGTCTTAATTATACATGCAACAATTAAGGGCGATTGGCAATTGTTTTTTGTCGCGCTCTGGAGCGCATTCCTCTCATTCCTCTCTGAGGATTGAGCGAAAATACATCGTTTTATATACGATCAATAAAGTTTGTTATCGTTATTTTCGGAGCACTATCTGTTAGAAGAAAGAGAAACGAAGTCGTGCGTACATGTGTGCTATTTTTATTTTTTCTATCCATAATTTAAGTCTTATAAAATATGGCAAAGAAAAGTATCACACCCAAAAAAAATATAAGTAATTTTGTATAAATATATCGTTAATCTATAAAAAATAAATTTATAAATGTATATAAATCTATACATTACATACACGCATTTATTTGTTTACTTCAATTCCTATTATTTTTCTAAAATTTTCGCTTCAGTATTCTTTTGTATGGACATATCTGTTCATATACTATCTATTATTACTGTAAGTTTTCATAAAATCCAATAAAGCGATATTAATTATGCACCTTTTCTCGCTCTGGAAATGAAGCACTTAATTTCCTAAAAATCCGTCAACCTACTGGTTATAGTTTTAGAAAAATACGCTCGTTCATTAAGGGTTAATAGACTGCGCCAATAATGCCTAACACTTCCTCCAAGATCCAACAAATCGCTCATTCACCGATCGTTCCTCACGTAATTGTTTCAACGAATGAGTAATTTCCCCCTCTAAAAGTCCAATACCAATTAAACGATCTATGTGAAAAAAAGGTTGAACGAGGTCCTCCAGAAATCTGGAACAATTGCTGTGAAGAATCAATGACGAGAAAAATGAATTTCGCACGCGAGCAATTGATACGCGAGTAATTGCCGTGGTCCCGATGGCAGATCCTCGTTATGGTGATACTTTAATAGGGATATCGAGCCGGAAACTGGAACGAAACTGTACAACGTGACAGAATAAACCAAGCTACACGGGCTTTTTCATGAATTCGTGTTCATGCTCAGGCTAGAAACATTACGTGTACACTTACGTCATAGTTTATACCTACGCTATGGACCAAAAATTTGGGATTGTTAAATAAGTAGATACATGATCTGAGAAACGTAAGATTTAACTTACGGCTTAACTTAGAACTGTGAAAATTAAAATGCAGAAGACAGAAAAAGTATGACGAGTTATATAGACGTTTTAAGTCTATTTTAAATTATAAAAATGGTATTTAAAATATGTTTGGTTATAAAAGGAAATAAGAATTTTCGAAGATATTGAAATATGAACTTCTCACAAACAATGGGGTAAAACAAAACACCGGAACCGTATAAAAGTATAACGGTTTTCATTTTCATTAAATAAAAACTACTAATTTATTTTAAAGAACTAATAAAAATATGTGATAAATATAAAATAAAGAGATTATAATAAAGTTATTATTTTATGAACAAAATTATGATGTTATTCAAATGAAAATTATGTATTTATTATAATTAATTGTGTTTGATTAAATAAAGGATGTATCTCATATATCATAATTTTCTTAAAAATATAACATAGTAATTAAAATATTACTCTATAATCAAATAATTATATGGAGGACCTATTCATATCAAAAGACATTCCGATTCTTCCGTATTATTATAGTGTTAATGAAGAATCTGTACAACTGTCTCGTGACTATAAGATAAAGAGTTAATTTTTTAATTAATTCTTCGTAAATGTTTTTATACTTACTGACAAATGTATGCATTAGAGCAAAATAAATTACAATATATTTAGTATATTCAGTATATTTACAATAACTGCTAGCCTTTCTGCTTAAATAAGTGAAAGGTAGTCATCCCCACTACTGAGAAGGGGCTTGACACATCGCAACAGTGTAATCCACTATGACAATCCATATGCAAAGATGAAACTTTTTTATTTTTTATTCCTGTTGTATTAATGAAAATTCTGTTAAAATATTTATAAGATTTTTCTTATTGAAATGAGATCAAACTCAATATAATTTGGTTAATATTTACCTATTAATATTAACTGTATATCATAAACTACAAACGCAAAAGTGATTGCAAATATGATCCAAATTATATCATGCTTGATCTCAATTTAATCAGAAAGACCTCACAAATATATTAATAAAGGTTGCGTTAAAAAGAAATCAGAAATAAATATTATCATTTTGTTTTTCTACATTCACTATCCTTTTCTGCATTCAGCAAACTACAAAAACGAATGCCGAGTCTTTACTGAAACTGAAATTCGACCATGCTTTCATAACTGCGAATCGTCAGTCCCGTGTTATCATTCACTTATCCAAACATTACTTTATATGTATACATATAACGAGTATATCTCTTAGTTCGGATTAAATGTAACTTTTCAAAAAGTATTTCCTGAAGAATTTTAATATTCTTATATACATAATATGGATAATGATTAGAGTCAGAATTAAGTTTGGATTAAGTTTGAGTTCAAGTCAGTAAAAGAATTATAAATTTCATTTTAATTATGGATATAATTCAGCCGTGATCTCAAAACAGACCTCAATTCTGTCTAAAAACGGATACTTTCTTTTAAATATAAATTTGCCGACGTATCCAACAGTAATGTGTTCTAACACTAAAACACAGAATTTTGGATTTAACCTTACATCAAAGACGTGCTACAGGGCGTCCCAGGTTTTAATGTTCAAACTTTGTTAGTGTATTCTATGGCACAAAATAAGAAAAAAATGTTATGTAAACATGGGTCATATAGAGCTTTATTAAGAAGTTATAACAAAAATTCAATGTAGTAGCACGGAAGGAATTTTGCAAATATCTCGGAAACTAAGGCCGAGCGACGGTTATACGTATAGGAAAAAGTTGTTCAGAATACTCTCTTCTATAACATATTTCAGAATCATTAAAATCGAAGTTGAGGCCCCTAAAGTAAATAATTACCTATTTCTTAGTGTTTAAACGTGTCCGCTTGAATCTATTCACACGCCAGCCCTCGTTGCGATCCTCACAAGCTATTATTGGCGAAAATTCGTTTCAATGTTTGGTGACCTCAGATAGTAAACATAGCTTACATAAACACACTGAAAAACACAATACTGTTGATCTATCGAAGCCAATGCTCGCAGTAACAGCAAGTTGATTACTATTCCTATTCTGAATTTTTGTTATAACTTCTTAATAAAGCTCTATATGATCTATGTTTAGATAACATTTTTTTCTTACTTTGTGCCATGGAACACACTGACAAAGTTTGGACATTAAATCCTGGGACACCCTGTATATGCTAGGCGCGTGCCCCAGTTTTTGGGTCTACAAAATATACTGGTAGTTAACGATCAGATGAATAAATTCTTCCTTCTTTAAACAATCATATGCTTGTTAATAATCAGAAATATTGGTGGTTTCAGGGTATATCCATCTTCCAGTAACAGCTAATAATGCAGCTGTAGTTCAAGCGGGTATTAGCTCAATGCATACCCTGTTTGTTGATTTTTATATGGCACCAAAGATTCATTATCCAGTGATTGAGCGTTTCTTCTGATATTTTCTTTTGTCACTGTACACGATCGGCATCTATTTATGTTTGGATTATGTAGACAAGAAAAACAGTTGCCGGTTAAGCTTGGATAGCTTATTAATCAAAGCAGTCGATCAGAAAGTGAAAGATCTTGATTCGATTCCCGGTCTTTCCAATCCAATCGGCCAATTCTTTTTCTTCTTATAATACGAATTATCTATTTAAAGGATTTTACTTTCTGCTATGTTTAATAAAAAGGTAAACTAACCAATTCAATATGTCTAGCTCAATTCAATTTTTACTCAATTGTTATTAACTGAACTAGTTATATCAGGCCACAGGTGTTAATTTATCTTTTTAAGAAAAATAGCAGAAAATAATCAGAAGTGAGACTTTTTTAAAAGATAATTACCAAAATTATTTAACCCTTTCGCTACGGCGGGCCTCGCCGCGAATTACTTTGCGCGCCCTGCAGAAAATACGAACATTAAACACATGCAGTCTTCAGCATTCAGGATCAAGACTTTTGTCTCAAAAACAACATTTTAACATTACTTTTAGAAGCAAGATGATTCGTGTTCATAATTTTTCCATGAACATATTTTTAATTCAACAATACAATTAATATTTTTACATTATACAATAAAATAATAACTATATTTATAACATAATGTTGACCAATCATTTTTTGATAATCAGATTCTGTATGGAATTTCTCGAATCGAATCGATAACATCTGACTTGACTTTTGACTCCATTTTTGTGATAAATGCCACTTGTACTCGACGGATGACTATAGTGACTATAGTGTACAGCCGGTGTTTTGTGGCCAGTAATTATAGTCAACCGTAGTAGCGAAAGGGTTAAACAACATACCTGTCGACAGTAATTTGTCCAGTCGACAATCGTTTGCGTAGATATATTCGATTCGTTTTAAAGGAAAACTTGACGAGATGACTGAGTCATTAAGAAGTGTTCAATGAATCAACATGCAACTTTAACGTTTAAACGGCACTGAGTAAATCTCATATTTCAGTACTAACTAACTCTAATTTTACACCGTATACAGTTATGAGCAAATCTGTGTCCACGTTCAATTGAAGCGTCCATCTTTGAACTGCTGTAACTTTGTAAAAAAAAGTCGCACAATAATCTTTTAAGGGTCATTTTAAAAATCGGATCCTTCTCTTTAACGACCTACGTTGAATTCTGTTGAAAATCTTTTTTTATCAAGAAACGATCGTAAAAGTGAAGATAATTTTTTGCAATAAATTGAAAAAAATCAAACGGTTCTCATTTGATAAGAAAATTCTTTTTGCAACCGAAATCACAGTGAAATTGAAGATCGAAGCTTCTTCTTTACAATAACGTTCTCAAAAACGTTTCCGTAATAGTCTCCGATAAAGTTTTGGGTAAATGTCCTTTCCAAATACATTATTTCACAAATCATTTCCTCTTCCCGACTTGTTAACTTTTTCGGTCGACCTTCTTGGGCTTCATTTGCATGATCGACGTTCTGTACTATTACATTTTTTTATAATATAATGGACTGTGCATTTTCTTCTGTTAAGAAGATCCTCTAGCTCTTTGTAAAATTTCCCTTTCTTATAAAGTGTTACTATCAACTCCTGCTTGTACTTTTGAGTTTCAGATTTTTTCGAGTTCATAACGTCTGCAGTTTAATAATTCTAAATTATTATACCACCAAACTTACTGAACGATGTCTTAGCATCAACTGGGTTCGTCAATCATATCACTTAATCTCGTAAGTTCAGTGTAAACATCGTTAATCTGTGAGCGTTCGAATACTTTGGTGAGCCCCTATTTGCTCTACAGTGAATGTTCTCTAACTTTTATAAATATTATTCGATTCAATTCAAATTTTGTAAACATAATATTGAGAATTCCCTTTTAATATATTTGCAACGATACCTTGACCAATGAAGTTTTACACATGTATTTATATTGTTAAAGATGTCAGTAGCAAGTGTTCGAATACTTTCGTGAGCCACTATAAGTAGAATTCAGTGTAGTAGTAACAATAATTTTGTACAAATATCTCACAAACTAAAAGAGTATTCTTAAGGTTGTTATTATTGTTATTGTAGTTATTATGATTATGTATTGTTATTATTATCATTAGGATTATTATTATTACTATTATGATTATTATTGTTATTATTGTTGTTGTTGTTATTATTATTATGATAGTTAATATTATTATTGGGTATCGGGAGTGGTATAAGTGTATTAAGATAGGGAAAGGGATAGAGAAAGAGTAATTGTAAGTAGGTAAAAAGAGCGAGTGGAATAGTATGGTGAATAGTATGAATAGGATAAGTGTAAGCTAAATATAAGCCAAAGAGATGTATATAAAACGGAAGATTTGTATTCCTATATGAAAATCAATAAAGAAATACTAACTAAAAGAGTATTCAAGCTTTTTCAAACCAAAATATTGTTCAAAACAACATCTTTATGACATGTTTCAGAATCGCTAAAAACAGAGGTAGAGCCATTAAAATAGATATTTACCATTTTTTCTCCTTTGTATAAATTATAATAATAAATAATTAAATTATGCAATCATATGTTATTAAATTATTTAAGAATGTTAAGCTCGAATCATGTTTTTCAATGTAACTAAGAATGTCGAATAAAACAGTACCTAATCGATTAAAACCCTTATATGAACTGTACTGTGTAGTGATAGTTGTTACTGTATGTAACTGGAGTAATATGAACGAAACGAAAGTGATAAATTGTCGATTGCATTACTTTCACGCCACTTTGTGACGAAACACCTGCATATAAAATTGACTCGCTTTGTCGGATACCAATCACAGTTAAAAGTCGCGAAAAATGGTACGGCACTAGAGGCACCTTCGAGGACACGACGCGATAACGTAATTCGCGCGTGACCAATTGCCGTGCCTCAATTGGAACGCAACAGGCACAACTTTAATCTGTATTTTATATGCGGCCTGCTAACTCCTGCAAGTACGTATAGTTTTCTAGATCAAACGTACAAAAGTCAATTTTCGTCAAATGAGTTTCTGAGGTACTGCAAGTGTTTTCAAGTTTTAATTTTCTGTACTTTTTATAGCTTTAAAATCAAAATTAATTTCCAATATTTTATTTTAAAATAAAACTCATATTCTTTTCTTTATTCCAATATCATAAATTTATTTGAATTTTAAGCCACACATAAAATAATGTTCGCAGTATGAAAGATAAATGAGCAAAAATAAAGAACCTTTGTAAAATGGTGATTTGATTAGTGTATTTCTAAATCTCTATCATTCAAATTAATGTTGCGTAATAAGAAACATTATTCGCTGAAAACAAACAGTAATCTAAAATATCGAACAAAATTAAGAAAAAATTATAAAAATGGTTTTGAAATTGTTTGTAATATTTAAAAAAAATTTTTCGAGCAAATTCAAAGGAATAGGAAGATGACTTTGTTCACTATTGGAAATCATGAAATGTATAAAAAGTATAGTAACGGTTGAATAAGTGAATTGCAACATAAGATTGAAGACTCGGTTACGAAAGCATGATTGTGTTTCAGTTCTTAGATAGGCTCCAGCCAAGCTTTGACGTTCGCCTTTGTAGCTTACTGAACATAGAAAGGGATAGCGAATGCAAAATGATAACAAATATGCTTTATTTTCTTTTTTAAAATCTTTACCAACGTAATAGTGAGGACTTTCTGATTGAAATGAGATCGAACCCGATACGCTACAGAAACATTCAATTATCTCTTGAATCCTCCATCAAGTATTAACTTATTTGTAAACTGACTACATACAAACGATACCCATTTTACCAATCGCCGTTTTGTGTGTACAATAGTTTTGATATGTGCCCATAATTAGAGGTCTAAGTCAAAATTTAAAAAAAATGAGTTTATCAGTTATTTTACACTACATTATTTTAAACTAAATTAATTCAATGTAATTTTTACGATATCGTCAAAAATGAATCATTAGATAGTGGTTGTAATTTCAACATTATATGGAAGTATTTAGTGTTAATTATGAAAGTGGTCTAAGTCAAAAATTTTAAGAAATTATATGAACATAACTTTAAAATGACGCGTTGCCCTCTTTGACGAGTTTCTGAACTACACAATAAACCGGCAAATGACAATCAAACAATAACAGAAACGACAATACTTTTCGATCTGCCTAACAATATATGGAATTCATTTAGTTCTATTTTGAAAGTGCATTAATTCAGTTAGGCTCTTTCGAACTAATTATTGACGGAAAAATAATTTTTTCCAGTAACGGAAGAAAAACATAAAGATATTATGTGTTTACTATCGTATATCCCTCCAGTTTTTCAGGAACATTTCAAGAATCTAAAAACTCATAATGATAAAAGCCTAAAATGATAGAAATGGATTATTTTTTAAAAATAATTAATAAACGTTCGTGAATTATTTCATTAAAATTATTATTTCTAATAAAACACGTAGTTTTTTATTGCTTTAAATCATTCATAGGACATTCAGTTAATTTTGAAAATGGTCTAAATCAATTCAAGGTTTAAAAATAACATTTTCATATGAAATTCATACAAAATTTCAGATTCATAGTAAACTTCCATTAATCAAGACTAATAAAATTATAAATTAAAATGTTGCATAATATAAAAATATTTTTTTATTTATTCGAATGCAATTCATTAAATATCTCGAAACAAGAAATATATGACTTAGACCACTTTCATAATTATGGACACATATTAGCAATAGATAAGGTTCAGGGGATGGAAATATCTCAGGCTCTTTAAAGTAAGTGGTTGTAGCCATCTGAATCTTGTTGCACGCTGGGAGACGATCTGTTAAAATCCACGCAGAATTAGAAATTGCAAAAGGTAGCAGTTAAAACTTGTATACTCTCCTTTGCAATTGTCTAAGCTTCCGTGAAAAACAAATTCGACATCGATCACTTTTAATCATTTTTTTCAAATCATTCCAAAAATTTGAATTATTATTATCTATAATAATAACGCATTAAAAAATGCTTATATCATAATTAAATACGTGAAATATAGCTACTCACAACTAGTTCAACTTTCAATTTTATAATTTTCTCATTGAAACGCTATACCTAATCACAGAATTACTTAAGAGAAGTAATTTTTTGATTTCTAAATTTTAAGGGGTCGTTATTCTATAGAAAAAAACAATTTTATTAAAACATCAAAGTTAAAAAGTTGAAAAAAGATGGACACGAAATACCACGTTCTGGACCACTATGCGCAGCGTCGGATTTGGAACATCGAGAAAAATTTGCGAGTTTCACAACACGGGTGTGTAATAAACGTTAATGAATAATTAGAGACGATTAACACGTGTTCAGTTTGTTTTGGTAGCAAGCAACAGAACAAACGGAACGGTATCCCGTTACCGTTAGGATTAGACTATATCTTCTCCTCGATTTCGCAAACGTACTTTCACGTATCAAGCCATTTCGAATCCGCTGCGACAAAGCGTTTCACAATGAAATATTTACACAGAAAAGTTGAATAAAATTATTTTTATACGTAAATCGAATTGAACCCAAGCATGCAATTTATAATTTCGACGAACAATAAGCTGACCAGAGAACTTTTTAATAAAAAAATGCATTTTCTAACTACATATAACAGTACAATTAATTTTCATCAAAAGAAGCTCCTTTCTTAAAACAATTGATGTTAATATGTTAAATATACTAAAAAAAGTCATTTGTTTAGTATTGTGTACCTATAATTTAAAGAGTTCCTTAGAAAGTTTCTTAGTTACTCATGATTCATGAATGAATCATAAAGAACCGGCAATTAACAGATACGATAATTTTGATAGTATTTAAAACGAAATAAATACCGTTACGAAAAAACTGTTTCTCCTGGTAAAATGTTATTAAATTCGAAAGTATACTATGTACCTACTTGAAAGACTTCCGTAATCTAAAAACTTACACAACTCTTTTAAAGCAAAAATCGCTGATAAGCGTACTATATTTCAAAAAATAATTAAAATAAAAATGTATACCAAGAAAGTGCTTAAGAGCAACAGAAAGTTTACAGGTTAACCCTTCGACTACTGGGTCTTTCGAGACTCTCACGGATAATCCACTAATGCATATTTAGAGTCGTCCAAGCGGCTCACCAAGCTACGCTACCCAATGTGACGATCGCTCGAGACCGAGGTCCTTATCGATACTGTATGCAGTGACAATCACCCGATTCATAAGAAAATATAGGAGCGTATAGGAACAAATAATAATCATCGAAGCTATATTTATTGTATATTTAGGTATTGTCACGTATACTATATAAAATTTGCTGGATTTTTCTCAAATGGCTACTGCAAATAGGTCTTTCATAATTATCGCACCCGGCTATATAGTTATTATCATTGTCTACACAATGCAACTCTGACCTATCTTTTAGTTTACGTTCCTACATAGTGCTGAAAACTAAAATCTAAATAGTAAATACAAAAATAATATACAATACTAAATACTAAATACAAGAATAGTGTAAATTACTAAATATTAAATACTAAAATATAATGCTAAAATGTTAAGACAATAATAAAAGCACGGAAATATAAAGTAATCTTTGAAATAAAGAATTATTTCGATTTGCTGCACACGTTTCTCCTTCAGAGCGTTGCCAAAAACTGACTGTCGTCGGTTTCGTTAGTTCGGCACTGTGACGGAAACGTAAATGTAGTCACATGCGTATGTGTTAGTGCGATCATCACTTTTCTCCTACCCACATCGCCCGTCGTTGTATGCATTATCGCTTTCGAATGACTCTCAGCATGGGTCACAAAAGACCCAGAATCCGTAGATGGAGGGTTAAACAAACTTTTCAAACCCTGCATTTTTCGTGCATCCTGAAAGCGAAACTGGCAAACCAACGTAACAACGCGTCGAAACGATTAAACGGCAACTCCGCGGCGTTCGTCAACTGTTTGCTGTGCGCCTCGTGTCGTCTCGCGAGACAAAGGGGCATTCCGATTTGGACCAGCAAACAGATCAGTCGATCGGACAGCAACAGATTATTACAAATAATTATTTTGGTTATCGATTGGGGAATAAAGAGTATCAGTTCTATCTATTGGGTTGTCTTGTTATTTCTTTAATTAATTGTATTTACTACAATCCAGTTGAAAACATTCCATTCTACCTTACCATCTTACGTTCACTCTAACAAAGATCGTCTCTGATCATGACGCATAAAATGAAATGTAAATGCTGCTTCAGTGAACAAAATTAATCATCTACGATATCAAGCGTGTGATGTCTAACTGTAGAGTTATGTTCCCGGCTTGGCGTGGACTTTGGTCTGTTCGAATCAATGACATGGAAGACTCTCTACAGTTAGTCGGAAAAAGCATTGCATGCGTCAAAACAGAAACGTTCAACTTCTTAGAACATTCAAAACCATAAGGCTTTACTGCAGTAATCTGAAACTCGTGGCATGAAGTTTCATACATTGGATTACAAAATAAAAATAAACCACTTTTTATGCCATAGTATATAATTCTTGAATACTATTAACTGAAATATTATGTAAATATTGCAAATAACATCTATCACAAAGAATTTTCCCGTGCATGTGGTGATAATAGAATATAATACCTAATAATGATGATGGTGATAGTAGTTGTTCTTATTATTATATATTAATTATATTTAATGTATATCATTTAATTATAATGCTAATTATTAATAAAAATAAAATTAAAGAACACATTAATTTATGTAATAGTACTTATAATTATCTAGATTATGGGACATCTCATCGATTTCGATCAGTCCGAAGTATGTTATAAAAGCTATCATTCTGAACAACCTTTTCCTCTACATATTACTTCCGCTTAGTTAAAGCTTCCAAGCTATTCGTAAAAATACTGTTGCTACTACAACGTTAAATTCCGTCTACAGATGCATACGTGTCCATGTCAGTGTATGCGTCAGCATGACCGTCGCTTATCTACTGTTTCTATAAACACCGTGACAGCCAACAAATACTCTATATATAACGGATATATACTTACTTATCAAAAGAATATGAAATGGTAAAATTTGAAGGATTCGTGAAACACGAAAATAAAATATGGTAATTATTTACATTAACTCATACCTCACCGATTGTAATAATTTTTGAATATGCTATAGAAATCATCATTTTGGACCACTTTTTCCTATATATATAACCGCCGTTCGGTCTTAGTTTGCAAGATTTTTCACAAAAACATTATTACTACTCCATTGAAATCAGTCTATATGTACGTTTCCATGATTCCGTTTGTATCGCCCACGATCATCCTTTATCTCTTGTTCTATGAACAACAGCATAGCAGCCAACGCGAAAAATATATGTATGTGTTAAAAACAGACGATGAATGAGTGGTCGGCGGCCGGAATAAAATACCTAATCCAGACCTAATTCAAATCTAACCCATTAAATTAATTACTAGGTAGAATAATTAGGTTTGAGTAAGGTTCGGGTTAGATTTTATATTCCGGACGCCGTTGGGCAGTTGACTGTTTAAATCGAATTTTTAAGTACACCCGTTATACGCGTCCATTGCCGGCCGCTTTAACCGTTCGAGTCCCACGCAGCACGATCGCGCTGTTCGAATTCTATGTCGAAAAGATTCACTACACTTTTGACTGTTGTAAATATCCTCCAGAGGTCAGCGCGCTCAACTTTACCAATGTACGTTGGTCGTATTTTTACTTTTATCTCGTTAGGCCGTTTACTTTGAAAGTGGTGCAAGTTCATTTAAAAAAAAAATGAGATATCACGTAATTTATGCTTAATTCAGTGTAAACTTTTTATTTATAACTAGTCAGTATTTAATTTCTAAAAAAATTCCCATACTTTGTTCAATTTAAAATTGGCCGATAAAAGAAATTGCGTAACCATTGATTATGAAAGTTCAATTTCCAGAGATAGGTGTTAGGCATTACGAAAAAAGAATTTCCTGTACACACCACAAGATTATCATGATGTCATAAAAGAATGTAGACAACATAATTAATTCACATTACATTACATGAAATGAAACAAGAGGATTTCGTTTCAACAAAAAATCTACAGAAGGCAATCAAAAAACAGATAAGCAGAAACACTAATGGAGAAAAAGTAAATGGGCTGCAAATATGTTGGATGAGGTTTCTCAAAAGTAAAGTCACCATATACTATTTTATATAAAACATCAATGGAAAACTAAGAATTTAAAACTAAGTTTATTACACGTCCGGCTACAAGAAGATATGTTAATTTTAACAATATAATTAACGTTTAAAATTAAAAATACTACTTCTATTTTATATCTTGTTATTATTTGTAAACAGAATTGTATTAGTATAAAATATTTTAAATGATATTTGATTTTTTAAAATTGAAATTAAACGATTTTTACAATTGACTAATTTTGAAAGTGGTGTAAGTCCATTTACAGCCCGTAAATATACATTATTTTAGTTAAATTCGTCTGATACAAATTTCTATAATCAAATTACATATCGATAAATCAAAAGATAAATAAAAACATTGCCATACTTGATATAATTAAGGGGTAACGCCACTGTAGAATTTTCAAAAAATCAATTTTTTTTTTATTGTCTTAAAAAATACTTTGAACCTTCTAAAATATGAGGCAAAAAGTCTAATCCCTAAAAAAAATTTTTTGTATGGAATTCCGAACTCCTCTAGCGTCTCGGATGATCCGCAACGGCCTACGTACGCCAACTTGATGCCCGCTGCAAAATCCCCACTCTTTGAATTCGTAACCTCTTCGATATCTCCATAGATATCGATAGTGTACTGTTTATATTGGAGATTATGGATTGAAAGGAATAAAATAACGATAACTGTTCACTTAAGAATTTACTAAACTTTATTTATAAGGGAAGGTATATCGCTTTCTGAACCTGATCTCTACACAGCGAGAGGCAAGACTCGAATGAATAGAAAAAAGGCTAAAGGACACAGTTCGTTAGGGTCCTCTAATTCTTATGCCGCGTCCACACTGCTGTTCGCGAACAGCGAGCAGTGAGCAGCGAACTCCTCAGCGAACAGCGAACAGTGTTCGCTCGGGAAGCGGTACATCAAAGAAACTGTTCGCGAGCTCGAAGCGTATAGCCGCGTCCACATAGAAGAGAACAGTTCGCGAGCAGCTCGCGAGCAGCACACGAATTGCTCGCGTGCGGTTCGCGAGCTGTTTGCCAACGAAAAACGCAGCATATCCAGACTGGAGCTCGCGAACAGTTACAAGCTTGTTCGCTCTGAATTCATGGGCAGTTCGCTATTAGCGTTTGCCACATACTGTGTTACAAACACGTCCAGATACGCTTCGAGCTCGCGAACAGTTTCTTTGATGTACCGCTTCCCGAGCGAACACTGTTCGCTGTTCGCTGAGGAGTTCGCTGCTCGCTGTTCGCGGAAGTGTCCACACTGCTGGCGAGCACAGCTCGCGAACTGTTCGCGAGCTGTTCGCGAACAGCAGTGTGGACGCGGCATTAGGATACGAATTTCCAACAGTTTACGTGCAATTAGAAGCATTTCAAAACAAAAACAGTCACGGTGGCAAAAACAAATTAACTGGCAAATTAATTGATCAGTTTAGCCATACGTTGTAATCCGAATACTATCAAAAAATTGAAAAATGAAATCTGGGCGACCTTATTTCATAAATTATTAACCGATAAGAATCATCTGCACGAGAACTGCTCAGATTCTTGGTGCAATTGGAAGAAAGCGCAAGCGGCGGATTCATTCGATACCTTCCATCATAAACCGCCACTTCCTCAGCAAATTTTTGAAACAATTAAGCCGATTTATGAGGAACTGAGCCACGAAGAACTATTAAACCGTTGCTTAGGAGGTTAAATGCAAAATAGCAACTTAAGTTTCAATGCTACAGTTTGGAATTTGGCTCCGAAATCGTATTCCAGCGGTAAAACAGTTCTGAATATAGCAATAGATATTGCTATGTGTGTTCTCAATGATGGCTCACCGATATTCTGCAGATTATGAGTGTTTTGGAGATAGATATTGGTAACCAATCATATAATATTTGCATGGAATCCAATGCTAATCGCATAAAACATGCTGAGCAGTCCCTATCAGATGCAACAAAAGAGGTACGTTCCAACTTAAAATCGGCCAGGAAACAAAATGAGAAGGAGAATTTGAACTTGAAAGGGCAACTTTATGGTCCTGGGATGGTAGATTAATGGTAACAATTTTCTAAGAGTAGAATTTTTCATTCGTTCATGTCTATAACATCTTTCAAAACTTCAAACGCGTTTTTCTCGAAACATGATTCTTCAAAACGGCACGCAGCAGAACTCAAACAATTTTCAATCTCTCAATTTGAAAATTTAATCACAACTTTAAAATACCATTTCGCAGTGCATCACGTAGGGGATTATTGTTAAGTTAATTTAAACAATAGTTATTAACAAATAACTGTCCTTTTTTTGGGTAAAAATTGAACAATTTCAGTCAAATGCTCGCCAATTGCACAAAAATCAATATTTCTAAAATCCCCTACGTGATTCACTAGCTACACTCATGTAGATTAAGTGGATTTTTTTTCTTCTTTCCAAGTTCAAATTGGCACCAGTTATGCTGCGTGCCGCAGAGCTCCTCAGCTTCAACATGCCTCGGGAGAATTGCTACAGTGTCGCCATTTTGTAATATTTTCCTATGAAAATTTTTTGTAATATACTCAAATATATGCTCAACAGTTACCCCAAGTATTATTTCTCTGTCACCTTTTATTTTGCCCAAAAAAAATTATCAAAAAAACGCTTTATTTTAGGTCGTTACAGTGGTGTTACCCCTTAATCTATATTTTTTTATTGAGAGATATTCTAACCTTCAATTTTTTCGAAACACGAGAAAATGGATTTATGCCACTTTCAAAATAAACGGTCCACATAAACCATACGAATATGTTAGAGTTACGTTAAAAAATAAAGAAAGGGAGGCCTTTTCTTGTTCGTGGTTCTGGAGTAAGTGCCGTGGGGTTAACCACAGTCCTCTTTCCAGAACGCTACATAGCCTTCTCCACTCCGTAACCAGAACCTTCAGGACAAAGGTCCTATCTTTTGGCGACACAACGTCAGGTTGCTCGCTATACTTAGGTTTTCCCACGTCTAATATAAACAATACATCCCTCAACGCCCAATGGCTACGTGTCTTCGGGACACTAACCGTCAAGTGGCGCCCTGGGATTGCATTCATACTTTGTAACATGCTTTCCCGCCAGGCACACCAAATACCCAGTCATAAATCGTTCACTAGCCTAAATTACGTCTAGACACTTTCAGCGACCACCCAAAATATACTGTCGCTAACAAGCAATACGCTTTGTTTCTAGTTGCCGTTTCAAAAATTAAAAATATCTGTAAACTAATCCTCGATACAAACAAACAAAGCTCGACAAAATTTGTTCAACCACCCCTGGGGCTCAAACGGTAAATGTGTTTGTAGAAATTGTAGAGAATCGGCGATCCAACGCTTACGCATACGCTTCCACGGACGCGTAGATATAGACGGTATCAATTGTAGAAGTAGCAATAGTTTTGTGCGAAAATCTTGGAAACTAAGACCAAGCGGCGGTTATATGCGCAGAAAAAAATTGCTCAAAATGTCGACTTCTACACCATATTTCAGAATCATCGAAATCGGTGAAGTATGAGCTAATGTAAATAATTACCTAAAATGTGAAACATTCCTTCAACAATCTAAATTACAATTACTGACTTCGAATAGGTTTTCGCAAAGTTAGCTCGAAACCATCCCTAAAAACTTAATTCAAACCGTAACTTCAGTTCTATATTTTAATTTTAATAAATACTTATTGACTATTATTTTAACTTCGGACATTGACCTTTTTCACATATTTCTAGTATATCCATATAAGATAAGTACAGTACTTCAGGCTTTATTGTCATACCTCTTGTACGATTGTCACGGAGTTATCTCCATCACCTTCTAAAATTGCTTCGATAAAGCGAGCGTTTGTATTATCTGAAAGACTTGATGATTAATAACTTGAACTACTCGGATCAATACTTTCTTCTGTTTCATTCATAAAAAATGTTTCTCTCTCATTTCCGACGAATTCGAAAAGCGATTGAAATCAAAAAGATAATCACCAACTCTCACTGTCAGAACATCTATCTCCACAGATCATTATGGTGTTGCGATCCCAGGGTGCAACAATTACCTAAGGGTGCACTATTATACTTGCTTTTTTTACAAGTTTATCTATTATAATATAGTAACATGTTTGCTGGCCGCCGTGATGCGTTTAGATGTACAGCAAGTAAGTGGCAGTCCATGCTGTTGCACACGCTGCCACTGAAACGTACAGTGGCTCCAAAAAGTATTCGTACACTATGTCACAAATAAATCCGTTTAACCCTGAAATTCTGAGTCTGATAGAAGTATTTGATAAAACTTTGTGGGTATGTAGATCGTAATAGTATACGTATGAATTAATCTCTTCTTTTCATCTAAATGCCATTTTAAAGGGATGAAACCAGCGTTGAAGTTTTTGAGTTTTCTCTCATTTTTTAAAAGATAACTTTGTAATGGTACTTGATGAAGCAAAACCTTTCAAATAGAAAATGTTTAATTTTCAATACTCTACTGCTCTGTCATAAAAAAAAGAACACAGAAAAGCTTGTATTCAGAGCGCAAAAAATCGCGGAAACTTTGAGATTCGTTATCAGCCCCCTTACAAGATATTTTGCCGTCAAAAAATTGCTCCACGCAGGACACACCATGCTCTGTACACATAAAGTTTCATGTTACAATTTCAAAAATAGATGAATTTCCTTATAATACAGTGTACAAATACTTTTTAGAGCCACTGTATATATAGGCGAAATTCAATGTATTATAATGGAAACAACAATTTTTTGCGAGTATATATATAATCAAAGCCAAGCGGCGAAAACATGTATAGGAAAGAGTTAATAAAGTAATATTTTACTAGTATAGATCTATTTGTGTAGGTGAATAAAACAGTTCAGCATAACAAAATATCCATGCAGACCCTGAAGTTCTTTCAAAACTATAAGTATAACTATAACTATAATAAAATAAACTAAAGTTTCCCATCCAATAATTCAAATTAAGGTCTAGTGTGCATAACTAGCATAACCTCCTAATGCAACGATCGCACAATGATCAGTGGTTAAGCTGGATCATTAGCAAGGATCGAGGCACACGCGACGCCGTTCGTCCGGCTAAAAATAGTCCGAAACCGACGAGTCACCCGATAATCACGGGTTTCGTCATACACTTCGAAGACCCGTCTTCGTCTGTCAAATGCTTACATATCGCTTGCTACAAAGCTTAGAAAAAAAATGAAATATCCCTATCAATATCCTGCAAAGAAGGCAGTCCTTTTGTCCTGTTAATTGTGCTCATAATTATGAAAGTGGTCTACGTCAAAATTAAAAAAAAAATGAGTTTATCAGTTGTTTCACATTATATTACTTTAAACTAAATTAATTCAATGTAATTTTCACGATATTGTACAAAATAAACGATTAGATAGTGGTTGCTATTTCAACATTATACGGAATTCATTTAGTGTTAATTATGAAAGTGGTCTAAGTCAAAAATTTGAAAAACTTGAGTTTATTAGTTATTACAAATCAGCTGACGATGATAATGGTAACGATGGTAACACATTATTTGAACGAAAAACACAAATTCATTCGTCAATTTGTAAAAAATGAACCGTTACATTGTATTAGCCATTTTGCCATGTTGACCAAAAATATACGGAAATATTAAATTATTTCCATTATACACCACCACCAGACAAGTAACGAAAGAAAAACGAAGATATTATTGTGTTTACTATTACCCTGCATCCCTCCAGTTTTGCAGAAACATTTTAAGAATCTCAAAACTCATAATGATAAAAGCCGAATGATATAAATGGATTACTTTACAAAAGTAATTAATAAATGTTCATGAATTATTTTATTAAAATTATTGTTTCTAATAAAACTTATAGTTTTTTATCGCTTTAAGTCATTTATAGGCCATTCAATTAATTTTGAAAATGATCTAAGTCAATTCAAACTTTAAAAACAACATTTCCGTATGAGATTCTCACAAAATTTCACATTCTTAATAAATTTTCATTAATCAAGACTAATAAAATTCTAAATTAAAATATTGCATAATATAAAAATATTTTTTAACTGATATTTGAATATTTTTATGTGAAATCGCGAAACTGGCTCCAAAATTGATTTCATTCAAAATCCCTTAAATCATTTAAACGTGTATTTAAAAAATTACCACAAAGTTAAGAAAGGTCGTAAATAACGATGAAAAATATATAATATATTGAATGTTATTAAATATCTTTGTAAAAATAAAAATTCTACGCTTACAAGAAACCACAAAATCTTTTTGGGCGATCTAATGTTGGAAAAATGTTAGTATAAATCATAAATAATCCGGTCAATAGATCAGAATCAGAACATACACAAAGGCGTAGACGCGGACAGCTACTTTAGGTCCCATGTACCGCAATTATCGCAACTGTGAATCCTTGACGAGGTACGACACTTGGTAATCAAGCAGCGAGCGTTATCTCGTGTTTGCGTTGGATCGCGAGCGATGTTCCTATGGCCTCGTTAGCGGTACAGAGGAACAGGAAATGACACATGTCAAGAATTCCACGCAGCAATCGCATGTGTACCACTTGACTGATCGTACGATCGTTCAGAGCTACAGAAATTTCTAATTGAAAATACAGATTCGAAGGACAGTCCGTAACCCCTATAAAATTATTAGCGAATTAATAACCGCGATCGTTATACAGAGTCAGTCACATAACTTGTTCACCCCGAAGTCTTGGAACATTCTACGAAAAAGTATTTTATATAAAAATTATATGGTGTCAAAGGTAACATTTGCAATTCAATGCTGAAACAACTTTTTTTAAATAAACTATTCGTTTATGAGATACCAAGGAAACCTTAAAATTATTTTATAGAATGTGTACCTTTTTGTATTAAAATTTAAAGAAGCAGTGAATTTCCTGTAAGAAAGTATTAAGCTAATTAACGAGATATTTGTAAAAACTTTGTTCACTACTTACGTTACAATTACTTACAACAGATATTCAAAGTGATGTAAGTTAACTTCTATTTATTAATAAACGATGATACTACAGATTTAATTGTTTCCAGTAATACGTTTTTTCATGTTTTCTATTGTTATGTTCTGCTGTCATTAATAATCCACGATAAACTTTGTTTGTTACTTTTATTGTGTTTCATAGGAAAAAATCTAGCAGTGTCAAGAATAGTATATTAGCCATAACAATTGTACACCACGACTAATCCACCGATTACGATTTGGCGATTGGTCTTTATTATTTTCAACTTTTCTTTCTTAAGCATATGCAAGCAGATCCTAACTGTGTTTATTCGGCAGATGCTGATGAATTATTGCATTAGAGAAAAAAAATGCAAATAAAACTACAGAACAGTAAAAAACCGGACAATTTCTTTCCTTTATTAACAGATTACTTACTTAAGTGTATAAAATGGGCATTACTTTAAATACCTACTATAACTAACAATAAAATAAGATGTACAACCGTGAACAATGTTTTTATAAGTATCTCATTAATTATTAAATTCAGAGCTCAATAATTTTTTGCAGAAAATTCACTGTTTTTTTAAATTTTCATACAAAAACATACGTCCATTACAAAAATTCAAGATCTTCCTAAGTGGATAGTTTACTTTAAAAATCCATTTCACCATCGTACGTTTCCGTTAATACCGTATAATTTTGACACAAAACTCTTATTAAAACGTTAGTAAAAATTACTGAAAGATTTGGGCAAGCAATCGAAATGATCAATCTGTAACTTTTTACAGAAATTTTATAAACTTCCTTTGATGCACTTTTAAAAATTTCATGATTTCCTATAAGTATTTAACGCTTCATAAAGCTTTATTTGCCTAATATCAAGTATTCTTTCACCAATTTTTGATTCAATTTTGTTTAATACAAACAAGTACACTTTAAACGAAGGTGGTTTTAGTATTCGGAAGTAATATCTCCTATTAAGAAATTTACTTTGACCCTCTAACACTTACATAATGTATAAATAATGATAACCTACTGATAATGTAATTATAAATTTATGTTCAAAGAAAGGCTAATTGCTATTTATCAATACGCTAAAGAAAAAGGTTGACGTAAAGGGGTTAAATAATCAGTAAATACTTTTACGTTATCTTTAAAATGAAAATGGTCGTAAAAGTATGCAAGGGATAAAGTCAAGAACATAAAAACTTTGTTAAAGGAAGTATAGAAATAGATGTTTGCCTACTTGCCAACACGAGGATTAAAATGCAATTGTTACGCAAAGCGAAATGCAATAAAACAAACAAAGAGCAGTCGGAATCGACGACGATGCAGCCTACACGAGGAAATTCGTCGGTTTTTATCCGGCCGGCTTGCGGTTTCGCGCATTATCGCGTTCGCTAACGATCCTATCAAAACGCTAGTTTTAGTTGACTTTCCCGTGGCAGAGTTGGATGTGATGTCACACCCGCCTCTACCGACCACGGATTTGCCTGAAAGACAGGATTCACCTGGGCCATTGGCGGAATTTCACAGGGTCTTAAACTATTCGAATCATCGATCGTTGACGCATAACGGGACACAAAAATAATTCAGCCTGTTGGCTTACCCGAGATACGAGTGAAGGGACCTCATAGCGAAGCGAGCCACAGATCTGTTCTTTTTCAAAGGAACGGTTCTTTGCTCCTTTCTTTCTACCTTCGATAGCAGCTACCTCCGTTTTTACTGTCACTTCCCTAATATTTCGAATATCCAATATCTCTCTTATGGTAATCCTAAGATTCTTCAAACACCAGAAACTTCGTCTCGCGGTTGGATCTTAAAGCTTACCTGGTCGGTGCAAGCGGAGACTCCAATGTTGCTGGGAAGTTTCGACAGATCCGGTTATCCGACGAGGTACACTGACACAGGGACTTTATGGTAGCGCGGGTGGATCTCGAGATGAAAGAAAATCGAGGTAGAAAAGCTGGTCGGAACAACAGGTCAAGTCAAGTGGCGTGCGCCACTCGTGAGTAAATTTGAGACGAACGAGTGAATTGAGGCGCGTACAAGCACAGCCGTGTGCGTGCGTGTCTCCACACGAGTCAAAGGCAAGAAAAATCCGCACGATCATGCGTCGCGGCCAGTACCGAGTCGACTGACTGACTGACTGACTGACTCTGCCAGTCAGGACGTAAGTACAGTCACTGCACTTGCATCAACACACACCGGCTGGCATCCACTTCCCCCGCAGCCTCTCCTTTCCAGCTCCTTTCCAGCTCCTTTCCAGCAACGGCCTCTGCCTCCTTCTCGTGCTTCCCAGCCTGTTGGCCTGGGCCCCCTCATTCTTCGATACCTACATCTTCGACGAAGACACTCCAGCTGCATGCATTCTTTACGTTGCCACGTTTCTTCGGTGCTTTAAACAAACCCTTTTAATTTTTTGACTGCTTGGTATGCAATGGAAATTTTGAGAAACTTAGGTTGCTTTGATTTTCCCGAATTGCTTCCCTTTTCTTGTTCCTTTTCTTTATGACAATGAGATTTTAAAGAAAATTGGAGAGTTCAATAGCTACAAAAAATACTTGTATCCGCTGCATTATTTTAGTATTCGTGTGTTAAGTAATTAACTAATTCATACGTAATTATTTCCCATTATTTAATAGTAATTTCATAGGAATGTCAAAATTTAGTATTTCGAAAATGAAATATAGACCCTGATAGAAAGATGTCTTGTTGAAAAATATAAGTACTTACATTTCTTATAATCATTGTACATTAGATATCTCAGTTAATTGTGTTGACTAATTAGGATACAATTGAAAATTTGATCACTGACTGTAATCGATTCGTAGGTAGAGATGTCAAAAGATTAAATTCTTGTGATGCTGATAAAGTGTCCATATTCAAAGTAATCAGTTAACGCACAAACATAAAATACATCGTGTAAATAAATAATAAAATAATATTTACGTAGAAATGAATCATCAACATCTTTTACATATAAAGTTACCAAGCATTATTTGTAAACTCTTGAAAGAAATTAGTCACTTGAATTCATTGTCAGTTTACCGTATTAAACCGCAACTCCAGATCAAAGCCGTCTGAGGGGCGTTGCAATACACGGCATATGTAAAGAGCTGAGCATCAAAATTCACCTGAATCGATTAGCATCTTTTATCGAAATGAATGGAGAATCAATACTGATCCTCCTACGATCAGGTATCCATGTTACACGCATCAAGCACACTAATTAATTAATGTGTGCATCAGTGTTTAATCGGGATAATATATCAGTACAATAGCTCTAATTTTACAAAGCGTTGGTATTCAATATTTAACCGACCAACTCTATAACTCAGTTATACCTGCTGCGTAACAATGACAGAAATTACATTTATCACAGAAACCACATGAATCTGTTTTATCTTCCGAGTGTTACCGCACATCGGATACAGAACGGTTACATTACCTCATAAGTACGGGTCTATGCTTATGCATAATCAAGGATAAGAGAGTTTTGAACGAATAGCAGAGCACGCTGACTGAGGAAGAAGTAAAGCCGTAAAATCTATTCTTCTATCAGCATTGCTTTCTGCCAAATTATCGATAAAACAATGTGAAACATATGACCAGTTCAGTTAGTCTAGTGTACACAAGACGGCACCTAATTAGAAAGATTGCTGATACGAAGTCTGATTAACCCATAACTGGTAAGGTGGACTCCAGCTTTTTTTAAATATAATAGTAAGTGTAACTAAAAAAATTACATTTTACTAGTCAAATAGTAAGTAAAACAGCTGCCACACTGTAGTTAAAAAACTACACAGTAGTTAAAAAATTAGCACAGACGAGGTAAGAGTAGATCAGTCATACAATGTATATGTTTTGTATCAAGTGATTAATACAGGCATTATGAATAGTGATAAACAAAATCAGGCAATATAATAAATTTGATGTAGTTTATCCTAATTTATCACATTGGCTAATCAATTTGCATATTGTTATCATACGATCGGACAGAGTAATAATAATAATGCTTTTTTCGTAATATTAGAAGATGTTGATTCTATTCATTGTTGTGTCATATATGGAGGCGTAACTACGTGTCTATGCATTGTACATACATAGATATTATAATGAATGCACAAGAAGGTAATCGGTTCTGAATTATTCTATCGTTTCGAATAAAATGTTCGTGCCCACTGTTGTTTGTTTGTGTTTATTCGTGTTCAATACATAACTAACAAGACATTTAAATTTTATTGTATCGAGACAGAACTATCCTTTAGTTAATTTTTATCCTTTAGTTATTTATTAATGATTTTATCGTTGTATTAATACTATTATATCAACAATTTTTTTACTGCTTCTGTTAACCGTTTGAGTACCACGGGCCTTTCTTATTTCCCGATCGAAAATTGCCGAGCGGCACGATAGTGCTTGTCATATTCCATTTCCAAAAATGCCAAAGAGCGCGATTTCGCTGTTTTTAACTTATATGCAATAAATATTTTCTATAGTTTAGTTTTTATCCGACATTTTCCTGAGAATAAAATTACTCCAATTTCATCTTTTTTTGCCTAAGACTGAAGGATAACCGTAAAGTCGAGTATCGAAAGAAACCAAGTCTGCTGTGATTATAACAAAACAGAAAAAGCGCAATCGCGCCACTTGACACTCAAACGGTTAATATTAGTTATTAATGGTGGTTTAATTTATACAGATAATAACACTAATTTTTATAAACTATTATGCAAGAGTTTATAAATAAAATTTCTACATAGATATTTTCATTATGATACATAATATATAGGCATTATTAAGGAATTTTTAATAATTAAGCTGCCATGTCCTTAGTATATATTTTTTTGTATTACTAGTGTTAGGAAACTATTGCTTCGAAACAAAAATAATTAAATATTACTGACAATAATAAGATCAAATTTCCCAAAAGAAATGTAACATTATATGTATATGTTTAATAACCGGTCGATTTGATAAATTGATCAATATTTTTCAGATTGCCCGAATATTTTAGACATTATTCATAATGACCTATTACTCACTTTGTTCATAACATATATGTATATGTAATTTTCAGTCCGAATTCTTGGAGCTCTAAAATTCCGTTACCATTTTAGGATCACTCACAACGTTACTAACAAAATACAGAAATAGATTCTAGTACCTATCATAATACGAATTTGTGACGAGCGAAAATTATAACCAAATTGAAGAAAAATAGATCACTTATTACAAGCCAATAAAAGACTAAAGAAAACCGACTCAAAGAGATCTCAGTCTCCGGAACAACAACAAATTCGAAAGAGAAAGCATTTAGTTTATAATAGTATGGTCTTTCGTTCTGTATTGATATAGGTTAAAAAAATAATTTTTTTTTAAAACATATTATGTATGTCATCTCCATCTATGACTAAGTAAGAATTATGAATTCCATGACGGATTATATGCACCACTCCCATTTTAAAGTAATAAAAAATCTGTGAAACAATTAACTGCAGTGGTGAATCTGTTAAAAAGCCCGAAGTATACAAATTTTAGGGACCTCATTAAGGAGGAGACCTTCAAAGATCGACTCCCTAAGAAAATTCACTCATCGTTATCATTCATGGCAGAAGTGCAGTTGAATTTTTATGATTACATATTAAGCTTTTCAATTGAACTAAACATTAGCGTTTGACCTCTCGAATACTAATACAATATGTTTTCACTATTGAGTTATCTATCTATGACAAAATGTAAACAAATTAAATAAAGTAAACGAAAAATTATCGGATCTTTAATATCAATTTCCAAGAGAACGATTGTGTTGCGACTCATGGTTAGTATTACAAATTTGTTGCGCTCGATGAGTAGAATACGATGTAATCATTAAAAGCTTTAATAAAAGATACGTTTAGATACTGTTTTGAAACCGTCTTAATGATAATCATGATAATATGTAAAAAAAAATGCAATACAATTAAAGAATTCGAACATCGCAGGGTGAAATGGATAGCAAGATTTATGCCACTTGATTTCATACAACTTCCATCTCAAATATTTTTTTCGTACCTTATATATCTTTCAAGATATTTGCCTAGAGGGATTCAAATCGGATACCTTGTACATTCTACAATTTGTAGGTGTCATCCAACCAATTATCTTTGTACTCAGAAAAAGTAAATTTATCAAGGCTCTGATTGATCAAATCCGTATTCCTAAAGTTTTGAATATTAATAAAGGTATCTGATAAATTATTGTTTAAACATATAAGCATAATGGCTTAAACATATACGTTATTGAATTTATTTTTAAATGCGTAAAATAAAATGATAATAATAAAAATATATAGCTCCATCTAAACAATTATATTTATTTCTAAATCTCTGCAAAATAATAATTACAAAAAAGCTTATGTATTCTTTTAATTTTCTTCCATAAAATCAACAATTTTCATATGGAACATTTTTTCATATGTTGTATATACATTAAAATCAAACGTATTGTATACACAATATTTGTTTTATAATTGTATTACATTTTACATACAATCAATTGATTAAAAATACATTTTATTTAATTTTAAATATATAAATATACTATTCATAAATATTTTATAGTTGTTTGTACAATAGTTAATCATAATTACAAAATTATTAATTTTTAGAAATTATTTACTAAGAAACTCCATCATTGGATCATCTTCACGCGTTCGTTTTATTTGGAATGCTTCAATTTCCTCTGCTGTTGGTTCCTTTACTTCATACTTACTGTTGTAAGGTCGTTTTCTTTCATCCATTTGTAATAATTTCTCTGCCTCTTTTTGTCTTTCCTCTTCTTTGCGTAATACTTCTTGTAATTTATGCTGTACCTGCATTTTTGCAATTTTCTTTTCATTCTTACGTTTTTCTTTTTGCTTTTCTTTCTTTTCCCTCTTTTTAGAAGATTTGGATATTTTTACCGTTTTTACTATCTTTTCTTCGTCTGACGATTCCTCGCTGTTCATCAACTTTTCATCAATCAAATTTGTTTCTTTCTCGTCAAATATTTCTTCGTCATTTACTATTCTTTTAATATCTACAATTGTTGTTTCAGCTACTTTTTTACCTGCATTTCCTGTACAGTATGAATTTTTTATAAATGAATGACAACATTTATATCCCCATTTACCAGCGTGCCAATAAGATCCCCAAACGGCATTATGATTATTTGGATACACATCTTCTTCATACTTTGATCTAATAACCTGTCTATCTTGTCCTTTAATAATCTATAAATAAATATAAGTTATAAAAGATATTTCAGTTTAAAAAATTTTAACAGCATCAAAGTAAAAAAACTGACATACTTTTCCATATCTAGAATATTCAACATATTGTTCTGTTTGTGCTAGTAAAAGAGAGGATGGGAGAGCATCAAGATGCTCTTCGCCTCCATATGTGTTAATTATGCTTTCACGAGCTTTGTCTTTCAATTCATCACACTTTTTATCATATTCTTGTTTAAGTAATTCTAATTTTGTAGGTTCAGCGAGTAAATGAACATCCACTCCCCTTTCATGTGCTTCCCATGCAAATAATTGCGCATTTGCATGTCGTTGCGTATCTCCCGAGAAACGTACAAAATTTTCACCTTTGTAATCTACCCTATAATTAACGTAGATATTTAGCTGATATGACATATGTATATAAGCGATATCTAAATACAGTAGATTTTCGCTTAACCAGGGTCTATGAAATTGAACCTGTTACCAGATAAACTATTAGTTACTTAATTTCTTATACAGTAGAACTCCATTTATACAAACCAGAATGGAAATAGCTAAGGTCACATAATTGGGGACTTCATATAATAGGAGCTACGTACTTTCTCTCACCATCTACCACCTGAGCATTGCCAATTCCTATCATATCAATTGTTTCAATAATAAGAGCTCAGTTAGAGTTCAATGAAACAAGCATTACAAAAAGTCTTGTTCGTATAAATGAGGTTTTACTGTAATACAAGAAATGTACATCCTATGAAAGATATACAGAGTGCAGTATTCATAAATTTACTATGAATATAAAATAAAATTGATGAGAAAAAAGTATTTAAACAACAACTAATAAGACACTAACAAACATTTAGATAAATGGAAGTAAATAACTATGGAAAATATCAATAATTTTCTTGTCGCTCAATTCTTTTCATATCAACCAAAATGTGGTCAGTTAAAACATGGCCAAATAATTGGAAGTCTACTCTATAATATATCTAAATGTAATTAATACATACTCTCTTTCTGTACCAGTATATGGATTATCTCGCATAGATCTTGTTTTAGGATCATAATATGCTGAATTTGGATCCAAATTTCTTAAATATTTTGCAGTATCTTCTCTAATTCTTAAATTTCGAACAGTAATACGTTGTTTAGAATCTACTTTTGTTCCAGGCATATCAACTTCATCAACATATTTATCCTCATCTTTATCTGAATCTTGTTCATCATTTTCTTCTGCATTTAACTTTTCTGCACGCATTTGTCGTTTTGCTTCTTCAATTTTTTGATATTCTTCAACTATAGCTCTATGTTGTGAAGGATCATAACCAGCCCACCTACATTGAATGAATATGTTTAAAATATTCTTAAAAAATAAGTTTCTTTCACAACGTGTTAAGTAAAAGTTTAATATCATAGTTACCTATCTCTTTTACCATCATAATCCATAGATAATTCTGGTTGGGTAAATTCATCTGCAGCTATGTTTGCATTTGTATATTTTGCACCTATTTTACGTGGACGTTCCATGCATTCTTTCTTTTTATGAGTCATTGCTCCACAATTTTCACATGCTCCCTTCCGATATTTTGTTGTTACTTTAGAAGAATCTACACCACGTTTATACCATTCATCTATTCCACTAAACTGCTTTTGTTTTTCAGGCTGTGGCCTTTGATGTTTCAAAGTAGGTCCCTTAAAATATTTTTATGTTATCTCATGTTATTTTATTCATTATTTCATTATGTAATTTTATTACTATTAACACTGACACTGTTATACTAAAAAAAAAATTAGTTTCATGAAGAAATAAATGCATACTTGTGCTCCAAAATACCACGGTGTAGCACTAATATATTGTGGAATATGTGGATTAATATCTTTTCCTTCTTCATCCACTGCAGCTGGTGCTGTACCAGCTTTTCTTGCTTCTTCAAGCTCCTTTGCTTTGCGCCAGTCTTCTCTACTCTTTTTCCTAGGTTCATCTTCAAAATTACTTTTGTTTTTTATGATTTTTGATACAGGTACATTAGCTAAGATATTAGCCATTTCAGTAAAATAATTATAATCACAATAACTTTGATCTTACAACATTGTTTGTTTTTAGCGTCTTTTTAGCGTCTTTTTAACGTCTTATTAACGTCTTATTAACGTCTTATTAATGTCTTACTAACGTTAATCTTTTTAACGTTTTTAACGTTTACGTTGCAAACTTGTAACTACTAAACTAACCTACAATCAAATCGTATATATATATATATATACATAACGTTCAAGGTAAGTTTCCATAGTTCTGTAACTCCACAACTAAATAGGAACATTCATAATGTACTACACAATCATATCATTTCTTCAATATTATTTTATAATTGACTGTACATATACTTTATAAAAATTATAATATAAATTTCATTTTCAGTTTCATTTAATTGAATTAATTATACAATTTTTTTATGTTTATAATATACAGTAATTATTAATAATTATAAAATTCCGTTATTGAGTTTTGTATTGTAAATTACTTGAAAAAAGTAAAGAATAATAGTGTAACCAAAATTATGGATTAGTATCACTTGTACATAATAAAGATTTGTATTAAAGTTATACTATAAAAATTTATAGTTATAAAATTGATCTATGAAAATGCCCCCAAAAGAGCCCAGTTAAAAAGTTAGGATTTATCGACACTACTAAGACTTTATAAATAAGCACATTTGAAATTTAATATTTTCACTTCAATTTTTATTTGAAGTATATAATTAAATAATTTTATAATATGTGCATTACTTAATACTTTTGAAAATTATAACATGTTATAATTTTATTATAAGAAACAGCTACAATTTCCAGCTGCTTCAAGAATTGGAATGTAAGATCAAAATGGAGGCAATGCTAAATAGATCGATATTGTTCCGTAATGTCACGTATTATTGATGATTTTTCTACTTGTCGCACACTAGTAAGTAATCTTATTAAAACAAGTTCAACATAAAGTTCTGCATTGTTCAATTTACTTAATAAGATAATTAATTAGATGTCTACACACCCGCGAAATTTAAGTTTATCATTAAAGGTCTTTTTTTCAATTTTTTAAATTAATTTTCATTTCTTGCTTATTTAAAAATATAAGTACTCCTAAAATATATAAAATACATATTCAAAACATAAAACATAAAGTAAAATATAAAAAGAATATAAACTAATTTCTAGTAAATTTTGTTACAGCTTAGAAATATATTTTCATCTTTTCTTTAAATTTAGAACAGAGCATGGAATGGATGGATCATGTCCACTTCTCCTACCATCCTTTGGGGAAAAAGACAATTCTGAAAGAGGAACCACCTATTCATCCCAAAAAGTTGGTCTATATAGACCAATATCAGATGCGATTGATTTAGGGTATCACACATTAGATAACAATGCTTGCCGTTCAACATCTTCATCAGCTGTTATATCAGTTCCAATTAGACAACAAATTTTATTACAACAAAAATGCATTTATATTACGGATTTATGTCAGCTGGATGATACTTTATTATTAAAGATATTTAGTTGGTTGGGTACCAGAGACCTGTGTTCTGTTGCTCAGACTTGTAGACGGCTTTGGAAAATAGCGTGGCACCCATCTCTTTGGAAAGAAGTAGAAATATGTTACCCGCAAAATGCAACAGCTGCATTAAATGCCTTAACCAAACGTGGCTGCCACACATATATTCGTCGTCTTATTCTTGAAGGTGCTATTGGCTTAACTGGAATTTTTGCCCAGTTATCATTTTTAAGTTTAACTTCATTAGTTTTACGACATTCTGGACGTGTTACAGACACAAATGTGACAGCTATTTTAGATAATTGTATACATCTGAAAGAACTGGACCTAACAGGGTGTCTTAGTGTAACAAGAGCATGTAGCAGAATAACATCATTACAATTACAATCATTAGATCTTAGTGATTGTCATGGTGTAGAAGATTCTGGCTTAGTATTGACGCTGTCTCGCATGCCACATCTTGCTTGTTTATACTTACGACGATGTGCACGCATTACTGACGCCAGTCTTATAGCAATTGCTTCTTATTGTGGCAGTTTACGCCAATTGTCTGTCTCTGATTGCATAAAAATAACAGATTTCGGAGTACGAGAACTGGCAGCTCGTCTTGGTCCATCTTTGCGTTACTTTTCAGTGGGAAAATGTGATCGCGTATCTGATGCAGGTCTTTTGGTTGTTGCTAGGCACTGTTACAAATTGAGATATTTAAATGCTCGTGGCTGTGAAGCACTTAGTGACAGTGCTACGTTAGCTTTGGCACGTGGATGCCCACGTTTAAGAGCTCTTGACATAGGAAAATGTGATATTGGTGATGCAACTCTTGAAGCCCTTTCAACTGGATGTCCAAATTTGAAAAAATTATCCTTATGTGGTTGTGAACGCGTCACAGATGCTGGTTTAGAAGCATTAGCGTATTATGTACGAGGATTGAAACAGCTCAATATTGGAGAATGTCCTAGGATTACATGGGTTGGATATCGAGCAGTAAAACGTTATTGTCGTCGGTGCATTATAGAACACACAAATCCCGGTTTCTCAAGCTGAGCTTTTAAAATATTTTTTACTAATCTTATTTACAGTCTATTTATTAATAATACTTGTTTTAGTACATATCTAGATACTAATTTGTATAAAGAAAACTATCAAGCAATTGTAAAAAATGTACGTACTCGTATGTGCATATCATATATGCGTCGTATATAACAAAGTATGTGTATATATATATGCACATACCTTGTATGATTTGTAATATGCAAAAAAGTAATTCCTTGCTATTTATTGATTTTATAATTTAATACACGGAAATTAACTGTAAAATTTTATGTACTTTGTATATTTATTTTATAAATAAAAGTTTTTAAATTCATAAACTTATAAAAAGTATATTAGTATTTTGATTTTTTCAAAAATAATTTTGAATAAATATTACAATAATTATGTAACTTCCAAAGAGTGAAACATGTTTATAACGCATATATATACATATGTATATCTCTGAATGAAAGAGTACATATATTAAAGAAAAACGTAATATGAACTGTTTTTTCAATATTGACGTGTGTTATTACGTTTATCAAAATGATGTTTGATTTCAATAAGTTTGATTGTGATGATAATAATAAATATTAATTTACAATTATGACACATGTACCGCAATATACGTAGTAGAATGTTTGTTCATTTCATTCTTGTGTATTCTAACCTATATGTTTTAAAAGTAACGAAATATTTTGAATTTTGAACATTTATATAGTCTACGTTATAAATAAAAAAAGATTTCTGTGAATTCGAAGAAAACATTTTATTGACACATTTGTAAACTAATATAGAATTATGAGGCCCTTTCAAAGAAGGCAACAAGGCTTGCAATACGGCATTTATTTACTATGCATGCAAGCTTTAAACTTTGGTATCGATAAAATTTCACCAGCTACGCTAATTATAATAATTTCACAAGTAAGTAAATTATATTTTATTATGCAATTAAAGATAATAAATTAATATAGTTATTAAAAATAGTTAAAGAAAAACAATTTTCACAGGTTTTACTATATGTTGGTTTGATAAAAGTTCCATGGAACCCAGAAGAAGTATGCATATCTGCAATAAAAATATTTAAACATCACGATTGGAAATCTTTCATAATATCAAATTTTGAACATGGTTCAGATATGCACCTATATCATAACATGGTCTCTCTGATCCTAAAAGGTTCATACTTAGAACCTATGTATGGAACAATGAATTTTGTGATCTTATTAGCTATTCTTTCATCTGGATGTAGTACTATGTATGTAGGGTTAAACTATGCTTTGACGCAATTAACTGCAGATTATGGATATTATACACAATGTGCTATTGGATTCTCTGCTGTTTTATTTGCTTTAAAAGTAATTATAGTCTGTGAAGAACATGATAGAATTCACAATATAAATGGATTTAGAATTTCTAGTAAAATCGCTGTTTGGGTTGAATTGATTTTAATTCACCTTTTAGTTCCACAATCTTCTTTTGTAGGACATCTTGGAGGTATTTTAGTTGGTTGTTTATATTGCTATACTTTTATTGGTGAAATGATTGATAATATAATATATAATATAACTGGTACTCCAATTATACATGAAGAACAATTTTATAGGAGACGTACTGCATTCCTTAGATGAATTTTAGCTCAAAACTACTAAAACTTAAAAATTTTATTACCCAACGAGTATTAACTTGTTATGAAAAAAGTTTTGTATTTGTACTAAAATTTACCTGACAAATAATATGCTTTATATACATTTTGTATACTGTCCACATTTAAGTTCACAAAAAGTTAAAAGAAGAATTATTTTTTAGAATAACTTAATTTCTTATCAATTTATCTGCTAATTAAATTATCTAGGATATATTTAAAAAAATGTATTATGATTTATAAAAACATACTATTTTTATATATAAATATGCATATAAAAAACTGTAAACCATGTTATAGATTAATTTATATTAAATGTTATTTATTATAATGTATAAAATAAATTAATTTTCTATTGATATCAATGTTAACTCATATAAATTTCCTTTATAAACACCAATTGTATGTATATTTTTATGCATCATACAAAATATATTATAAAGAAAAATAGATTGTCTACATAATAAGATTTATTTTATGTAAATAAAAATTTCAGTCTATATTCTCCACAATTATATTTGTCTATATTCTCCTTTTTTCAACAATGAAGTATAAATGTAGATTCGATGATTAATTTATCTTTTAATATTTGAAAGGTAATTTCAATTATTCATAAAACTATATGTAACATGATTAACTTGATTTCAATATTTTATATAATTTGTATAATGTTACATTAGGTGTTGTAGATTTGATCTCTGAATTTAGTACTGATGTTGCTAAAAATATATTGAGTATATAAGTAACATATACATAAAAATGTATCAATAAATAAATAAATGAACTTACAGACTGTCTGATAATCCATTTTATGAGGAATGTCATAAAATACAAAATATGCACACATTCTTTGTAATAACGTTATATCTTCTTGAATGTCTCCAGTTGTTAAATACAATTTAATATGTGATATTAATTCTATAAAAAATTAGGAATTTTAAACGTAATGAAACATCAGATTAAAAAATATAATACTTACCATGCTCCCAGTTATCTATAATATATGAAATTTTTTGTTTAATTGCAAGTATATTTTCTGCGCTAAGTAGTGGATTTTCATTTTCTAGGTAAAATTTTTTCAACATTTGTGATGAAACAAGTTTTATTTGCCATATAGATAAACTATTTGGTTCTCTTTTTATGATTTCCATGCTTTTTATTAAACTGACCCATAAGGGAAGAAGACCTACTTTATCTTTTACCACACAATCATATACAATTGTAGCAAATGTATGTAAAAACTGTTTTTCAAATTCTGTCATTTCACAATACTGTCTTTCAAATTTACAGGAATAATTTGTATCTTTTGATCTAGATGATAGTTCTACAATTTCCATTCTTTCAGTAGAAAAATCTGTCTGTTCATTCCAATTACTTCTTTCAGATGTATCACTCAAACTTTGAGACAAATATCCAGAACTATTTTTAGCTAAGCTTCCATGAGATAGAATCTTTATGCTAGTTTCGTTTTTAGTTTTATTCTTTTTAGACCATTGTAAAAAACATTTTACTATATTTAAAATAGTTTTATCATTTGTAAATGAAGTTACAGATTCAGGGCGGGCAGCCCATGCAATAACATTTTCCGTCGTTAACGTTTGAGCAATTAAACTTCTAAAACCCTGAAATATTTATACAAAAAAATTAAATTTCAATATATATATATATATTTTTTTTAACTTGATATAAAAATATATAAAAAATTACAAAATCATTACATGAGGATCTTCTATGTATGGTAAACAACCAGCCCTTTGTTTAACACTTAACATTTCGCATCTTCTAAGCATATTTTCAAGCTGTTGCCAATTATGTCCTTTTTCAAAAATAATTTCCCAATACCGATCGTCTTTTAGTTCAATTTTTTTAATATTACATAGCTGTGGTAGTAAACATGGTGCTTGAAGTACCAAATCTTGTCCTCCTGCATCTTTTTCAGATTCAAATGTTAAGTGTACTGTTGCATAGCAATATTGATTACTATCAATATCTTTAGGTAAAATTACGCGTGGTTCAGCAGCCAATACATATAAATGTCGCAATGCTTGTAAATGATACCTATCAATTAATAAAAAGTTTTTATAATATATACAGTTGTTAAAACAATAAATCAATTTGTATATATAATTTATATTATCATTAACCTGTTATCATTACTGTGTGTTGGAAATTTTGGAAATAAGGAAATTATGAGAGCAGCTACTGCAGTAGAGCTATTAGAAAGAGTATATTTTCCTCCTCCAAGAAAAAGAAGGCCAAGAGCCATGTGTGTTGCCAAATGAGACCCATATGTAACAACAGTGCTTGCAGGTCCCACACGAGTCCTTATGTGTCGACAAATTCTCATAATCTTCATAATTTAGTATAAATAATTTAACAAGTAAAATACATGAGAATAACATAATATGTGTATTACATTTACCTCTAAGTTTCCTGTACCTGCCATTACAACAGCAGCAGAAAGTAAAGTAACATTTAAACATGTTTCTATAGTCGATTTTCCTGCTAGTTCAGCAATAGTTTTGTGTGACAATGTAGTAAACATCTGGGCATAATTGTATAATGTTTTAAAAGCATTTCTATTTGCAGTGCCTGCAAATTTCAAGCCCAGAGCCATACATGCACCCGCAATTATATTGCAATAAGCTTGGCTATATTTTAATAAGTACTAATTAGTATCAAAGAAACATAGTAATATTAATGTATATATGTATACTAACTTCATGGTTTCCAAATCTATGTTTTGAGCTATTTCAAAATTTGGTTTCTGTAATCTATATTTATAAACAATATTAGGAACATGACTAGAAACCCAGGACTTGGTGGGTTCAATTTCATTCCATAGAATAAGCGATTTTGCTAATATTCTTAACAATAGGAAATCAGGTCGTATAAAATCTAGTAAGTATTGAGTGTCAGGTGCTTGCATCCATTCTGCTACTGCTCGATTTCCTGTATTAAAGTACATAAGACCTAAAGCTATAGTTGCTCCAGGACTTGTCACATCGATATTTATAGAATCGCCTTCTCTTATTTGGTAACTAAAATTATTGGAAATAAAAAAACTATAGAACGGAAGTTTAAATTTTATTAATAATTTTTATCATAACACAAGTATGTTTACCTAGGTGATTTATATTTGTCTTTTTGGGCTCCAGTAAGCGGTCTAACATGTCCTCCGACCATGTAATAATGTAAAGTATCTGGTATATTAGCCAAATCTGGTCCACTTCCATACCCCAACACCACTAAACCTAATGCAAGACCTGCTGCTAAAGAATACGATTCTCGATCTACACAATTTTTCATTTCTGGTCCTGGAGGTCTGCCTTTAAATAATTTAGTTCATTTAATTATACCATATATAATTAAAAGCTATAATTTTATAGTAAATAATTACCAATTTCTGACAGTAAAGAATGGGAAATATGCCTATGAGCAGTTCCTTGATAAACTAAACCAACTCCCATCAATGCAGCAACCTGAACATTTTGTTGAACGTTTAATTCTATACTTGTTGGTGGTAATAACGTTTCCACATGAAGAGATAATAATTTAGTCATGGAAACATTCATTGTTCCCCGATGAGTTGCTGATAAACCTAACAGAAGTCCAACACTGGTGGACTCATGGCACTCAACTAGGTATTCATACATACTAAAAGGCGCTAAATTTTTCAGATGACCATTTAGACCAAGTGCCATTAAGAAACCAGAGTGTTCAATGCCAAATTCGCCTTGTTGTTGTTTATTATACACTATCCATGTTGAATCGATATTGGATGCATCCGGATGAATACGAAGACCTGCTGCCACACCATTATGAAATAATGGCCACAAATTCATATTTGATGGAACATCTATATGAGCTAGCTCTACAGTTGTTCCGCGAGGAGGTGCTTTCCCTATATATACAACGATATTTTACAATTGGAAAGAATTCTAAAAATACGAATAATAATATTTAATTCATACCAGTTAAACAAAGACGAGGAATTGGTAATTGTTCTGTAATAATAGGAGTTGAAGTTCTAAGTGTGAACATGCCTCTACCTATTGGTAGTGCCATTGTTCTTGTACATAATGCATGTAAATGTTTTTCCTGTTCTTCAATAAATTCGTGATCACTTACATCTGGCCTCTGAACTATTGCTATTCTTACTGGTTTTGATGAATTTAGAAGTTTTCGAACTTCTGCTATCCTATGATCCTTGTTAAATCTCAATTTCAGTACCTATGGAACATTATAATTAATATATTTAACAAATAATAATGTAAATATTTTTTAAACGTACAGAATCATTGAATTCCATGCCATCATCTTGTTCAGGGTCTTTAATAGAATAACTTTTTCTTTCATTTTCCACATGATTTAATGCAGGTGCTTTCAAACGTTTATATAATGCAGATAAATCTTGTCGATCTACTAACTCATATGCTTGCATTGGCCAGTTTGATGGAGGACGCTCTCTACATCTGTACATTATATCTTTTAATAATAATGATATACCAGGAGGTAATGTTTCAAGATCTTTTTTGTTCATACCTGAAAAAGGAACATTTTAATTTTTAATTGAAGTTTAAAACTAATGATATTTAAAATACCAAAAGTCTACCTAATTCATGATATAATAACACTATTCTATGTATTGTAGAATACTCCTCCATTTTTTTACATATTTCTTTTTCATATTTATTTCCACTTTCTTGGAAATCTATACGACTTCCAGCTGGTATTATATGTTTTACAAATCTATCAATTTCTGGTATATTAACTTCATTTTCATTTGCTATAAGTGCCATTAAGTAGACCATGTTTTTCGTTTTTGAATTTACTTGACTTAAATAGGGAAATGGCATTACTTCCATCCCATTTAATAAATTATTTAACGTTTCAAATACGCTTGATGGTTTTAATGGTATATAATTTGGTATAGTAATCTTCTGTAAGTCCATTTCCTTGACTTGAGATACAGCATTTTTTAAATAACAGACATAAGGAAAATCAAGAAAATAATGATGAGCATATACATCGAATCTTAAATCCAAACTTAATTGATACAATAACTGTGCAAGCAGAGGTAAGCTTTCGGACATTATACAATTTAATTTCAATTCTTCATATAAAAGATGTAAAGAAAATAGAACAAGCGGAAAACAAGGAAATAAAATAGACTGTGTGTTTATTTTCCCTGTATTACTTGATTCTTTAACGTGTGGCACTGATGCTTGAAATGTATTAGATGTTTTTTGTAGACCAAGTATGTTTGAAATAAAAATTTTAGAATTCTCATTTTTTATGAAATTCTCTATATACCACCAATCATTGTTTGATCCAGAATTATTTGTTTTCTGTTTCTTTGGTACAGCTATAGGACTATTGCGTTCACCAAGCTGATCTTTTTCATTTTTTTGAATTAGCTGTAACTTTTCTACTTCATATCCCAATAATGTAAATAAAACTACAAGAAAAAGATACCATTCTTGTTCTAATGAAAAATCTTGAGGTCCAGGAGCATTTCGTGCTCCATACCATTTTACTAATAATTGCATTGCCAAATCTTTTTGCAAAACACTTCTTAACGTTTGTAAACATTTAGTTACTATAAAAAATACATAATAAATTTATTACTAGAATTAATATAATAATTATAGTTATATTTATGCTTACCTAATGGGGAGGTGCTTAATGATGGTAACGTTATTCGAAAGTAATTTTTATTTCCGTATTCTAAAGTAACTTTATTTCCCACTGCTTCTTTTAAAACAAGAAAGTTAGACTCTATTAAAGAATTTTCAAACAAAAGAGGTGGTCTTGCACAGCTACCACCTACTGGACTTAATAGATGTAATCCTTCATCGAATTTAACATCATGCGAAGCAGCACAATTCTGAGAAATTAATGAACTTCGTCGTGGAAATGGAGAATTTAATTTATGATTGATATTAGATAAAAAATAGTTACATCCAGTTAAATTTGGAAGTATTCCTGTTACATGTAATTTACCAACACAAGTTACACCTGAATATAGTACCACTCCATTTGATAGATCCATTATTGCTACCATATGCAAATTCTAGAAGAGAATGGCTTAGTTTATTCTTATTATCTTTAATAATAATTAAATATTATCAGGAAAATATTAATAAATACTAACTGGTATGTTAACAGCATCTTTTGCTATAATACTCATTACCATTCCAAAAATAATGTGCTGCTGTTTATTTGTTTTTTCAAGCCTCACAAAAAATAGTTGAGATCTTTGTGGAACTAAATAGCATAAATAATTCTGTCCTACGAAATCTGATGACAAAAAAACTTTTGATGCCCTACAAGACACAGAGTCCCTTAAAAAGATACATATTTATTAATTCTGTGCTCTTTTAACCAAGTGGGAAGCATACAGAAAAGTTATAGTAATTTATATAAAAATATACCTACTTTGGAATCCCAACATTCTCAGTCCAGACATGATCAAGACATACTTCAGGATACAAAGGTTTACTTGACGTAACAACATCTTGTAACTGTATATTACTACAACTACCAAAACCACTATTTTGTGTATGACTTAATACAGAAGTCATTACGGTTTGATGTAATTTTGTATGATGAACAATTGAGCTTGTAGGTGCATTAAGTAATGGTGAAAAAGCAGAATGTGTAGGAGACTGACAGCGTGAAATAGTTGCCATTGGACTTTGAGATCTTGAATGCTGTTGTTGTTGTTGAGGTGATGGACCCCCAGAGCAAGTAGTAGTATAAGATGTTCGAGACCCAAATGGACTATTTGACATTCCTAATCCCATATTTAATTGTGGATTTGGTACTCCTAAAATGCAAATATATTGTTTATCAAAAATTTTAATTTCTTCAAATTGAAATTTGTTTAGAGCAGTGGTTTTATGATAGTTATATTTATTCTTACCAAATATGCTCAAATGTCCTTTATTTGTAATTTTATTATGTGAAAGATTACTTCCAATATTTAATGGTGATGCACTTGCTGATTGATTAAATATGCTAGAAGCAGTGTCATTATTTCCACAGACTACTTGACACTCTTCTGCTAAAGCTTTACGTATTTTATATACAGAATGTAGCCCAGTCTTTATATCATATATCACAGCCAAAGATGGTTCAGAACTAGTAAACACAATCTGTTGATTTGAATCATACATATATGATATGTTTCCTACAAATAATATTTCCTATAAGTAATTGTACATGAATTCTATCCTTTAATTTAAATATTGTGATGATTTATAAAATTTATAATTGTACCATGTTTAATAAGTACAGGACAAATTTCATCTAAAGGGTGCATAAGAGAAAATACCACTGGTAAATTCATATCATTATGAGATTGTAATCTATTTGCTTCCATTGATGTATACCTACAAATATTGATTACAATTTTATCAATATCAATAAATATCAACTGCTATTTAAAAAACTATGTGATTTTTAAAAATCTTGAAATAAACCTCATTTCCAATGCGGGAACTTGTGTTTTTTCCAATAAAATACCATATTTTGTTGGCCACACTGCAGATACCTAAGTTTAAACATTAATTAAATAAAAGCTTACTACATAATTTTAAATCTCTACATAAAACATTATATTTAATTAAGATATTACTTGAAATTGTAAACTGGATGTATAATCTTCTCCAACATCAGTAAATACTTTAAGTGTATATGAATCAATCAAACAAATGCATTCTATTGTTTTATCATTATCTTCTTCCTCCCCTTCTTTTCCTTTTGTTAGATGATCAGGTATATTAGTATGAAATTTGCACCATAGTGCATGCTTAATATCTGTTTCACAAGTATAAGTTCTTTGCAATATTCGAGTAGTCTGATCACCCTTAGAATGAATTGCAACTTTGCCTGAACAGTACAATTCTTCTTCATTGCATGTATCATCTTCACGCACAATCCAAAATTCTTTCTATATATAAAATAATTTCTTTATTAAGAACTTGAAAATATAATATAATATAAATATGTACTACCACCATATCATACTTACTGGTAATCTTTCAGAAATATTTACTTGACTGAATTTTTGTAATAAAATACTTTCTCCCTCAATTGTTTGATTATTTAATAGTAGGTGATTAACTACTGATTCAGGATGCCGTAGGATTGTTTGTCTTCCACTAGGAACGTATTCCTTTAAAAGATAAGATATAAAGATTCATACCAACTATGTTAAAAACAATCTTTAGTATCAAAAAAAATAATGCAATATAATACAGTAGTAGAATAAGTTTAATTAAACGTACTTATTGATTAAATTATAACCTAGAAAATGTTAAACTTACCACCGGTTCTGAGGCGGCAATCATCTTTTCCTTAGTTTCATCCAGATTTGCAGACTCTAATTATTAAATATTAAAAAAACAATATGATAGTATTTACTTTAGAGTGTCTTTCAGATTTGTTTCAAAATATTTCTGCAAATATATTTCTAAACAATGTATCACTATGGACGTCGCCATATTCGAATATGCATAGATAAACTTAGGTATGAATCGATACAAGTAAATATGAGTATATACTCGATACTTTTGTTTCAATTCCGAATACTTTTAGTATCGATACCTACAGTTGCAATGCCTATTTATCATCAAAAGAAAGTACTCGTATCGAATGAGTCAAATATCGACATTCAATATTAAAGATCAAATGAAGACAAGTGCGATGAACTGTTTGAATCCATTTCGACATATGTACTTAAAATATGAACTTTAATGTTAAATACATAATTCTGATTTTTCACTTTATGTCATCGTAATTTATATTTATTATCATATATTATGATACATACATTGTTTATTATTTACAATTAATTCTTATTGGTATTTGGTATATATATTGTATATATATATTTATTTATATTTGCTTGATAACGTAACCTGCTCAATTTCAATAAAGCAATAATGTTTATATTAATTACTAAATATAATAATTTATCTCTAACATTATATACAAGATATTGTTATTCATCGATTTTAGTCTAACTGATGAAATACAAGGCAACTGCCATTCAGCGACAAATCATTAGATTAAACAATATATTATTGGGTATCTGCAGCATACATTTGATCAATAAAGTTTAAATCAATGAACGTGTTTTCCTATAGTTGGCAATGCTACCTCTTATTTCCGCGAATTTATAAACCCGCGATTCAAATGTTTCAATAATCCACGTATCAACTGTTTCACTTATTTCACATTTCGCATCCATGTGTTTCGTATAAAGTAGTCTAGACTACATTTGGTATTAGTATTTAAACATTTTGTGTTTTATTTTAGCATTATTTTAAACATTATTTTAGCATTAGTTTAAACATTAATTTAGCATTCTTTTAAGTAATTATTTTATTATATTTTTCTTTGTTACTAATAACTCAAAAAATAAGATAAGTGTATTAGTAACATTACAGTATAATATAATAATAGCAGTATTAAGTTTTGTGGTATCGAAGACTTAACTTTTACAGTTTTGTACGTTAAATTATTTTTATTTCCGGATTTTAGAGAAATTTTTGGCTATTTGAACACTGCTAATATATGTATAATAGGAGGTGTGGTCACATTTTCAGAAAAGAAATGATAAAGTCGCTTTGTGCAAAAAATGCTTTAATGAAATAAAATACTGTAGAAACACATCAAATTTGCACAAACATCTCAAAATGCACACCATCTTTGATAAAAAAGGCTACCATTTTTAAAAGAATCTGATTTGGAGACATTAGATGAAAAGCTTCATTAAATGCCTTCAGCATGCTGCAATATTTTTAAAACTGAAAGTGAAAGGTAAATAGAAAGGGCAATAAATGATTGTGAAGAACACGAAAGTGTAAGAACAGTCTTTAAAAAGATTTCTTCTCACGACTTCTTTTATATGTAAGGATATGCGTTCTTTTAATCTTATTGAAGAAGAATTTTTGAAACCCATGAAATAAGTTGTTTCCTGCAATAAAGTTCCATCCACAACATATATGAAAAAAGAATTATGTAAAAAGTATGACATTACAATGATGTTATACAAAGAATGTATCCAAAAGGCAAGTAAAGTATGTCTGACTTTAAATGTCTAGACAAAAACAATGGCAAAAAAAAGTTTTTTAGGCATTAAAATTCAATTTCTTGGTGGCACAAAAACAATAAATTGTAATATTGCTATAAGGCAGCTTAACCAAAATCATATAGCCGATTACCTTGGTAATACTTTTATCAATGTATTAAATAAGTGGAATATTTCAACTTCAATGGTTTGACGCATTGTAATAGATAATGCACCAAATATAGTAGCAGCTATTAAAAATGTAGTATCAAAACTAAGTCATTTGCTATGCTTTCCCTATACTATTAATTTGATGGTCGAGGCTGGATTAAAAAGTGACTCCATTAAAAACATCCTAACAAAAGTAAGGATAATTGTAAAATAGATAAAAAAAACAGTGTAGTGAATTCTGATAAATCAAGGAAAATTCATCAAGGATAAATTATGGAAAAGAACTTAATGGAATACTAGAAGAATCCATCAAGAAACTGATACTAGATATTCCAACTAGATGAAAATCTGCTTATTATATGATTCAGAGGTTTATAGAAATGGCAAACATTTGTTTTGAGCTTATGCTGAAAGATTATGCAAGTCCTAAAATGCCTAGTGCATTTAATATTGAAATATTAAAACAATTAAATTTATTGCTCAAACCATTTGGATTTGTCACAAAAGAGTCCTCTGGAAAAAATTACGTGACAGCTTCCAAAGTCATTCCAACATTTAATTCTTTAAAAATTAAAATATCCAAATTTTCTTCCATCTTTACTTCCATTACAAGTGTGCAAAAAATTGAAATATTGAATACAATGCTTATATGGCATTAGCAATGCTTCTGGACTCTAGATTGAAAGATATTCACTTTTAAGATTCAAATGCACGTGGAAGAATCATACAAAGATTAAAAGAATCAATAAATCACGACAATACAAATTTAAACGGTAAATCAGAAGCAGAGGAAACTAAGACTGAATATGATTTCTGGAAATAGCACAAACAATTAACTACAAATCAGAGAAGAAAAGAAATAAAGCAAAAGTAATGAATTGTCAATGTATCTGTTTTCTTCTGTTTCATCACTGAAGTCATCTCCTTTAGAAAAATGGGAGAAAATGAAACTAATGTTTCCCTTACTATATGTGTAGGGCCGCTCCTGTCCTCAATCTGGCATCACAAGTCTAGGCTCGAATGTATTTAATGGTCGTTGCTTTGTCAGTACTATGTGAAAGGTTATTTTCGAAGGCGAGAGCAACAATCACTAAAAACAGAAATCGATTTTCGGGAACATATTTAGAGAAACTATCATTTTTAGGAAATGTTCCTAAAGATTTATTTTTTTGATTAGGAAGTTTATTTTGTTTGTTTTTTACTTTTTCGTCCATTCTCAAAGTGTGTTCATAAAATATGTGCAATATATAATAAACAAAACATATATACTTATTATCTTCGCTGAACTTCTACACCTTTCCTAAATTGTCCGTTTTAACATCCTTAATAAAGTTTACCTTATTTTATTATCTATTTATTCTTAAATTTTGAAGCAGTGTTCTACGCGATGGTTATCTCGTCATTCATTCATAGTTAAACTTTTAGAAAATTGAAATAGTGTAGTGCATTTCCTGTAAGAGTTGAAAATAAGCAAGAAAATGAAATCTAGGCAACAAAAACTAAAGATTTTCAAAAAACTGTATGTAATAAATATGACCTGTAAATTGTAAAAATTTATTATATAGCGCTATAATAATAATAATAATAATAATAACAATAACACTATTATTTCCAATATAGTGAAAAAAACTATAAATTTTATCAAGTAAACTTCTGCACCCAAAGATATAGAAGAGACTACCTGTAAAGAGAAGCCTGTATGTTACTCTATAGCATCTCAACATGTGAGATAAAACATCTTGAACAATTTTTTAGGCCTCACACTGAGTGTATTAATCAACTTTGTAATGATAATTATTTTATTACAAATGAAATACAGTTAATAATGTTAAAGTATAAATATTACACATACAGTTATACAATAATAATCATCATAATTGATGATACTTAAATAAAATGCACCTCAAAATAGTCAACTTAACACTTTACCGACCGGGAGCCCATTAATCGGCTTTTTGCATACTTCGTTTGTAAATTTTATAATGTTTCTTTATATGAAGGTAACACGTTTTTTGAGCGATATCATATGTATACTGTAAACAAATATTTAACTATTAATTACGCGAAGAAAATATCGTTTAATAATAAAATCATTAGCAATGCATCCACGCCAAAATGAGTCGCCCTGGAATGCATGTGTTGAATCACTAGCGATCGGTAAAGTGTTAATATGCAAACAAAAATTATAATAACTATTAACTTATTTTCTACAACATATTTAAGAAATAAATAAGGTCATAAATAATTAACCAAATTTCGACAATTTTATCACAGTTAAACAACACAAACACAAACTTTTAAAAATATTTTTGATACCTTTGAATTAAATTAATAACACCAAATTTTTAATATTTATAGATTTACTTCATTGCAATTTAGATATTATGTATGAAATCATGGAATATGAATTTGTAATCATTGTCACTGGATTATAAAAATCGATATATAACTACTATACTTGCAAAGAGTTTATAGATTTATTTTACCAAAGCATACATATTTACAATTACTTTGCAAAACTGCTTCTATAGATAGAAATTACATTATCTTCTTCATAAAATCAACTCAATTAACCAAAGCATTTCATTATTATTTTAATAAAAATTAATGCTTTTGTTATATTAAATGTAATAAAATTATAAATAGTATAAAAAAACAGATGTATAACTTATAAAAATGGTATTTTTAAATGAAAAAATTAATTTCAAATCTACAGTTAAATATAGTATTTAGTTTCATACATACATTCAACTTTGAAAGTTAAAGTATATCTAGCTTTGGAAACTATTATGTACACTTCCAAGGAACCTTAAAGAATAGATATTATTTAGAAATATAATAAAAATTTATTTAAAAACTGTTATTAAATAAATATTTGTATATTAAAATTTGTATATAAACTACCGAAGTGTAAAATAAATTGTATTACATTGTATTTTTATATTATGTTTCTTTTTAATTCGTTAGATACGCACATTTTATGATCCCTTGGAATATATATTCATTTAAAAGAAAAATTAAAGCAGAATTTTTTTAAATTGCAATGATAAAAGCATTCAAAGGGCATGGTAAACACGGTACATGTAGATTTTTGTGCCGAGTGTGCCATTATTTATGTGTTGCACTTAAATTACCTAACATAACATTGTAAATGTTCCTAAATTAAATTCAAAATGTTTTACGATGAATTGCTCTTATACCATCTTCTTCGTATTCTTTTTTACTAACCCACATCTTCTTGAAAGTATCTAAGGAAGCCAAAATAGAACCTCCAATCCAAGTACTATATAATCGTTCCTGAGGTGCTGATATCTATATATTGATATTTAAACATTTTTAAGAAAGAAAATTCAAACAAAAAATATATTATATTGTTGCACATACCCTAATTTTTATATCCTTTGGTGCCATTTTACGAATCTCAGATAATAATCTGTCACCAAATCCCTAATACACAAAACACACACATTTAAAATACATTTCACGCTTAATTTAATATATATTGATATAATAAAATTTTTTAGTTTCATACGTACACGGAATAATGTTGATCCTCCTGATAAAACAATATTTTGGAATAGTACCTTTCGTAAATCTAAATCAGACTTTTGAATGGAATATGTCAAAACTTCATGAAGCCCTTCACATTCCTCTCCAATTAAGTCTGGTCTAAAGAGTACTTCAGGAGCTCTAAATCGCGCTGGACCGATCTATCATAAATAAGTACCATATTCTGCATACATCACATGATACAAAACAATGTTAAATAAATTAAAAAAATTAATTGTTATTTGCAATCAGATTATTCTAATAAAACAAGGAATTGATAGCTAATAAAACATTACCTCCAAATAACTTCCATCAGGTAATATGTATTGGAATTTTTCTGTTTCAATAGTTTCTTCTTTTTGAGGATTGCTAGCAAGATAGCATGCTCTCTCTTTAATTGTTCTAACAATTTCAAATTCTGCTGTAGTTCTGAAATTAATACCCTCTTTACGTAGAAGAAGTCGAAGATGCCTTGTAACATCTCGTCCTGCTATATCAACCCTCATAATACTATGAGGCATAGCAAAACCTTCATAAATAGGTACTGCATGTGTAACACCATCTCCAGCATCTAAAACAACTCCTGTAGTGCGTCCAGTAGCATACCTATTACATTTAGATAATGGAAATATTAATAATCAATAATGTTACACAAATTCATTATAAATAAAATACCTACAGACTAAGTACAGCTTGCATAGAAACAAACAAAGCTGGAACATTAAATGTGTCGAAGAATATTTCTGCTGCTTTTTCTCTATTTTTTCTTGGATTAAGAGGTGCTTCTGTTAATAAAACAGGATGTTCTTCACTAAATGTTGCTAATTGGTCTTTACTATATACATAAGACCAAATTCTTTCCATGTCATTCCAATCTGTAACAACTCCATGTTCCATTGGATAACGAAGAGATAAAAGTCCGCGATGCTCTTCTGCTATAGGGCCCACAAAAAGATCTCCTTCTAAAGCTCCAGCCATAATACGTACATGTTTAGGTCTGCCAATACTATAAAAATGTATTATTTTAATATGTAAATAATACTTATATTATCAATAATACAAATTATTCTTAAGTAAATAAAATCTGAAGATATAATAATTAAGAATTCAGAACAGTTAAGTTTTTTTTTTATGATTAGTCAATAACTTCCTAGCAAAGTGCTGTCAAGAATATTAATTAGCTAAAACTAGTAGATTTACTTACTAATTTGGAAATCTGCATTTGGGTATTTGATCGCCTGCAAATCCTGCTTTAATTACACCAGAACCCTAAAAGGGTGTTAAAAATCAGGTAATATTATTATTAAATATTATTATGTACTTTTAATTGCAAAATTTTATTATTAACAAATTGTTAGGTTCTAACAATATACAATATATTTATACAATAAAATGTTAATAATAAAAATGACATGAGAAAATATAAAAAAATTACACGATATAATTGATAATATTCATAACTTATAGAGAAAGTGCTAAATTTTTTCCGTTAACTTAGGAGCCGACATTATGGTACGATTTAATTTGACACATCGATATAAAGAACAGAATAAATTCAAACGATTAAAAAAATTTGATACATTACTCACATTGTCGATAACTACGGGTTGATTAATTATTACATCGTAAGGCTCCATAGTTATTTAAAAACCACACTATTTTATGTAAAAACTTTGAAAATTCACACTCGTAACCCTACCCTTGCACACCTATCCTCTAGTAAGATTGTAAAATCTAAAGGGAATTATTGACAGCAAAGAGAAATAAAATTACTTTTTCTTACTAGTTACAAGCAGGATTGCCAATAGTTTATTCAAATTTTCATATATGGTTGAGCTACAGAGTAATTATATTACTGTTACACTTCGAGGTCGAAAGGTACATGGAAGATAGATGTAAGAACCTAGAAGAGATACCTTTACTCTAAGTTTAACTCTACTCTCCTTTTGTGTAAGAACCAGCATATGCAACCATTAGGTCACATATTATTGAAAGATAGAGTTCTTCCTTTCACATAGTAGATGTCCTAATGTACAATTTCATAATACTTTACCAATTTTGCTGAAGCGTTTATTATCATTAGTATATAGCTTCTTAGTTTCTAATTGCATCGTTTATTAAACATATATCTTTTTTTAATAAGAAGTGATAAAATAATGTAGCAAACCAATCCACCAATAGATTACAATGTCTTCAATACGTCAAAGAATTATTTCACTATTGAAAATAAGACATGTTATGGTTTTAACAAATATAATTATTCGAACAAAATGAAAAAATGAAAGCATTTTTTATTTAAAATGAAAATAACGAATAGTATACAATTATGAAAACAATTTTATTTGAAAATAAAAAATAATTATTTTAAAACTATTCTTGTTTTTTATTTGATAACTATTCTTGATCATTTCAAGTAATATCACAAAATATATCACAATTTTTTGTATAACAGATATACATATTCTCAATTTCAAAATAATTAAATGTTTCTTTGCATGTTATATTTAAAGTTTTTTGTTTAAGCAAAAGTGTTTGGGAAGTTTGAAGAATATTTTATCATTAGAATTTTCTTAAAGAAAGAAAGCATATACGTATCCAAATATATTAAGTAAACTTATATGGTAAATGCATCTTGAAAAATGAATTTTACCATAAGTTGGCAATCATTGCCAATACATACAGTATTCTCGTTTTAAATGTTCAAAAACAACTTATATGAAATGTACAAAGTTTATCCCTTTCACTAGAATGATCGATCACCTATGGAACAGATAAAGCGGCGAGACGTGTTCGAATCCCAAGTAATGAATATGAACCGGGTTCGAATAGAAGATAATATTAACTTATAAAGCAAACCTTTTTTGTTTTTTGTTCTTTTTGTATACAAATTTTTTAACATGCTGGTGACATTTTTGTAATTAAAATGAGGCCAAAGACAACATAATTTGGATAACATTTACTTATGTAATAAATTCATATTTTGCAATAGTTATTAATAAATTACAAAAATAAATTTTTAATAAAATTTAAATATTAAAGTACATTATTTTGGAGTTTATTCATTTTATGAAATTTCACTTTAACTTGTACTTTCATTGAACTCTGCAATTTCTGCATTTGTTTCTCACAATCCTATATTTTTTTCTTTCTTTTTTTCTTGTAGCACTATAACCGACCCTTCGTTAATCTGTGCTCTTGAGTCATAAAGTTTAGTAACAAACTAAACATACCCATTTAGGTAAAGCCAAAGTTTCGGATTAATAAAAAAATAATTAAAGTTATTTTGTATGATCTTGGATAACTTTCTCCATTTCCCTAGAACGTACAGGAAAAAGAAAAAATATGTTTGTTTTCCATATGATCGTAGAAATGCCAGCATAAAAACCAGCACTGTGATAAAATTATTTCGTAGTATGTAATTTGTTCCTGGATTACAATAAATGTTAATGAAAATGAGGATGTCCTTAGTTTTGTCATTAGCAATCGTATCGTCGAATTATTTCGTACGGTGAAATTTGTTTCTAGATTATGGCAAATGTAGATGAAAACAAGAATATCCTTGACTCTGAAACTAGTGGGCAGGGAGGTTAAAAACTGATTTAAAAAATCGACAAAAGAATGTATGATGCAATGACAAATTTTTGGTTCTTTGTACATATACATTTTGTCTTCATATTTATGATATTTTTCTAATCAAAATTACATTGTCGCGTACGTCGTATCAAATTCAGAAGTTGAATTTTAGATGTGGCGTTTCGAAGCAAGCTGAAAGAGTCCAAAATAAGATCTTTCTTGGGTGTCGGTTGATAGGAACTGATGGTAAAAATCATATGGTAAGAAGTAGTGGTATTTGTTGGAAAGAACGAGGAAGAACAGAAGGTAATGTAAGGAAAATGCACTGCACTGACGCACAAGGATCGGTGCTTGATCCAATTCCATGGAACATGGCGATCGACGTGGTGCTCAGGCCTGCCCTTTTTGCTGGTATTAGCATGACGTTTAACGCTGACGGTACGTTGATGATGACTGGCGGGAAAATGTAGAACATCACCATTCGACTTGCATCGTCCGAAGGATCTAGAAACTGGAACTCCGGATCGCTCCCCAGAAGACGAGCCAATATGGTCCACAACCGCGAGTCTCGCAGGGAACCTTTCCGAACCTGAGTAAGAGACGACTATGTCGAGATAGTTTCTACTTAAAATATTTGGAACTAACTCTCGATAGCCGCCGACGCTTCGAAGGACACTTCAACCGATTAATTCTGCGCCTGGAGAGAGTAGCAATGGCGCTATATGATAATATTGTATACAGTTGTCATTAGAGCAAACATGTCCTTACCATAATTACTAGTGAGGAGAAGTATGCAACGAGCTCTTGTCATTGTTTCTCATTATTTAAATGGACTGTTAATGAAATCATTACAGTGGTTAAAATAATTAGTAAAATACCATAACTTCATATAAGCATAACATTTGACCCCATGTATTTCTAAGACTAAAGTTGCAATTTTTGTAATCTAAAAAAAGTATTTTATTAATTTTTGATTCAGGAAATTCAGCTCTAAATTGATTAAAAAACTGTAGTAAAGTTTGGCAATAGCAAAAAATGGTCTGTTTTTAGCATCAATTTATGTGAAATTTGATAATAGATCTGGAGTCAAAATCGATGCGAAATAACATTACAAATGGATACGACTTTGGCGTCAGATTTTTTCAAATTTGGTACACACTGGCACCAAATGGTTATTGGGATTGTAACTTTTCCCAAATGACATATTACAATGTATTACATATACAGAATATTATAATTTTATTTAAAAAATGAAAATTAATATTCATATCTCTAGAGAAACTTTGATAAAGAAATAATTAAGTCATTCAGGTTTAAACATAGTTTAACTCGTATTCAATAGTTTTCTATAAAATTTAAGGGATGTATCAAAATTTCGTGATCACATTTATGTAAAATATTTTGTAAATCGTAATTAAATTTTTACACTAAAACCTATGAAAATTTTTTCAATTTTAATTGATACTAAACAAGGGGATATAAGTGAATTTATTAAATGTTTACTAAGATATGATAATGTACCCAATGAAAATAATAATTACAATAAAATCTTTATTCAACATATAAATTAAATAAAACCAGAACATAATTCTACAATTAGTAAATTTCTGCCATGAGTAATACAACTAAAGATGTCCAACCAGTAAACGGATGACTACCTTTGCCTTCTCCATAGATATCTCCATAATTTTCCCATATATACCCTGATTTTTTATATTGTTTAATTACGTTTTGTATTAAATTTTGCCTTAAATTTTGATAAATCTTTTTTGCTTCGTCTTGATACGGACCTTCAATGTTTGAGTAGTAGTACGTCGCACGTGTTATCAAATAATTTAAATTCATCCAAATAGCTCCTCTCCAGTACGGAGCATCATGTTCAGTGTTATATTTCATGTAAAACGGTGATAACTTTGAAAGCGATCGTAAACCGTATTTAGTCCATAAAAGATCAGGATTTGTAAGATCCTGTAAAACTTTACCTAATTGTGGAGAACTAGAATCGATAATTTGTAAAATAAATGGAAATAATGAGACATAACCGAAAGATGTATCAATATATCTTAAAACTGGGTCTTCCATAATAGTTCTTACTATTTCTGATGATTGTATTTGCGATCTTGGAGGTGGAGTTAATTTCCGTAAAAATACTTCGTCCGTATGCAATCCAAAATCAGCATAAGTTTGTGTGTTTGGCGACCAATGTAATTTATTTAGTAAATTATTATCAGATAAATATTGATAAGTTTCTTGATATTTGTTAGTAGAGTAATTTAAAACCTTACTAATTTGATCCATAATATCAGCAGCAAACGCGATCCAACACCGTAGATCAACGTGTCGCTCATCAACATTTGGATGAGAAGCTCTTGGGTAATCATCTAATCCAGATGTAAGCGTTTTTGGATTTAGTTCTTTATTAGTTGTTCCATCTCTACCTCGCCACCTATATGTACTCGGTATATCTCCAATTTGGGTAGTGTTAAACCAATTAAACCAAACCTGAAGTCTAGGGTACAAATTCTTAAGAAATTGGGAATGTTTTTCCAATACCTCTTCTTGTTTATGCTTCAGTATAAAGTGTAATGTCAAGAAAAATGTAGGCGGATTTGCATTCGTATTTATTTGAGTTACAAACTCTTCTGGAACTTTTGCCAGAGCTTCTTGACCTAAAATCATTTCTCTTGGAATCCAGCCTTCAATATTCATTAAATCGAACCAATGATTTATAATATCTAGTTCAATTTCTAAGTCCCAAGCTGATATAAGTAAACCATGAAAACCTTCATCCCATAAAAATCCTCGTGGGAAAAAACTTCTACTGGGTACAGCGGTATACAAAGGTGCTTTCCAATAAGGGACAGGTCCTTTGGTATATTGGCTTTGTACTTGAGAACTTCCATAGAAATAGCCTATAGAGCCTATCATATTTGATAGCGACATTTTTGCAAATTTAATTTCTTCTTCTGTATAACCCTTTGATTTTAACTTAAATACTTTCTCAAATTTTTCATTGAATAATTGTCGATGTATTTTTAGAGCGCGATCATAATTTTGTCCAGTTAAATTGACAACTCTATTGATGAAACTACCTGATTCGTAACTAATTTCAATTTCAAAAGGAATTTTTCCTGTTACTTGTGTTGCAATAAAATTTGCATCTTTCTTTTTCCCATCTGTAGATAATGGTATTTGTTCACCTGCTAAAACTATATGTTTTTTTGAAGATCCCTTATAAGATGCTATCCTAAGATTTTGAAGAACAGTTTCTTTCAAAACATTTAAACCAGGTGTAACTGTTGTCAGAAAAGAATGTTCTTCTACATTTCCTTTTATCACATTGAGATTTATAGTAAATGGACCCAAACCTTGGGTATTTCCTTCTACACCTGCTAACTGTTTTTCATTTTCAAGTTTAACTTTAATCCATCCCTTAACAGTTTCTTCAATGGCAGTGTAAAAAAGTAATGAAATTTCTTCTCCATCTCGTATTTGATTCACAGAAGTTACAGCAATTCTTACTGTCCAGTCTCCACCATGATTACCACCAGGTTGTTTAACAAATGAAGTATTTAAAACAGCTGAATTATCCACTATTTCTTGAATACCAAAGGTTTTTCCATCATGTTCTGTCCACGCATATCTAAATAAAAGTTAAGCAATAAATATTTTACAGAAAGTATATAAAACAAAATAAATTTTATTTACCTATTTAGTTTATCACCTTGCTCACACCAATGTCTAAAACCATTACCATTTTGATGCAATAAATGTGGAAAATACCACATCAATCCTGTTACCAAAGAATCTGGATCTCTAGTTTTTAATCCAACATAAACACCTGGTCGATAAGTGCCCCAATATCTGTCTGGAATATCTAATCCAGAGGCTGTTACTAACTATTTTTAAAGAAATAAATAATTTTACTATTGATCCTAACAAAATTTTTACGTAAAAATTATTGATAACTAATTAACTAATGCAAAATAATGAGGGAAAATAATGTAAAACATACCTTCTTCACATCATATGGAGTATTAACTCTTGTTTCCAAATATCCTTTATAACTAAACCAAATAGCAATAGCAATGCATAAAACTGTAATTGAAGTATTGGACATTTTAAATTTATTTTCCTTTCTGAAATTGGTAGTTTTATTTTTTAACTTCCCAGATTTATCTTGTATTTTATTTTTTGCCATTCTATCTACCGCGAAATAAATCATAGGTATTATTCATTGATAACTTTATGAATTTCGTAGGTATTAAAAATGTAACACTTTTAAAAATATAATAGTAAAAACTATAAATAATAAATACCTTAATTGACAATAAATAATGTTACCAATAGTATAAAACAATTAAATTAAACAATATATTTTTCATCCATTGTTATGCTTGATGTATTTCATTTTTTACAGGTTATACCTGATGATTGCTTTATTATGTTTTATGAAAAATAAAATACACCTTCGTATTGAAGAAATTATGCAAACAAATAAAAATTCTATATTACAAATTATATAATTTGTTCTTATTGATTTTATTCGTAAGCGATAAACTGACCAATGCATGTAGAGAAAATAATGTACTCGAACTTAAAAAGAAGAGTACTTAAATGATTTTATTTAACATTTTTATTTTTATTTATCCAATAATTGCAGATATTACAAATAAAACATTGACTGTCATAATAATTATCATACTAGGGAAGAGCTTATAATTATATACTCATTTATATTCATATATTAAACCTTAGATTAATAGTAGATACTACTATAGCGATACTTTGTTTAAATCTTCAAATGGAAATATTTAATATTAGCTCCACGTGATTAAATTAATCACAATCTTTTGTCGATGTAATACTTTTTTTGTTACTTATCTTGATATTTAAATATAATTTCCATTTGAATTTTAAGCAAATACAGTATATTTGAAATGGTCAAATAAGTAATAGGATATATAATGAATAGGCGAATTTAATATAGAGATTAGCATTTTCTGTAATTTACTTATTTCTAGTACCTTAAAGATCTTTATATGTATGTATATGTTTTTAAAAACGTTAAAATAAATAATGCATATATATACAGCAATAGTAGAGGTTTTTCTTAAATATTAAAACTAAACAGCAAAATATTCTTTTAAAGACATAACTTAATATGAAACTATAATTACTTTGTTTAAGTTTACAACATATATGTATTTGATAAAATATGTTCACAGCCAATAGTACATATTAACTGTAATAAACTTGGGAATATAACACAGAATTTACTTAATAAATCTTACATAATTTCATATAAATTTGATAAAACATTTTCATTAAATAGCGTACCTATTGTATGTTTGAAGATGTGATTTCTTTTTTACAATGATATTTTGTAATCAAGAAATATACATATATGAAAAGAATTAACAAAATATTACAAATAGAATTATAAAAATTGTTATTTAATATAAAAGGTACACACACACGCGCGCGCGTGTGTGTATGTGTGAGTGAGTGAGCTGATCTTACTTTGTATGAAATTACAAGATAGAAAATTAATTAGATAAACTATAACACACTATCACTAATATTTAAATTAACTATAATATAGAAATCATTTGTTGTATGTACATAGGATATTCATTAACATGACCATATTATGTATTATTCTACAATGCTTTTTTCATAATTTTTACTATGTTATCTTTATTTTTATAAATAATTTTATAATAATACATCCTATGGTAGCATATAGGATTCACCTTGAATAATAATTCTACAATATTTCATTGATTCACACATTTTTTCCAAACATCATTAAAAAAATTAAATTACATATAATTAAATATAAAAACAACATGAACTTCCAGATATTAATTTTTTTCAAATGGATGCAATGTATAGAATTTGTAAATTTTATGTTTTTACTAAAATTTATACAAAAAAAGTTTGTACAATATAATCATCAGCACTTTTAACATAACTATGAGAATTGTTGATTTAATTTTTATTAATTGCATTAAATACTACTTAAATATTTATTAAAATAATATACATTTAAATATATTAAGAAATAACATTGTTAAACTAATCTATTCAAAGGTGAATCTTGAAAATACAAACTTCTTTTAATATAAATATACAAGTTGTTGTTTGCAATATAAATGCACATAACAATTTGTACATATATCCAGAAATGATTGTGTTTAGCAATATAATATGCCATCTAAATTTATGTGGTTCCTTTTGTGTATTTATTATTTTTTTAAAGATATTAAAAAGATAACACTATTGTTTCATATAAGAAATTGCAATTGGTAGCAATTAAGTTTAAATATTATTAGCACATAAGGTATGTATGTATTATTATATGTTTACAACACATGGTCTATAAATAAATATTTGTGAAATAAAAAAAAGTTAAAAATTATAAAATTGTAAACAATATGCTTATATCTATACTCAATTTATACCAACTTTGAAATATCTTCTTTTTCATGTATATTGTTTCTATTTTTTGTACACACTTTTTATAACAGCGTGCTTAAGTAAATCCTATAAACCTCTTTTTACAAGTAATAACATGTCTTTTTACTATAACCATTAATATAATTATATTATTTCTAAGTCAAAGTAAGCTTTTAATACTGTTTTAAGTTTATAACAAATATAAATTACACAAAGAAATGTTACTTTGTGACTTAAAGTTTAAAATATAGAATAAATGATTTAAAATGTATAATCATTATAATAATACTAAAGTAATTTTAACAGTGTTATAGCTGTCTATTTATAAAATAATACACTTCAAAAGATTAATTACGAAAAATTACTTTAAAAAAATGTAAATTAATTCATATTATCATAATTTACTTAAATCTTATATAATATTATTAAACCAGACGAAAAGAAATTTAATAAAATTTGAAGCTTAACAATTCGCTTTGTTTTAAAAGTAACTGCATGTAAATTATAATATAGAACAAGTATAACATATATTTGCGGCCAGCGCTTACCAATTAATATCGGTAAATTAATGTATAGAATATATTAACATTTTTGTTTCTTTTTTAAACGTTAGCTTAAATATTCCGATGTTAATATCATTTGTGTAGAGCTCCCTCCCTTCATTGTTTGACAATTGACAATATTTCAACGCAAGTGGACAGGCGAATCAACGCATTTCTTGTTGCACACTCCTTTAAATCTTCTTTTGTTATAAGTTATTATTAGAAGTTAGATATCTACCATATAGGTTAAAGTAAAAAAAAAAATAATGTAAAATATACAAAATGAATAAAGCAACTTGATCACCTTGAATATTTTACTTATTTTTGATAATATAAAAAAAGTTAAAAGACGACACAGTTCAGTTCAAAAGAATAAATATTATGATAGGTTCAAAATTTTTATCAAGGTCATTGATTTTATCTTTAAATGGAAGTATACATTTTTACCAATATGGCGTGATAGTTAGGGTCAAGATTTATCCAATGACTTATAATACCATAAACTTCACGTGACGCTGAGCTCAACATTTAGATTGTAATATCTCAAATAAGACATTTACTAAGTAGGTATCCAGGGATGCAGTGAACATGAGAAACAGAATGTTAAACATACTTTACAATCACGTTATAATACATTTCTCCATTATCTCCACTGTTCTAATTAGAATAAATGTATATCACCCTAATGTATGAAGTAAATTTTCTTTCAATGATCTATCTTATATTTAGTTATTTCATTATTGGTATGTTCCGAAACATTTTTGAATTTTTCAAGTTCAAAATTATATAAAGATCATGATATTATAACCCATTGTATAGTTCTTAATCATAGCAATTATATTACACTAACAAGAACATGTACTTTCATTAGAAAAAAAGTCGATAACCTTGAAATCTCAAAAAATGTGACCCTGAAAGAAATTTTTACCCATTACAATATTTGCCCTTTTGAACTAAGCAATGCTGTCTTTTAAATTTTTCTACACCTTTAAAAACAAAGAATATATTCAAGGTGATCAGGTTCAGAAAAGGTTTGGGTTAGCTGTTTTTCTTAACCTGTATATTTTGTGTAAATAAATTATGAGTAGATGAATTATTTAAATAAACAAATAATGATACAAAATGTTCTGTAGAAATATGCAACAAGTATTAATTGTAAGTTATGATACACTTACAAATTTATATATTGATTCGACTGACCAGTTGCGTTGATTACGGTTCATTTTCTCAAACTATCTTTACTACTTGCTCGGCTAGTTGAAGCTGTACTAGATTCTCCAGGACCACCAGTACCTCCTGCATCTCCATTGATACTAGATCCAGCAAGAGATGCTGTTGGTGTAACTGGAGCTGAACGCCTTCTCACTTTAGTCAAAGCTTTATCTAATCGTTGTATAAATATATCCACATCTGATTTCTTCATACCTAAAGCTGCGGCAGCAGTTAAATATGGTACTGGATAATTACTATTATGTGCGCCCCAACCTAATTTATATGAAATTAGTAAAATATATAACAAATGTATCACTAAAATATACTACTCATATATTTTTGATAATGTACCTTCAAATTTATGTGAAACAATGTGCTTAGATTCTGTTGTTGTTATTACTCTGGTACCGCTAACATTGCGGAGAAATAACATAGAACCTAGCATTGTAACTTGCTTATTATCGTGCTGATGACTTAGGCATTGAAGAGTCATTCCCATTGATATAGGATTTCCTTTAGTGTCTAGTAATCTTTCATCGTGTCTTCCTGCTAATTTTCCAAGTTCTTCTTTGAGGTATAAATACATTTCTTTACGTTGCGTTATTAATTGCTTGTAACCCGTCATTCCTAAGCTTAGTAATGTTATCATTACATCCATAATGGAACTAGCGCTTGCACGACCCGGATACATTTTTGATATGCGATCTAAAAGATTTTTATCAAATGATCCAATAATTGCACCACCAACTGGTACTAAAAAGTTTTTATCTGTGCTTTGAACAAAAGCATCAACACGACCCTTGCGTGATGCTTCTTGAATCAGGTGCATACATCTTGTACTTTGTAATCTGTTAATAAAATACAATATAATATCTGTTCAATACGACATAAAAGAATTATAGAGCACATATTAACATACCCATATGCATTATTTATTAAATGAGGAATATTATACTGAGTACAAAGTGCTGCAATAGAATCAATAGAATCATATGCTCTAGGTGCAAAACAGCTAGTTGTCGTTAATACACATGCAACGCTTTCACCTAAAGCTGCCATTTGAGATTCAAGTCTTTGCATATCTGTCTTTAATTCATCTCCACTTATTTTAGTTTCAATAACTATTGGTTCTAATCCAGCAGTAATTATTGACTTAAAGCTTGATTTTTGATCAATTCTAGGCCATAGGACATATTTTGCTCGTGGTCTATCCTGCTTAAATGTTAACATACATAATACTAAACTCATGCCTGTAGCCATTGGTGACAAAAAACAACCTGCTATGTTTTTTACACCTACAATAAAAAGTAATATTGAATGCATTACTTAGGTTAAACCTAGTAATCAATTTAAAATTGATTTTACCCATGTATCGAATAACTTCAAGTACTAAAGCATTTGTTAATTTATACATTAAGCTACTTCCTGCAGCTTTTGGTTGTACTTCTTCTAAATCACTTGATCTACCTATGCCATGACCCATTCGAAAATGTCGTCTTGCCACAATATTTGATACAATTCTTGCTTCACGTTCTCCAACACTACAGTTAGAAGGAAAATTGTTGCTATCCATTTGTGCTAAATCTGAGAGAAAAGCTTCTATTGTTGCATCATCCCAACCCTCTTCTGGCCATTTTTGCTATTATAAAAGAATTTATATTAATAATCAAATAATATTACTCTTATTGTTTAGAATGTTAAATGAAATCTTACATGTTCGATGAAGTGTCTTATAAGATTTTCACGTGATTTTTTTGCATTCAAACCTTGTTGTACATAGGTTGAAGGAATAAGTCTTTCTGCTAAACTGAATGCCTGAATATTCATCTTCTTGAGTTACTGAAGTTTTCAAACACTTAGACCGCAAATTGTAGGAAGCTTGATGCCTTAGCACAGCATTGCTTTTTATAATTAAAATTATATTATTAGAATTGTTAAATTATGGATGATATAAATATGGAATACATATTATATAATATAAAAAAGAAAACAAAAACACTGAATATCATATATATCTAAAATCTACTTGTGCTATTGAAATATTATAAAATAAATTTTTACTAAATACTACAACTATATCTTTAATAAAATATATCATTAATATACTGTTTAATACAGTATATCATTTCATAAATAATCTATATGCAAATACAAGGTGCAATAAATGTTTTGTAGAAAATAAAACACAGATATTTATGTAAAAATAAAATTTATTGAAATATCAATACAGAATGATAACGTATGAATACAGAAAATTATACATTATGCATTATAACATGCAACAACTTAATTATACACAAAAGATATACATGTAATGAAAACAAAATTACAGTACTACATCAATAAAATATATAATCATACATTTTATTTAAAAAAAATATTGTGCAAAAAATGTGATTCAAAAACAACCAATATAACTGACAAAAAAATCGTTGATTTAACTACAAATATATAACAAAAAGAAAAAATTCTTTGTTGTATAACATATAAAGGTTATGTTCTTTTACCATTAAATCGACTAATACTCTTTACAAAAGTAAAAAAAAAATTAAAAAAATAAAATAAAGAAAAATCAGATTGTGACTACATTAAGAATTATGTAAAAAATAAAAAATAAATAAATAAAAACTCTGTTGATCTAAATGTGATATAATTTCATGGAATGGTCTAATAAATAACAGTAAAAAATGAGTTGGACTATAGTGAAATTTATAACGATGCACTGACAATCATGCATTAATAAACACATTCCAAAAACTTCAAATCGTAATTCTATATGTGCATATAACGAAATTAAACGAACGTATACACGACTTATGGTCGTGGTCGTACGGAATTGTCAGATAGGTTGTTAGGTTATGTCGTGTCGAGGTCACCTAAATCGGATTAATTTTACGCAATAGAGAAGATGCAACGTAATTGTTTGGCCACAAGGGCCTCAGGACTGCGTTTTAACTGTTATTGGTTACACGATGTGTACCGCGGATGCGTGGAGAATTGCGAAAACTACGAATTACGGGATTTTACCTCGAATTATGGCGTTCAAGCGACAGCGGACGGACGGTTTACGCACGGCGCTACGAACGAATTCGTCCACCGCGTTTACAGGTCAAAGTGATTCACATATAAATTACAACTCAACTATTCGACAGGTGCATCATTTAGTGATAATTATCTTGTTCTCTTATCCCATTGAAATCATCAATCATTACATACTGATGCAAAAATTGGAAACGTAGTGCAGAATCATCACTTTTTAAGTATGTTATGTATATCCTATAAAATTTTATAGTAGTTAAAAATTATTTCTTCTAAATATTCACTATTCTTTTATTCTTTTATTTATTGACCTAATTTTAGATATACATATTTAATAGTTTACTATAATATTAGACGTGCAAAAATTAATATTTATTTATATGAATTTCTTCATCATTAAAGTATTTCAGTTTTCTCAATTAACGTTTCCGTTTGTATCCTAATATTTTGTATTTTGCATTAGTTTTAAAATTTTTTTTTTGTAATTAATTATTTTTATAATAATTTTAGTTTTATATAAACATTTGAATAATTTGATTTGGCGCCACTAAATATTTTTAATATATATAGTTGATCTTATAAATATTATATAATCGTTTTCTTTCATATAACCTTCTAAATGCTTTCATTAATAACGAACTGTGCAGAACGTTAAAAGTTTAATTATTTTTATTTTAACTGTATTACAAGTGATACACATTTCGCATCATGATATAAATTACACAAACTAATATTGTAAATATGTATGTATTGTAAAGTTATTTATTTTATGAAAAACAAATTACTCTACTATCTATTAAAGTTTATATTTAATGCATTCTTATGTTATGTTACTTATGATTTATCAATTCAAATATATTTTAATACGTGCATCCTAAATATTTTGATAGTTTAAAATTAATACAGGGATTCTTCGATTTTGTGCATTGGTACACCTACCTGCAAAGTAATATAAGTTTAGTGAATTGACCTCAGTACTCAGTACGCGAGTAGGTGTGATAAGATTTACATTGTATTTCTGTGCCTTGAGTTAGTACTCGAACAACAGATTGTCATTTTTGGTGTTGATATATAACCTAAATTAAAATATTTAAAATTTTTCTTTTTGTTTTTATATGAAACGTTGAATGTATTGTTAAAAAAATCAAGCACATTAGGTATGTTCCATTATATTTCTGATGACGAATTTGATTGACGAATATCATATCAATGGCTGTATAAATCCATAATTTTTTGTAACAACTTGTTTACAATTATTTGCTACTGAATGTATACCTTTTTCATCGATAAAATAGTTGGTAAATGGAATTTAACACTCTCTGTACTTTCGTAAACTTATATAAAACTGTAATTAATAAGTAAGCGCTATTAAGCATCATATATATGTTTTATTTCATAATACAATTAATTTATTGTTGTCTAGTATTTTATAAAAGTCGCCGCAGTAAACATGTTAAATGAAATTAAAGATGAAAATTTATATTATATTATATTATATTATATTACAAATACCTTTTCTTTTGATTTTTTTCAGTTAATCATGGAATTGGAAAATTCTAATTCAAATGGAGATCATGGAAATTCAAATCAGAACGAATATGATTCTAGCGGAAATAAAAAGTGGTATCGACAAGCTAGTCAAAGGTTGGTGAATGTTTTTTATTAACTAAACATCTCATTTAACAAACTATAAAAATTTATTAATAAAGCTTATCTAACAAATGTATAAGCAATTTACTTAAGGAATATTATTTAAACGATCCATTTTAATTTTTTAAATCCAATTTACAATAATAAATTCTATTTTTTAGTTACATATCTAAACAGAGTTTTATTTATTTTTATATCATTGTTAATCTTATACCATTGAGAACAATAAACTAAAAATATCAAAAGTATTTTGGCTGTTGAAAGAATTAAATTATTTCAGTATGTGGTTTTTCAATTATTTTGCTCAATTCAAACCACTAATGTATCAGATATTGATAATGTTGTCTCATTATTTTAATAATTATGTAATATATCTATAGTTTACAACCAAGTTCATCTTATCTTGCACGAATTGCCTTAAAGTGTAAAATTCTGTAATTTTCACAAAATCGTTAAAACCGCCTGAACAGTCTCTGTCAGAGTGGCTTGATTATGTGAAAATGGTTTACTATGTCATATTATATCAAAATGGGTTTGAGCTTAATATATTTTATTGCAATCACAAATGTTTTTGGATGCTATGTACAATTTGTAAATTATTATTGTTGCATCATTGTCTTTCTTGTTAAGACGATTATATCTTCAATTTCTGTGCTTATTCTATCAAAATTTTTAAACAAAATGTTATGCATAATTTTCTTTACTTTCTTTATCTATGCTATCCATGTTTAGATGTTATAAATGTCCACAAAATTATTTAACTGAAGTTACTAATTTCTAACAAGGAAGCTAGAAAATTCATGTATGTATACCTTTTCTCTTTATTCCATTGGAAGAGAAATTCTGATATAATACGATCCCAGGAGCCAGTACATATGTACTATTTGTTTTTTACTTATATTTTAAACCAGTGATGGGAAAAAAATTTTAACAATAGTTCATTGGGATTATAGTCAATTTTACTGTAATTGTTTTCTAGATACCCAAAGTTAAGTCAACATCAATTTTATCGGCTCTTTATCTTCTTTTTCATTTATTAGTATAGAAAATTTAGCATTTGTTCAATTGATTTGATTATTAGGCGTCTTTCTGTGTACTTTTCCTTCTAGCCTATCATTGTCACGCGAATGACCCCTGCAGCCTTCTTATCATCGTTGCTATTCTCGCCGTATTTTTGTGTTATTTGTTTACGACTGGAAATGTTCATTGGAGATACACTACATTATTGTCATTTATATTGGTTAATTAATTAAATAACTGAGTAGATAATTCTCGATCCTTTGTCTTTTTTCTCCTCGAATTGTTCTGTGATCAATTTTTAACTTTCAATTTCAATCGATCTATTATGAGCCATGGAAATATGGATATACTGTTTGCAACACGAGAAAAATTGGTATTTCTTCCTCATTTCTATCCATTTCTCTTATCGAATTTACTTGCACAATGCATTGAACTAGTTTTCCATCGAAGGATAAAACAATATGCTATTAATATTCCAACGAAATTGGATTCTCAATTATTTGTATCGATAACTCACTAAAACTAGATTTAATATTATTTCAGCCTCCGTCATTCATTGTTTCTCCATAATTTTCTACTTCTCTTTTTCTGCATTACGCTACTTTTTCAATTTCGTTAAAACAGAAAGGATTTTACATAAAGAAAGAAGTATTAATATTATGAATTAAATCATTTTTATGCTATCTTCTGTCTTATATCTTTGTCTCGTGATGAAGTTTTTTTGACCAGTAACTGGCATTCGAATGTTCCGAAACAGAATACAAAGTTCAATTCCTGGCTGAGTTGAATATCTATGAGAAGTCCTTTCATTGGTTGATGGTTCGCTTCATTTTAAGCTCTGGAATAACAATGATCAAAAACGATCATAGAAAACGAAATCTGAATAGTTGCAATGAGGGTGACCACGACATACGAACAGATAAGAATTAGATTACAGGTAAATTTCTTCGCTTCTTTCTGATGATAATTATTAATTCGAACTTGTTTTCTTATGGAAATGTGTGAATCATTTGTTTACGGTTATGTAACATTTCAAAAACATTAATTTGTAATTATTATTAAAATACGGCGTATTAATTGTAGATAGTTAATAACAGTAACCACAGAGAAGTTTAAAATTTTTAACACGTTGAGTGCCACACGAATTCTTAAGGAAATCGCCGTTAGGTCACGCGCGCTGCTTAAAAGCGCTGGTGTTGCGGTATAGCAATGCGAAGCACACTACTAACACATTGAAATTTACTCGATACAGATGTGTAATTATATTAGGGCCATTATTTTTTATCGCATTAGCTATGACTAATCAAATGGCTAAATTGTCACATTTTGTGATACCTGCGAAGGACAACCGTTTTTATATTTACCGTGTTTCAATAAAATCCATTAAAATGCATTAATGATATAATCCTGTAATAAATAAAAATTAAGTAAATTTTAAATAAATTTTCAGTAATTACTTAAAACAATGTAAATTTTTTAGTTTTATATCATATTTTACACTCAGTCACCGGTGACTAACGCGACTTAAACGAAAAGTTCAGTCAGTCACCAGTGACTGACATGGCACTCAACGTGTTAAAAATTAAATTTCTTGTTAAAATATTGAACCGCTTTTGACGAGAAAAAATTTGGTTCTCTATCTTGCTTTTTTTTAGTGTGACAATAAAGCGCACACGTGTTTGTATTAGAATCTCTACCTCTCGTATATCTGCAAGATGTTTCAAAAGAAAGTCTGCTAACTTTTGAAGCATACAAATCTAATTAAAGTGCTCTTATCTACTAATTTTTATGCAAATACAAACGACTTCTCTCGTTGCATCTATCTATAGGCTGTTTTATATGGATGCCTTTTACTGCAATGCAGATATTAGATCCAGATGATAAAAGAATTTGTGGTTCCTCTAGCAATCTATATCTATTTAATTAAGAAAAATTCACTATTTTCGATTTACATTAATCAAAATGAAGTTTAAGGTTTCTTCGTTTAATTGGATAAAAGTATTTGTTTTGTCTACAGCCTTTATTTTTGGAACATCCAACATATGTAATTACAATAAACAGTTATTATTTTCTTTTATCTACTCGTTTACTTATTGTATACGACGAAATAGTAAGTAAGTAACCTACAATAGTAAGTCAAAAACAAATTCTATTGCATACGTTAGTTCTTTCAAATACTTATTCTGTTCAAATTTTTTCGGTTACATACTTTATGTTTTGGATCGACTAACAGATATAAAAAAGATCTGCGAAGGAAATCGTAATTTTAGCAGGTCTTTTATGTGTTTGTTACTATGAAGTTGTTTCAAAACAATGAAAAAGAATCATTTCTTTTTTGTACCGTGATTTATTTGAATCTCTGAATCATGTTATAATACGAATACATTTAAATGAAACAGGAGATGTGCAGTTTCGTAACCAAATTAAACACATGCATAAGTATCTCTTTGGGTGTGGAGAATGTTTCACATTGAATAATATCTCTTCATACTCTATATTAGGCTCCATTGTATCTCATGAATGTGACGCATTTTGGGCAAATATCAAGTTAAGAATCCATTTTGCTTTAAACACTTATCGACGGCTTGTTTATTTCTTACTAAACAATTGATCTGATGGTTTCTCTACAATTTAGAACATTGTTTTCTAGCTATTCAAGAATAGCAGTTACCTACACACTTGGTATCACGTGATCCACATTAGTCAAAGAAGTAAAACTTCTGTTGGATGAACAAAAGCATTGATTATTACACTGAGTGGATAAGGTATATGCGAGTGTTACTTTTTCCTTAATTAAATACTCAATTTTTCCAATTTATTGATTTAAACGAACCATTTGTTTGGGTAATTCTTTAACTGTTTTGAGAAACATGATAAAAATAAATTTTATTACCGATAGGTTTAATATGATATATTATTATAGACAGTGAATGATTTTGAAAGAATTCAAGAGAAAATTTTGTTTTTGATATACATGGATTATAATAAATATAATGTTACATGTACACATGTGTTTTATTGATACCATTGGAAACAAATCTTTTTATTCGTTGTACGAATAAAACAAGGCGACGGGTAAACGTGATTTTAATTATGTTTAGAATTTAATTTTAGCCGATTCATCAACTAGACGAACGCATACGTACACATGTCAGAATTAACATCAAAATTGTGATTTTAATTCTGACTCCTATAAAATAATATCCAATATAAAAGTGAAAAATGTTAGGTACAGATTTTGCAACAGAATTAATGTCCATTTATTGATGGTTGATCTATTTTCTTTCTTGTTGGTACTGTATTTGTTTAGTGGAACAAGTTCATTTTATTTTTCTTTTGCCCTGTTTTTGAGATTCATTTAAGATATTACTAATATAGATATTTCAATTTTTATTGGAAAATTGAAATTTTAAATATAAACATCTTTTCAGTAAATACCAAAATATTTTCAATACACATCAAATTAAAAGGATTTGTCATTCTAAAGGAAAAACAGTTATGTTTTACTATTATTTTCAACGGTATAAAAAACACTATATCTATAGCATTACATAACGGGTGATACTGGCACTTATTTGAAGGTTGTTACAAATAATTACCTCACCAATAATTATTGTTTCACCGCTTACTTATGACAGGAGATAGCAGAACTTGTAATCAAGCTATCTAAAAAAGTTGTTTTTGAAAAATATGTTAAATGCCGAAGTTTTTACGTCCTACATTTATGAGGAATTTATTATTAAATTTTAAATTTCCTAAATTATTTAGTCATGTTATTTTGGTTAAATAATTCATAGTAATGGCTACAATACAGATCGTTAATAAATAAAATGAAAGCGTGAACTGTGCAGAGTATGTCTTAACCGAAACTTGTACTTACATATGGATACGTGCATCCTCGTGCAATACTTGACCGACTTAACCGAAAGTCAATAACGTGAAATAACCAGCGGAAGAAGTTCGCGTTAGGATAATTAAAACTTGTACTAAATTATATCACCTTTCAACTTTATTGCAGTCGAAAATTATTTCATGCCATTAATTCTTTTCGTTTTCGATTCCAATTCTTTTCCTAAAATGATACACGTGATTCTTTTATTCCTTCGATCAGTAATTTATTGAATTTGTTTTATCTTATTTTCACGTGAAAAATTTATCATCTGTGGCATTTTCCATCAGGGTGATGAATCATGAAGCTTGTTTTATCAGAAACTAGCTGATGAGGAACTGCAGCTTTTCTTAGAAACAAATTAGTAATTGATTGGAAGTTTCAAGAAAACTTTAATTGTATTGAAATTGTGGTGTTTAAGGGGATTTAATCTTAAGCCGGTAACGAAGGATTTCCCATACACAAATTAAATGTATGAGTATGTGATAATGTGACTCACAGTACTTACATGGGTATACCAATGAATGTGTATTCTTTGTTTTATATGATTGTTAAATCAGGTTATGTTTGACAAGAATTTAATACGTATTTCAAATGTGAAGCCCATGTCTATACATGATAACATGTTCCTAACATGATAACACGAACCTAATGGTTACGTTTCTAAAAGGTCAATTTCTGTTCGTAGTAATTATCTTTTCAATTGTTTTTGAAAGTTAAATAAAATTTCATCTCTCGAATCTCATTTATCTTATTTTTAAATTGCAAATATTTTTTACTAAAATATTCTATATTACATTAACAGAGATACGAATGATGCAATAGGAGTGAGCATTTCATGCTTATATCACTTTTATGTATCTCGAATTATTTGAGAAATGAAATTTTTCCAAGAACTAGCTAATAAGAAAGTTCCACAGTTGCTGGCGCTATAAGTCATGGAAATATCTTAGCTATAAAGCTTTAAACAACTTACACACAAGTTATATCTGTTGAATTAACCAATAAATGAAAGTATATAAGCACAATAAATACATATTTCTTATTTAGTAATGCATGTAACAAATCATAAGACAAAGTTGGAATTCGTCGTGAAACGCTTAACCTCACATTTCACTATCTCTTTTACAAATCAGTAATTATATGTTATGATCATTAAATGTGTAAAAAATTCCAGGATGTAGAAAAATATCTGTATATAATTTTGCATCTTTTATTGTTTTATACTTTTTAATATTTAATTATACTCTATTTTTTGTGTACATTATAGTATTATATCAGGGTATATTAAATAATTTTGTGCATATTAAATAATTTAACACAATACTGCTAAAATCAAAAATATTATTACACAATAACAATAAATTGTAACTCATAGTTCATTTCTAGTATGAACTCTGCTTTATTTTATTCTTAAACACCAACTATTAAAATCAAGCAATGTAAATAAATGTGACCATGAAATTTTAATTACAATGACATCTAATCCTATTTTAAGTGTGTTTTATTATACTGTACTCTTAAAAAGAGATACATCGCAAGAATAACAGCGGAAGAAGTAGGCCGGATTTATATCCGGAAAATGATAAATTAATTGCTATTAAAGCGTATTAACTGGTTACTCGGCAAGTCAAGGATCAGTTGACATTTGATCATCGAGCGGATCAGATCGTAGGTTTCTGCTACTCGATTTTTATATGGATTATCGGATGTTTTTATAAACAACAGTGGATATTTAGTGCGTTTTCTTTATCTGTATTTTTATCAAAGGTTAATAGTGATTAAAGCAATAACATTCTTATAAAAACAATTGAATAAAGAGAAAAAAAGAAATCAGTGAAGCAAATAAAATTAATAAATACTTCCAGTAAAATAGCTAAGGTGAATTACTTACAAGTTGCAAACCTTTAGTTACGTTGTAAATGCAATTAAAAACATCGGTGACGTTAATGATTTAATAAATATGTATATCAAAGTAGGATTGATTTAGTTTAAAGCAAATATGAAGTGATATAATACAAACTTAAAATTAATTCGTATTTTCATTTCAATTGATTCTTAAATATTAAAATCATACTTACCAAATATTCTTTTATTCCATCACGAAATTTTATTTTATTAGAGTTGGTGCTTGATACATGCATACTATGATACATGTATATAATTAGCTTTTAGATTTTTGGTAGCATCCATTTTTCAGTGAACTTATTGATATATTCCCTCCGATTTTGATGATTTTTAAATATGTTATAGAATTTTAACAACTTTTTCCTATTTACATGATAAGCACTCGGTTTTATTTTTAGAGATATTTGCAAAAAACTATTGCTACTATTGAACTCGATTTATACGTATTTTACGTACTACGTGTCCGTGGCAGTAATGCGTCAGCATGGATCGCCACCTATCTATCGTTTCTATAAACACAACACGACGGTCGGTAACCAAAATATATAACGCATGATCTAAGTTGAACTTGTTAAAATACTGCACCCTCACTTACTTTGATATCTGAAATATGTGGTGGAATGTAACTAAATCAAAATTATCAATTTAAATTAGTATTGAAAAAACATAAAAACCTGTTAATATTTATGCGATGAAGGAATAAGTAATATAGAAAAATCTTTTTGTATTGTTAATATAGCGCTGCACAAAAGTATTGGCACAGCATGATTGTTCTGATACAAATGCTTATATTAATGCCTATAAAAGGAAAAGTGTTTTGATACATTTATTTATTATTCTAGTTTATTATTCAACAGAAACGGTAACACAAATAAAGTGTCGTGTGAAATAATAACAAAATCATATTTATTGAGCTATTTAAGCGTGGACAAAGGTATTTACACATTGAACAAAATTTAGCATAGTTGTATCTGCCCGAAAAATTTCCGATTGCCACTGGTATATATAGATATACCGGTGGTATAAATAGGGGATTCCCTAATAGTCATTTTTTCCAACAATCTTCCTAAAGTTTAGTCGATTAGCAACATAAAAAGCGTAACAAGTAATAATGTCGAGAAAAGGAAAAGAAACTATAATTGAAGAGATAATATTAAATATTATAATATTAGTATAAGTATACTATTAAATTTGCATAAACTGCAGAAGTCTTATAGTGAAACAGCAAAATGTGTTAATAGAAGTCGATTCATTGTTAGAAATGTTGTAAAACGATTTGAGAACCAATGAGATCTCAAAAGTAAGAATCGAAGTGGACGTCCATCGAAATTAACGGTTAGAGAAAAATGGAAAATTGTAGAGGAACTGAAAATAAACTGCAAATTAAACTCATTGCAACTTAAAGCAATGTTAAATGAAGAAAATCAAAAAGAACTAAGTTTGAAAACTATACGGAGAGTGTTGAAGGATGCGGAATATTCGGCATGTATTGCACGGAGGAAACCATACGTACCCAAAAAGAATCGAAAGCTAAGGAAAGAATTTGCAAAAGATTTTAGAAAAAAGAACCCACATTCTGGAATAACGTACTACTTTTAGATGAAAATAAATTTAATATATTTAAATCAGATGGCAGGGTATTGGTTTGGAGAAAGCCAAATACGGAAATGGATCTACAAAATTTACAAGCCACTGTGAAACATGGAAGAGGTGGAGTCATGGTATGGCATTCTATTGCAGCATCTGGGGTTGGTAAATTAGTGTTTATAGATGAGATTATGGACTAGTATGTATATTTAAATACATTAAAGGAAAATTTATTGAAAAGTGCTGCAAAATTAAATCTCCCCCTTGATTTCTATTTCCAACAATATTACGATCTAAGGCAAACTGCCTATATTGTACGACAATGGATTGTTTACAATATTGCTCACACGCTAAATACACCGCTCCAGAGTTCAGACATGAATCCCATCGAACATGTTTTGAATGAATTAGAAAACATAATGTTACAAATAAAAACCAACTAAAAACTATTATTTTGCAAGAATGGAACAGTATAGAGCCGTATTTTACACAAAAATTGGTCTTCAATGCCAAAACAATCGAAGGTAGTTATTATCGAGGAAGGAGGGCTAATTAACCCTTTGCACTCGAGAGGTGACCGTTAGTCGTTTAATGATACTGAACTTCAAAAATTTTCAAATTCGAAATATTTATTATGATTCACGTATATCAAACTTCATTTAGTTTAGTTAAGTCGTATATTAAAATTTACATATATAACTATTTAATGTCCGGGTCTGAAATAAAGTCTGAAAATTTGCGAAACTATCATATGCTACGATTACGATGTCCCATGAGAGGGGACAGCCGAGTGCAACGGGTTAACAGGCGTATACGCCCCACGCTGAAATTTCCGTTCCAGCCATTGGGTAGGTATTCTCATTGCAAAATGAAGAGTTTCGAAAAAATTTTAGTTACGGTTTTGTAGTATTGAAATATTATTTAATCGTAAAAGTATAGGTTGTATACGCCCCACGCGACCTGAACGGAAAGCCTTTAAAAGACGTGTTAAGTATTAACTTTTAATTTCTAGATACTTTCAATCATTTGTGCCAATACTTTTATGCACGCTTAAAATGCTCAATAAATATGTTTTTGTTATTATTTCACATGTCACTTTATTTATTTTACTGTTTCTGTTAAATAATAAACTATAATAATAAATAAATAAATGTGTCAAAAAATTTTTCCTTTTTATCAATTTGTTTCATAATTATAAGCATTTATATCAGAATAATCATACTATGCCAATACTTTTGTCCAGCACTGTATGTTTAAAACAGGAACGATGTATCGATAAAACTTTCGATGCACTGGTTCCCCACCAATTTTTATGATTTTCAAATATGTAAAAAGCGTTATTTTGAGCAACTGTCCTTTGTATATAACAGACAGCTAGCCTTAGTTTCCAAGGTATTCGCAAATAACTTATATACTACATACTTAAATTCTGTAATATATATAGGCGTTTGCAGCCACGTATGCGCGAGTTCAACCTCACTGCTCATCCATTGTTTTTATAGTATACGCGGCCACCTACATCGAGTTCCTTTGCCGATCAGCACATCCTTTGTATCAAGCATTGCTTTAAAAGGAATACATACGTGCACACACAATACACATGCAAACATATCAAATGCATATAAGCCATGTGTCGTACTCAACACTAGATGGATAGTTAATGAGTAGTGTGTGAAATGTGATCAGCCACGCAGCCAAAATTTAAAATTGTTAAAATTTTGTATTTCACCCGTCATATATATATATATATATTATATTATTTGTCGGTGTCGTAACATGTTTATAAAAACAGTAGATAATCAATGGTATAGGACTCACGCTGTGTGATGTCAGACTGAGGACGGGGGTTCTTAAGAACACCTTTCACACGCATACATCATAAACTGCGTGTATGTGAGCTCAGCATTTCGAACGACTTCGAGAAATCGAGAAGGGAGGTGAATAAGAGTCTGTCTCTCTTGCTGTTAAAACGCTCAGTTCCAACTTGGCCGTAAACGACATGTGCTACGCGAGATCTTGACTGCCGCAACGGATTTTTCGATATACAAGAATATTGTTGTAATGAGAAAAAATTCAGTAAAATTTTTGTAGCGGGAAAACACGTTTTAAGATCTTGATCACGTTCAGACTATTGTAAAAAGAGAATTTTCTGAATCTGGTTTTTTTTATCTTTCAGTTTTTAAAAGTACATTGTATGGTTTCATGTGTAAGAAAGTAAAACATCAATGATAGAAACTCAATGCAAATAATTAACACATTGCGTACGGTGCTCTGCTCGCGCAACGCGCTCCCAGGGCCCGCACATTTTTGGGCGCCCTAGAAACACTTTGTACGATGCATATATTCGCTTTTTTATTTCGCATTTGGTAACAGATATTCATAAAGTATTCTGAAATATTACTATATATTTTTCATACTTCTTTTACATTTTTTATTTCTCTAAAAATTGTAATTATTTATTTTACAAATTTGAATAATTTTAAAATAAAACTGAAAATATAAATGATTTTTAAAAAGCTGTTTCTTTACCAATTAAAACGCGAATTTTGAAGTAATTAAATGCTGTACAACAGAAAAAAAAATTCTTTATAAGGTATCATGCACAGAGGCACAGAGCTACCAATGTAACAGCTATACTGACCGACTGATTTTTAAGCGCTCAGGATGTTGGAATTCATTTTTTTTTTGCTAACCATTTGTTAAGGGTTATACGCAAGACTTCGTTACCTTGGTAACGTAACAAGAAAGTTTATTTTTAGATTCTTAAATCGTCGATTGAGTCGAAGAAATCTGAAAACAAGATATCTCGATTTCCGGCCACAACATTTGGATTGCTAAAGACGAGGTATCTCGTCTTCTGTACGCAATGTGTTAAAATTAAGTACTTTTATTCCTAGTCTTTGCATAAAAGTAATGATTCCAGTAGCTTCGTGTAGAAATATCCGATTGCTGACATAATATTACGGTTTTTTATGGTGGGTTCAAACCCCGCCTTTGTCTTTTCTTTCATTTTCCTTCTTTTTTTCTTTTGCACGGCAGGAATCTCTGAAAGAATACCTAATCATTTAACTAATGGACTAAAATTTATACTTCGGATTATAAGTTTCGACTTGATGAAGTTTTTTAGTAAGAGAGGTTTAAGATATGAAAATTCGACTAACTGAAGCTTTACATGAAGGTTGGTTATTTTTGACCTAAAGAAAGAAAAATTCGATTTTTGAAGACGAATTATTTTAAACATATACATAATTTTATTTGCATTTCTTTTAAATAGTCAAAAGGTACAAATGTAATTGTACAGGTATGGCTATATTAAATTGAATTTACAGAGGTAAACAATATACTTAAATATATGAAATATAATATGAGTTAAAGCAGTTTCTATTTTGATTTACAGTGAATCACAGCCAAAATCGTACACCACGTACACAATCGTACACAAAAAGTATGTTTTACCTTGTAAAAGAATTTAGGGGCGGCTTGGAAAAAGAAATTTGACAAATATATATTGTAAATATATCCTATGTTTATTATGTAATAATATGAAGGCCAATGGACGTTTTTAAATATAATAAAAATTAAGTTACTGTGAAGCAGTGTGAGAAATACGTCACAGCTAAAATCGTTCGTTGTTAAAGAGTTTACACAAAATGTTTCAGAATGACATTTATATTATTTATTAGTATTTTGTCGGATAATCGCAGTTTTATATCTCTGTATACAATCTTTTTGCCATCAATTTTACAAGTTTTTCTTCAGATTTGAGAGTAATCTGATTTCATTCTCCTATTACAAGTTTTTTTTAGCTCATTTTTATTTGAAATAGTGTTTTTGAATTCTAATTTCCAATTCATTCCAAATATTTTCCATCACATTAAAATCAGACGATTGGGAAGAGGTTTTAACCCTAGAACTCCTAAGGGAGGAGGGGGTTCCTCGAACCTGCAAATTGAAAAACCTTAAATTAGAATCATTTCCCTTTCATAAAAAATTCTCTTAAAATTATTTATTGTTGTATACACATTTAAGTTTAATATTAAGAGGTTCCCGTTGCTATGTGTAAAAAATTAGTAAGCATAAGAGAAATATAACTGACTACGCGCCGCGATGACGGTACCCTACGGTGCGCTGACGATCACGCGAAGTGGGCCTTTACGCTCTTCTTTTCTCCAAAGAATAAAAATTACAGAACGAAAAATGAAACTATGTAACTAATTGGGAACTTTGACTGAAAAGACACTACGAACTAAAATACCAAAAGATACAGAACCGACAAAAAGGGAAGATGATATCAGTGTATACTGGAGGCTAAAAGCAGACGCATAAAATATAATAGTTTATTAAAATCAATGCAAAGTTGTTACAAATGCAAAAACCATATTTGCAGAAAACATTCATTTAATACTATACTCCGCCATTCATGTTTATTAGGAGAATCAGAAGAATCAAGTTCAAACTAGCTGCACGTTACTATACTGTTTTATAATAGTATTTAATTTTATAAATATACATAAATCAATACAAATTGAACGCAAAAACATATGTTGTCTTGTTTATAAACTATAGCATATCCTGACATTACAAAAAATTTTCCAAAAAACAACTTTTTCCAGGATAAATGTATAAAAAGAAGTATGAGTTCGAGGCCCCCCCCCTTAGGAGTTTGCGTAACAGATCGAGGCTCAGGAGTTCTAGGGTTAATGATGTGAAAATTATGTTCTGAGTCATTATCGTTATAAAGTTCAAAACAAATAGAAAATCCCAATTTTTTGTCACTATTTTGTAAATTATTCTTTAAAGTATACAAATAAACTTGTTTATTCATGTATTCTTCAATAAACGCTAAATTACTTACTCCAGATACAGACATACAACCCTAGACCATTCAACCCACCTCTCTGTTTGACTGTGAAGATTAAATTTTTTATTTCAAATCCTGTATTTAGCCGACACCATATGGTAATTTTTCCATCAGAATGAAAAGTATTAAACTTACATTCGTCGGTAAAAATTACTTCATTCCAGCAATTAAAATCTTTAGTTAAATATTGGTTGACGATATCTAATCTTCTCTTCTTATTCCTCTTATTCACAAATGGCTTGTTTCGTGCTGTGCAACCATGAAAATCTTTTCGTAAAACATTTTTTACCGTCTCAGAATAAATACATCTTTGTAGATATTTCTCCACTTCGTTAGTCAATTTTGGTGTACTGAGTTTCGGATTTTCTTTAATTTTTCCACATATTCATCTTTCATTGCGTTCGTTAAATTTTTTATTTGATACAATTTTTAATTTATTTATAATTTTGCTTTCTTCTTTATAACGTTTTATGATATATTATACCGTACTAATGCTCCTGCCAATAATTTGTGCTATTTCACTATAACATTTATCATTTTCATAGTTGCTAATAACAATTTGTGGTTCTTTGCTGTTATTTGTTTTAGTTTTGATTTTTCGCTTTACTTTCTTGTTTGATCGTAACACAACGTATACTAACAAGTCCAGACAAAGTAATATTCTCCTGTAGTAAGATTTCATTCGTTTTTGAGCATTCCCCCTGTAGAAAAAGACTGTTGTACGATTTTAGTTGACATGTTTTCTGCACCGTTTCATAATGACGTTCTTTTTTCTGTATTTAAAAATGCTCATTGGCTTTGATGTTATCACACAATAAACATAGATATATTTACAATATATGTTCGTCAAATTTTTTTTTAACCTGTTCCTACACTTTTTTACAAGGTAGTACATATTTTATATGCGTGGTGAACAATTTTGCCCGTGACTGTCTGTACAGAGATTTCCGCAGCCAACGTGAATAGGATGAAGGAAATTTTTATTTTATTAAGGTTTTTGTGTTAGAGGTTTGGCTGTATTCACAAAACAAGAACACATATAATTAAAATAGGTAAATTTGCAAAATAGGGTACATCTCATTTTGATAATCTTTAACCCTTTCGCTTCGGCAGTGCAGTCCGCCGAAGTACCGTCACTGAATGAAAGTAAGCTCCAGAAATGTGCACTGTGCTTAATAAAACAATCGTTGCTCTAATGTAACAAGTATAGTTCACATTTTTAATATGAAAAAACTTATACAAATTTATGTTAGTTATTCTAATAACATTAGATCAATTACAGTTTACATATTTTTAGGTATTTATGTATTTACAAGATGCCGGATTTATCTGGCGCTCGAAGCGAAGGGGTTAAGCGCGCGCAGTCTTCAGTATTTAGGGTCAAGATTTTGTCTGAAAAATGACTTTTTAACATTAATTTTAGGAGCATAATGATTCGTGTTCATAATTTTTTCATGAACATATTTTTAATTCAACAATACAATTAATATTTTTACATTACACAACAAAATAATAACTATATTTATAACATAATGTTGACCAATAATATTTTAATAATCAGATTCTGTATGAAATTTCACGAATCAAATCGATAGCATTTGACTTTGACTATAGTCACACCCGTAGTAGCGAAAGGGTTAACACTAGAACTACCAAGACTGTCATTTCAATGGTTTTCAAATTCCATGCTTAAAAATTTTGATATAATTTATGTATCGTTCTAGAACTGTATGACGACTTTTAAAAAGATATAAGAACAATTACATATTCGTATTCAATTTCCACTTAGCCATTTTAACTTCCATAATCAGTGTGACCTATACCTATGTATACCAAGACCCGTCAAAATGACGGCTTTAGCAATTTCAAAGTTTATGATATTTTATGGATCGTCTATGCAATGATGGACATCAATACATATTTACAATCATTTATACATTGCTTTCAGACATTTCCTGGAAAAATTTAAATTACATTTTTCATATGAAATTATATTGATTATTGATCCATAGTGTTTGGCAGTCGTTATAATGGGATCTATTTTATTCTAATTATGATTCAGTTAAGAACTAAAGAGCTGTAACTGGTAAATGTAATTTTAGGACGCAATCATTATCAGTTGTACTTCTATAAGAATTATTGGAAAAACAATGCGAGTCTGGTGAGAGATTAGAACTCATGTCCTCCGATCTTTGGTGTATCGCTGAACGCTCTAACCACTTTTTTTTTTTTTTTTTTTATAACATACGTTTTATTGCGCCGATAAAATATACATAGGAAATAACAAACATAACAACAAGTGAGTGTAACCTTAAACGTATAAACAGGTTAGTTTGGCTTATTACTATTACTTAAGACTAGAGACTCGAGAGCATTAGAGTACGCGTAGTCTGCTCATTTAATTTGGGGTGTTGCGCTTATGCTATATCTGGTGTTTAGTTTGGAGTTTGATGATGGACTTAGCTTTGTCTGGGTCCGGGTTTGGTATAGAAAAGGCAGCGAAAAGAAGAAAAACTATACCGGTCGGTGACTACAGGGTGTGGGACAAGAAGGGGATGTGTGGGGGGGGGGAGGGTGTTGGGTGTTGGAGGCACGAGGGCGGGAGGGGGTATTGAGGGTGGGGTCAAGTTACGTGGGTATTCTATGTACTAATAACGATTATGCTAGTGATGACGGTAATACAGTGATACAATAACAATAATACATTAATACATTAATAATAATACGTTATGCCTTGTGCCCTCCGGGGAAACGGTTTCTGGTTACCCCCGTGACGGGCTGGGATACTGTCCACTATGCTATTGAGTGGGGACAGGTGTTTATTATTATTGTTTTTTGTTTTTTGTTTTTTGTTTTTTGTTTTTTTTTGTTTTTTTTTTATTTTTTTTAATTAATAATTTACTTATGTGGTTATGATTGTGATAGGGGGTTACCTTTCTTATAAGTATGCTAGTTTCTAGGGTTTCTTATGGTTAGGATTAGAATACTAGGTTGTAAAGTGCTTATCCTAGGTTATTGGTTAGATCTAAGGGTTAACTATAAATTACGTTGCGTATTTATTTGTATAGCGGCAAGGCTCGGTTGAATTTGTTAATGTGTGAGCTGTGTGATTATTCGCAGTTTAGCCACCAGTATCTTTTTTTGTTGTATCTGCTATTGTCGTTGGAGTCGGTATTGGATAGCTTGTACATGAATCGCAGGTTATCGTTGGTGGCTTCTGTGTTATTGTCGTACAATATGCGCTTTAACCACTTGAGCCACCGAGACCGTTACCAATTGATTAACCACTTTACAGTTTTGCCGGAACTGCACTCGGACGTGACATTTTCCCATACACTGACGATCCCGAGTCTCGTTCGGGCAAGTTGTTTTAACTTGTAGATAGCGATTTGCCCGAGTATTATTTGTACTATAACTTGTTATAATTTGATTACTTTTTATGCAGTTTTTGTTTACATTTTAGACGCAGATAATATATGTTGTGTATACATTTATATTTATTTTTATAGTCAGTTTTATTTTACATTATTAGGTTCCCAAAATGTTTGATTTTGTATTGAATGTTTCAAAATATATCATACTAAAACTACTTATTGAGTACATTTATTGTAATTAATTAATTGTATTAATAAATGTAGTCAAATAAAAATAAAAAAGAAAGGTGACAAAATCCAACTGTTAAGTGGTTAAACAATTCTGACTTTTTCTTTGTTTCTTTGTTTCTTTGCGAGAGCGTGACTTATCACCCTACACTTTTAATTTGATAAAGTTCTTGGTAAAAAGTGCAATCTGTAAAAAGTCCAATTTGGGAAAAAAGTATGAACATAATTTTACAAAAAATTAAAATTTATTTTTTGTAAATACTAGGTAACAATGAAGTGATTTCCAGGAAGCAAAAAATTATTCGAAGAATTCAAAGAACTCATTAGTATAAATGAAGACTGTTCGGACACTAATTCAAGTAATAATGATGTAGACATCTTGTGTGAGAAATAAAACTGATTTTTCAGACTCTGAAAAAGCTGAAGATGAAATTGAAGTACGAGATATTGAACAAAGTGAAGAAGATGAATATGAAAACGAAGATTCGGAGAGTGAAGATGAAATTCTTCAAAAGAGCCACAAACGCAGAAAATGATTGCGAATATTTTTGGACATTGAGTCGAATAGACAAACTTCTGAAGACCGAGAAATGGCAGCAGAAGGACATTACTATCGACGGTACTAAATGGGAAGAATTAGGGAATAGTTGGGTTGGTAGATTGCTATCACATACTATTATTCGCTTATGCGAAGTGAAACATTATGGTTGGTAATGTTAGTAGTGCATTTCGACTTATTACTGATAATCGAATGATGAGTCACATAAAAGCTTACACTCAGCTACGTGTCAGAAACATTTTGCAAAACGACTGGGAAATTACTATGGACGAATTATATGCTTTTGTAGCCATTTTGTATGCTCGAAGAGCCTACGAAGCAAAAAACATGAAGTTATCGTATTTGTGATCCGAAAAATGGGGGCCTTCTTTCTTTCACAAAACTATGATTAGAAACAGAAATGTAGAAATTATGAGATTCATTTGTTTCGACAAAAAAGACGAGAGAAAAGTTCGCTTACGGGCTGACAAATTTGGATTGGTTTTCGAAATATAGAACTCATTTATTAATAACAGCCAAGCTTGTTACAAGTCAGATCAGAATTTAAGCGTAGATGAACAACTGTTTCCTATAAAGACAAGATGCAGATTCCCCACTTAGGCAAAGATGAATTTAGACTATCCGGAGTACTTTTGAATGAATTTGTAGTTCTGAATCTTGTAAAAAACTATGTAAATTGTGGAAGAAATATAACACATAATTTTTTTACAAGTATACAACTCGGAAAGAAGCTAATGGCCAAAAAAACAAGTCTTGTTGGAACTATGCGAGCAAATAAAAGAGAATTGTGGAATATAGCTAAAGTTAGAAAAAATAACATGGCATTTTTCTCCACAAAGCTCTACAAATCAAATGATATTGTTCTAACAATTTACAAAAGTAAGCCTCGTAAAAAAGTACTAGTTCTTAGCTCTAAACATAAATTCGTTAAAATTGCTTCTAATCGAAAACGAATTCCTGAAATTGTACTGTTTTACAATGAAACTAAGATTGGAGTAGATGTAGTTGATCAAATGGCCCGCAAGTATACCGTAAAAGCAGGGTTACGTAGATGGCCTTTGCAGGTATTTTATAATACTTTAGACTTGACAGCAATCAATGCCTGGATTTTATATAAAGAGACTAGTGATGGAAACATAACTAGAAAACAATTTCTGTTTAAATTGTCCAAAGAACTCTCTAGTGAATATAGTTGCTGCAGAAAAGAAGCCTCCTCCCAAAAGCAAAAACGGAAAACAATGGATTGTACTCCAGAAAACTCGAAAAAAAGTCCTTGTGAACGCAAATCTTGCCAAATTCGATTGCGCAACAAAAACAGAGCGATTTATACTTGTAATGCATGCAACAAATATGTTTGTGGCAGATGTTCATCTGAAATAACATGTACTTGTAAAATATGTGCCTCATAGTTAAGTCATTCAATATCGAATGTGATATCCTATAAATGCAAATATAAACTATTTTTGTTAGTTTTTCTTATTAATAATTTAAGAATTATTATATTAAATGTTGTTTTTGTTAAATTATATTCTTTTATTTACATAAACTAAGTCAAAAGTTACAATGAAAGCCATTATAATTTAAAACCGCCAATTTGATGGGTGTGATAAAACTAGATATATATTTAACATTGGTAGTTCTAGTGTTAAGTATGTTATAGAAATCGACATTCTGAACAAGTTTCTCCTATATCGCTACCGAGCTTCTGACTATACGTGCACGTGACCGTGTACGCATAGTACACGGACAACGCACACTTTGTCATCGACGGGTACATATACCCAGAACTCAACGTAGTAATAGCAAAAGTTTCTTGAAAACATCTGGGCAACTAAAGCCCAGCTATATAGAAACCCGCTACGGTCGTGACACATAATTTTGAAACACCCTGTACATAAAGTGTTTTGTGAGTATGTTGAAAGTAAAACCAATCGCTATTAAATGCAAAGGAAATAGTTGTTCAAAATAATGCCTTTTACAACATATTTAAAAATCATCAAAATCGGTTAAGAACTTAATACATGGAAAACTTGATACTTAATTGCTCCCTATATATTTTTAAATTATCAACATTTGTGAAAATATTTTGGTGAGGTATTTTGATAAACTCAGCTTAACTAAATCATCCATTATACATTTTGGTTGTCGATCGCAGCATATTTATAGATATAGAATAAATAAATGATGGATATGCTAACACGTGCGTATAGGCTCAATTCAATGCAATAGTAGTAATAGTTTTTTGTGAATATGTCGGAAACTAAGACCAAATACCAATTATGCCTACAGGGAAAAATTGTTCCAAATATTCATTTCTCCAAAATATTTAAAAATTAACATTGGATGTGAGGGGTATATGGACAAATGTACCCGAATTTCTTGTTATTTGACAAAATACGAAGTAATTTGATTATAAAATGAATATAGTATTAAAATACGTTATAATAAATTACAGCATGTAATTGCTATTAATTTAACTTTTCAATCGCTCTCAATGTACTTCTCTAAAGAATACTCCCCTACATTCATTAAATACGCGTTCTTAAATTTGAATTGAATGGAACTTTTGATCTCCTTTGAAAGACACACTTAACTGAGATAATATGAATATATAGTGAACGTAGAATTAGTTGCTGTATATATGTAAATACCGCTTCTTGGAATAATATATGTATGTAGTCAGTATACCATTGACATTCGATGTAAATTACCATATTGTGTACAAGCAATTATATAAAATTATCTAAAAGTAATTGATGCAATATAATCGACGTTATTTATTAGCTATAGTGTTGATATTTTGCTGTAATATTACCAAACTCTATTATTATCAAAGTAAAATAAGAAAAATATTGTTGTTTGAAACAGAGAATCTATTTATCCATGCACCTGATTTTAAGTTTTTTTTATTGTTTTCGTGTGATTGGATCACAAAATATTGTTTTTCAAATAATTTTGTATTCTTCTGAATGATTCACACCGACATATCCATACTTCGATCATAACTTTCAAGATGTTTATCGAACTGTTACTCCTTTTTATTTCCCAGTCACTGGACGTGCAAAATAATAATGCCTTCGTTGATTCAATTAGTCTTATTGGAAATACTAAGTTTTTATAAAGGCAATGTGAGATAGTAACTAATACCTTGTTCTGTGTAATGAAACAGTGGAGATAAGTACTTATTGTTAGCCATTATTACATTCGTTACAATTCGATAATCAAAACAAATTATAATTAGATTGCTTTATGATTATAGAAAACATTTTTGATAGCTAGTCTCGTATCATAAGCAACAAGTTATAAAATAATTTTAAGAATAGTTACTTTATAAATATCATGTCAGCCGTGTCACGTTTAAAAAGAAAATTAATGTCCTAAAAACTTGTGAAATAAAAGTGATAGTTATATTTTGTTTTCACTTTAATTTCATTAAGCTTTTTGTGTATTCATTTTATCGATTCCCATTCTATCGAAGCTGTTATTACCGACTAACAGGTACACATATTGATCGCAAGACGCCGATGATTATTTGAAAATAGTGAAAAATGTGGCTGAAGGATGTGATTGACGACGCTTTACCGGCTGCGAATTTCGTGAACTCGCGATGCTGCGTCCAAAATGAGTAAGTTCCTCGTGTTTTCTCTTGTGTTAGAAATTGATCACTATTTAAATTCATTAGTAAATTATTGTTGATATAAGAGAAACTTACAAATAGCGTATAATCTATAAGTGGATATTGGCCATTATTAATTCACTGTTATATCCATTTTATTCCTTTTTAAAATAACTCATTCAAAAACTCAATATACAGGTAACCCTCCTTTAACACGGTAGATAGGTTCCTAGAAAATGCCGTGTTGTGTGAAACCGTGTTGTATGAGACCCAGAGCCAGTACAAAAAGGGGGGTTACGTTCCGAAAACTTATTAAAAACAAATCTTTTTTTTAATTCCACATAAACAACTTAATTTTTATTAAAAATATAAATGTATTTACAACACAAAACAAAAAAAAACAAAAATATTATTTTAATTTAATGCAATTTTAATTTAATAAATTTCTTCGTCGTCACTGCTCAGTATAATCAACCGAGAACATGTTTTCGGTGGAATGATATCGCCTTCGCTTTCAGAACTTTTTTCATCATCTAAAGTTCTTGCATCTTCTTCCCTTTTTAAAAACCTGTAATTGCACTTTGCTTGCTGGTTCTTATCAGATCATTTTAAATTTCCCGGTATGGTGCTAAACAGTTTTGCAGCTCCCTTTTGAATTTTCGGCTTCTTTCAGCGAAAGGGTCTGTCTTCAAGCAAAATAAATCGAGAATTTCAGCTAAGCTTAGGCCTTCTTGTAATTTTATTAATGTTAAATTATTAACTGCACAATCTTCATCAGTGCTAGAGTCGTCAGAATCTATTCGATTTACAGCTTCAGATGTCATTTTCATCAAATCCGCTTCGTCAACTTCTTTTTCCATTAATAAATCTTGAACATCCTAAATTTGTTCAAAAGTCTCTGGGACTCGAACGGTTAAGACGGCAAACCTCGCCACGGTTGTAGAAGTACAGTGTCGTACAAAGACTTTTGCAATTTTCTTATCGTGTTATAGCAAAACCTTGTTATAAGATACCATGTTGTAGGAGGACTACCTGTACTTAATATTTGTTTTACTTGATTGAAATAAGTTTTTATAAGTAAGAATAAGACCAGTTTACACTTTAGAAATAAATACGTATTCATATCTGTAGGTATCAATTGCAATATTTAATATAATCAAAAATATAAAAATTTCTGTACTTAATACATACTCAATATAGACGAATATCAAAGTTTGTATGGCCCTGGTCACTGAATTAGTGCCATCTTCAGAGTTTTCAACCTTTTACATGCTTTTAATGAAATCGAAAGGCATGCGTGAATTTTAATAACAAAGTTTATTAAATATTAATATACTAAACAAAACGCTTGTCAATAATTTATGTTTCTCCTTTTCATTGATTCATTCTGTCATGCTACATGTACAACGTTTTATTATATTCCTTATGTTTTCGCTATTTTATCAAATATCTGCTTTCAAGTCAACTAACGTTTTGTTTGAGAATGAATAATACAAGTGGTTTGAATAAACTCCAGATCTTTGACTGTTTAACAGTGTTTTAGTTAGAGAAGTTACCCTAATTTAATAACCAGGGACTGTAAATAGGGTGTATATTTTACATTATTAAATGTTGAAGAAAATACAAACCACATCACCTTGTAATCCTTTATCGTTGCATTAATAAATTAACGTTTTTTTTTCATTCAGTATGCTACGTAGGTAAGTTGTTAAAGCTACGTGTGCGATATAAATTGATATCATTATCGGCCGGATAACATCTATCATTTTGAATATTGATGGCTGTAATAAATCTTTTCCTACCTTATTTATCAAGCATTTTATTCCCGTACTCTTCCCTACGGGTGGTTACTATTTATTATTATCATTTTTGTAAACTTTAAATTAATAATATATTCTTAAAACATGTTACTTAATTTTGATCTCATATTTTACATATGCACCGTTAATTTATATTTCAGTACATATAACATAAAAACAACAATCTTTTCTTTTTGTAAAAACATGTACAAAAACATATACGTAAAACATATGTTATAATTTTAATATAAAACAATTTTTATAATCAATAAGTTTGTTGGCGTTCGAGTGTCATGCACCATTGAGCGTACTGCCTTGGGCCCTTAGGGGTGTATGATTTTGCCGCTGGTCAGAGTTCGCACGAGGATCGACCGTGTGAATCTCTTGCTCGGCTCGCCCTCGTGTCCCTCTCCAAGATTCTCGATGCGTGCAACGACACCTGCGATATGTGCAACGATATATGCGATATGTTCAGTTCCTTTTTATATGTGTTACTTATTGACTTTTATAAGCATACGTCAAACCGTTTTTATTCCACAACCTCTAACAGGTTATGGACCCGGTTCAATAAAGATTATCCGATAGTCTGATCGATAGCTTTTGGACGTGCGGAAAAACCTGTATGTGTCGCATTTCTTCATCTTTCAGACGCGATTTTTTTTTTTCGTTCGTGTAGTGAACATACCTGCAGCGGGCATTGTGAGGAACACGTTAACCAGGGAGAATTATGACATCTGGAAAATGCAGATGGAAGCTATTTTAATAAAAACGAACGCTTGGGACTTTGTCATCGGCAGAACAGTAAAACTAGAGTTTGTAACGGGTAACACCGAATCACGAGTGGCACTGGATGCCTGGATTCTTGATGTCTAAAAGGCAAAGTCTGAGATTATACTGCCAATCAACGCGTCGGAAGTTAAACAGATAAAGGGGTGCACAACGTCATGAGACGTATGGCTAAAAATTGGAAGATATTTACCAGTCGTGTAGTATAGCTTGCAAAGCAACGCTACTAAAGCAATTGATTTTACAACGCATGTGCGACGACGACGACGACGTATGCGAACATTTATGGAAGTTATTCGTCCCAGTCGACAAATTGAGTGAGATAAATATTGATATCTACTGGGAATGGGGTTTTATATTGCTAAATGAACTAAACTCTTATTTGTAAAATAATACTTTGATAATTTATTAATACTTTTACGTAATACGAGGAAGGGCAATTTTGACCACATCTAGCGAGTTTTGTCACAAGACTAGCCGAACGCAGTGGTCGAAATTCTTACAACCCCGTCCGAGTCGTTCAGCCCCTTTGTTCTGTTTCTCGATGTTTTCGAACTTTCTAAGATGTTGGTTATGATGTGGCTTAGTTTCTTGGGAGAAGCCCTTGAGAAAGTACGTTAAGAGAAAGCTGGTTTATGGTTAATTTTTGCTTCGTAGTATTTCTGTATTCAATTTCCAACAATATCAATGTGGATTTACTCGCTATCCTTTTTGTATACAGTATACCTGTAAGCTTTGAAAATTTTCGATGCACAATTAAATCTCGAGATGAATTGCCGATGAATTACGAGTTAAAATAATTGAGGAGTACGAGGTGCGAAAAAACGATATGCGTTGTGATGACCCGAACGCTATGATTGAACGCTAACTATAAAAATCATAATAAACACGAAGAATAATATCAGCAAGGATATGGACAAACAACAGAGTGGCAGAAAACTGAAATGCTATCGCTGTCATAAAATCGACCACAAGTCTTTTGAATGTCATTAGAAGGAGAACAAACCTCGGCAAGATGCACGAAACACTGAACAATTCCTTTTTTTCAGCGAAACAGATACGCATGGAGGTAGCTTAGGAGACAGCGCACGTGTTTTTCAGAATTAAGGATCTTGGCAACGTGAGCTATTACCTCGGATTGGAATTCATTCGATATGAGAATGGATATTTGACCAATCAAAGAAGACACGTGGAAGAAGTCCTCGACAGATTTCGAATGAGAGATAATAAGTCGGTTTCAACACTAATGGCAACGAATCGAAAATTTGATGGGCTTTCAACGACGAAGACTCACACGCCACGGATTTTGTTTACGGTGAACTCATTGCTTCCCTAATGTACCTGGCCTCCGTCACTAGGCCTGATATCGCGCACGTTGTATCAACTGACTCAACCAGTTCAGCGAACGTCCTGAGCACAAGCATTGGATAGCTGCAAAACGCACACTTCGTTACCTGAAGGAAACTCCTGGATTGGGAATGAGATACAGTGGCTCCAAAATGTATTCGTACACTATGTCACAAATAAATTCGTTTAACTTTGCAATTCTGAATCTGATAGAAGTGTTTAATAAAACTTTGTGGGTATGTTGATCGTAATAGTATACGTATGAATTAATCTCTTCTTTTCATCTAAATGCCATTTTAAAGGGGTGAAACCAGCGTTGAAGTTTTTGAGTATTCTCTCATTTTTTGAAGATAACTTTGTAATGGTACTTGATGAAACAAAACCTTTCAAATGGAAGATGTTTAATTTTTAATACCATATCGCCCTGCCATAAAAAAAGAACACAGAAAAGCTTGTGTTCAAAGCGTGAAAAATCGCTGAAACTTTGAGATTCGTTATCAGCTCCCTTAAAAGATATTTTGCCGCCAAAAAAATTGCTCCACGCAGGACACACCACGCTCTGTACACACAAAGTTTCATTGAAATCAAAATTTCAGAAGTAAATGGATTTCCTTATAATACATTGTACGAATACGTTTTGGAGCCACTGTACCTATCCGTTAACGGTTCCCTCGCGAGCTAGAGAAACTAGAGAAACTGTCCGGAGGATAGTTGATTTACCTTCATGCTGTCATCCAGTGCTATATCCTGGGAATCACGAAAGCAGCATACGGTCGAACTATCCTCGCCCGAACCGGAATACATGGGCGTCGCAAAGGCAGTGAAGGAAACGATATACCTGCGAATCTTCCTATTGGAACTCGATTTTAACGATTTTGCGGCAATTTAGGTCATCGATACAATCAAGCTTATAATCTCACCATGAATACCGTGTATCACAGCCGCACTAATCACATAGACATCAGGTATCATTTCGTACGAGAGGCTATGAGGGACCATCGCATTAACCCTAGATTCATAAACATGCATGGGAGATACACTATTCATAAACATTCGTCTCTTAGACGAACATATTATATTGACGATTTTTGTTATATAGAATACAAGGATCAATAAAACACAGGTTAAATCTGAAAATTTGTCTATTAATGATTAATTTTCTGAAATGAAAATGAACAACACAATCAGTTATTCTGAGCGATCGAAGTTCATCTTTCTATCTCTTTCATTTTAAAAGTTACAGTGTTTACGTATTTTGCGCGGTCTGTGGGACGTATGTTTATGAATCTAGGGTTAAGATGGTTTACATATCAACCGAGGAGATAGCTGCTATCGTCCTTACCAAGGGACTACCAAGACCCAAACATCGCAGATGCCTAACAACGTTGGAAATGAATTGTCCAATGCACAATGAAAGGGAGTGTTGACGTTTGACTGTCATGCGTCATTGAACGTTCTGCCTGGGGCCCATAGGGCTGTGATGATCACTATCAATCAATACAAATACAATGAAATCATGGATCCCCAGAGATGTTGTCGGTAACCTGATAGATTCAAGTTTATCCGCTTCTCACTTTTTATCAAGATGTTGCTTGATCCAACACGAATCAACAGTATCTCCGACTTTTCGGCAATGTTCGCACTGCACCCGTTTAGTAACATCGGTTTTCACGTTGCCAATTCTCGACGTATTCGGTAATTTATCCTCACGGGTATGACAGTCTTTCTATATGTGTCCAATTCGATTACTCCGATGACAACGTCATGGTTGTTTTTCGCGTTTCCGACGTTTCGCAGTTTACTCATCACTTTCACTGCCTTCACCTTTGAATCTTTTCGATAACGGATCACATGACGACAATAAATCGTTCAATCCTGTCAGACTCTTGTTTATAAGCGTTTCGACGTCCATTCGAACGTTCTCTTCACGAATCTCATGGATCACCATTTCCTCTTCGGTGATAGCAAGCTTTGTTTTCTCGAATAGAAGAATTTTGTCCACCGCATATTCGGCATACGTTTCGTATCCTTTACTCGTGATCGACGCGGCCTTTGACAAATCAACCCCAAGATCGCAGCACTTTAGAAATGTCGTCCTCAATTTCCTTTTTAAATTTTACCAAGAACAGACGACAGTGGTCCACTTTTTGTACAATTTCTTCGCCGGACCGGCAACAAATTAAGCAGCCTTTTCTATTATTTCGTGATCATCCCACGGAAAGCGTTCTATGAGTCGGTTCGCCTTGCAGATGCTTTGAACAATTATCCGCTAACACCTGGGATATGTGCAATGACATACATGATATATTCAGTTCTGTTTTATATGTATTAATTATAAGTTTTTATAAGCATACGTCAAACCGTTTTTATTCCACAACCTCTAACAAAATTGAACACATGTATTGAGGTACGAAAAATTTGTGACATTTGATAAGATATGTAAAATTCTCTATGTGAAATCAGAAACAAAAAATAAATACAACGTGACAACATTAAAAATTAAAATAAATTAAATCATAACCTTAAATTTCATTAATTTGAAACGAGAATAATCATTTGTGTAATATAAGAATTTATATTTGAAAAAATGAATAGCTCGAAAAGTGTTACAAAAGTTGCGAGAAAAATTAGCGATTCTGATAAAATAACATTGCTACATGTATCATTCATTCTTCCAGAAAGCTTAGAAGCGATGACCTCGGAAACATTCATTACAGCTCGAGAAATTGCTATAAACAGGTTTGATGTAATCGTAAATAATATAACAAATTCTGTTTATAAAAAGAACTCCTTCAATAACTTCTTCAATAAATCTTTTTTTGTGAAAGAAATTTTGATAAAATCTCAAACCTGCAATACCTAAGAATGTTGAAGTTAATTGAAGTTAAGATATCTTACAAATTAATCAATTTTCAACACAAGTAAAAAAATAATAGGACGCGTTGATTGGTCTATGAAAGTATATGAAGTTTCATTTATGAGAATAGAGCTTACTCTAAAATCATTAAACTGGCTCAAATTCAAGATACACCTCTCAAAACTATTCGCTTCGTCTGATGAAATTTTCGTTGATCATAAGAGAGATATCCTATAGTATAAGAATAAGAAAGTAGACGATTAAAATTTGTTTATTTACTTTTGTTGCAGGATTTTTGTAAATCGTAGTCTTCATTTAGAAAATATCAAGTTCTATGGCTTCGATATGGATTACACCTTAGCAGGTAAAACCGAAAATATACTTATAAATATAATCTTTTTCCATGGAAATAAGATTGATATTGCTTAAAAATATTATTTATAATTTTCTAGAATACAAGTCGCCACAATACGAACAACTGGGTTTTACGTTATTAAAAGATCGTCTAGTGTCGTTGGGATATCCACAGGAAATCAAAGTATTTGAGTATGATCCCAGTTTCCCAGTACGAGGATTATGGTTCGACACTCTTTATGGAAACTTTCTCAAAGTGGATGCCTATGGAAATATTCTAGTTTGCGTGCATGGTTTCGAATTCTTGAAACAGTAAGAGAGCTTTTATACGATGATACTTGTATCGCAATACGCGTCCGATACATGGCTAATTGATCAAGGATACCAAAAATTGGTATCACGTTAATTGTATCTTACGAGAATCGCTATCTGAACCTTAGTGAATTATGTACATGTATTATGTTGTGATCAGTATCCATGATCTAAGTATCGTCGCGTAAAAGAATTCTGAGAGTAATACTCCATAAGAATATCTTATTTATAATTTTTTAACATCGATACAGCTAATATTTTTATTTTTTAATATTTTATCTATTTAAAATATTTTCTGTTTTATTTCAGTTCACAAGTATACGAGCTTTATCCTAATAAATTTTTACAATTAGATGAGTCCAGAGTATACGTACTCAATACATTATTTAATCTTCCCGAGACGTATTTATTAGCTTGTTTGATAGATTTTTTCACAAACTCACCGCAATACACACGAGAAAAAACAGGAGTAAAAGAGGGAGAGTTAACAATGAGTTTCAAAAGCATATTCCAGGATGTACGAAATGCCGTAGATTGGATACACCTACATGGTGATTTAAAATCGAAAACCATTGAAAACCTAGATGAATATGTAAAAAAGGATAAAAGACTACCAATGTTTCTTAATAGGATCAGAGAAAGCGGAGCAAAAGTGTTTCTTTTAACGAATAGCGATTACGTTTTTACCGATAAGATTATGACTTATCTTTTCGATTTTCCACATGGCTCAAAGGTACACAATTTGATTCATAATAATCTATTTCTTAATGAATATAAATTGCATTAAATGATTGGTTGTTTTATAGCCCGATGAACCACATAGAAATTGGAAAACATATTTTGATACTATTGTAGTAGATGCTAGGAAACCATTATTTTTCGGTGAAGGTACAATTTTGCGGCAAGTAGATACCAGAACCGGAGCCTTAAAACTTGGAACGCACAAAGGTCCACTTCATACAGGTAAATAGGTCATTTTTATACGTCGTAATTAGCATTTACTGCAATAAAAAATTATCATAAAACATTTTATGTGCAGGGGAAGTTTATTCAGGAGGTTCGTGTGATGTATTTACTGAACTCATAGGTGCAAAAGGCAAAGATGTATTATATGTTGGAGATCACATTTTCGGTGATATTTTAAAGAGTAAAAAAATCAGAGGTTGGAGAACATTTTTAATAGTGCCTGAATTGGTTCAAGAACTTCATGTTTGGACAGATAAGTGTCAATTATTTTCCGAGTTACAGAACTTGGATGTTATGTTAGGAGAAATGTACAAGTAAGAAGAGAATTATTAGATATTAACAACATTTTTCATTGCCGAGTTCCTACTTTACATTCTTCTTTGCAGAGATTTAGATAGCAGTACAAAAGTAAAACCTGATATTTCTAAATTACGAACATCTATAAGGGATGTCACGCATAAAATGGATTTATCTTATGGAATGATGGGTTCCTTATTTCGTAGTGGAAGTAGGCAAACCTTTTTCAGTAGCCAAGTAGTGAGGTATGCTGATCTTTATGCAGCAACCTTCCTAAATCTTATTTATTATCCATTCTCGTATATGTTCCGAGCTCCTGCTATGTTGGTAAGTCGGTTAAAAATTATCCTTTTACTATTTATAAATTTCGGTATTCGGATTTGATTGTATGTTTTATGCTCTATTTTTAAGATGCCTCACGAGAGTACAGTAGCTCACGAACAAAGATTTGTTATGGAAACACCAATGATTAGTCGATCTCGAACTTTTAAATTTACAGACGAAGAAGAAGAACCAAATAAACCTACCGTATGTATTAAACATTTTTTTTATTCTTTTATTGGATATTATATATACGTACAAAATGTGACTAAAAAGTCAATTTTATAAACTATTAGAAAACTCTGTGCGTGGAATGTCCCAATAATCAAATACCACACGCAAGGCCTGAAACTCCACGTAACGTAACACATACACACGATGAAGATTGTAGCGACGAAGATAGTGATTCTCAGAAGCAAGCAAACCATGTAAGATCGTGTACAAAGAATCCCAATTGTAAATGAATTATTTTCATTGTTATTTATTTTTATGACTTTTTTGTGCCTATATTTTTTTAACCAGTTATTAATATTACGGAAAGACTAAATGTGATTCTGTTTCGTATAAATTTGTTTTAAAAAAATCTAAATGAAATTGTAAAATTATAGTAATTTTGCGTTAGCTGTTCCAGATTTTGCCTCATTAACTAATCATCGCTATTCCCATTAGTTTTTGAAATTTATTGAAGGCATCTATATATGTTGTTTTAACAATTTACCAGCTCTAGAATCTTAGTATTTCTTATCAAGCATTCATATTTTAGATATATTTAATGGAAAAGAAATATCCTTAGAATTTTCTAGAACTCTATCTCACTACAGTTATAGGGGACCAAATATAGTCCCCAGCCATCCGATGGTTAGTTATTGTGGCATTTCTGTAGGTTTTTTTATTATGTTTCATTCGTTCACTCTGTATGAAAAAAATTATAATTGTATCAAATTTACATTACATAGGTCGCTGATACATTTTTTCTGTTTCTTTTTATTATTGTAAACAATATTCATGGAATGGATATATAATTCTATTCTAGAAGGAATATATAATGTTGATACATACAAACTGAATTTATTGTCATGCGAAATATGACGTAAATAGTTGCTAAATTATTATAAACAAAAACTATTTAGACGCTCATAAGTAAATTTATAAATTATTATGAATACTAAGTCGGAAAATAATCATTACATAGTACATTAATAGGATATAGTAATTAATTTTTATATTAATAATGATTTTTTGATAAAAAGACTATAGAATGAATGTTTTATTGCTTATTAACAATACAGTTGTGTATTGTTTTTCGTGATGTATTATTTTTAAACATATATAATTCTCGCACAAGAAATTAAGGTTCGTAGAAATATTTAATATTTGCGTTATAAAAAATGTATTTTCATACTGAATTCTTCTAGTAATGTACTATATGTTTTATAAGCTCAGTCTTGTGCAATGTGATTATAAGGGCAATGTTAAAAATAGGCCAATTTTAGCATTAATGAACCAAAAAGATTCTTTTACATGATAATTGAAAGATTCCTTCTAAGAAATATAAAATTTAATACTCTTCTTGCTAAAAAGTGATGTGAAAATTGTAAAAAACAATTACAATTAATTGCAATTTTTTAGTTTTATTTTTTCTAGGTGACAGTTTATTTGTAAAATAATCATTTAAAATATCATGAAAAAGTTATTTCCAATGATTATAATAAATTAATGTTTTGTAAAAATAAAAATAGTGGAAAACAACGCAGTATTGATAACAACTAACATATCATAGATGTTATCATAAACAAGAAATTCTTTTACTAATAAAGTTGTAATAAAATAAAAATTTGTAAGTAATAACAGTACACTACACTAGTCTAAGTATGTATCTAATATGTAATGCAATTGTGATTGTCTTATAATATAAGGATGATTTTATAGATGATTTTAGATGATCCATTTAAATTCCCGTTTTTATTAATATTGAGATTTTTTTCCTGAGTTAAAAGACCATGTTCTTGATTTATATGTATACATACAGAATGTATCAATTAGAACAAACTCGTAGTTGCAAGGTTGGATCTGCTTCTGATTCAAACATTAATACAAACTTTGATGCACTATTGTTGAGAGTATCAAAGCTTGGCATACCAATGTGGTATTGGTGAAAAAGATTATAGCATGCATTTTGAAAATTTGACATCAACAAATGGGGCAAGCAAAGTTGTATTACTTAAGAATTTCTTGTTTTCAATATAATTCATAATACATTAATTTCTATAATTACTGCATTATTTTATCACTACTTCAAGTTGTTTTGTGAACATTTTTTACATAATGTGTTACAAAACATTGATCTATTATTATAAGAGATCAGTGTCCGGTTCGGTTACATTAAAAAATCTACGAGAGGACGAGTTGCCGGTTGAGTCTGGATCTGTGATGCTAAGCTAAGGACGGGAAGTGTGATTCTGGATAGTATAATGATCAAAGCAGTCGTCCGGTAAGCGAAAGATCTCCGGTTTCGATTCCCGGTCTAGACAATCCGAACGGCTAATTCTTTTTCTCCTACATTATGATCATTGTAAATAATTTTTTGCTATTTTACTTTCACCTCTCAGTAAAATTAGAATTAAAATTAAAATTATTTCAAACTATTATGTTTTTTGTTCCTTAGAAGGTATAAGATTGTTTTGTGAAAGAATTTTTCTTTCGTCAAAATCGGACTATTTTTAATATCGATTTTTATTATGTATTCTTTACAAATAATAAGTACTATGTCTTGTTAGAAATAGTATACATTCGAATATTAGACTAGTGTTTTTACATAACATATTAACTTATTGACATTTATTAAAATTACAAGAAAAGTGATTAAATTAAACTGTTCTTCAATGTTTTGATTTAAATACTGATAGCTTTGATGCGTATATTGTTACTATCAATATGACACAAAACTTGATATATAAATTTGGTAACATACTGGTGAAAATACCAGTATACATTTCGAAAATCTGGCATCAATAAACATGGCTGGCGAGGTTATTAATTTTTTGTCATATAAATTGAATTCACATGAAGTCAGCTAACCTGATTGTATCTTCAATTTCTTTTTATTTAGATATTAACTCTTTCACTGCGATCCTCGATAATCAATTGATGGTAGTATAACAGCAACATGGTACACCAAATGTTAACAGATGTAGCACCAAAAATTAAATTCACCCTTAATGCCATTTCGCATTCATTCAAAATTTTGATCTGTTACCAAACTTCGATAAAAATTGACGCCAAAGACAAACCAAACCTTGTTCTTATCGCCAAGCTTTGTTGCGGTTCTGTAACCTATTTAGTAACAATTATACTACAAGGCTGATGTGTTCTAGTCCAAGTGTTAACACAAGCCTTGGTGTACTGTTGCTGCCTATATGGTACGATAGCTTGACATACTAATCTGGCATCTGTTTGGTAACATGGGGAAAAGAGTTGCAGCATGTATTTCAAAAGTCTGGATCGACAGATATTAATTTAAATTGTAAAAGGTAGAAAATACATATTTTACTGGAATCTTTTCTTTTGTTAATTCATGTATTAAATTACCTAATTCATATTATACGTCTGTTATTTAAAAATGTAAACGTAAACTATCAGGGAAGTAAAATTACTTATAATATTGTCCCTTTATGCTAATATCATGAATGTGCGATTCTCAATTTTTTAAATGAAACTGTAAAATAATGTTTATCTTCTCTTTGTTTAATCATAAAATCTATTTTTTACTTAAAAAAAGCGTTGTTCCGGTATTAAAGGAACCTGACATCTATTAAAAAATTACTGATAGGCCACTATAGTAGTATAACATACAGAATTTATTTTGTGGTGAATAACTGGTTAGAATTAGTAATGAAAAGATTAATACACATGTAAAATCTTGTTGTTGCTTACAAGAATTAAAATTGAAAAATAAAATACTGAATTATTTTGCAAGACAATATTTAATTTGATACATGTATGAATTACAGGAATATTATGATTTTTAGAAATTTTATTGTAAACTGGATATTTCATTTAGTGGTTTTAATAATATTTTTTAGGTAAAATCTTTGTAATTTATAAAATGTTTTTCTATTAAATATAAAGATAGAATTTGAAATAATGAGAATTGTTACATAAATCAGTAAAATTCAAAATGTATAACAAATAAAAGTAATATTAACATTTGTTTATATCCTATAGTTAAATTAAGAATTTTTTTTCTTATTATTAAAAATATGTATATATATATTGTTGGAAGTTATTTCATTGCAATAAAAATAGATAGTTATATTTATTTATTACATATATTCTACATATGTTGTATATTATACATTCATATGTGCATATGTTAGTGTATATGTCTGCATATTCAGAAAGTGATGCTGAATTTGTTTGTACTAAAAGAATTTAAGTTTAGAAGTGTAAATAAAAAATGAACAGCAGTTTTCATATTTAGTAAATAGAAAAATATATATATGTCCTATTACCATGCAATATTCTAATAAAATGTGTTATATTGAATAAAGTAAAGATAAAACATTATGATTGTGACATTTATTTAAACATGACTAGTGTTATGTATAGAAATTAAGCTTTTTTAACAGTAGGAGTAATAAATTGTTAACATCATTTTACAAAAAAATTTAACTTTTGTTTCATATCAGTAAGTCTGCCAAATATTCTTCAAATTCTTCTTCTCTTGTTTTTTCCAGATTTTCAATTGGTTTCTCTTTCCAAATTATAGAATCATCCTTCTCTGTTTCTTCAACAGATTTTTCAACATTATTCATAGTTTCATCCTCCATTTTAATATGTACTGTAGATGTACTTGGCATACTACTAGGTGTTTCAATATTTGTTCCTAATCTTTTTAATGTCTTATGTCTTTTTACTTCGCGCTTTTGAGTTCGATAATTTAATTTTATTGAACACTCAAGGCATAGTCCTTAAATAAATATACGTATACATATATACACATATAACAAATGTATAATACACTGCAAATATAAGATATAAACTTTAAAGAAATTATAATTACTTACTTAATTTAACAAGTGCATTTTTTTTCTGGCCATGTTCTATATAACCAAAATTTACCTCCCAAGATTTAAGACCTTCTTTTTCTTTACATTTTTTGTTTCCACACTCAAATTGTCCTTTACCAACAATAACTTCTTTTTCTGTTCTCCATCTTAGAGCAACCTATTCCATATAGTGTTTAATTTGAAAAAAGCTGTGTTATACATTAAATGTGTAAGTTTTACCTTGTTTTGTTTGTAATATGTTAAGTCAGCTATGCAGTATTCCTTAAATAATTTATCATAATACTTCTTTGCTAAACGAGCACCCCATGTATCTGGCTCATCATTATCTTGATCCCACAGAAATTTGTGATTTTCTCTGATAACGTCATAGTCTGTCTTATCTCGGGACCTCGAAACACAGGCCGAAACGTCAAGAGCTGCTTGTTTTAGAGTTTACAAAGTTATCATTTTTTCCTTATATTATACGTTTCAATAGAAAATATCACAAAATTTTGTATTATAAGTTAAGGGATGTTGCTTTATATACAAATCGTCGAAACTGTTGCAATATTAAATCAAAATATATAATAGAAACTACTTAAAAAATTTAACATACGTGTCCCGTTTTAAAGATGATATTGATCCTCCATATAATGTAAAATAATCATTTATAAGCTTTTTATGTCTATCATAAGCTGACAGATATGCGTAAGCTGGGAACATGTTTTCTGATTAATAAAATTGACTTTATCCGTGTTTTGGCACGTAATGCCGGAAATATAATTGAAATATAGTGATCAATAATTAAAGAATGTGATCAATAATTTTTCTTAATATAATGTGTGAAATACACATATACCGAAGAAATACTGCATTATTACAGATGTATATAATATATTATAATGTAACAGTTTACTTTTGATGAAGTTCTTCTTTACAAAAAGTACGTCAATGTAGAAAAACTTCTATTACGTCCTTAATGAGGACCACAAATGTAATCTGATATAGAGGGGATACCTTGCTTCTGTTTCTCAGCTTATGAAAATGGATTAGTGTGCCGCGAATATAAATAACCAAAACATTGCAAATTATAAACAATAGCATTGACTAAATACAGAACATACGACTCATTTATATACGAAATTATAAAGTTCAAACCTAAATACGAATAGTGTAATAAAGTTGTGATGAGTGCCTACATGCGACAGGAGCGTCACAGTCGCGTTAACTTTAAGATCTAATTTTAATTAGTCGAAAGATAATTTTAATATTGCGTAGTCACCTTTAGGTTAAGGAAGTGCCAGCTGAAGGAATGCTCTTAAAGCTAATGCAATTTTTCATACCGCTCCATGACATCAATCCATTGCATCGTTCAGTCCAATTTCGAGGAACGATCCAGCTTATCAATTTTCCTCGAAGCAAAACAGATCCCGATGGAATGTTTTCTGAATTTTTCATCAACATGAAAACTAAAAAATTGTATAAAAATGGGATTAAAAAAATGTAAAATAATTATTGGAGAGCTTGATTTTTTTTGATTTTTTTTATCGTAAGAATCAAGTTGATGTCTTTTTTCAATCAAAAGTTACAGCCTCCGAAACATTTCTCCAAATTCATACTTTGACCCCTCCTCCTCCATTTCCTGAGCACCCACAAAAAATGATTTTGGGAATCAATGACATATTTAGGTGCTTACATGTATACAAAGTTTCAAAAAAATTCGTTTCGGATAATTTTTTGCATGAAATGAATACGGTTCTTTGACTAGCTTTTACGACTGTTTCACAGTCTGACACGACATAATTATTTACAAAGCAAACAGTCCACCGACTTTGTTAATTTTTAAATATTATATAGTATCGACATTTTGAACAACTTTACGTATACGTATACGTATTCCCATACCTATTTAATGAGTGAATTTGATTTTGTATACTGACTCGCGTAGCCCGCCGCCTTTATACAATATTTCAAATAAAGAAGCAAACTTTCATACCGGCTGTATTCAGCGAATACACATACATAGGTGATAGTATGGCGTCGAAATAGGTTGTCTAACGTGCTTACGTATTTTTGAACATTCATAACTTTCAACATCATAAATTCCTCGTTTTAAAGCTAATATTTTTGGACTTTATTTGTTAAATACTAGCAATATATAAAAAGAAGTAATAAATTTTTGGTCCCCTAAAACAAAGTGCAGCCAAACAATCTTTGAGAAAATCACATTGCCTAGGTGGGAAATACCCCCATATATTAAACATTTACCAATAAGGAAAACTGTTAAGAGTTAAGCAATTAAAACTGTAAATTTATTGGATACTTACACGTTTCAAAATTGGAAAATATTTAAACGGATATAAACGAAACCGTGAATCGAAAGTTGTTCGTTTAAACTTTAATTACTGACCATTGTACATGTATTATTTTGAATAATGAATTTCACCTTGTTAAAATAGTTATAGTTTAACGATGTGATATATTCGAGTCGAATGCTTTAGTACCTTCGAGCATTTTATGGGTTGAATTGTTTCGAATTTAGTTTAAAATTTCGATAAAACACATTCGAGCTAATCGAATCTTTAGTTTGGAACTGTTCGATTTACCCAATTCTTTCAAGCTTCTCAGTCGTCAGTTTGCTTATATTCGAATATTTTTCAGCCATAGTAATCACACTGTTATGTATTACCTGGCGAGGTAATTTCCTTTCATCTCAGCCGGGCGTAACACATGATATTTCCAATCGTTTTTCGTTTATGTTGTTATGAACTAATTTAAAAGATGGCGTCTCACGACAATTAACGTTTTTATAGTAAATGAAATAATGAAAAATATAAATACTTTAATTTAATATATTTATGAATAACAATTTATGAATATTTAAACTGTTTCTTTTATGCTGAAATATAACTTTAACATGTTTCGTACTTTGATATTTAATTAAATAAATCCTGTTTAAAGCAGTTTATTATCAACATGTTTTATCAGTTTTTTATTACATCAGAAGTTTAATCAAGAGTATATTGCATCATATATTATACATCTGTTTTTTAGTAAAAGAAAGATAAAGATAGCGCATTTAAATATATAAATATTTATATATATTTTTTTTGAAATGTTTAAAATTATTAATAAAAGTAACATACATAATTTTTTTACAAAAGAAAAAAGATTATTTAATAATTTTGTAAAAGTTGTTGAAGTTGGTCCTCGAGATGGATTACAAAATGAGAAAAATATTGTCCCAATTGAAGTTAAAGTTGAATTTATCAATAAATTATCAGAAAGTGGATTAAAGAGTATAGAAGTTACCAGTTTTGTCTCCCCAATATGGGTTCCACAAATGGGAGACAATGCCCAAGTTTTTCAAAAAATTAATAAAATACCTGATATCTCTTATCCAGTATTAGTACCAAACATGAAAGGCTTAGAAGATGCATTGAAGGTAAATGTGAAAGAGATAGCTGTCCTCGTATCTGCATCTGAAACTTTTTCAAGAAGAAATACTAACTGTTCCATTAATGAGGGTATGCAGAAAACTAGAACAGTTATTGAAGAAGCTTTGAAATATGATATTAAAGTCAGAGGTTATATATCATGTATTGTTGGTTGTCCTTACGAAGGCAAAATTAAACCAATAATTGTTGCAAATTTAGCTACATTTTTGTTAAGTTGTGGGTGTTATGAAATTTCTTTAGGAGATACCATAGGTATAGGATCACCTAATAAAATAAAAAATGTATTACACGAATTAGAGCATGTATCAAATAATATGAATAAGTTTGCACTTCACTGTCATGATACTTATGGGCAAGGTTTAGTAAACATTTATACCAGTATTGAACATGGCATCAGGATTTTTGATTCATCTGTCGCTGGTCTAGGAGGTTGTCCATATGCAAATGGAGCTTCTGGAAATATTGCTACTGAGGATTTACTTTATTTGTTGCATGAGCAAGGTTTTAAAACTGGTGTAGATCTTTGTAAAATAATAAAAATAGGAGAGTTTATTAGTAATCAGCTCCAAAGAAAAAATCAATCTAAAGTGGGTGTTGCAATCATTGCAAAAGAGTATTCAAAACAGTGTTCATAATTTTGTTTGTGAAAAAAGTATCAACAATAAGAAAAAATATGAATTTTGTAATTTTTTTAAATATATTCTTAATAATTTACAAGTTTAAGAGAATAATCAGATTAGTAAATATGAAATTTCATATTTAATACTTATTAGATTTTTATTATTTTTTTTAAAACTTGTATACACAATCATGAAAATATAATATAATGACCAAACATATTATAATGTGTTATTTTTATAAACTGCTATATGTTCTTTACAATATTAAAAACATAGGTAGTTGAAAAGAAAAAAAAGAATACAATATAATACAACATGATAACTGAATGACACACAGAATCTGATTCACACTTGTGTTACGAAATATTTGATAGTTCTTGTAATATGGTTTGCGTATCTAACGTACTCAAATCTATCGATCCTCGTGTATCAATTACAACTCCTGTTACCTGGAAAATAATAAAAATGTTACTAGATATTAGAAATTACAATAATGCTTGGGGAACTGAATAACAACGCAAGATCGAATCGAACATGATAAAAAATGGATCCAGGTTACATTACGTATTCGCTCGATGTTGAACCTTGTAATGTTTCAACGAAGAATCCCTACTCGATAATAAGGATGATTACCGTTTACTTATCCAATTAAAAATTGTTCGCAGTTATCTAAGCATTACTACTGTATATATTTGATCGAATATTACCATTTCTTCAAAGAATGCAACGTGATTAGGTTTCTCAGAATATCTTTCATATTGATCCAAGTTATCTTGTAATTTTAAAGTAAGACTATCATAATTTTGTATTATGATAGCTAAAATTTGTTGTTCTGTTGGAGTAGACAAACTTTCGCTAGCCAACCATGCTGCTATTTTTGGTGGAAAATGATTTACTATATCTCTCATATTCACTAAACAATTTATTAATTTTAATGCATGTTCCTTATATTCATAAGATTCACTTGTTGAATAACGGAGTGCTTAAACACAAATCATTTTTGTTATTAATTATCATATGATTTAAATGATATGAATATATAAAAGATTATCCATCGAATTAAAAATTACCCATTGCGTTTAAATTTGTAAAAATAAGTCTCATTCGTATTATTTCATAAAATAATTCGTCGTAACTACTGGGAGAAGATAAGAATGTATCTCCATAAGTGATAAACAGATTTAAAATATTCACAACCTTAAAAAAGTAAGTCAATTTCAATATAATAGTTTTAACTAATTAAATTGCTATAATAAAAATAATTATATATTGTTTTACCTGAATAGCTAGTGGAAAGATATTCATTTTTTTAATAAGATGACTTTCATGAGTTGTTAAAAATTTCAGTAAATTAATCAGAGCAGTCCAAAGATCTCTCCATTGATACCCAAGTCTAACTCTACATCTTTTTTGGTAACAAAGTAATCTTTGTAGAACTCCAATACATTGATGATAAAGTTCAAGTGGAAATTTTTTCATCATGTGTGATGTAACAAACTCAACTAGTAAATCTATAATGTTACAATAATTATTTAAGAGATTTGATCTTTCTTTTTATACCAAATGAATAATAGCTTTACCAAGTAAGGTAGCTGCTAATGGTTGTGCTGGTGCTACTTTATCTTGTATCTTCCTATGATGCATTGGTACTCGATGTAGTTGTACCCTGAAAGCTAAGTTTGCATCATGCATCAAACTATTTGCATACTGATCTTCTGCAATACAACTTAAAATCAGGAAGCACAACTTAACATTATTCATTATTGCCTCTGTCCTAATTACTTGCATAACTATTGAACTGAAATAATTACAATTTCTTATAATAAAAGATATAAAATATTTGCGTACATCGATTTTTATACAAAATAGTATGTATTATTTCTCACCAATACTGTAAAAACGTAGCCAATAAATTAAATGGCTGAGCCATTACGTCAGGTAATTGTGCTCCTGGAGCTACTGCATTTGGTCCTAATGTATTGTTTGGAGAAGGCGGTGCGCTAGTATCACTTTGTGTATATGCTAAAGTTGTTACAAAATTACGATTTAGATGCGTTGCTTCATACAAAGCTAATAATAGTGCATTATTAGCGCGAACTTGTTGTGTTTTTGCTTCTTCTTCTCCAACAAACATACTCCCGACTATACTAGTCAAGGAAGACAACCAGGACGCTTGTATTTCTATGTGATATGCTTTTTATTATTATGTTTATAATAGATAGTTTAAAAATATGATTAAAAACGTTATATACCTGCTCTTTGTTGAGCAAACTGTCTACAAAACTCCATCAATGAACTCGATATAACTTGTCCATAGCCATTCAGAGCTAATTCATCATCTAAGATTGATAACTTAACAATATAAGGATTTGCTCTTTCATGCTTTCTGTAATTGACTAGAAGTGTTAAAAGTAACACTGCATCGTGTCCATGACGATTTCTAGCTGTTGTATCTCTCAGTAACTGTATAAAGAAAACAGCAATTATTAATGTTTAATTGAAAGAATATTTTTAAAGATTTTATTATTCATACTAAAGTAACACCTACTTGAACCAGAGATTCAAAAACACTATTAAGCATAATATATTCCAACAAAGTGTTTTGACTAACATTGTCCATGCCAGTTACAATAATTAACAACAATTTCAAGCATAAAGCTTTTAAACTATCAGGATATTCACCTAAAATTATGGAAAATTTTTATAATCGGTTTCTTTTGAAAAATTGTAAATTATTCAAATGTATATTTGAATCTTTGATTTCTTAATATAATATGTCAGTAGTTACCTAAGTATTATGAAGTATATACCTGTTAAAAAATTATTACAATGTTGCATTAATGTTGTCATTCTCTGTTCTGCAGAATCAAATCCAACTAAGATGTCTATCAAGTTAAATCCACAATCACCTTGACTAGCTTTCTTATACATGGATTGAATAACAGCTGCTAAAGTTTGTAAAGCATATACAACTCTGAAAGGATGTTCATCAACTAATGTATCTACGCAATGACAAACCAAAGCATTTAAGTTTTCTCTGCTTGCATTTAACTGTTCTGCAGTCATATGTAAAATTTCACTTTCTATGTGTGGCACCTGAAAACTTAGGAAATGCTATATAATGTCAAAGAATAATTTATGTCTAATATTCAATCACAGAGTATACAATATATTGTATCTGTATGGTTCATTTGTTTTTTTCTTGACAAGGAAAATTCATTAAAAAATTTGTTGTCAACAAGAAGCACTGAAGTTTCTCATTTTATTTGGTTAACTTAAAAATTTCTTCACATTGAAAAAATGGTACAACAAATTTATGAATTTAATATTTAAAAGTTTGTACTTATGTATACAGATTCACATTAGTACTATATCATAATGTTTGGCAAGTTTGTCACTAAATTAATACAAGTAAGTTTAAAAATATTTATTAAAAGTCTATTTATACTTATTTATTTATATTTATGTAATGATATAGTCACTACCATCATGGGAAGTAACAAAATATTATGGAAGAGTATGTATGTATCAAATAAAATGTTTAAAATATAAATTTCAAACAAGTGAAGCATGGTTTAATTTTAAGTGCAAATTTATGCCAGGTAGTTTACGTAATGAACTAGAATGTGAAGAATCTATTAAAACTAAGGGTATGTATTTAAAGAAATATATTTTATTTCATTTCTTTTAAATAAAATGTTTAATATATAAATAGTATACATAAACAAACTTTTAGTTAAAAGTGAACCGAAACAGCAGAAAATGGAACAAAAAATATCACCTGAAATAGCAAAATCAGAAAGTAAAATACAATATACTTCAAAAGATCCAAATAATTCATCAACTTCATTTAACGATTTCAAAGATTCTTATATTATTAAAGAATTTAAGAAAAATATAAAAAAAGAAGATAAAAAAGGAAATGAAAAGTATTCAATGCATGAAGACTATGTGACAAAAAAACAAAGAAAGGTAAAATGTAACTATAATCTTTATTACAAGTTAATCATTTTCATCTGAATAAAAAATTTTCGTTGCAGATGAAACGTGCTCGATGACTTTTGTAATGATCAGGATTTTGAATTTAAACTTTTGTTAACTTTTTGGACTAATTTTCAAAAACTTTTTTCCTTTATTATTTGTATCCATATATTACTGAATAAAATTTGATATCTAATAAAAGTGTTAAAAAATTACTGACCATAGGTTTAATTAAAAACAGTTCATTCCAAAAATTTGGATGAGCTAGTGTTAAATCTTCTCCTTTGAAAAAGCTTTCATAAATTGGAACAAGTTTTCCTTTGTGTTGACGTTTGGAGCCTGAACCACTGCGTTTTCTCATAGCCATTGCTATAATTAATTATTTACTTTTTATCATTTTCTTTGGCTACAAGTACAAAGTATTTGAAATTTTTATAATGTTAAAATATTAAACAATTTATATAAGTATAAATAATACTTGCTTAAATATATTAAAAAAACAATTTATTATTTAAAATTTGTATATGTAATTCTTCTTTTTCAATATAACCTCTACATTAAATGGTTCATGATACTGAATAAACAAATATCTTGAAATATAAAATACCATTAACACAGATATTTATTTAATTCTGAAAGGTGGCAAATTTCAAAAAATGGATATAAATTATTTACTTACTAATAAAATAGAAAATTCCTTTATATCATATGAAATATGTATGAAATTATTTGAAAAACAATTCTAGGAGTTTTTTTTCAATGTAATTATTGTGATCTAATTTTTAAGGGATTTCATTGAAAAGTCTTTGTATACTATAAAAGACAAAATAATACGAAAAATATGAAGACATCCATACACAAGAATGACAGGAAGCCATTATGGAATGAGAAACTGATATATATCACACACTTGTTGTAATATCTCCGTTTGAAAGTTACATTATAAAAAACAAAACTAAGATAATGTGCAAAATTTGCTTGCACAAATCATTAATGTACGATCTCGTGACCTAGACGTATAGTGATCCATTATTGTATAATGTGATATATCTGTTGCATCTAATTTATGCAACAATTTTTCTTTATTTATATTTATATTATGTATTAAATACGAAAATTTTACATTATGGTTTTATACTCAAGGATTTTAAGTCATTTAAGAAATAGGTCCGTATTATTTTGGATTATGTCAGTATGTTTCATAATACTACTATTTATATTATCTTATTTATTTCAGACCTTTATCATCAGTGGCAAGTGTTTATATTAAATACTATGTTAAAACATCCAGGCAATATTCATTTTATAAGAATGAGTATATCAAACAAAATATATCTAGAAATAGATCTTATGCAAAATATGCAGCATATGTTACTGCAGCCACATCTATATTAGGCATGTATTATTATATATTTTATAAAGAAGTCCATGCTCTGAATAAAAAATATATTCCATATGGAGAGTTCAGGACAGATTTAAAAACATATAATTTACAAGAAGTAAGCAAACATAATAATAAAGAAAACTCTGTGTGGATAACATTTAGACAAGGAGTATACGACATAACAGAATTCATTGATAAACATCCAGGTGGTTCTACACAAATAATGATGGCAGCTGGTAGTTCAATTGAACCATTCTGGGCAATTTTTTCTAATCATAATACAGAAGAAATATTTGAACTTCTTGAAACAATGAGAATTGGAAATATTTCTAAAGAAGATGCAGTTTTTAATGAAAGTAATGAAAATGACCTATATTCAAAAGAACCTATACGATACAAAACTTTAAAGATTAATAGTCAAAAACCTTTTTGTGCTGAACCATATCCTTCTTTATTGATTGAAAACTTCATTACACCAGAGTAAATATTTTTTAAATTTAAAAATAATTTTAGAAATCTTGTATAGGGTTTCATACTACCTACTTAATCCTATTAAAATAAAAGAGAGTGATTTTTACAAAATACCCAAAAAATTTTATCAACTAATTCAGATATACTCTATCGAATAATTTTATCTTTAGCAATCAACAACTTGATTTCAGAAGAAGCCAAAATTTGTTAATGGAATATGGTACTTTTTTTACATATTCAAATTCTGCATAAAAAAGCATAAGTTTTGTCTCAATCATTTTGTCCAAAAAAATATGTCAATAACAAAGCTATTGAAGTATTATTGAAGTACCAATTTCTTCACTTCTGGTGTGTATCGTGAAGGTTCAACAAGACAAAATATGGTAAAAAAATAAGAGAACAAATTTGATTTCTAGGTATTAACAAAATTCTTCAAGCAATCAATTCTTTTCAAAACAGAATAAATCTTATATAATAGTGATCTATTTGAACATTTATATTGTTTTTTTTTACATTTTTTAATATTATTTCAAGTTATGTGAACCAATTATATTTATTAGATGCATTCCATATTAAATTTTTTTTGATTTATTTATTTATTTCTTTACAAAGAGGCATTCTCTAAATTTTGATATTAAAATAAAGGATGTATAAAAGTTCTGTATTTTTCTTTGTTGTAGTTCTAAGTTGCAGTTTTAATTTATCAGTTTAATTCTAATTTTCAAATCAGGAAAACCTATTTTTATTTAAACAATTTTAATTCATTTAAATTAACAGTTTTTTTTACCTAACTGCCCTATTTTTTACACTTTTAAAAGTAATTTCACATTCAACGCCTGCATTTTCAAAAAAAAATGTTTAAAACAAGTCTCATATTTTTTTTACGTAAAATTCGAATACGCAGAAAAGAGTCATGTCCATTGAACAATCTTAACTCTTATGGTACGAATAATTCATTTTCGGTTGGTATTGAAAATTGAAATTATTTCCATTTGATTGTATGAGAATTAATTCATAAAACTTTTGGGTTTTTTTTTTAAATCACTCTTCTCCACTTTAATAAGGGTACATAGATTCTGTATATTAAATAACTTATTTCCAAGATTCATTTTAGCAAACTATTTTATGTAAAAAACGATTGTTTCTTTTTTTTTTTAGTGAATTGTTTTATGTAAGAAACCATCTTCCTGTTCCTGAAATAGACTTAAAATCTTATACACTTGAATTAGCTATAGAGGAAGCAACAAAAGCAACTCTTAAATTCGAAGACATAAAAAAGTATCCTAAGTACACAGTAACAAGTGCTCTTATGTGTGGTGGAAATAGAAGATCAGAAATGGCAAAAGTAAATTAAGATATTCCCTCTTTAAAAGAAAAAAGAAAAGGATTTTTACATCCTGTATGATTTATTATAGGAAAAACAATTAAAAGGTCTCAGTTGGGGCATAGGAGCTGTTGGTAATGCTAAATGGAGTGGTGCAAGGTTGTATGATGTATTGAAAGATTTAGGAATTGATGAAGATGATTATAATCATATACAGGTATTAATATATAAATGAACAAATAAAAACTTTTTAGATATTAAAAATAATTAGAAATAATTTTTCATATTTAAATGATTTTATAAAATAAGTTCGAAGGACATGATTTAGATCTTTCTGGTGTACCATATAATACAAGTATACCTATTAATAAAAGTATGGATCCTAGAGCAGACATAATTTTAGCTTATGAAATGAATGGACAACCCCTATCAAGAGATCATGGCTTTCCCCTTAGAGTAATTGTCCCAGGTGTTGTGGGTGCAAGGAATGTAAAGTGGCTAGGTATTGAGAAATAAATATTAATAATTATAATCAGTTAACAGAACAGTATTTTAAATTTTTATTTTAATTTTTATAGCTAAAATAATTGTTTCGAAAACAGAAAGTCAATCACAATGGCAACAACGAGATTATAAAGGTTTCTCTCCCAGTACTGATTGGGATAATGTAGATTTTTCTAAAGCACCTGCTATACAGGAAATGCCTGTAATTTCTGCAATTTGTAAACCAGAATCGTCACAAACGATCAAAGTAATTAATGAAAAAATAAATGTAAAAGGTAAAGCATAACTTTTTATGAAATTTGTTTCATGTTTGTCATGAAATTATAATTTAACCAAAAATTGTTTACAGGATATGCATGGTCGGGAGGAGGTCGGAAAATCATTCGAGTTGACGTAACAAATGACCAAGGTAAAACTTGGCATGAGGCTAATTTAGATGTTGAAGATATTAATGCTAAAGAGGGTCGTTATTGGAGTTGGACACTGTGGAGTATAGATCTTCCTGTTAAGAAAGAATGTAATGAAACAGAAATTTGGGCAAAAGCTGTGGATGTATCATACAATGTTCAACCAGAAAGTTTTAAAAATATTTGGAATTTACGAGGTTTTAATTGTAATGCGTATCATAGAATTAAAATTAAATTGGAACATTAAATTTTATAAAGATAATTCGATATAATAAATTTTATTGTCTTAATTGGTAAAAAATAAAAAATTGTTTATTATAAATTGTGTATATTTCATTTCTTTGTAACAGTATATACTGAATTTCTTTAAGGTTTGACATCTTCATTATTAAAGTAATTAACTATATTGTTCAAAGGTATTTCACAATTTGTTAAATTATTTATGTTGTGAATTTCAATTAGGGGTGGAGATTTCTGGGTAGATTTACCAAGTACAATAACATAAGGGAATCCAGTTACGCGAGCATGGTTAAAACGTTTCCCAATAGTTAAATCTGTTCTATCATCAAGTATAACATCAATTTTTAGTTGATCTAAAATCTCAATTATTTCATTCACATATTGAAATCCGCTTTCTTCCTTACTACCTTTCTATAAAATTATAACGATTTTTAATATTTATTATTTTTTTTAAATTTGATCACAGATATATTACCTTTGGTGGTATAATGCATACAGTATATGGTGCCAATTTTTTGGGCCATCTTAATTCTTCTTTAATGGATAATGTTTCACAAAAAACTGTAAAAATACGACTTAAACCAAGTCCAAAACAGCTCATTATTAAAGGTTTTGATACATTATTTGCCATTTGAAATACATTCAAGGGTAATGTATACTTTGTACCCAATAGGAATGTATGTCCTACCTTGAATGAAAAGTAATCATTTATTAAAGAATATAAAATATTTTAATATTTATTGTTTTATATTACTTCTGCAGTGTGTTCTTCATGAAGTGCATTTTTACATTCAGGGCAATATAATTCTTTACACATAGTTTTATTAATAGCATATTTACAAGATAAACATGTGTAAACAATATCTTCACCAATATTACTTATGTAATGATATTCATGAGACATTAAACCTCCAATTGATCCTGGATTGCCAATAGCTATAAATGTAAGTAATATTAATAAACTTAGAATATTATACTTTGTTTTATTTATTTGATTTATTTTATTACCTTTTATAAATGTTATTCCTATTTTTCTAAATATATTATCATAAGCTTCACATACTGATCCATAAGTTTCTTGTGCATTATTCATATTTAAATCAAATGTATATAAATCTTTCATAATAAATTCTCTACTTCTCAGAAATCCAAGTCGTGGTTTTATTTCATCTCTCCACTTGCTGGAAATTTGATATAATTTTAAGGGAAATAAATTTGATGATAGTCCTATAGTTGGTAATAAAGTACAAATTGTTTCTTCACATGTCTAAAATAAGACAAATTTCTAGTAGTATTTTTTTTTATTAAACTTATTAATATATGATCTTTTTTCACTAATTAAGAACATACTGGACTAAGTATATGTTGTTTATGGGAACGATCTTGTACTCTAAATAATTCAGATGCATTGTCATTCAACCTATTAGTCTTTTCCCATAAATGTATAGGTGTTAAAGCTGGAAGCAATAATTTTTGAGCTCCAATCTTTTCCATTTCATTGTCAACAACTGTTATTAATTTATTTAAGACACGCAAGCCCAAAGGTAGAAGAGCAAACATGCCATTGTTAATTTGTTTAATCAGTCCATATTTAATCAAATTCTACAATTGATATAATCAATTATTAAAGTAATATATAACTGAGAAATAAAATATAACTGAAGTGATTGTCAGTGTACTTCATAGCTTTTTGAGGGGAATTCTGCTTTTTTGGTGGTAGCAATTGTCGAAGTAACTGGTTGAAACAATCGTGATAATTTATTTATATTATGAATCGGCATGCTTGCTATATTTGATCAACAAAATATCGTATTGTTACGCATGCAAAATCACACGTGCTGTACTACTACTGTTCCTATCAGCTGAATTTTTGGTCAATGTTTTTAGAACCAGTGATATATTATTGTTTCGTAGTAATGATTACATAGAAATAGTATGTGGATGGATAGTGACAGATAAATTCTCTTGGATTTAAGGTTATTTTTCTTGATTTTAATTTCTTTTTACGAATATTGCTTACCACCATATTTAAAAGTTTGTTTTGGGTTGATAGAGTGTTTCAATACCGACGATTTCTAATAAAAAACAGTATTATGGAATAGAAACAAGTTAATTCAAAAGATATGGAATTTGTAATTTTTGAAATGGATAAAAATATATCGAAGCTATCCTCTGAAGAAAAGAACTTTTCAGAAAACTTCGATCAGATACATTCCAGTGTAAAACCAGATATTTCGCTTTCAGAAGGTATGAATTGATGAATTTAAATTAATGCAAATATGTATTGTTAATAGTTTGCTAAATAATCATTTTTTAAGCTATAACTGCTTAATAATACTAGATATGTGATGAAATTTTTAATATTGTTTTTTTGATTAATGTTTTTAGTCACTAATTCATTGACTCAACGAGATATAAATGTACATGAAGAGATCATGCCAACTCAAAAAGAGTTTGTAAAAGACGATATCACTGAAATTGAAACAAATTCAGTATTGTTAAAAAATGATGGTAAGGAGAAATATCATCAATTAATAAAAGAAAGTAGTTTTAAAATATCTATGAAAAATTCTATCTCTTTAAGTAGTCTTTCAAATGAGTTTCAAAAATCTCAAGCATCTATTGATGATGGCCTTTTACAAGAAAAATGTCTTCAAAAATCATTTTCCTATGATGATATTAGATTACCTTCATCTACATTATCTAATATATTATGTCATAATGTACAAACTACAACATTAAATAAATGTACAGAATTAAACAAAATATGCAACGATGAAAAGGAAACATTTCTTAATAGTGAATTTTATATGGTGACAAGTGAAACTATACCTTTGGAAGAAACAATTACTAGAGAAAAAAGCAAAAACTCTGAAATTGCAAATATTAAAGAAGTAGAAAACATAATGCAGAAGTCTGATACAGATGAGAAGTTAGTAATGAATTATGATCAGACACAAGCTTTAACAAATTTAATAAAACATGAAAGAGACCTTTGTAACGATCAACAACCTTGTGAAACTATAAAAAATATTAAATCCCAAAATAATATAATATTCAGACCAACTTTAGTTGATGACAGCAGACTAGTAAAAATTTCACTGCCAACAAATCCAATTAACATAATGCAATCAAATGCTCAGTTTTTAAATAAGAGTCGCAACTTTTTAAATTTTATTACTGAGAAATCTACAAATATCATGGAGAAAGCACTATTACCCCAGCATTTAACAATGAAGTATAATTCAATAATAAAATCCATAGACAATACTTCAAATGAAAAAAAATATGAGGAAGGATCTTTCAGTACAGAATACCTTCCAACTGAATCAGCATCTGGCAATGAGATAGATTCATTAACAAAAGTAAAAAATACTTCTTATATAACGAAAAGTACAATGGATGAAAAAGGTGAAAAAAATAAATATATAGAAAATGATGGGAATAAAAACACTTTTATGACAAATTCAAATGAAAATATAAATCTGAATATTGAAGAAAATAACAAACATATATCGACAAATGATCATATCTTTGATAAAAATAATGTTGATACTATTAAATTAAAGAATGTAAAATCTGAATCTTATTCTATAAGTGATGACATCAAAAAAACAAATGACAATACACTTTGTGCAGAAACAAATGAGGACTATCATGTTAATCCTATGATTTTAAATTTTAAGAGCAGAAGTTCTCAGGAAAGTATTACTGATAGCATATATCAAAAAGAAGATAAAAGTTTTGATTTTGAAGAGTCAAAATCAAATTTATTACAACATCCTATGTATGTTACTTTATTAAAAGATTATGCAGATTTAAAGTCTAAGCATTTAAAATTACAAGAAAAGGCTGAAGATTTAGAAAAGCAAAACCAAATATTAGAAACAGAAAGCAAAAGAGAAATCTACTCTACACAAATTGAAACATTCGAAAAAACAATAAACAGGCTTACATTTGAATTGCATACATCGTTAGAAGCACAGGAAACGTTTAAAAAAAAGTATATTGCTGCAAATAAAGAAAGAGAAAGTATGGTGATGAAATATGTAGTTAGTGAAAAACAGCTTATTGATACCCAAAGGTACATTAAAATTTGTATTAGAATGATCTAATAAATGTATTTTATATTGTTTAATATTCATTTTTTTTTATTTCATTATTAGGGCAAGGGAAATTGCAGAACGTAAAATAAAAGAAATAACTATGCAACAAGAAATATTTCAAAGTAAATTACGAGAAATGCAAGGGGAACGAACTAGAATGTGTAATATTTTAAGCGGAAAACATCGCGAAGTAACAGATCTTCAGAAAGAAGTTGAAAAATTGAGAGAAGATGTGAAAATGAGAGATATAAAATTACAGTGGGCTCAGAACAAACTTAAAACGGAAATGGATTTGCAAAAAGAAACTCAACAAAAATTAGACAAAGCCATGGTAATAAACGTATAAAAAATCTAATCTATGTTTCGAATATAAAGTTGCAATATAAACTTTCTCTATGTTTATAGACCAGGATCAATGAAATGAAAGAGGAATGTGAACTTGTACGTAAAGAAACGCAGGAAACAATGCGAAAATTTCAGCGATCGGAAGAAAATAAAGCAGTTACATTAGATCAACAATTAAAGGAACAACAAGCACGTTTAATTTTAGAAAGACATGTTACCGAGGACAAAGAGATGTTGAGACTTCAATTGCAAAAGGAAGTGGGTACACTGAAGCACAGACAACAAATTTTAATTGAAGAAAATAATACTCTTAGTTTAAAGATACAAGATGCAGAAAAAAATCGTTTAAACTATGAAAGTAATTTCAATAATTTGAAAATTATAGCAGATCAGCGTCAAAAAGAAGTTATAGAATTACTTAGTAAAGTAACAGAAATAGAAACATTAAAAGCTCAGTTACAACAGTAAGTATCACACATATATAATTATAGTTTTTTACTGCATTATTTTTCTCATATTAATACTTAATTTTTGTTGCAATGTAGTAAACACAAAGACTTGGAATCTACTGAAACAGAGATCCAACATTTGCGTGTGATTAATGAAGAATTGCAAGCTGACATATCTGCGTATCGTCAGAAAGAAGCGGAAATACTAGATTTTACGCAGAAATTAACAGATAAAAATGTACGATTGCAATCAGAATTTACAGCTATTGAAGCTAAAGTAAAGCAATTAGAAAAAGAACATGGTCCACTGCACACACGTATAAGTGAATTAATAGATAAAGTAACAATTTTGGAAGAAAGTTTTGCTAAAGAGCAAAAAGCAAAAAATGAAGAATGCGAAATTTTAGTCAGACGTCTTGCTGAACAAACACAAACCATACAAAATCTTGTTCGCCAGTTGGAGGACAGTCAAGGAGAAAATACCGTGTTAAAGAGAAGGCAACAAATAAGTATGAAGGAAATGACCCGTGAACTACAGCAATGCCGAAAAAAATTGGAAGCATTTGAAACATTAACATCTTATAGTTCATTTAGTGTTGCATCCAGGACTGGATCAAATATTTCGTTAAATACAGGTCTTCAAATACAAAAATTTCGATCGTTTTTCTATTTATATATTTATTATACTACTTTATTAATATTATTTTTTATTGTTTTAGGAGATACCTTAAATGGTGCCTTATCAGATAACAATATCAATGGTGATCAAAGTATTCAACCTATTGAACCTAGTAAACAAGCACTGATAGATCGTATTATAAAGTTGCAAGAGAGCAACATTAGAAAAACCGAAAAACTAGATTTCTTTGAGGAACATACCCGAATCTTAGTTGAAGAATTACAAAAGAAAAAAAGAATTATTCAAAATTATATTTTACACGAAAATATTGGTGCCATGGGTAACAACGAGAGAGATAAATATAAGGTAGATTTTTATTTTGAATTTCAGTGTTTTATAAAAATCATTTCTAATATTCAAATTTTAACAAGTATTTAATATTATTAATGTTACTACATATCATTTTTTATATACAAGCATATCAAAAGCAGGAGAAATGCAGTAAGTTTATTAACAAAATTTTTAATTACTCTTATATTATTTATAACTATTTACATATAATGATTAAAGTGTACTTATAAACTTTCATTTGGTTTTAATTGTTTTTTATTTTTAGGCTGAATTAGCAAGACATGGAGGAATAATGGCCTCAGTTTACAATCAACGAGTCTCAGATGACAATATGACTTTGGAACTATCATTAGAAATAAATCAGAAGCTTCAAGCGGTTCTCGAAGATGCATTATTCAAGAACATTACTCTGAAGGTAAACATAAAATATACACAATGTCCCAATATTGACAGTACAATACAGGAAGATTGATTCTACATAAAGAAATGAATCGAAAATATAAAATAAATTTTTCTTGTTTAAAACAGTTTCTGAAAAAGTTAACTTTGAATATTCTCAGAGTACATGTGCATTTAATTATATTGTGATTGAACAGATTTCGATATAGACCATTATATATTTATGTTCTCATTCATGTGCAATTATATCGTCATGATGTTGCAGGTACTTGATATAAATGTTATAATCTGTTGTTTTATTATGGTAATATCTTTTGGTTTTTATTATCTGTAGATCTATTACAATGATGAGATACAATAGTTGAGAATATGTAAATATATTTCTTGCACTGGGTGTGATTGGTGATAATGCATAAAAATTTAATTCAAAAAGCACAGTTGTATATGCAATAGTATACTACAAAATTACCTCTTATTTTCGTTTATAAGTTCAGTGTGTGTAAACAGAGATAGATAATAATACATAAGTATTCTAAAAACATTCAACATTGATTTTCTCAAAAACAAAGCCTTAAATGAGAAAAAAGACCTTTTCTATATTTTCAACCTTTTTTTTCATGTAGAATTATCTTCTTATTTATACCATCAATAGGATGCTTTGGTATGATATGTGTGAACAGAGTATTCCATACAAGTGGGAAAAGCTATATCTTTAAAACTGTTAGAGAGATAAAAGAGGCAAAATTAAATTTTGTTGAATGTAATTTTATTAATTTTTATGCATTACTAAGTGAAACCTTAAGTAAAAGTCTGTAATTTTTAGTACACTATTCGATGTAGTTTTTAAATCTCTATAAAAAAGTATTAAGATACTTATATGTAGTTCAAGGATTGTAATAGTTTAAAGTTTATTAAATTATTTTGATTTACAGATGTTATAGGGTACTCGCGTCACTATAAATATTCAAACAGTCCTACATTGTAGTCTAAACATCTTTTTATTCTTTTCTTTATATTGTTTAACACCTTTGTTATGTTTCTTTCTGTAATTTTCGATACTTCTAAAGAAACATGATATTGAATGTCTTGAACATAAGTGAACATATTCAACTTCATGTATCAATTTAACTGCCTTCATAAGTTTTATTATAATAAATTGATTAAACTGCAATGAAAAACTGTTTGAATATTTGTTGTAGTGTAAATATCCTATGGTATTTATAAGTACCAAAATAATTTAATAAACTTTAAACTATTATAAGTCTTGAATTATTAAGAAGGATACAGTTACACTTTTTGGATGTATTAATACACACAAAGAGTAAAATTATATTCAGTTTGTACATCATTCGATGTTGTTTAATTTTGCCTTATGACATATTTTTTCTATTTAACAATTTTAAAGGTGTAGCTTTTTCCACTTGTGTGGGACACCGTATATAAAATTATCATTAATATTATTTGTTTTTCATTGAGAAATATTTTTATAGGATAATATTGACACTCTTGGTGAGGAGATAGCAAGATTAACAATACAAAATCAACAAAGACAGAATACAAACTAAAAGTAATTTTAAAATAATATACTTGTACTTATACCATAAAAATAACGAAACTACAAGTGTATGTGTTGAAAATGCGAAAATAGGCAAATTATTAACTAAAAGACTTGTGCTACATGTACGATAATATTAATTTTGATTTCATATATCAAACATATAAAAATTTACAATTTCTCTGTATAAAATACATATACTAAAATATTTCTTCAAGGAAAATACATTTCATAGTAGTTCAGAAAGAATATTTTTTCATGTTTATTTTAACGTAATTTATTCATGTAAATAATTAATTTTTGGTATTAGTTATTTCTTTATTTGCTTTCTATATAGGAAAACAAAAGTTCCGTTTCTTTATATTTACTTAAATTTTTTTTTGATACTAAGTAATCTATAATATATGTTGTGAATATTTTGTTATATATGTAGTTTAAAGAAGTGTCTTTGATATTACAGTTTTAATTTTGTTTTTTAAGAGTAATATTGCTTTCCATCAAAACTAATACAAATTTCTTATAATGTTTTAATGCCAAAAGAACAATTTTTTGCATCTAGTCAAAAAGAAGAATATTTAATGATTTTTAAAATACTAAATACTAAAGTATTTTGCATAGGTATTAGAAGTGTATTATAACGTTACAAAATTCTACTTTTTATTTATTTAATTGCTGTTTATTTGCTTCATTTATCCATAAATACATTCCACACTATTAAAAATTTTTAGTATAGGAAATGAAAATGATAAAATAATAATTTGTTAATATTGTAATAGTATTATGTATATAAGTAAATAGGTATGCATTAAAATGTAAATTAAATATTATCTGTATTATATATGATATAAAAGTTGTAAATCTCTTTAAAGAGAAAAACTGTATGGTATTGCGTAAAATATTGCAAAAAATATTTGTTTATTTTAAATGCATAGAAGTATTGAATTACTGTTAATCATTTCTATTTTATTGTCATAAAAATCTGTTTACTTATTATATTGTGTCCTTTATTTATCCAAATAAGTTCATTTATAATAAATGAAGATAATAATTAAAGAAATAAAACATAATTTGTATAATTTATACAAACAATTTGTGTAGTCTATTTTTAATAAAACACGAAAATATGGAAATCTCATATTATAAAAAGTGTATAATAATAAAAAAAACATTTAAATGTTCACATGTTTAATTGCAATTTGTACTACATAATATAAAGTATTTGATTATAACTATAGACAAAACATTTTGGCTATTAAAAAGTGTTAATAAGAAGATTCAGAAAAAGAATTTAAGGTAAGTGTTGCCTATATTATGAAAGTAGAAATATGTAATGCAAATAATAACAGCCATAATGATACTTATATGTAATAATAATAAAATAGATTGAAATAGCAAAGTAAAATGTGTCATATGCAAAAAGAAAAAATACAAGTTAAAATAAAAGTAAATATTCAAAATGCAATAAAAATGTGTGTTCGAAATAAAATAAAATACGTAAGCATAATATAAAATATAAAAATAATATTAATTTTAATCATAATAATTTACTTAAAACATTAACGTGTAATTGAACAAACAGTGACTCCTTTCTAGCTCATTCGTTCAATCTATGAAATATATTATAAGTCCATTTCTTCTTGTTCTATTGAACGGCGGTTCCTCAAGTTCCTCTTCGTTAATTTGTTTCTTATTTTCATTGTATGCTGAAGCCTCTTCTTCCTTGCATATTACAATATCTAATCTGCTGCTTCGTTATTAGAAAAATTTAGAAATTCTTGTGGAATTACAATTTACACATTTACTTTAGCTGACCGATTTAAAAGCTTTCTTCACAAAGTTGTAAATGTTTGATGGTGAAATTAAATCAGATGCATTATAAACTAAATCGATATAATCCTTCCAATTGATACGAACCAATTGTAATCTGCACAAAATGTATGAATTCCTTTTCTATTTCAAGTACTTACCGAAATAAACCATGTCGACATGCTTTATTGTATTTCACAATGAGACAGTGATTCCATAGGTTGCAATAAAGTAGTGTTTGAGAATAGAAACATGAATTTAAAACGCTAGTCCTTCATGTCCTTAGGGATTTTGTAGCCTGCAAAATTGTTTACGCAAAGGAATTCGATTGAGGTCTTTTGCAAATTATTTTTATGTTTTAATGTGCTTGGTGCAACTTATTTATATATAAATAACTATGGCCATTTATATGTACCGATAGTATTTGAACATAACGCAATGATTATTATTATGGTGATCTTTTTCTCGTTTCTTTTCATCTATCCGTCTTCCACATTAAATTTGTCTTATTTATATTATAAATGTTATTTTCATTAATTCTGTAATTATTTTATCTACATATTAGCACGCTCACCCTGAATTCTAAATCGGTGAATGTTGGACGTTTTCTTGAACCGCCACAACCAGCCTCGATTTCCTACAAAATTAGATCGGCCGCCAAAATTTTAATTCATTTCTATTGTCTTTTCTTGTAATAAATTATCTGTTAAAATGTCGACCAACATTCTTCAGTTATACAATCGATAATTTACAGTTACCGAAAGAAGTATTCATATACCATAATACTTTCAGTTTAAACAATAACAACTTTGATTGTAGAAGACTAGCTAGCTATAAAAGGCACATCAGCAGTTGGGAAATTAACTCAGCTTTCAGGTAATATAAATTTTATTATGACCTAAATAAAAATACAACAGAGAAATCTCAAAAGCCGGATAAGCCGGAAATCAATGAGAAAAAGGTATTCATACAGTACCATTTATTGGCGAAATATACCAATAAAAACCAAAATGTTGGGGGAACTCCCGCTTTCTTTTGTTTCTGTTTCATTTGTTTTATAACATTTCGTTTAATTGTTAAGGTGCTTTGTTGAACAATCTCAATTTTCATCATAATAAGTACTAAAAGTAAAGAAAATATCGTAGAGGAAAGGAAAATTATAATTATATTATGGAAAACTGGGAAATCACTTTGTGAGATAGGTGAAATAGTAAAAAAGAGTCATGCCAGTGTTCAATATATAGTTAATAAATATAAAAGTACAGGATTAATTGAAAATATGCGTCGTTCTGGAAGACCGAATAAGTTAACTGAAAGGGATGAAAGATTTATTACAAAGAACATAAAACAAAATCCATTTGAAAGTGCACCCAAAATTGCAGCAGAATTAGAAACAAGAACTGGTAACAAAGTTTGTCCAAAAACAATATCAAATAGACGTAAAGATTATTTCGCACGAGTAGCGAGGAAAAAACCTTACATCAATATAATAAATAAAGAAAAAAGAATTAATTTTGCAAAAACATATATGAAAAAACTATTAGATTTTTGGAAACGAGTTATTTTTTTTACGAGAGCAAATTCAATATTTGGGATTCAAATGGACGAGGATTAATTTATAGAAAAAAGGGAAAATGTTTGAAATCCAGAAATATTAGACCTACAATTAAGCATGGTGGAGGTGGTTTTATGATATGGGGCTATATGGCGGCAAATGGCCTTAGAAACTTACATTTCCTTGATGGAATGGCAGACCAACACAAATACTTAAATATTTTGCAATCAAATTTGAGAGAATGTGCCCAGAAATTAGGTCTTGTTGACAATTACTGGTTTCAACAAAACAATACCCCCCTTCATAAAACCCGTTTAATTAGAGAATGGCTTTTATACAACACTCCTCATGTTCTGGAAACTCCGCCGCAATTAGTGGATGTAAATCCAATTGAGCACATATAGCAAGAATTGAAATGTCGGTTAGAAAAATATAAAATTTCAAATAAAAATGCTTTTAATACAGTTACAAGCGATTATTGATAATAAGGGAAAATATTAATTACTATAAATATCACGAATTTATAAACAAAAAGCATTTTGTATGAATACTTTTGTCTCGTCGATTTCCTTACTTCATCCGGCTTTTGAGATTTCTCTGTTGTATTTTTATTTAGGTCATAATAAAATTTATATTACCTGAAAGCTGAGTTAATTTCCTAGTTGCTGATGTGCCTTTCATAGTTAACTAGTCTCCTACAATTAAAGTTATTAGCATTTAAACTGAACGTATTGCGGTATATGAATACTTTTTTCGGTAACTGTATATTTTCACGTAGACGTAGATTGACGATCTTGTTTGTTATTCTTTGATTTATTCTCTCCAAATTAAAGAATAGTCATAGCGCTTTTTCGCACAGTTCTTTTACTTAAACGGTGTTAATTAGCCATAGTATTTACTTGCTATTTTATGTAAAAACAAAGGAAGCGATGCTTAAGAATGAGAAAATGACACTGCATCGACAATGTCAAATGTCGACGTTCTTTTTTGCTCACATGCTTATATTCTTCTACTCTTATCAAAGATCGAGTATAACCGAAAAATGAATGACGTCAATTCCTATCATCCCCAGTGTATAAAAATTTATATTGTATTTCAGTTATTTAACAATGTGTTCCTGATTAAATCCCAATCACCGATAAGTTCAATAAACCTTCTCTTATAATGATAAATTGACAATAATAATTAATAACAACCATAACCAATAGATTAAATATGTTGCAACTAAAAAATGTTAAATTCAGCTCGATATAAAAACGTTTAATATTTTTTTGATATATATTAACGCAAAAAGATAGTAATATCAGCATATTAATAAAACATGATCAGCTAATAAATTAAATAAAATCATTGTTCAAGTTTTGTTGCCAAGAATAGCATTTTGACCGCCTCAAAAGTAATAAAGCAAGAATCTATTTACCTACGTCAACAAGAAAGAAACATAAAGGAAAAATGTGAGTCGTATCCGAGTCAAATATTTTTTCTAAAATTTATTTTCACTTTTTGTGATTTGATTCATTTCCATACGATTTAATCGATTAATCCTTTGACTGCCACGCCGAAATCACATGTTTCGCTCAGGACGCCACGCTAATACTTACATCGCTAGATGCAATATTTCATAGAAATTAATCCTTTATTTTAGATGTTCTAATACAAATTTTGAATCATTCAACGGGACACTTTTTACTTCAAAGTATCCTCTAATTAGCGGTAATGTTCAAAATGCACTAACTGTCAATTTTTATTCAACTCTTAAAATTGTAAGTAGTTGAAGCACTCCGGTCACCAATGACCATCGTGGCGTCACAGGAGAAACCATGGCCGGTCATATATGACTAACGTGGCAGTCAAAGTGTTTAATAACTTTCTTTATATTTTTGTGTAAGACAACATGCAGTGGGCGTGGTTGAAAATGGGACACCGGACTACAGGACTATAGGCGGCGAGTGGTCGTTGGAAATTTTAAGACCGTAGCGTCGACTATTGCTGGATTTATGACTGAATGTTTCATGAATGTCTAGTTTGGAAATGCGTTAGAATGTACGAATGGAACACCAAAAGGGTCACTTGATGGCTAGTGTTTTGAAGACAGACGGTAGGTTTAAAAGAAAAGAGTATATGGTAAAGGAGCATCACTCTCTAGAGAAAATATTTTCTCTGTACAAAATATAAATAATAAATTTTTAACTAACAGTATGCTTATATTATATTTCCTCTGAAGCGTTTTAGCGAATACGTCATGATTTTTCTCCACTATCTTGAAGGTAGAGCCACTGGAATAAATAAAAAGTAAAATCTGTACACAAAAGATTGATAGATTTCACACTTTCCACAGTTTGTTTTTTTTACATGTACGTGTTGGGTTTATTGCTGTCTCTCGGGTTTATTAACAACTCCAAAGTAAGGCGTCAAGACGCTGGATATGACTTTCGAACTTTGATTAAGACGAACGAACGTCCTTGAGCATCTTTGATTCGTGAAATGCTTGCTGTTGGGCCAACTGTACAAAAACTGTAATATATATACTTTCGTAAACTCTGACAAAGTTTCCAATTATTCGGCATCGATTTTAACGAGCAACTGTAACATAATAGTATACAAGTTTCTAATGGTGTTTGCAAAACGTTAGGTATAGTTTTAAAGAAACATACAATTAAAATGACATACTGTCTACATGTTGAGTAAATCTAGGTTTTGAAAATATCGTGGCACTATTAGACGATCCTGTAAGTCAAATGATAAATCGAAACTCCTTAGCTCGGTTCTCATCCAAATGAACTTCTTTTATTTTTCACTATAAGTTTTACTCGATAACAATGCGCATGATATTAGATGACAAATATTACAAATGTATTAAAATTACAGGAGAATTCGTTACCATGTTTACGTTAAAAGACTATGTTAGTCTGATAATTTAAATAGTATACTCTTATTAAGGAATATTTATAAAAATTGCTAATACTTAAATGATTCTTCACAATATTGATATTTATAAATATTACAAATATTTATTTACTGTGTACTTATAACGTCAAATTTGTTTATTTTCAATGTACGCCAGTGCTCAAAAGTTTGAAGCATGTCATAATCTTAGAACAAATTTGGTTTTCTTTATGAAGAAGATTATTACTCTGTTGTAGTAATAAACCATATTCGATTATATTTTGAAGTACAAGTATAATTATAAAATATGTATAAAGAAATTTGATTCATTCGAATGACGATGAGTACTTGAAACTTTTCAGCGATAATGTATACACATATAACAAGTATTATCCAATATCATGTGCATTATTATCGAACTAAAATTATGAATTAAAAAAATATTTCCAGCAAATGAAAATCGAAGTGAGGACCTTTGATCTTATTATGTACATCATTATTCCATAGTTACATTTTTTCAAAAATCTAGATTTATATATCTAATAGACAAATAATATGTAAGTTTAATTGCTTGTATCTCTAAATATATCGAATATTTACACCTAATATTTTATAAACATTATTTGAAATTGGTATATTATCATTTTCCAAATGTGCAATGCAACTGATTAAAAAAGAATTTGGAAATAAAAGGTAAATGGCAATTTGGCTTTCAACGTGTAATGATAAATTTTCGAAAGAAGGGGAAGAAAGCAAAAGCTGAAATTGATCGTCCTTACTTCGGCAAAAGCTTTTCCGTTGATGCATCCAGCATATGTTCGGGTTTTAGAGAATGAATACCTCAACTGACGGCTTTCGTTAAACGAGTACAATGAATTAGTTGAAGGCGCAGCTGATTTCAGCAACAAGATGTAACAGCCGAGATAAAGGTTTAATATTGCACGCGTGAGGGCCAACCATCTTCTTCTTCTTCACCTCTAAACTAATCGAAAATCGAAGCAACATAAATATATTTTTTTGTTTCATGGTTCAAACGCGCGATATGTGCCCGATGTACACTGTATATAAATGAATACGAGTTTTCTTCCTATATGCAAATTATATATCAGCTTATTATATCGATTACGTTTGAAAGCAACTCACGTGAACGCATACGTCGGAACAATTACTTTTGGTACTGTTTTATGATCGGTTCCTCGAACATATGAAAGATACCGAACGGTGCAATATATCCTTTTGTCCATCGCTAGAGAATTTGTTCTCTAGCAATTCATAAAGAGTATTTTTGAGAATTAATCAAGTTATATAATAATCAGTACCTGGATGATACAAGACGTTATAGGAACCGATCATGTATTTCTACTAGTACATTAGGCTTTAGAGAGTGTTTAAGGTATACGTTACGAGTTCTATTATATTACCTTAATTTAAGCGTACCAAGGGACGGAGCGTTGGACGGTTCAAATTACCAAAGCCGAACCACTGACATCGTCGCTGATTGGAGACAAGAAAACACTCCTATTAACAAGTAAAACACGTTCCCATACGAATAATTACCATGAGTATCCTTTAATTTTGAAAGTGTTTTACATTCATCTTTTTCGGTTGAAATATTAGATCGAGTATGAAATTAGTTTTCTATGGTAACCACTTATTATTTATAAATATGCAGCAGGAGGATCTGAATGTTGAGACAAGTGCTTTCATTTTTATGTTACAGTTGCAGCGAAATTGATTGAACTTATGGTAGTGGTAGACAATTCCAAGGAAACGAGATGTAGAAAATTGTTTAATCATCAGGGATCTTTTTGGCGTCCATTCATTCCGATCGAACGCTCGTCCCTTTTGACAAATTTTCGCTTTCTCTCTTTTATTCTCACTCTCACAGATATAAGCTAGTAAAAAAATGAGCTTTCCTTTTTTTCTCTTTTGCTTGGATCTAAAATACGACAAAAGGGCGAGCGTGCGAGACGCGTGAACATACGAGAGAGAAAAGTGATATGTGTTCTCTTATAACGGTATTTAGGGAAAACCAACGCTTGCCTCTTTTTTTGCACACATACATAAATATAAGAACACGCATACATGCGTACAGATGCATACACACGTGCGCGGATTTACACGATGCGGCGTCTTACATCGATGTAAATGTAAATAAAACAAACTAGGGAATCGATCGATCGAAACGAAATGCAGTACGAATGAGAGGTGGCTGCAGCCGGCAAAGAAATTGATTTTTGATTTCTGTTATCTTGTATTTTTCGTTCGAAACCTATTGCCCTTCAAAACAATCTATCCCTTCCCTGCCTCTTTTCATATAAATTTTATGTTACATAATTCTATTACTTCTTAGTTATTACACATTTTATCTCTTCAATTTTAAGATACCTATACGATGTATTTATCACTTTGTGTATTCGATTTCCGAAATAGGTAATAAGATGGACATCAAGTAATAAAATATTAAAATAAGTGATAGAGGAAGTGTGAAGTAACCTACGATAACTTTGAACGGGCAATCGATTCTGAACGAGTTGTAGCTTATTTTTGATGTTTGCCACTTGCACCTCGTAACATTTGCCATGAACGCAAGCTTAGACCCGTACAAAGCTACTAGAAAGTACGTTTTACGTATATGTGGTTGCATGGACGAGTTTCGTTTGAAAGTAAATTATTTTGTTCACCGTGTTCATCAATTGAGAACGGGTAATATTGAGATAGATTTTCAGATACTCAAAGTGGAACATTTATTAAATAGGCACAGATATAAACAATACTGATAATCTAACATATCAATATTATATGATTTCAACTTGTGCAACAGAAATGAAATGATAATAACAGTAATAATGGTAAATTAGTTGTTTTAAAATCATATTCTACTCAGAGTATTTATCAATTTTGTAACAATGAAAGTAATTAAAGTTGAACAATCAAAACTTACAAAATATTTTTAAAATTAAGGTCCCATTTGTTCTATGGTGTTCTACTTTGTACTTTATTTACATAAATCACATATAGATGCACACGGTGAGATATTTCGATTTCTTAACCATATGTTCGTTACATGTGGTTCCCTTTTTGTGTTACAAATACATATTATGCCGTTGTTACATATGTACGTGATGGTGAGTAAGAGACTATTTCTTGAAACACCCGAAACGCTTGATAGTCATTCAATACTTTTTCTTTTATCCGTTTTCCTGAAATTACGAATACAATACGCGTCAATTCGGTTTTCTTCGATGATAATTAATTCATATCACTTCCTTTTGTCGACTTTTCGCATGAGAACTCTCATTGTTTTTTCCGATACACTGTCAGTACAGTAAAGGCACGCGATAAGAAATGGAAGGATAAGATCAAGGAGGTACAAACATGATCGTGTCATGTGTCTTGTTTTCTTTCGATTACATTTCATGATGTTCGATGTTTGCCTTTCACTATACGACAGACCACGTGATTTTCATCCATTGGTACTACCGTCTTATTATTATATAACTATACTATATTCTAACGTAAAATTCGTGAACAAACTTAATTTTTAGCAACATAAGTAGTTATTTACCGAAAAACTTAAAAAAAAACTCTGATAAGAGTATTAAAGATCAACTTTCAAATTTTACTAACCTAAACGAAAATTATTTATAAGAATAATTTTCTCTTGTAGGTTATTGCATAATAATTGCTACAGAAAATGTTTCAACAATTTCATTTGACTACAAAACGCAATCAAAAATTTACTACTTGAAAAGATTTACGAACAACACAAAAATTGTTCAAGCTTTTCCATGATAATGTTGTTTCTCCACGTGGTTTTGTCCAGTTGAGATTAACATGAAAGGCCTTTAAGAAAAATCTCGGGAATATGCGATCCTTTCAACAACAAATCTTTTCTTTTAACATATGCTTAATTAAATAGTATTCTGGTTTATAACTTTAGGGATCTTTACATACACCCTACTTTATTTTTCTTTTATACCAGATAAATCCTAATTTTTAATGTAATTGATATTTTTTTATCGTCAAAATCCGAAAAATCGCAATTAACTCGTTATTTTCTTTCTTTTTCTATCCAGCGGTCTCTCTATTTCTCTCTCTCTCTCTCTCTCTCTTACTCTCTTTTTGGTTTTCTTAGCGTACGTACGTTTATCGCTTATGAGATGTGTGTATAAAAAAATATGAATCGTTTCATTTCATCTATTTAGAGGTAGATACGCAGGAAACAGAAGCAGTATTTTTATCTTTCTTTTTTTTATTCAGTTTGTATCTCTTTCATGTAACTTTCTTTTCTTTCTTTTTGTATAGCGACTATTGCTGAAAAGTCTGGCATCTTTTCTAAATTTCTTATTTAATATGTTTCACGATTCGAACAATATTTACCCTTTTTCATTAATTATACATTAGACGATAGTCTATGAATCGATGAGTTTAAGTAAACTAATATTTTATTTTAAACATAACGAAAAAAGAAAATTATTGTAATATAAAATAAATCTTTTTCTTCTTTTTAGAAATAGTTTTGAGTATTTTGCCAGACCATTTATAAAATATCTACGACATCTAACAAAATAATTCAACAATTTTTATTTTTTCCTAGCTACAGCATTTAAATTGCTAGAAAAACATCTAATGGGCTCGACATGACACAAATGTAATCATCTGACTTATACAAAGAGCATGAATGGTTAGGAAGTTGCAATCTTTTGTGTACTTCTGATTCATTTATCCGATACAGTTTTGGTTTGTTCATCCGGAAAAAAAAGGAAAGAATGTATGCACTACATTTTGGTTAAGTGTCCCAAGAGAAAAGAAAAATTATCTACAAGTTCAGATCAACTGTATGCACACACAAGTGTATGTATTATCATAATAGGAGCGCGTTTATGTGAGTCTATATGTACAATTCTTAAGATTAAATAGATAACTATAATAATAATAATTAATAATAATAATAATAAAAAATTGGAACGTTAATGGAAAGTGGCGATGATAGTTTTGCATATTATATAAGTAATAAGTATGTACACAATAAACATGACACTTCGACGAAGTAGCAACACAAGAAAAACAACAAACGGGCATTAAACATAATAGTTAAACTCGAAGCGTATCGATAAAACGAAACGAATGAATATTATATGGTCAGGCTTTAAACCTGACATAAAATGCATAGCTTTTAACATAACATTTTTAGAACCCTTTCTTTGTTTTCTTCAACTTCGGTTGATTTGCTCATTATACTACTATCCACTCTCTTTTTTTCTCAATCATACACATACACATATTCTCTCACCCCCTCCCCCCGATTTCCTTATTTCCGAGAAAAAAGAACAATGAAATAAACGTAAAAACGTTAACATCTTGTATAAATATTGCATGCTGTAATTTAAAGTCGTGTACCTTTATTGCCTGTCTGTGGTTTTTTTCTCGACACCAATCACTTTGACTTCATACCCCGAATTTTACTCTTACTCCCCGCTCCCACCCGCCAGCTATTCATTTTTCATTCGTTTTCAATTTTTTTTTTTTGATGGTGATGATGATGATTATTGATGATGATGCTGGTCAAACGTCTCTTTCATTCTTTTTTGAGGTGTTGAAGCATTGAGTGATCGTGACACGCACTATCTGGTCAAAGAAAAAGCGAGAAATGCTTGTCAACAGAAATTTGCACAAACCAGCAATGTGATTGCTGGAAGTTCTATGCCGAGTAGCGTCTCTGAGATTTGTAACAGTTGGCGCTAGTGCACTTGAGCAGCTTGGCGTCAGTCGCTACTGGTCCCACTGTTTCCGAAGTATTCCCCGGCATCCCCGCGACATATTGGACACGTTCGATTTGACTGTAATTTCAAAATAAACATGCTATCACCATTAATTCAAATCTTACTCAAATCTTCATAAACTGATAACAACTTGTAATAGTATTTATCTTGGATACGGATCTGTTTCGAGCATTCAATGTTAAGTTTACAATAATTATTTTAAATCGCTAACGACCTATAAAGTATTATCTTTTCACTAACAGACTTACTTTGAGCCACTTGTCGATGCATTTCGAGTGAAATTCGTGCGAGCAGGGCAGTACGCGCAGCGACTGCAATGCCTCAAAATCACACATACAGACTACGCAATTCGTTTGGTCTCCTTGGTGTGTATCTGCATTGAATTTGTACGAGGGTAATTGCTCTACTTCAGCGCGTGTCAATCCTCGTGGCTTTGCTTCTCCTAGTCTCTCTGCCAAAGATAGCAGGGCCTCATAATTTTCAGTTGCCGAGTCTGGCGATGAAAGTTCTGCTTGGCTGTACGGCGATAACGGTGGGTTGCTGAGCATCGCACTACAAATTATAAAATTTCATTAATTACATACAGAAAATCAACGAGTTAGATTAATCTAGAACTGTGCATGGTAAACAAGTGCTTTATAGATTCATTCTCTGAGGAGATTTGTGAGTTTTGTAACGTCAACAAAGTATATAGGGTTTTTTTTCATACAAATACAGTAGAAGTAACATTATAGTTTTATAAAACATCTTTATAAGCATATCTCTGAATTGGGCTGGATTGAAAATCAGTCACAACATTAACAGATACTTACAAGAAGTGCAATAAAAATCCTGAATAGGTAGTCGGTGGTATAGGAGGTGTGCCTCTCCATCTTGACCGTCTGAGTAAGCGAATGTTTGATGCTGTACGTCGTGTTCTGGTCTGAATCATTTCCAATTGACTGTTTCTTGTTTCTGATAGGAATATAGGCGTAGGAGTAGGAGTGGTGACTTGAGTCAGAGCCGGCGGTGAATACGAGTGCGGTAATGGTAATGGAGTACCGGCTGCAGCTCCCACTCTGTGATGATGATGGGACTCTATTAGTTCCAATTCAACTTCTCGCTGTAACAGAAAATGAAAAGAAAAACTTAAAATGAATATTGTCCTCAAAATAACGAAATAGTTACTATTTATGCGGTAATTCATTTTGTCTAATAAGTTATACCTGTTGGGAAAGTTGATGATGCGCGGTGTAATGAGTAGTATGAACTGGCGGCGGAGGCGCGTGAGCGTGATGAAGGGCCGCTACAGGACCCCCGGTTGGCGCTGGATATCCCCTAGACGCTGCATCAACTATTGAACCAACCAGACTATGGCCTGGATGTGTTGGATGAGGTGCTGAATAATGATTATGATGATGGGTGACCTGCAGAACATTTAACTGTCATAAGTAAAAAATAATATAAAAAAAATAAGATTTTTATCATATTTCTGAACATACCAGTACAAAGAACGTTTTTTCTATGAATAATAAGTGTGTTTACAATGAAAGACCAAGTTTTTCTCTGTATCCTAAATTTACGAAGGAACACTTGTTTACCTGACACGAATGTGCAAATGCAGGTGCTCCAGTCGGTGTATATATGCTATGTAGCTGACACGGGATCCTGTAACCAGTAGCTTGAGGATGCCAGAGTGGCTCACCGCTAACAGTAACTCCTAAACTGGAAACTCCGACTTGTCCGACATCCACGATTACAGGTTCATTCGCTCCTTGTGCGGGGTGGTGTCCTGTGCCCGGTGGGTGATGAGGATGCGTCTGATGGGCGTTATGTATATTGTGATGAGAACTATGTAAATTATGAGGAGAATTGTGAATGTTGTGATGGGAGCCATGGAGTCCATGATGGGAGTTGTGAATAGGCGGATGAGGAGTATGGCCAGGCACGAAAGGATAAGACAGGCCGAACGAGTCCGTATATCGCTGATAACGATTTCTGATAGTTGGGCTGCCACGTGTGGACATATGGTTACGAGGTGATCGCCTCTGAGGAGCTGAAGAAAATTCCCACGGTGGTGGAGTTGCGTGTAATGGTGGCGTAGAAGATGGCGGTGTTGTTTCACGGACTTCTATTCCAGAGACGGTACCGTTGCGAGATATTCGACGACGTTTCCTGGATGGTGACTCGCTCTAAAAATGCCAAATATCGATTTCATGTCGAAAGTCAAAATTAGAGCAGAATCGAGGAGGTGGTGCACGCGACAGAAATAGAGCGATAGAAATTTTGTAAAGATACGCCATTTTATATACCTTTCTACCATCATCTTGACTAGGCTGTCTATAATATGGCGGCGATGGCTGTATTTGTACAGGACTCAAAGGTAGCTGGTTAGTGGCTAAAGAAAAAGCAAAAAAAACTTGTTTATTTTCTGTTAGAAGTACGGAATGCAATAAAGAGACTATAACAGTCGTACATGAGACTAAAGATCGATATACTGTTTCAAAACTTTCGGAATACCTTGGGAACTCCTACGGTACTCCATATCGACGCCGCTAGCTCCAAGAACTGGACTCATGCTCAATAATCGACCACGCATGTTTTCCTGTAAGTATATCATCTTTTAAAAACATATACACACGGATAAAGTTAAAGGAAAGATGCTTACCTGTCCGCAGATATTTATGTGCAACGGTGGAGAATTCGCCGGTAGACCCACGGATTCTTGTGGAAAATGCGTTGGTGGGCCCCTTGATTGTGGACTATGCTGCGGAGGAGGCTTGTACCCTACGCTAGACCCACCTACGTTCCCGTGATACGAAACTTCCTTACCGTTTGGTCCGGAAGACGTACCAACACCGGGGCAATCCCTAAATATGTGCAGAACCACGAAATTGTTAACAATCACGTTATAGAAAGTGATATGTATTAATGTTACAGTGAAATTGAGCACTTAGAACTTGCACATCTATTAGTGATTATATAGAATTATTCAACTTAAATGAGAGTTGAATACATGTAAATGAATTAATATAGATCTGAAATGTATTGTATTAAAACCGAGAGAACTGCATTTATACCCAATTATTAAATCTTTTGTATAACTACCCATGATTTAAAAAAAAAATTTCAATTTCACAGCAACATGGTTAATAATTGTATAAAATTATTATGGATCTTTTAGAATTACTGAATTAAGTACTTTTATCAATTCTTCAACATTTTCATTTGTCGATCTATCAAATAATTAGTGTGCTTGGTGTCGGTCTGACGATTCGATGATATTTACTCGAGTCATATAATAATAAATAGGAATTCGTATATAAATCACAAATTATGATCATCATGGCAACGATATTTTTATTCTTTTGGCCTTAATGTATTTATCAAACTACATTAAAACGATAGTAATTTGACTAGATACAAAGCGGGAACAATATAACTTCTAGCTACGCGCAGCTGAATAAATGTTGCCACATTATAGGTGCGTTTACATGAACCATTTACGATGTCAATAATAACATGGCAGCGAGCAACGAATTTGTCACGAAACTCGGTCTTGTGTTCCGAGTTCTGAAGTCACTACGCGTGAGATAATAACCAAATACGTGGCAACGTGTATATGTTCATTCAAAAAATGATACTCATCAGGTCACATGCTAAACAAGGTAATCAGTCAAGAGAATATGTAAATATAATAGGCAGAAAAAACGAAAACAATAGATACGAACAAAATGAAAAATGAAATGAGTAGAATAAACACTTAAATATTCGTATACCAGACGAAATATATAAAAAAATACAATTTAATTGTTCCGTACATATGCGTGTAATATGTTTAAATTATACCATTTGTGTATCAATGTCACGTGTATGTATGTATTATGTATATTATACGTTTCTATACTATATACATTTACATTAAATACATTTATAGATATCATCTTAATCTAGCAAGATAACGTCTCTATTTTTTGCAACACGATACGTATCAATGTATCATGTACTTTATGGACTATGGACTATGGTCGAATTTTCAATGATGTACTGCGATATTCTGCATTTTCAAATCAAGATTCGTTAACTACAGCAACAAATTTGAAGAAATTGAAAGAAAAAAGGAGAAATAAAAGTTTCAACAACTAACGAATACAAACTACCAACAAAAAAATGTAAACGCACTATGATTGTATTTATAGCGTTGTAAGTTGAGCAGAGTACTGTAGATATTTGTTATCGTCAATTAGAATTGCCGACTCTTTGACGTCGGTTACTCTAAAGATGAAATACATACTTGACAAGCCGAACGTATCTTTTAAGTAGAACACTTTCGTGTTGACTGTTCGTCCTCGCTTTTCCGTATTAATTATAATTGTGTTGATAAATAATACGCGAATTCATCGGCAAACATTTAATTCTGGATGGATCGAACGATGGCACAACGAATTCAAACGATCTCAAGAATTATATTGATGCCTATATAATTTTCGATTATATTTATGATTATGTAACAATATTCTCGGACAAAAAAATCAGGCGATTTATTACGCGATAACAAATCGTGACAATCCTAATTACTTTGCCTGGTGTAGATGTATATGTGAATGGACTATACGTTATTAGTAAGAAATTCAAGATTAAAACAGCAAAAAGCTACGAAAATCAATCTTTGTAAATATGAAAAATAAAAAGGAATACATATAGAGAAAAAGAAAATATTCAATTTTGCAATATAGTAATGGATATGCACCAAAAGTGTGCCAGAGTTCGTTATCACAATGGTATACCCGTTATGGAAGCGTGGTGGTGGACATTGCCGATATGGATATTCCTTGTTGCCAGTATACTGTTGAGGTATTTGGGCATGCTGAGGGTGCTGATTATGGGGGTGCCATCCACCACGGGCATGAGGCAGCGCTGAGGGACGCGAGTGAGGCCCTGCTGGAGTACCACCAGTTACTACGGCCCTGTACCGTCCCTGCATGCCCAGGCCGCGAAGCTGATGACTTCCAGGGCCGTTCATTTCTTCTCCCTTCACTCCGTCACGTTTTGATCCTATTATTCTACCCTCGTTCTCTATATCTCTCGTTTTTTGCACCTCTTACTTTGTCTCCTTTTTCCTTTCACAATAGGCCACCGTACAGCTCTTCCCTTTCTTTTTTTCGTCGTTTTTGTGGTTGAAAAGGAAAGACCACGGTGAAAAGGTTAACCTCGTCGTCTGATTTTGTCTGACCTCGTACACGTTTCTGGTCCCTTCGTTCGAGACGTGCACGCCTCCACGATAATTCCTCCGACTTCAGTAACCGATAGAGAACCTGGCGAGATATTTGAACGTTATACGTTGATGACGAGGAGGCTAGGTGATCGAGAGGTGATTTCCACCTCGTATACCGTTCTTTCGAAATGTCGAAAGAACATCCGAGTTTGTCGCCATGTTCGAGTGTTGCTCGAAATGTCAGGGCCGTTGCTATGGACTTCTGGAACCCCATGCTCTTACCGCGAAATATTTTTTTGTCTCGTCAACAAAATCTAAATTCTATAATATGATAAATAAAATTATATCGATACAAAAAGAAAAGAATAAAAGAATGATCTTTCAGAAGTATAATTCGTAGAACTTTTGAAGGGAATAAGTGGTGACCTGATAAAAAGATTGTACGACATCAAACGATTTCTGGTAGCTTAGTTTAATAACTGATCATGAAAACGACAGCACAAAGTATATTTTTGGAACAAGTATTCCATGCAATACGTACTATACAGAACTGGAAAGATGTTCCATGGAAGGAATGCAGCTCTGATTGTTAGGAGTGGAAGGGACTCGTTTCGTCCTATACACATTTTCGGTTCTAGTGTACTTACTGACCGAAGCGGTTACACACACTAATCAGATAGAAACTCTGGGGAAGCGTCATTGGTGGAGGATTGCGGAGTCAGTAAAGGACCCTCTTGCCTCTGTGCCTATGCCCCACTGTAGGACATCTTTTCAGCTCCGTATAGTAGTAACAATTGCAATTTATTTATTTTTTGTTAAAATAAATATTGAAAAATTAATGTATTAAAGATTCACAAAAATAATACATATTTAAGGACAAAATATATCTAAAAAATGTCTTTTTGGAGCTACAATTCATAATTACGACTGATGAATCTAGCAAAATCCTTTTCGATCAGAAATAGTTCACTTACAACTGAAGATAGAAATTGCAATTTCTACATATGAACTTCGAAATATTGTGTCGTGGGAGTCCATCGTTAAGGAAGTTTGAGTTAATATTTGCATGTTCCTTCGAATATTGAGAACTCTCAATGGCGGCTATTTCGGATCCGTTTCCGGTATAAAACAGCCCTCTGTCACCTAGCCTTCACGTTTCTTAATTTTACACTTTTTTGTATTAAAAAAGTTTTATAAATTTTCATTGTATATCAATATATCACACTGTATTGTATTATAATCATGTAATATTGTGTTATTCCAATTTTTCTTTTTCATTCATTCATTCATTTCACGGGAATAACCCATTAGTGTACAAAAGATATACAAATTCTTCACTGTCAATATTTACATTATGTATAACAAATTATGCATAAATCTTCTTTTTATAGAAATATGCTCATTAGTCCTCATTTCTCTCGCTCCTCGTTAGTAAACGTTTATTGTCTTCTCATTGTTTGCAAGGTTTGCCACGAAAAGGAGCGAATCGCGGCATATTCAAATGGAACTTAATAATTCCACGAGAATATTTATGGAATTATCGCAAATGATTACATGTCGATTTATTAATCGCTTTTGTGTTCGGTTACAATGTTCGAAAAAGTCTGTGAAGTAGGATAAGGAGAGAAAAAGGAACAAAAAGAACAGATTTTAAAGAATGGCAGAGAAATACGCAGCCAACATCAAAAATTTTAATTTTAATAATCAACTATTGTTTGATATAGTATGTATAAATGGAATTTTATTCTTCACTGAAATTATATATCTAATAAAATGTGACGTTGACTTGTAAAGAAAATAGAGTAAAAAATAAAGAATTCAGTGAGGAATCTATTTTTCTTAATTTTTTATTGCCAGTTTACTATTATTTTATTTTGTATTCTTTAAATTGGAAACAGATAAAAAAAAAGTTAATCGTTAATTTAAAGAACTAATGAAAAGTTCAATTATATTATAAAATTCGAGTGAAGATATAATTTTGTATCTTGTGGAGATCCCAACATTTTTCGAAGTTCGAATTTCAAACAGCAAAAATGGTATAAAATTCTTCGAAAAGTATTATTGATATATCATATCAATCTATATGTTTTTCAAAGTCAAGCAACTTTGGTGTAACATTTTTCTTACTTAGGTGGCCCCATGTTCTAGACGCCTCACTCCCGCATGTTGTGTCCACTTTATCCGAGAACAGTTAAATATTTAGAAAAACGGAATAGAAAAGTATCAAAAGGTGATTCAAATAACAATTATAGTATATTAAATGCTATGTGTGATGATGGTATTTATTTAGCCTTAAGATAACTTTGAAAAATATTGTGAAAATTATGTTTATATTGTTCACTTTCGATTATATGCTTATGCATTTTTACAGCTGATGTCAAAACAATTTCAAAATGCCATCTCTATATTATGTACATATATCTCCTTTGTACAGGTAAATTTTGAGACACGTTACGCCAAAGTTTGCGTGTCGTTGTTATTAACACTACCCGATTATACATCGCGAAGGGTTGCTCGGTTGAATTTTGTACATCAAGATGTTCCTAAAAAGAACTGATTTTATGTTTGTATACCAAAGCAGTACGGTATGAAATACTTTCACTCCATAGTAGGACGTTGCAAATGAATAGGATGCAGGCCAAAACGATTCTCGATTTTCCGACTTTTCCTTTGATATGTTTCCCGCCAAAAAGGACACATTTTTCCATTTTTTTCTTTTAATAATAATAATAATATATACGAATATAGGTATATATATAAATACTATAATGATCAAGATTGTAATATGAATTAATTTGTTACAGAATACCTTGCTGTATACAATACAAAATTTAGGGTCCCATTTAAAAATATAAATATGACCACTCACACGGTTTTTCAATTATCTCAAGATCAAATAAACGATACGAAACTCGTAATGTATTAACTGTCATCTGAATAATCTTTTCTTATCTTTCATATTTTTCTAGATATTTAACCATTCTTAGATAAACTGGGAACAGTGTATATTTAAGACCACTTTTAACACTACAACACCCTTCTCTCTTTAATTCTTGTGTTCGATTCGATCGGTTTATATGTACACTTTGAAAAAGAAAAACTCGTTTGTCGAAATATTGCTCCTTTTCGATGGGCCCTCGACATGCGAACCGCGGTTAACGTTCAGGCGTGAAAAACGACAGGCGCATATAAAACAAGCAGTGACGAATTCACAGCAAATAAAGCAACATACATATATATGTACAAAAACTAAAAGTTGTCTTCAAATTTTGGAGGGTTTACAATTAATTGGTTATTTGAAAAACAGTGGTTAATTAACTTGTTAAACTAAAGAAGAGTAGTTAATTTGATACACAGATAACGACATTTCGAACGTAACAATTTATTTTCTCAAGAATTATTTGCTTCTTAATTTATCATTACATTTTTATTGCAAACACATTATATCATATATACGTTTGTAAAACGTAGAATCGATGTAACCAAAATTGATCCTTCTTTATTAATTTGTAATTCTGTGTACAAAGCAGGCCTTAATTAAGAAGTAAAATAGTTAAGAACTTAAAAGTATATTCTTCATGATATTTGTTTCCATAAATTGATTTAAATAAACGTAAGAAACAGTACTGTATAAGATCAAAGAGAAGTATCTCATGTGAAAAGATACAGAGGATGCACAATCATTAATAGACATAATTTCACTATAGAACTATAATAATTCAAATGTAAATTCTTGTAAGCGTCCACAGGAATCCTTTGAAATAATTAAAATCAAAATTCGTTGAGAACACGAGAAACGTGTCACTTTTTAACTGAAAAAAATAATTCGTCGGTATCACAGAAAATTTAAGCAATTTGTAGCTTTTTATAACGAAAACTCTTCCAGGCACCCACGATGTATTGCTATCTTTTCAAATTTTTTTTCTATTTCGAAAGCAGCAGATGAAGAAATACAGGGTCTCGGCCAGGAAGTCTGAAGAAATGATTATGCGAACCGGAATATCCAGGCCTGTTGCTCTGGGCCAGTTCCCCCCTAACCCTCTATCAATCTACCTACCAACCTGCCTGCCTGCCTGCCTGCCAGCCTGCCAGCCTGCCTGCCTACCTACCTACCTACCTATCTACCTACCTACCTACCAACCTACCTACCTTCCCTATCTCTTGTTTGTCTGTCTTGTTCGTCTTTCTATATCTTTTTGCTTTTGTACGAATTATACCTCCGCAATAAACAGAAAAGGACATCGCTAGCGACCGGTAATAAACGATTCTAGCAAATTTTTGACTCCAACTAGAGTACTGTTTTGCTCCTGAAAACTAAACGTTATAAAAAAAATTGTAATAGACGAGAATCGAGTTTGAATCTCCTAGCTCGAATCTGCACTCCACCTATCTTTTATTGAATTCGTAACATTTATCCAGATTAGTGGGAACGAATAATCATATTTTATTATTATGAATAATCATAAATACCATTGCACACGATATCTTCTTTTCATTTGCACTTTCGGTTTTGATTATTTTTATTCCTAGAATAAGCGTTTAGCGAACCTCTTTTTTGAGACTAAAAGAAAACAGAGCTGTATTTCTGAAAGGCACCAGTGGTTGATCAAAACGATATTTAAGGGAAGTGGTGGAAAGGTAGAGCGATAAAGTATAAAACTTTAATTTCGAGTATTTATTAGCTTCGAAGATATTATTAGAAGAACTTCCGGTACTATACATTAAATTCTACCTACACCGATGTCAGTAAAACTGTGTATACACTGAAGTAACATCGAGGAACATGTTGATGTTTCATGTTTCTTGACAAAGTCACCATTTATTGTCAAATGTTGCTTCAGGTGTTTCGTCGGCGACAAGGATCAAAGAAAACTGGAGAACATGCGGTAACACGGAGCAACAGAAACAAATGTTCCTGCAGTGTAGACAATTTGTCACCCACTATATTAACGTAGATCATGGCACAAAAATGTCGGGTAAAGAGACAAGAAACAATGGCATAATTCTTCGATTAATCAAAGAATAGAGGAAGTTTTAATCTTTATAGGACAAACATTATAATATAAATGTAGAAATACCAAAGAAACTGTGTTTCTTCTTCTTTTTGCCACTGAGCAGAATAAATACTGCAGCTACAAGGAGTAGGTTTTCCTCTTTCATCGTGTCTTTTTTAGCTGGTGTCTCTTGTAACATATTGAAGTATGGACTAATTGTCAGCGACAAATGTAGCTGCGACATCAGAAAGAAAATTCAAAATATTCGGATTGTGTTGATTCAGTGTGGACAAAACATTTTTATAAGTTGTCATGTATTGGAAACGTTTTGGAATACGCGGAACAAGAGACGACATAATACTGCTCGATGTTGTTTCAGAATAGATGGAGTTTAGAGAATAGATGATTGTCAATATCTGTAGGGTGTCTTACTGAAATCAGCCCGCTTTTGTAACTAAATGAAATTCTTTCTCTTTGGGATGCCTTTGCTACACATATTTATGAAGATGGTAATCTATATTACCTTTTTGAATTCCTTCTCTTTTAACTCTTAGGAGTATTACACATCCAATGTTGAATTCATACTCAACACCTAATTGCACACTACCCAGTGGATATCATGCACTCAACACTCCACCGTATATCTAGACCGGATCCACGGAATAGATATAAAAATACAACATACAACATTCCTTGGGTGATCTTAGAATGATGCAGGGTATTTAATGTAAAATCAGTCTCACTTTTTAGTCGAATGATAGACGGTAAGCTGATCTTACCTGGCACACTATTAAAAAGAATTATTTTTTAAATTAAAAAATTAGAAGATAAAAAACTGTTTCATTTTTCATAAAACTTTGTGAGTATAAATAACACAACATAATTAATTAAGCAATTTTTTTCCCAAAGTGTAACTTAAAAGAGATCAAGTCAGTATTCAAAGTTTCCGTGCACTATTTGCTTTTTAACTACAACTCTTATATCAGTGCAAGATAGAGCAATAGGTTCGAATAAGTATTATCGAAACGATTTTTTTTTTTTGCAAGAATTAACAATTTTACAAATTTTAATAACGTTAAATATGGAAATAACTTTTAATAATTTAGGAATAAACTATGCTATTAGTAAACTGTATAAGGTATGGCATGATGTCCATTTCAATAATTCTTTGTTGAGATTGTAACATTGAAATTTTTTTTTTTAAATAAATAGGGTTAATAATGGTTTAATAATAGGGTCCTATATTATCTGTTTAATAATATTACAGAACAAGATTTAAGAAATATTATTTATTATGAACAATATGGTTGAAAGTGATAAGAAATTAAGCTATAAACGAAGACTATTAATGAAACTATCTGTTGGTCAGGTGCATCAAACAGAACATTTAATAACTATTTGTAGCAAGATATCGAGATGTTAAGTGATTTGCAGATACGCCACATATCACGTGAAGAGATAAAGAGTATATAATAAAAGATAGCAAACATCTCGTTTAATTTTCATGCGACCGATGATTTTTAATTAAAAATAAATAAAACTTATGCACACAATCTAAGACGGAAATATGTAATTATCTTTTTTTATGTCGAAGATATTTCCAGAAATGAAATACACAAAAAACAAAATATTAGATATTTTTTAGATGGTTAGAACAAAATGTGACAAGATAGTCTGGATGTACCATACTTTACTATGACCTGGGTGCTATACCTATATCATCGTCAATAGTGATGAAGCAACAGACAAATGTAACACTTACTATTAAACGCTGCTTAACATCTAATATATGTCTTTGATGGAATAATAAGATCGTTTCGGTGGCCTTGTACTTAAGGATGACGGAAATTCATGTTCATTCAATAGGAAAGGACAGGTTTAATTTTCGAACAAAGAATAAGATTTTCAACTTCAACCATTTGAATTTTGATTTAATTTCAAAAATCACTTCATATCGATATCACTCAATTTTGTCCTAGAATATAATATACTTAGTATTTCAAATTTTAATTCAAACTTTTAAACATGTAATACTGCAGTTTAAATTTACAAATATTTCAAATTACACATTTATAGTATAATTATCTTGTCCAATTGTGATTCGCTAAATAAAACACCACTGGTCTTTGAAGAAATAAAGATATCCATCAAATAACGAATCCAATCGCCCTTTATCAATCAACAAACTGCTTTGGTTATTTATAATTAAAAACGAAGAAATAACCAGCGTTTAATTTCTAAAGTGTAGACATTGTGCAGACATAACTCGGAGTTTCCTGATGATGTGGCGAGTGCATGACTACGAGAAACCTGTTTACCTTTAAACTCCTCTCCCGTAGTAGTGGCTCTCTCGAGACATGGCCAACGCAAAAACTGCCAAGACGAAGACGAAGAAGCCGTAGCGAGAAGCGCGCACCATTCAGAGTAGCGTGGTGCGGCGTGGCACGGCTGGCGACGCAACGCGACATAGTCAAAAACTGGCCTAAAGCAGCTGGCCCAATCACGAAACCCGAATTATCAAGATATCTCATGGAATTTTTCTGAATTTTAATTTTAATTATTCGTTTAGAAGCTTGAATACTTCCTAAATTTTATTTTTCAACATGTCTATCTACGTGCTTCAATAGCTTGTTTTATTAGGTCAATTCAAAAAACTGATATCACTTTTTTAGTTCATCTTCTATGGAGGTATTCTTTATCCCTGTTTCATTTTAAATCTACTAATTTTTACATTTACCATAACTGTGATCTCGATATTCAGGGAGATATTAGTTTGCTACTGGATTTTTTTACTTAAATTCATATAACGTGTGCTTACGCTCATTTCATAATTCCCTTGTAAATAAAGAGTATCATTTTAAGTACTTCTAAAGGCAATTCAGAAACTTGGATGTGCAATGTGATCAATAAATAAAATATTAGTGTCTATCATAGGATGAAAAACATTACTTATGGAATAACCTGAGCAAGTAGAAATAAATTAGATGTTCTTTCATAATTGATCCGTTTACTACCAATCCTACATAATATGTAAGTAGATGAAGTGTTATAACTTTTCACACAGGTGAAAATCTTTTTGCAATTTACGTTAATTGTTTCCGAAATGATCATATCAAAATATTTACACTTTGATGTCTGAAAATACAATTATTTATGATAAATTTGAATCAAAAAGCATATAAACTCTACAACTTCAATAAATTCTACAATTTAAAATTATTATGTAATTTACTACGGCACATGTAAAAAAATAAGTAAAATTGTCGAAACTTTACCTATTTCGAAAACTAGAAGTCTCGGAATTACCTTGGAATTTTATTGAGTGCCATGATCCTTAACGTATAACATATAAAAAAATGTTTGTTGTATTTGGAATAGAGGACTAATGGCATGTAATACGAACTTTTAATTTCTATTTTCCGAATTATCTTTTTGGAAGCTTCTCAATGTATTTTCAGTCTTTGGTTTAAATAACATTTCCGTTCAGAAAATTATTTACCAGATTATGAAAAGCTTCGCCTTTTTACAGGCTTGAAATAGAAAATTGATGATGAAAAACCTAACATTCAGTTGTCTTTTTCACGATGTCAAGTCATAATCGTGAATTTTGATTCACGAACAATGAAGATTAACGAATAAATATAGGGATGCATATCCCGATTTCAATGATTTTTAAATATGTTGTAGAAACGAACATTTGGAAAAATCTTTTCCTCTACATATAATAGGTATTTAGTTTTACAATTAGTTTCCGAGATATTTGCAAAAGCTATTAATTGCGTCAGCATGAGCTCACCATTTATCTACTCTTTCTATAAACGTATCGCAATGATCGATAGTAAAAATGTATATAACGGGTGATCTAATAAAGTAGAATTTATAATAATATTGCATCCTCTTGATGATTTTAAAACATACGGTGGGACGGGATTAAATTAAAAATTATTTCAGAGTTTCTTCACGCTTAATGTGTTCGAGCTGTGAACATGTAAACAGTATATAAACCATATAGATATTTGTTAACGCTGATGAAATGGAAAAGTAAGTAATATAAAATATGTTTGTCTGTACAATTTATTTGTTTAAAGCTTCAACCCGCGAGCAATATCCCCACCTCACAAACTAAAGCGAACCTATACCTATAATTTTCAGTTTAATTTCGTCCCATCACATACTTCGTAATCATTAAGATCCGTAAGGGTACAGTATTTTGACAAGTTCAATTGAACTAACACACCCGTTATATATTCTAGTTACCGGACGTCATGCTGTGTTTGCAGAATGAGCAGATAAGCGGCCATCCATCCATGCTGACGCATTCGTTGCCACTAACGCGCACCCAGGTATATGCAGTTCAATATAGTAGTGTCAAAGAAATTTTGCTAATATATCGAAAACTAAGACCGAGTACCTATCATGCGTAGAAAGAAAAAACGTTCTAAATATTCACTTCTACAACATACTTAAAAATCATTGAAATCGGGGGTAAGGGGTATATCGACAAATCATTTTGATTAATGGTATTTGTAACCTATCCTTGTAATAAATCCTAACTTCGGTTAAATTTAAATCATAACATATTAACACATTACTTTAACATCTTTTCGTGAACAAGATGCAGAACATAATTCCACAAATGGCAAGGTGGGCACAAAATTTTGGAATAGTGTTCGAGGGTACAAAGAATTCACGTCTGGGTCGACAAGGTGGCAGCTGCATTTTCGATTTTTCACCAACTGGCGACTCGGTTTCACGGACAGGGCCACAGGCCTTCGTTCGTCCACTCGACCAGCCCTTAAAAGGCCGGAACGACAAAAGACGGTCCCAAGGGCGGTGGCTACAAATGTCAAGACGCTGTTCCTTCTTCTATCTTTCCCTTTTTAACCGCTATTTCCTTATATTTCGCATTTTTGTATCTCCTGTTTCTGCTTGAAAATGTCTGAGTTCCTTCAAATCCTCTAGGAATCGCCAACTTGATGGAGAGAAGGGTCCAAAGAGCTGAGTTGTTCTCTATCGATCCAGGCCGCTTCGTATCACGAAACTGGCTGGCACCCTAGAGAGTGACTAAGAGACGGATAGAAGGAGATTAGAGAGGGAGAGAGAACTGCCCGAGAGACAAGAGCTAAAAAAGAAGAAAAATAGGGACAGAGAAATTTCCACTTTGTGCTCTTTAAAAAATGCACCGGCCAGAATGAATTTTTCGTTTTCCATTAAATTTCGTTGTCATAACGTTCTTTTTCGTGGCTATTATTTGAAATTTCTAACGGAGTACGCATATACATGTATACACGTAGCTAATGCGTGTTTCCCAGATGATTCAGAACATTACTGCTACCGATTAGGCTAGAAATGATGTGGCGACTCTCCAACGAATTATATGCGTCGATGAAGGAAAAAAGTATTTAGTGATTTAATTCAATCGGGTTGGCAAATCGAATTTAATTGTTTTATGGTTTAATTATTTTATATGCATTATGTCATACGTAAAACTGTACCAGGAAGGAGTTAAATGAATGAACAGTTTTTAAAATTCACCCCTTTCTCCAAAAGAATAATGGAATCTATTTTGATTTGTTCCTGAATAGATGATTCACAGCTTCTGTAGAGACACGAAGATACAATCCAACTTGTTTGACCTCATCGACGTAAGTATATTGTTAAAACTCATTATTTTTGTGTGATATATTAGTACATATTTTTCAAATAATTATCTTCGTGGTAAATAAATAAGTCACGAAAGTTAGGAAAATTCTATGCTCCTTTTATAAATTTTGTATTTCTTTGGGCAAACATCTAATAATAAACAGGGAATTAATCTCTGAATATATCAATTTTAAAGCAACAATAACAAATTTTTTAAGTATTTGTTTTTACTGTAGTATTCATTGAACAATTTGAGAAGCTAGTTGAACAAAATACAGAATAAAAAATATTTAATTTCTAAAAAAAAATTGGAAAAAATTCAGGCAAAGATATGGATGAATTCTATTATAATAGGAAACTCATTACAAGAATTAATCATAATTTTCATGTTATTAGAAATTACGCGAAAAATTCAGAATATTACAGAAAAAACAAAAAAATTATGTGAAATTAGCAACTCTGAATTGAGATCACTGTTTAATTTTAAAGGAACCATCATTGTTTCTAATAAATGTGTAAGCAAATTAGTGAATTATAAAAGCATTTCCTTTTATAAGACGAATAAAATTAAAGAAAAAACTTGCATTGCTATATCGCCAGCATTTAATTCAATTGGTATTCTTAATATTTTACAGACTTCGGTATTAACAATAAAACACAAAATCTATAAATTTTTAATACCGAAAAACAAAAGTAAAGTAGTAAAATAGCATTAATTATCACATACATTTTTCTATATTAGGTATTTGTATTTTATATTAAAAATACACTTATTAATTCAAAATCAGTTATCTGCACCTACATTTCAACCGATGCAGTCATGTAGTTGGTATTAACAAGTAATATAGAACAATCGGTCTTTAAAAGTTTCAATCAAATATGTTTTCCACCGAATCAGGATTCATGTCATTGTTAAGGAATTGTATTTTTAAAATGTTCATGGTGCTTTCAAGGATTATGTTTTTCTTGCTTTTATTATAAATATCCCAAGTATTGTATTCAATTTAAAACAAAATAATAAAATAAACGAACAACACAATTTTCCTCAATAATTTTACATTTAATTGCTTTACATTTACAATAAGCTCATGTAGTCGAAGGACCAAGCAGTTATAATGGCTTAGAGAATATAAAATTTAGGTATACGAGCATTCAAACTAACAGGTATACGGATATTCTTGCTGGGTCAGTGTTTCTCAACATTTTTTGTACTACCACTCACTTCAACACCTCAAAGATTTGGATACCTCCTCGTATGTATTTAAATATGATAGACAACCGAATTCTAAAGGACTATAATATAAATAAGCGTTTCAAATAAAGGAAGAAATAAAGGTAGAATCGTTTTGAATTTAAATATAAATTTTATATTATCTATATATGTTACAAAAATTTATTTTTAGTATATATATATCGTTGGTGAAATTGAGTAATGGAATTTCCTAATTACCCTCCAAATAATAAAAACTACCCGCCTGTGAGGCGTATTCCCCACGTTAAGAAATACTGTATTACAGGCAGGGTTTATAGGCATTATTGTTACTGTAACAATTGTTTTTATATGTGCAAAAGCAAGAATCCTGGATAAGGATCCTGGGTAGGAATAACTAATACAGGAAAGTAGATCTGACAAATAATGCTATTTTACTGCTTTACTTATTTAAGAATTTTATGTTTTAATCTTTATATGGAATAATATTGAAATTAAGCATGAAAGTAAGCAAAACATATTTTTACTCAAAAGAAAGTAACAGAACGACGATGTTTCGAGCCTACTACCGGCCATTCCGTAGTCTTTTATTATATCGACTTCTTTACAACTTGCTCTGGTGAATAGTTTTATGTAATTAGTTTATGGACTTAAGTATTGAACTATAAACTAAAAATATCTCGAAAACAATAGCCCATTGGGACGAAAGCTATTAAGGTTTTTTAATACCAGCTATATACTGTAATCTACATCTACTGCCATTTCAAAAGCGATTTCCATGACCGTGAGATCCGTTGACTAGTTCAAACATTATTTTTATATGCAAAAACAAAGAAAAATAAAGAAAAAAAATATTGATGTTACAAAAATAAAGCCCATTGTAAAACGTCACATCAGATGTGTCAATTTGACATAACAACGGTCACAATTCATACTGTAACTTTATCAATTATTGAAATTTAAAAAAATCTTTTTTTGATAAAATTCTAAACGTATGAATTGTTAGTGAAATATAAAAAAATATTTAGATATTTTTAAACCGCTTGAATAGTATACCCTCTCAATATTTCATGAATTTTTGAGTGATCCTGGATAAAGTCAAACAACTGTCAAGAAATGTACGTTGAAAACGATATTTACAGTACGGTATGTTAAAATTCAATCCACCTTATTCAGAGAACATTCGATTGTTAAAAATGGTATGTTTTCTTATAAGCTGAGACTAGCAAACTCTGCGATGTAATGGTTTCTTTCCGATTTTTATGATCTTTTCCCTAGATATTCGCAAAGTTTTTTTGATACTATTACATATACTGAAGTTTGCTTATAAGTATGAGTTCCTGGCTGCGTATGCGTCAACATGACTGCCACTTATCTGCTGTTTCTACAAACACATTGCAGGGCCAAGAAACCAATACGCGTACCAGGACCTATTTCGTTTAAATGAATTTATCACACTTATCGTTGCAGATATTAATTCGCTTGATATATTGGTTTGGACTAGCTCACGAAGTGGGAGTATAGCCTACATGATTGAATTTTAAATATATAAACAATATAAAAGGAATTACTTTTGTAATATATATCTTTCCATTGTGCCAACGTTAATAGGTGCTTATATTTTTTTAGTGCTGTTTATATGCATAAAACTTGAACATGTGGATGGAGTCTGTATCATTCAACTCGTGAGCTAGCCAAAATTAATATATCAAGCGAATTAATGTCTGTAAGTATTTCGACAAGTTCATCTCAACTAGTTTCATTTGTTATACATTTTGATTCCAAATCCAGTGTGAGGATACGCCAAATATACAAACATCTTGCAGAAAAAGTGTTCCTGTTGATTGATAATTTTAGGGGACACACATATGATCTCCGAAGGAAATTAAAATGATGATTATTTTCAATTAATGTTTTAAACCTCTAATACTACCCTCCATTGTGAGAATCACTCCCCTTATTCAGTCGATGGATCATGGGGTCGTTGTGAAATAGAAAAAATTGAAGAATAAAAAGCAAAAATATAACAACTTTTTGCAACATTTTACTAGAAATACTGTTATAAATTCATATTAAATTAATTTTTGTGTCGTATAAGTAATACGTACTACGAGGAGAGCAGAGTGTAAAGGTAATAAGGAGCCTTACGCTTAACCCTTTCGATACTTAACCGCGAAACAAGTTATTTTTGTTAGGAAAGTCTTGTTCGATTTGTAGAAACGATTAAAAATCAAAGCACAAGTAATTCGATCATCCAAATAGAAGATCAAAGATGTAGAGAGGACAAACGAATCATTCTTGGGCCTCGTTCAAAGCTATGTAACGAAAAATTGATATATCGTATGTTATTACGAGGTACCAGCACAACGTATAAGTATTAATGTCAATCGTGATTCACAATCAGTTAGATGAGTAGTTATTAAAAAATATGACAACCGACTTATTTAGCAAACTCATTAACTATCATTGTAACTTCTTTATTTCTACCCTATCGTTATACGGTTCCTTTTTTAGGAGTTCACTCGTTATGTAGATTGGTTGTCGGCTGCTGACGTACACACACTGCGCCAAAGTTGTGTACGTATATTAGTTGTGTACGCAGAATTCAATGTAATAAGAGCAACAGCTTTTTGCAAATATCTCGAAAACTAAGGCCGAATGGTGGTTACATGTGTAGAAAAAAGATGTTCATAATATCAATCTCGGTAACATATGTATTTAAAAATGATCGGAATCGATATTCCCGTCCGCTTTCTAAATAATTACCTATTTCTCTATACATCCTGCATAGCTAAAAGGTTATGGTAACAAATACTTTTCTCAAAACAAACTGCAGAGGCATCAAAAGATATTGAAGTAGACGTATTCTAATTAGAGGAAAATTTTATTAAACGTTGGAAATGGCCTCAGAGTAAATGTCGCAAATACGAGAGAAAAAAATCAAGTGTCAAGAAAGGCAGAATGGTTAGAGGCAAGCTCAAATTATCATTAATACGAGAGATGTTATTATTACTTTGCATAAAGAACAATATTGTATAAAAGAATACTGGAAAGAAACTGAAGTTATCTCATAGTGTAGCGTGAAATACTCTGGAACGATATCGTGAGCCTGGCCCTTCGGAGGCAAAAAATGATCTGGACGACCAAAAGTGACAACCGACACAGAAAATAAGACATTCGTAATTATTAGAAAGAGAAACAGAAAATTAACAACCCCGGGAATTTAAAATAAACTGAATGAAATCAGGAACAATCCTGTATTCTTGACAATAACAAGATGTCTATTAACGGCAGGAGATTTAAAGGACAAAGTAAACGATTTGAAAATCTCTTTAAAATCCACAGAATAAGAAAAAACGTTGAAAGTGGATAAAAGAACATGAAAATTGGACGCTTGATACATGGGAGAGGGAGTTATGGGTGGACGAATTAACGTTTGATTTTGATATAAAAAGATAAATTTTCATTCATCAATTCGTTCACGAACGACTTGCGCCACGGTGTATAGTGCCAACAGCAACACATGGTGGAGGTTCTGATTTTCTTACGAAAAAACAGACGAGATTGTAAAATATTAAGCAAAGAAGGATATAAAAAGTACTACAGACTAGTACGATACCATCTTGATTTTGATTAAATGATTAAAACTTCGTCTTCTATCAAGATAACGATTTAAAATACACTTCTAAACTCTGAAAACAGTTTATAAAAGGGAAAAACGAGAATGATTTAGCCTCGAGGGTCACTGAATTTTAATTCGATAGAGCTTCCTTGAAATGAATTCGATCGAGAAGTAAAAAAACACCGGTCAAAACAAGATCTAAACAAAATTTATGGGAACTTTTACGAAACAGTTGGAAATATTTGACGATAAAAGAACTACAAAACTCAATTTCAAGAATGCTCGAACTGTGTAACACATTAAATCAATAAAAAAGGTGGTTCTTTTGATAAACCGGACGTTTAACTATATGTAACATTTTTATAGAAGTTATTTCAACTATTATAATTTACTTTGATAAAACTTGCGAAAGTGCTCGAAAAAATGTGTACGAAAGTTAAGGAAATGCCTTGTATATAGTCTACTTCAATATATTAAAAAATATTTTGGTTGGTCTATGTATATTTATACTAGATATAGAACATAGAAGTAGAAGTTATAGAGGTGTCCGAATATTTTTGAATCACTGTATAATAAAAAATACGGGGTTCTATTCAAAAATTTAGATATGACCTTTATATGTCATCTCAAGGTCAATTAAATATGAAAATAACATGAATCCTCTGATACCCTTTAATATCTGTCCGACATATTTTTCCGTATTACCAACAGTTTTTAAGGTTAAATTTTGTTTTGGTGGGCATGAATTTTTAACATTTTGTTATATTAGTTTATAAATATTTGATGAGTGCAATCCAGAAATGTAAGTAGTTTAATGACCGGAAATCATTGTGTAAAAAAGTTATGAGCATTTAAAATGGCGTATCCTACCATTTTACATTGGCGCCATATTGGCGCTGATCACAGGACCAGTCTCTCCTGTTGGCGGGTCCAGTTAAAGCAGATTACAGTTTAAATCAAAGAATTATACAAACTTAACCTAAACCTAATCACCATCTCACTTTATTAGATGGACGGATACTGGGTAAGTGATATTCACCGATTGATACATGATGGTATATGTCGTTTGTGTAATCAACTCGCTCATAACATACTGATTTCTGGTCATTAAAACGAAGTTAAAAATTTTCTGTCTGTCAAAATTAAAAATTCAGTCGGTTTCGAAATATTTAGTTGGTATATAAATCAAATATACTGTACACTGCGATCACTGACGTATAAGCAGAATTTAATTTAATAATAACAATAACTTTTGCGAATGTCTTGAAAACTAAAACTGACCGTCTATTATAGGCGAAGGAAAATGTTATTCAAAATATTATTGTTTTTAACAAATGGCGGACAATCTGCGGCCCTTCAACTACTTATATCGTATACATGCGGTCTACCGAAACGTACATATTTCGCTTAGCCGAAGTGCAAAAATTGTTAGTAAAAGGCATAATTTATCGTCAATATAAAACATAGAATAAGTGATTACTTGAAAAGTACTCACTTATGAAAATACAGCGAAAAAAAGCAATAAAACAAAATGACGCTATCATTGAGAGCCAAAAGCAATACTAGGTTTGTAAATTTAGTACATTTCAGACTGCACATCACTATTTTATAACATATTTCAAAATTATCAGAATTCACAAAGGAATAAACTTTTGACAATTTCACCAAATTTGTTAACCTCTTGGAGTCGCTGTAAGCTCTTGACGGATTTTTATTTAAAAGAACATGTATATTTAATAATTAATAAGGCTAGAAATTAAAAAATTATATACTAATGGTAATAAATGGTTGGGTAAAATTGGTAAAGTAACGTAAAATTATACACTGAGACACCTGTTGTGATAAAAGAAAGCGCTATATGTTCTGGTAATATGCAGCCAATGCTTGCATGCGCCTGGTTTGTGCGCAGGAGGAGAATAGACTATAGTAGGGATACCCCCATTAGCTTTTTTATCCCACACCCGTAGTATACGTATGTTTGATCGACCGTAAGCTAAATTATAGTCACAAAATATTTTGTGCCATGGTTTTCTAAGAAACTTCACTACAGCGCTCATTTATTTTAACATGGCTACATCATAATATTCTACTAATGATTGCAATTTCAATCTTTTTAATAAATGAAAAATGAGTTCAAGGTCCATTGCGGCGAATACTTGAAAAATATTAAAGACCTAGTTCCTAGATCTCTGTTCAGTGCATTAGATGCGTAGGATCATATTTTGAGATATCCTATTTCACGAGAAAATTCACCTTACCAAAACGCCTGATTTTAATGAAAATTTGTGTACGTGTAAATCATAATAGAATTTCTATGGAACAATTTTGTTGCTGATGAAGTTTCTTTAAGAGGGTGAAATCATGATTCAAAAGTTGTATCATTTCTTCCATTTTTTTAATGCAGTGTTTTTTGTAATAGGGTTATAAAACACCAAAAACTGATCATTTTGTATAGGAAAAGTTTTGATTTCTCTTGCTCCATTACGAAGTTGAATTTAAAAAATCGAAGAACATAATGACAGAGTAAGGGCTAATTTTTCAGCTGATTTCATACCATTAGAGAGCTCGTAATCACTTTTGTTTTTTCTATAACTTCGTAAGATGGAACAAAACTTTTCCTATAAAAAAATATTCAAAACAAAATTTCTATCGACAAAAAATTGGTCATTGTATTCATGTACACAACCCTATATACTATATATATGTATACACTAGCAATCCAGAATGAAAATATCTTGAGATTTAGTTTATAGAACATTTAAGAAAAACGAGAATTAAATGCAATCTTCCCCAGGATCTTTCAAAAAATTGTTTACAAGACTTAGAACCTATAATATATCTGTACTAAAACAATATCTTATTATAGTAGCTCATCAATAACACGACGGCAATTCTATAGTAGATTTTTCTATGTGAAAATGATGGATTTGTGTTTACATAAACCAAAAATTAATGAGTCCTACTGTATATCTTTCACATTAAACAAGAATTAAAAATTTGGCATAGATTATGACCTTTCATTTGTATTTTATAATGCATAAAATAGTAAGCATACTATCATTTCTTCATACCTTTCAATCTTTATAGAATTTTTTTTAACTTTGAAGCAAATGTAAGAGTTTGTTTTAAGATTTCTAAACAATAGCATGAAAAAATATTTTTTAGTAAGAGCAAGTTATCTTTAAAGACGATAATTTTTTGAAAAATAAAATGTCTTCAAAAATTACAAATTCAATTTTTTGTCTGCTTATTTATACATACCTCCAGTTTTTTTTTTACATTTACAATGAGAAAGTCAAATGAGAAAGCTTTTAGATTTTCTTCACTTTAAATAAGACAATTTAAAAAATTTTCGATTCTAGGACACATTGGTTCTAAAACTCCTAAGATTTTTCTTTCGCCATTTATATTATAAAACTATCGGGATCTCAAAAATCATTGCACTAACCACCCACTAGCTTCAACTTCAATTTTAACCCTCACAAAACAGAGAACAATTGTATTGTGAAAAACGGTTAATGAATTTCTATTAATCCTGCCAGCAGCCTCAGACCAGCTCAATTTAACCGGTAAACTTCTAACGTGTACACATGCCCGCATATCATACATCGTGCTCTTCTACGATCTTAAAAGCACGTTTTAATCGTCGTTTTTCGCCCCCATAGTTTTTCTTCGCGAAACCAACGACAGGAACACAACGGAGGAGTTTCAAAAACAGAAGAAACCTATATACATGATCATGCCCGCATTTTGCAGCAACAAATTATACAATCTCGAATGTTTCCCCTTCACAATGATGGATATTGTGATGCAGCCTCGAGGGAACTCGTTTTTTAGTAACAAAATATGAAGGGAAAATTTCTATAAAAAGCCGTTTTTTCACCCGGTCTCCTGCGCATTTTTATAATTATTCACAAGTGTTTCACATGCAATTTTTGTACTGATTTAAAAAAAAACCCTAAGCCGATAGCAGACGAAAATGCACTTCGGTCCAATTTTTCGATCATTTTTAAATTAGAAATATTGGTGGGAATGGATTTTGAGTGGTTTCTAAAGCGATGAAACTTGTGAGCTGCTTGAAAAAGGCAAGCGTTAGGTTTAGATGAGCTGGTGGGAGTGCGTGTAGATACCTTTTCTTGGGATATTTCTAGAATTGAGATAGAAAAAAATTTCCTAAATTTGGTTTAACAATTTAAAGGATAAGATAAGGTAATAAATTTATCAGTTCTTAAATCCTATAATATGTGTATAATATTATAGAAGATTTAATGATACTTAATTTATTGTTTACTGAGTTGGAGAATTTTAATTTGATACATTTGATAACGACTTCAAAATGAATTTTTAAGGATGAACGATTTCGATTACTATACAATTCCGATAATAATACCTACATTTTGCTATTGTTTATTTTTTTAAATAATAAATTATTAAATAGCTTATTACAGTCTCTTAACAGATGACCCTTTAAACTATGAATTACATATTTCTTGCGTACTCGACATATCCTGTCTTCATTAAAAATTGAATTAAATATACATTTTAAAAGAGATCGAAAATATTTTTAAAAAAATTCTATGGGTAATTATTCAGATTAGCTCATACCTCACCGATTTTGATAATTTGTGAATATGTTAGAGAAATCAGCATTTTGAGCAACTTTTTCTTATACTTATAATTACCGCTCGGCCTTGGTTATCAAGATTTTCCCTAAAAAGAAATCGTTACTACCACACTGACATTTATTTATATATACGCTTCCATGATTCCGCGTGCATGTCGCCCTCGATTGCCCTTTACCTCTTGTTTCTATAAACAACAGCATAGCGGCCAGAATAAGGCAACCAACACAGACCTAATTCCAATCTAACCTATTAAATTAGTTACTAGGTAAAATAGTTAGGCTTGAGTATGGTTCGGATTAGAATTTTTATTAGCAGCGGCCTAGTAGATATAGCAGCGGCATACTAGCGGTCGGCTAGTTAAATCGAACTTTTAAGTACACCCCTTATACGCATCCATTGTTGACCGCCTTAATGCGTTTGTGGAAATTGCAAACAATCGGCGATTCGAAGTTTTCGCATACGCTGCTACGGACACGTACCTACAGGTAACATCCATTGTAGTAGTAATAATAGTCTTTTTTATGAAAATCCTGAAAATTAAAATCGAGCGACGGTTACGTGCAGAAAAGAAGTTGCCCAAAATGTTGATTTCTTCATATTTCAAAATCATCGAAATCGGTGAGGTATAAGCTAATGTAAACAATTACCAAATTTATATACATACCTTATTTAAATATTTTCAACCCGACGTGATTTGAGAAACTGATTAAAAGACGAAATACTAACGATTAATTGCATCACATTTTTTAATTTCATTATTAATAAATACCGCGGTATCTCTATCTTCTAATAGAAGGGACAGTAATAGAAACAAATTTCTTTCGCCTAGAGATACGCGCATTTACGAAGGCATTGCAACTATATATACTGTATATATTCAATTTGCGAAAGCCACAAAAGGAAAATATCTTTTGATTCTGATATTACGTAATAACTAAAAGAAGGTACATTAACCCTTTTACTGCTGAATACTCTGAGCCGAAACGCTTCGCGTCGACGGCGTGCAGCAGGCACTAACTATCGCTGGGGACTGAATACTTTTTCACGCAATCTGAATCTGTTCGGCGGTGTATTCAATTGTAATATTGTACAGAATCAAATTACTGTTACTTTATCCACTCCAAAATTAATATTTTTCAATTTTTTAAATATTTTTTATCTTCAATATATATTATTTATTCGTCAAGGGTAAAGTTTTAAAACGCCATAATTTGATAATTATAATGTATTATAAAATATATAAAATGAAATGTACAAAACGAACTCCAAACCATACATAACTTTTGTCAAATGGCAGATGAACAGATGAAACGAATTTAAGATATAGGGAAAACTGACGAAATAAACGAGATTTTTCTTGTTGATAAGCAACAAGGTATGTTCTTTCTGAGTGTTACACGGATATGATAAAATAATTTCTTGACAAATTCAGTAAGACAGCAGTAAATGATCAAAGCCGTAGCCGAGCGCACATGTGCGCCCATAGTCTATATCAACGGCTTGTGCTGGGCGCAAATGTGCGCCCATAGGCCACACCGACAGTTTTCGCTGGGCGCATATATGCGCCCGTAGCAGTCAAAGGGTTAACACATTGCGGACGGGTGACGAGATATCTCGTCTTTCCTATTTCGTCGTTAGGGGCCGTTGACCAGTTATCTCGTCTTGCATATTTCGTCGTTCGGAGCCGGTGACGAGATATCTCGTCTTTCATATTGCGTCGTTAGAGGCCGTTGGCGAGATATCACACAGTTGCTACGTGATAGTCACACAGTTTTTGTTAATTTGTATTGCGAATTAATTACCTGAAACCTTGAAATATGGATAGTGACCAAACAATAACAGTATTACAGAAATATTTGCGGATAGTTTATCGGAAAATCAATGGAAAAAGAAGTGAAACTCGCTACGTTTGCAAGTTCTGTAGTGTTTCACTTAGTTACACGTTTTACTAAATATCATACTTCGAAAAACTTTCAGTTTGTAGAAATTTTTATTTATTGAAAAATATTAAAAAATCATATATATTTTTAAAGTTGTTAAAAATAAGCATTTCACGTGACAATGATTTTTAATTACTAACAAATTATCACTAATTTTTCACGTTTCGCTACGGCGGATCTCGCCGCGGAGTTCCTTGCATGGAACGGAGCGCCGTGCCGAAAGTGCGAACATTAATGTTTCATAATGTTTCCATGAACATATTTTTAATTCAACAATACAATTAATATTTTCATGTTACACAATAAAATAATAACTATATTTATAACAATGTTGACCAATAATTTTTTAATAATCAGATTCTGTATGCAATTTCTCAAAACACGGATAGAATCTGACTTTTGGCTCCATTTTTGTAATAAATGCCATCTAAACACGACTATAGTCAACCATCGCGTACAACCGGTGTTGTGTGGCAGGTGACAGTCACCCGTAGTAGCAAAAGGGCTAAAAATATTTGACGCAAAAAAATAACCGGCCACCGGGTACGGTTAGCAATAAAATGTCTGGTCCGCAATGTATTAACATGATATTGCTAAAAAAGTAACGAATCTATAAATTTCAAAGATATGAGAACTTTGTAAAAATAAGCAAATATGCAAAAACATAAAGAGTGAGACAAGAGAATAATTTGAACGAATTAAATAAAATTATATAATAATTCGAAGGGAACTTAAGAAATGATTATATAAAAAGAATAATTATTAACAGAAGAGAAGGGTGTTAAATTCACAGAATATTATAAAAAATTGAAGATTAATATTTATACAACGATATCTTCAATTTTTAAAACGATGAAAAGATTATGTTTAATTTCAAAATTATTACTTTTATTAGTTCATCCATACGTTTAATAGAATATCTAAATTTCAAACTGACTAATTTATTGTTTCCTCAACATATTGCCTACTTCATCAACTCTCTGTTGAATAACGTACAGTTTCCCAATAGGTTTACTGAATTTGCTTCGAAGACCGAAAACTATTGTTACACCATTGGAAAAATAAATAACACATCAAGAACAATAACAATATGCGTCATTATGTAAGAAGATAAAACTGTAAAGCGTGAATATTCCATATCTCACAATCAGTCAAACGATCGTAGTTGTGGATACGTAATTTTTTAGCTCTCGTAGAGTCAATACCGAAAACGAAGAATAATGTAGGCAGCAAGTATCTGTCAGATTTGCTCAAAGTTCATAACAAGAGACGTGAACTTGATAGAAAACAAGAAAGAAATTAAGGAAAATATCTGTCTGAGTAAAAATAGAACATTAGCCATTATTATTAGAATAATAAATGAGCAGTTAGTAGTTAGTAAAAAAAAGGTATGGTGATATTTTTAAATAGCTAGATAATATCGATAATAAAATTAAATAGATAAAGGAAGAATAAATAATATTCAAAATTTTAATCTTAGGTTCTGGATTAATCGTTATTTTAGAAATTTTTAACGCTTATAATATGTTAAAAATAGGATATTCTATATTGCAAAATGGAGAAGCATTTGCACTCTTTTTCTTCTATAAGAATATAAAGTAAACTTTTGTTCATCTTTAATTTAGCCTACAATTTTTTAATTTCCTTCAGTTTTTCAACTTCGATTCAGAGATACATAGTCACACCGAGAAAAATTACTGAATAATTTCTGTACACTCTATGCAACATGTTCTAAACGACCAGGTCAAAAACTGTAATAGCAATCGAAAATATTAATGGTACTTTTATTTCGTTTAAATTGCTACTAATAAAATTCTTACAAAAAGTTGATTTACAACCCTGCCATATATATTTCTTGACATAAATGAAGTACTTATATTAAATTTCTTGGAACGCCTGAGAACTTCAATAGGTAAGGATAAATGAAGGTACCGTACGCTGGACGGTTAATGTCCACTTCCTGAAAAACCCAGGTGGACCTGCCGCCTTTCTTCGACGATCACCTGCCTGCCCCTCTAGTCTCTTACGACAAGCCTGCTCTTCCTCTCACTGCCGCTTTACGCAGACCCTTCGTTATAGGGTATTCCCAGGCAAGGCAGCAAGCCCACTGGCTGACTGGTTTTGAAATGAGAATGTGTGAGCTGTAATTCCACGCGATCGATAACGAAAACGGAGGTTTCGAATCCTACGGCGTTTTGCGGAAAGTAGCGACCGGAAGAGGAACTCACATGAATGTAACAATCCGTTAAAAAAAAACAAGACGTAACATAACGACAAACTTGGTTAATTCATGGAATGTGTTTTATCCTATAGTATTAACATTATTTTTTCCTTGAAATTTTATTTTATTATTACAAAGACCTGTGTTGTGAAATAATTTTTTTTGTGTTCTCATCTTGTATACTCAATTTTTGTAATTGGTATAGGTAATAAGAGAAAATATTTTATGTAATAAGAAACTGTATCTTCGCCCTCAATTAATTAAATATAGAATTTGACATAAAAAGATTTTGAATCGAACAGATATTAAAGATTCCAATGTCCTTTGTTTATTCAAATTTTTCGGAAAACCTACTTCATTCTAGGTCTATCAAAAACATTGCTGCCTATGCTTTAAATAAAACTCTAAAGAATACTCCTGCTTTTTAAATTTAAATTATGGATTATTAAAAAATAACAAAAACAAATTTTCAATAGAGTATAAAATTAGAATATAAAAGTAAACCAATTCTTTCATCTTTTAAGGTAAGTTGCCTTTTTCATTCTTTTAATGTAACTATTATAATTAATAGTAAAATATTTATTAAACTTTTCTATTTCAACAAAAATATTAATTCTAAATAGAAACACGCACGTTTGTTACGAACGATTGAAAATAATGAATAATATTTATTTGTATTATAACAAAATGAAAGATTTAAATTTGATTAGCTTTAATTCTTACATCTGGTAAAACAATCATTCTTGAGAAAGGCATAACTTTATAAAAAGCTAATAGCAATGCGAAATAAGATACAAGTTACAGAGTTTCTAGTTCAAGATAGTTACAATATAACTAACAACTAAAATAAATTGATGAGCTTAACAAAATAAAACGATTCTACGATGAAATAAAAGACGCAATCTCTTACTTTATAAAAGATAGAAGCACAGTACAAAAAATGATGAATAGTATCAAAACCATATTACAGTAATTATATTTTACTAGTTTTTCATTGTTGCTAGTAAAGTTACTGCGCACGAACATATTGTGCCTCCTATATATATAGTACTGTACTTCGAAGTCAAACTTTACAGACCTCTATACATGAAATACTATTAAGTCATCAATGTTTCAACAATGGTCATATGTGTTAATTATTTTTAATAGGTGAACTATTTAAATATTATACGCGGTTATTTTTCATCAGCATAAACTATAGTAATAACAATAACTTGAGTAAAACATCTTTAAAGATGACTGAAATACATCATCATGCCTTAATATAACAGTAAGTAATTTTTCAGCTCTGTGTTAATCACGTAAGTACATGATTGGCTCTATATTACATTCCGTTTGTCGATGCGAATAAGAACGATCCCTAATACATAATACAAATTTCATGGATTCCAACAGGGCACGATTTCAGTATTCTATTGTGTACAGGATCGAGAAGTTATTAAAATGTAATTAATTTTATAATAATCGTGATTATTACTACTGTCAAATTTTGTCATAGAAGAAATGTTTTTCGTAAATCACCAAAACTAATCAATTTTTATAACACAAAGTTAAAAAGATATTTAATAGAAGTTTTAAGATATTTAATTGTAATTAACAGCAAATTTTCAAATAACAATTTCATCTCCCAACCATAGAAAGAGAAAGAAACCGTATTGCTTAATCGGCAAGTATGGAATTGATCTTACACAGTGTACCGTTTGTACTGATGTTTCTTTGTGACGTTTTTATCATAACACAAAGTATGGACCTTGAGGAACAGAGACAAGATACGTACCCAATGAAATAGCCTAACAGTAAACTTCAGACATGTGAAAAATATATCTGTGTCTATCATTGCGCAGTATATATACTCTGAACTTATAAAGAAAGATAACTTGCATGATACTCCTTGGTAAAGTCTTTATATTTGCTTAATTCTGAATGTATGACGAGCACAAATCGCAAGGATAATATTGTACTGAGAAAGAATTGAGACAAAGTAATTATACAGACAAGTATGAAAAAAGTAAAGCTGATCAAACCGCATCTACCCACCTATGAAATTAAAAATAACAATATTCTTCGTTCAGTAAATCACCTTATAAATTGTGTGTCTGGGAAACGCGTTTCCGGTATATATTTTGCAAGATGCGAAATGCCCACTGGAGGGCGTATCGATTCGGACAAAACATTCGTAGCCAAGTGTACCATTCCCGAGCGTGCATTAAGCATGTCTACAAGCAACCGTTTCAAGGTTTATGTTTTTCTACCGAGGGAATGTAGTAACTAACAGAAAAACAGATAGAAGGAAGTTTTTCATACCGTATGGGGTAACACTCCCGTGTTGCTGTCATGCTTCGATGTTACCGTTGCTGTATGCGACTGGTCGAAAGCAGAAACCACGATGATAGTATCAGACGCACGTATACACTGTGGCACCGTAAAAGGTACATACACATCCGAACGTACACGCGCTCACAAGCACACACGCGCACGTACGTAAAATAACCACCGTCACGCGTGATACACACAAACCATACAACCTCACTCCTCAGCAGCGCGCGACAGACTGAGACGAAACACGGCTCGCTAGACTGGAAGGGGAGGTGGCTGTGCGGTGGGAAGTAATCGTACTGGTGGGAGAGTTCGTCGCATGAGCGTACGGTGTACTGTTGGAGCCCTGTACCTGTACTCTTGTTACGTTACAGTCGATAAATAATTTATCGGAGTCGGTATTGAATTTTACATTTTATCATCTTCTATTCATGTTTATGAATAGAGTAGTGATACAGTTTAATTTACATTCAATAAAAAATATCTGAGGAAATCTAGCTTCCACAAATTAATAATATTATCGATAGACATTAAATGTAAAACTATAAAACGATAGTATTAGTTGGTGTAAACAAAAATGTCGAATTTAAGAAAAAAAAAAAATATATATGTCTAAAACAATGAAATCGTGTTGTACCTTTACATCCCTGGGTCCTACAGGGTTTAATATCATGAAGGGTAACCAAGAGGAAGGAAGATAGGGGTGACCCTAAAGCGAGGGAGTGCTGATGCTAAAGCCGTGAGCATGAAGGGTCCTTCGAATAAAAAAAGATAGGACCTACTGAGCGAACGAGTGAACAGGACACGGGGGGGGGGGACTGGCCCCCCTTCTTTTGAGACCAGGGAAAGGCCGCACCCACGCAGTTCTTGAAGATCATGCTGGGTCCCTGCTGGTACAACCCTCAGCGTGTAAGTAAACCTACACCAAAAGTGCTTGAACGAGGAACGAATATTTTCCACGAAGTTAAATATCCGTAAAATATAAACGCTGGTCATTGTTGCAAACGAAAAGCTTGCATTATATGTTGGCGAATATGGAAAATGAAATTAATACCACGAAGAATATACTTTAGAAACTATAAATGGAGAAAATTCTACATAAAATAGTTTATTACTATATTAAACATGGGAACAGTTCCATTTTTACGGAATCACAAGTAAGAATGCATAAAAGAAGGGATGAATTATACAAATCTAACCATTATTACTTAGATCATACAAATCTGTTTGGCACAATATCCACGAAATTTTTGCTATGTAATACCTCCATATTGTCTTTAAAGTGACTTTGTATTTGACTACAATATAAAAGTTACATTATAATAATACTAAAACATACGATAACTAGAACGTATATACATATATGCTTGGTCAGCAAGTTGGTCACTTAGGTTTAGCTAAAGTTAATACGTGGCAACACTGCGCTACAGCTGTCATACGCGTCACGCATTCGAGTCAAAGCTCAACTTATGTATTGTAAAGTGTTTTATAAGAGGTGATGGCCGATAATTAGTCTCGTCGTTACAAGAAACGAAATAACTGACTGAAAACGCTTTTCGACTTTTGATCGCAAGAGAAAACTATTTTTTCCGTTAAAGGACAGTATTGTGCAGTCGGAATACTACTGGCTCAGCTCTGTGTCGAGCTACTCAGCGCTTGCCTCACAACATTCTCATGCCATCTACTTACTTCCCTCTCCCAAAATCCCAGATGGGAAAGTAAGTTTCGGAATATGATTGTTAATTTTACGTAACATACGGCTCGCTTACTCGCTAGGACCAAGTTTTCCCTTCTGCTTTTACCCAGATCTCCATTTGATATTGGATTTAAATTTTCTCAGCTATAATTTTGCAATAAAAAGGAAAATGAAACCAGGTTACATTTTCAACTTTTCATTATAATTCTCATATTTGCTTCAAAATTAATTTTCAACTTCCGTCTTTACATTCGTCTCTAATTCAGTTATTGCGTTGAATGTGTTAATGTTTTCAGAAAAAGAAACATTATCCAAAATGTTGCAACGCTGTTAACTTTACAATGAAATAGTGAAAAGAGACGACGGAGAAATAAAGGCAATGGCAGAGCAAGAGAAGATAAAAGGATAGGGTGGGTTAGCCTGTATCAACTATGCACCCTTATCAATTGGAAAATTGGTGTGTGCAGTGGGAGCGGAAGAGGAAGGGATTCGACTACGTTCAGCTGGTTGGAGAGGGAAGAACGATTAGGTTTAGCGTCTGCCAGGAGCGTACGTACCGAAGAATCAAAAAAGCAACTTTGTACATAGAAATATTAGGTTCAAATATAATTTTTTATTCTCTGACTTCTTTAATCATTTTGAGGATATCATTTGAAATCAAAAATTATTTTAACGATTTGTATTGCCTGTACACATATGGTGAATTGGAAACATCGAGCAGATGAGAGGTTGATGACGAGAAAAGAGTGTCTGTATAAAAACCAAGATTGTATTCAAGGAATGGAATCTTTGTGTATAGTACGTTAGAGAACTGAAAGAACGAGCAAGTGAATCAGTAAGAAGTATATCAGAGAATCGAGGGACAAAGAGGGATGGAAGAAGAGCGACTCAGGCGTTTAGGGCGCATGCGTCACTCATCCTGGGCGTCGGGAATGTGTTGACACGAGAAACCGAGAGAATGCTGTAGCTCTAATGCCACGATGCCGTGTTATCGTCGATACGGTTCCTATACTGTGGATCCGCCCCGTCCTCGTGAAATCTGGGTCTTCCATCCTGATGAAATACGGGTTTCTGTTAATATCGATTCTATGGGGACTAATGTTTCAGAAATAAATATGATAAATTTAACGTATAAAAATAGATACTTGACGACCAAGTTGATTACATATATCGAATTACTAATAATAAATAATTCTTCACGAAACTTTTTTAACACATATTTATGGTTTCTTATGATGGGAGTTGTACAAATATAAGTTTCAATTTTAGTATCTTTATTTGGAATTTACTAATATTGACATATTTTTCAAGAAACATTTAGTCCACGTTGAGACAAAGTTGCAAAGAATCGTGTTCTATACGTAATAAATGTATCGCTATAATTATTTGGAAAGCAAGGTACAAAAGATATTCATACGAATAAATTATTATTGCTTTTACTATTCTTTAAGCATGATATGAAATAATATTTAATGTGGAACATAAAATGAGTTTTAATAAATTAATGTTGAATTAGATACGTTATAATTGTGATTGATACAATAATAACATAAAAATGTTATTTAGTACCAAAAACAGTATTAGAAACATAACAATTGTAACTGTACAAAAGAAATTTCAGCCACCATTACGTCTAGCTTTTATGTGTGAACAAAATCTCGTTGGACGAGTATTGAAAAATTCTATGCATTTATGAGTGCAGACTTTATGTACAGTAAGAAGATCGCGACTGTTACTTACAATTTATTGAAATAAATGTATCTGGCTCTGGATCAGGTTTGTTTACCGTCACAAGGCATACGAACGCAGATTATAACACCGGTTACTAACTATTAAGCATCGGTTAATTTTGAAGGAAGTGTCGAAAGTTTATAACATTTATGTATATTAGATGGAGCTACTTACAGAATTTTACTACCAACTAATGCGTGGAAAAATAATGTTACTTGATACGCGTATATAAACTAAGTACATTGTTACATGTGTTAAGAATTAGCATAGGAATTATAAATCGGTAATGATGATAATTGTAACTATGAGTGGATGTAATAAAAAAAATTTTTATTTAATTTATTGGAGCGTATTCGATTTTCAATCATACTTCTGCTGCATTTTTCTGATTCGGATTTATTATGTTGGCAATAAAGATATACATAAAGTACAATGTATGGTACTTATGCTGTACAAATACAATTAACAACGAAGTCCAAAAATGGTTTGAGAAGAAAACTTTAATTACGTACACGTACTTCTACATATATGTATGTGACGCGCGCAAGTGTTCTTGCACATATGCAAACAATTTGCACTCTATGTATCGTATATACATACACGCGTTCGTACATATAACATATCCAACAGTACGAACGAGATAAAGGAAAAAGTGAGTAAAGGAAGGTACGTATTCTGGTTAAATAAAGAGGTATGATAAGGGTGTGTAACCGAATGTTTTACACATATATGTATAATTTTTCTTTGTATATCTAAGATACACGTTCCCACACTTTATATGCGTCCCTTGCTTACGGACATTTATCAAAAATCGAAGGTGAGACAGCACAATGAAAGCCAAATACGAAACCGAGTGGACAAAGAACATTGGGCAAATGGTGGGAGACGTAAAAAGGACAGGCAAAAGGAAACCTGGGAAAAGAATACTATGGTAAGATGTAATAGGAAGCTTTTTCGAGGAAAGTAAAAAATTTAAAATTCAGTTATCAGAGAAACGCGTTTGCAGAATCTACAAAAAAGCAATGGGAAATATCGGGCAAACAGCACATCATCCGGGGATAAAATAAAAACAGGGGTCGAGCGAGCGAGAGAGATAGAGAGAGACAGCGCGCATCCAAATTTCGGAGGGAAAACTCCTACCTTTTACTGGGATAATCTGGGATTTTCAGAGCGATGTCATAGCACAGTATATTGGTTGCGCTAGGCGAAACCAACGGTCGGCGATGGCCGTACAGCTCACCACTAAGAACACTGAGGTCGCTCCATGTCTCTCACTCAACCCAAGCCACGACCCCACCCATTATGGATGTTCTGATATTTTCGAAACCGGATGTTAAACCATAAACCACCAAATTTGTTCATATATTTGATTAATTTTGCCCGTAAACTACCGAAGATATCTTTTGATATTCCGCGTAGCGATATCTGCGTCACAAGATTATCAGCGTTCTTAGTCACTGACGTCAAACACTTTCACGTACTTCGCTGATTTCGCCGTAGATTAATGGCGGCACCACTTGCTTGCCTTGTAATAGTCTTCCATCAATATCGACAGAGTAAAAGCTCGAGAATAAGTATTACTACATAAATATAATTTCGTTGTATTCCTTTTTTACGAGAAATATTATTTTATCATTTTTTCAAATGTTAATTAACATTGAATTTTTATTAATACTGTATCTATGAATACTTGTTACTTTTCTGGATAATTAAACATTTCCATCTTGTAAGAAATCGCTGTGCTTTAGTATATGCGTATGTATACCTCGGAAACCTTAAACAGAACTTTGAAGTTTTGTAAAATAGCAAACAGACTACGTTTCATTATCATATATATTCATAAATGTATTAGTAAGTGATAAAAATCTTAAAACTACATATGTATTTTATTTTTCAAGGTCATGTATACATTGTCCGATTATTGTGTGTACAAATTTCTTGGACCTTAGTCTATAGAAGTTCACCTCTTAATATAATCTGAAATGTTATTATGATTTTTCAAATAAAAATAATAATAAAATTAAGAGATTTCTAAAGTGATAGTCATGAAGAAATTGTATGAAACTTAACTTTTAATTCCATTACCTATGTGATATATACCTCATTCTATATTCCTTCAGAAATCTTTCTGAGTATTTCAAGTTGTATATGACATTCTATATTTATTTTTTATAAAAATGATGTAATAAACAGATGAAATAACATGAAAGGTGTGAAACACTTTCTTAAATTCAGATCTGTATCACTAGATGTCAGGCTTCTCTGTGCTTAACCAACTGACTATATATACTCTACCTTCCGATCGTTATACATAGTAGTTTATTTAACTATTTCATTATGAGATATAAGAAAATGTAGTAATGTATTAAAAAAAATTTTATAATTATTATAGCATTTGAGAGGTTTCAAAATTTTAGGTTTGTGAAGATTTTAAACGAAATGTAATAAATTACACGAAAAAAGCCGAAAGTGCCCGAAAGACAGTCGATGTGATTGGATATAAGAGGGCACGTGATTCGAAACGCTTTGAAGTATTGGTCGAGTTTAATTGGTGGGGAGACATTTATATTCCTTAAGTAGGTTTGCATCTTCACAAAGGCAAAAGACAGTATTGGAGTAGGAGTGTGTTAGGAGCATATTAGTTTGTGAGTTTGATCGCAGTATCTGGTTTCAATGTTATGTGAATTGGGAAAGTGGAGAGAAAGAGGCAGAAGTTGTCGGACACTGATTAGGTGGATGCTAAATATCATTTTTTAAATTAGAATGAACATCATTTAGTGCGCGTACATGTACAATTACATACGCGTTATTACTGGTAAAATTAATTTCACGTTTCACAAATATAGTGTACGCGCGCGTGCGCGTTGCGAGGGTATCAATACGTAAAGTTTTGCTGTTGAACGGAAATTGTACATTGTGAAAAATCCGTGTGGAACTGCAAAAACAAACAACTCGTGTCCGCCATCTTGTGCCTCTCCAGCTGCGGTAAAAGGAAGTGAGAGAATCCGGACCAACGTGTGTGATTTCGTTCGGTGAAGAAAAAAGGTGTAAACAAAGGTGACCAACGGTCACCGAATGTGGTCAAATTTGCAAAAAACACGAATAGGGAGGACTGCGAGAGAACTCGAACCAAGCGGGGCGAGGTAGCATTGCGCTCACCGGAGGTTTGTGGGGTACCCCACCAAGTTTATTCCTCCACGTTCCCCCTGCCCATTTGCCCTGGATCCCGAGATTATTGCGCAGTTAGAAAAATCGTTGAATATAAACATCATTGAAAACTTTATTGCATCTTTAGAAAGTGTCCCGGAATAATACTTGGTAAGTTTCTTAACACATTTAAATATTAATTTCTTCAGTTTCCTGTACTTCTGCATAATTTTGATATACCAGAGGATAAAATAACTTCATAATTTTTAATTTACATTCGTTATAAATACATTATTGTAAATTTGTATGTTTTGTTGTAAATATAATGAAGTCATTTCTGAAAGCTCTTTATTATTAAACAATGTAACCTAGTTCGTAGCAAATGTTACATTTCACTTATATTACTTTTATCATTGATTTATAAGATCAAATTTACGGAATCTATATACTGAATGAAACTAATTTAATGTAACGTAAAAGATGTTTGTTACTACTTAATGATGAAATTCAGATATGGTTGATGACTCATACCAGATTGTGCTTCAGGATTGAACTATATACTTTTTTTTTTAATATCACATGTGATACAATTATCAATTCCTGTGACAATTTTCAATTAATTTTATGATCTGTTCGAAGCACAAGATTGAAAGGACGATTCACTTTGCAGACGGGTTGGTTGACTTTGTGAGTGATAGAAAAGACAAATAACGGTAAATAAGCCATGACGAATTCGGTGCCGAAATTGAATAATAAGGTAGACCGACATGGTTCATCAAATGTCGGTGTCGAACGACATCACCACCGTTCAAGTGCAATCAAATCGTCGACGTTCTTCCACAACAGTGGAAGATCTCATGGCAAAAGTTCGACTGGCAGATTGAGCTGCAGCCCACCTGGTTCATCGAAGAGTTCAAGAAATTCTCCATTGCGGTACGAGTACAGTCCACGCGGTAGTCCAACAAACACCTTTTATGCGGGTGCAAAGTTTTCCGAACCGCCATCTCCAGCGAGCCTTCCAAAACCACCGAGCCATTGGACTACGAGACTGATGAGTAGTTGTCAACAATCCGATAGGAGTTGCGATATTTCAAATCATCTTAAAATGATATTGAACGTCCAAGCCTGATACCTACGGACCAACGAACCGCCAGAAACGGTTACCAGCTTCTAAAAGCAAAGGGGCAGGTACGATATTATCGTTCCTTCTCTTGGATTTAAGGATGAATTTTCCTCTTTTATGTGATGTTAAGTTGCACGTTTGAAACAAACACAAAAAAAAGGTGTTTACAACTGCGTGATAACACGATCTCTAAGGACGATACACAAGTAATATTATTACTAGACAGGGCACCGGCGTCTTCAGTGTCACGGTAGAGATGCTGAGTGAAAGAGAATATAAAACAAACTATGATTAGTTCTTTAAACTATCATACAAAGCGTATGAACATTGAAGGATAAAAGATGCAGGTGCGTCTATCGCGAATCGTGATTCAAGTATATGATAACTTGTAACAATTCTATTATGCGCCGTCTATGAAGATATAAACGTATGTATTTTAGATTATTATTATATATGATTAACTTTCAGAAACACATACACATATACACAAACACTGTTATATTATCTGTTTGACGAAATGGTACGAAGACATAGGCAAAGCTGTATTAGCTATTTTTAAAAGTGATAGCTATATATATTTTTCTTTTCTCTTAAAATCAAAATTGCTATATCTTAGCATTATTAATTGTGACAGTATGTCTTATTCCTTTTCAATTACAATTCGGAATTCTTTCCAAAGCAATTATTTAAATTTATACACATTTTGTCATAAAATGTATTCTGATTATTTTTTTTCTTTTTCCTTCTTTTTCTTATTGAAAGGTACTTTATATTTACAACATAGGTGGTAAACTTTAAGTGTTGCATATATTCTCATCTACTGCTCTTTAGCATAAACCTAGATATTGATTCAGTATATCACTTACTAATGGTTATTGCTGTTTAGTTTCTTTCCTCCTGAATTTTATTAAAGTGTCAATATTTTTGGTAGATTCTATATATTTAGTGAATCTTCAAGGAATAATTAAATTATCCATGCAAGATTCATTAAGACAAAATTCTTGGTTTTTATTTATCTTCTTCTATTGTTGAAGGTATTCTTATTCATTTTGCAGTTTTGCAGTAGTATTTCTGCAAAGCATTACATAAGATTTAAGTGACAAGTTTCCAGTGTGTATACAGATGGATTAATTTTTTTGAAAATGACATGATTAATTGATGAAAAAGTGACATCAGATTGCATAAGTAAATGATAAAAATGATCCCATACATATGTTAATGAATGATTATTACTCATTTTTCTAACTAAATTCGTGATTAAGCAATATCTTTGCTTAAGTTAATACAGTTTGTATGAAAGTTTTCTGTAAGTAACAAGTTAAAAATTAATTTTTACTAGATATAAAAGGACTAATCAGAGGCTTGTCATTGGGATTTCATTATAAAGTGATCTTATTTATCTTTAGAATTGGATTAATATTTATCATGTGATGGCAAAGAAAATTGTGCGTTCAGGAAATTTTTTGGTTCAGTTCTCTAAGAAAGCACATGTTTTTGCTTTCTTATATTATAAATGAATTTCTTCTTTTAAATATTGCACATGTTCATTTATATTATAACATAATTCGATTTAATCTCATTACATTATGGAAATGACAACAGTGGTTTTTAATTTTTTGCATTTTTCTCTTTTCTGTTCTTTTTTTCTTTTTTTTTTTTCTTTGATGCAGAACTCAGTCATATATTTAATCTTGTAAACTGACCAAATTACTTGAAGTGGTTTTAACTAATACTTTTTTTCTCTTTATTTAAAGAAGACAGTTTTTTTTAAATTATATTGGTTTCATTCTTCTTTTAATAATTCCTTTTTTGCATAGGTTAGTTTTTAAGGTGAATTATGAAATAGGTTTGGTGGTATATATATTCAAATCTCAAGGGAAAAACGAGTGCATCTGTACGTGTGAATGTATGTATGTGTGTAGTGGAGTGAGAGAAAGGGAGAAAAGATAGCAAAATGTGCAATTTCGAACTTTCAGTTATTTTCTCCATCTTCGTAATATTGTAAGACGAAAATTTGGAATCGTATCTATAGTATCCGACAGCTGTATTATCACATGGAAAGATTAATAGAAATCCTCATATAAAATGGTCGAGAATTTTAATGATTTTCAATCAGGATAATCAGTTCTTATCGAATGATATCTCGATTCGTTCTCTCTCTTTTTTTTCTTTTTTTTTATGTATAGTCGAATAACCGTTGCTGTGTGGCGGCTGTTCTGTGGAAGGTTTAAGCGAAAAAAGATAAATAAATAAAAAAAAGAAGTAAGAAATAATGTACATCCACCTTCTTTTCTCTTAATTGTTGTAATTCGATTAGCTCCAGGTATCTTTTCACTTTGTCCAGTTGTTCTTTTTTTTTATTATTTCGCTTTAGTCTGAAGGTCAGTTAATTTAAGGTTCCTCAAAAGTTCTAAATTTTTATTCATCTGAATTTCTACAAAAGAAAAAAGAAAAAAAAGGTAAAAAACAAAGTGCAAAAATTGTTCTTTATTGGTAGCAGATGTGTGATACTAAGCTGGAAGGTATTTGATGATTAGCATATTTGTTACGTAATAGTTACTGCTCTCGACGGAAGAGGAACTGTTATGATTGGTTAGGTGAAGAAATCAAAAACATACGCAAGATCACGTCGACAGAGTATCGTTTTCATCGTGTAAGTGTTGTATAGTTTTCAGCATAACGATATATGCATAAACCCTTCTGCAGGTTATTAAGCATTATCGTGTTTGTCGAAAATTATCATCCAAGCAAACTTCACATTCATTCAGTATTTTGTTTTGAAAGAAGAAGGACAATGATTTCTCTTTTTTTAATTGTGTTACATAATTTCAACATCTGCCCAGTGATTCATTTTTCAGTTCTCGAGTTATGTTTGTAAAAATCATTAGATCTAACGTGTTAGTTGTACATACGTATCAGAAATCGAATGAAAATGTTCCAAGTATGTTGCTCGTATTTTTTTCTTAAACAACTCATTGGGTATGAAGTAACGAATTAAATACTGCCGTCCTGTGGGAAATCGATGAATCGGTAGCTTTGAACGTATAGAGACTATCGCACAGACGTGCATCGTTTGCGAATTGTATAATAAATGATGATTACAAGAGGAGAAGCAAAAATTGTAATTTTGAACAGCATTTGTAAATGTCTTGTAAAAAGAAATTAGTGTACATATGAGCAAACGTAACACGGGCGGACAAATGTGTATTATGTATATATTATATACATATGTAAGTGGAATAATTAATCCCGTTCCGATCGAGAGCATGAAACTAAGAATTGGGAATCTTTACAGCAATATGTATAATTATCTGTTCGAGTCTCCCAGAGGAACAGAAAATAGTCAGTATGTGCAAAAACGAAAAAGAAAAAGAGGAAGTGGTCGAAGATTGCCAGGTTCAACAGAAATGATCTTCGAGATGAATGGAGAGTAAAGTAGATAATAGGATGCTATTGTGCTGTAAAAATGGAAAGATGAAAGAAAAAAATGGCGTTTCGATGAAAAACGACGCCAAAGGAAAAGGGACAGACGAATTACAAAGTGAATAATCAACCAATTGATAATATTAATTTAAAAAGGATAAGAAATTAGCTGTGATGATGATCCTATAGGTACTACTAATTTTTAATTGGTAACACACACACACACACACACACACACACACACACACACACACACACACACACACTAAAAAATATATATATATTATATGTATATGATTAAACGATAAGATGGGGTAATTTAAGAAACATACAAGTACTATGGTACAAGGGACAAAAGAATTATCACCACCGTTCTCTCGAGTGAAGAAAGCGTACGATGACACGAGAAATATGAAATACATTATGTGTATTGTATGCCAGTCGAGAGAACAGGAAAACGTAGGATGTAATTCTTTGTCTTAAAATGCAGGTCTCATGCTCTGTACACTTTGACATGTTACTATTAGTTATCTGTAAAGTTTAGCTACGTGCGCGCGCGATCGTGGAACACAAACAAACAAAATGCTCGAAAGTGTAAGGTAAAAAAGAAAGCAAAGAGAGAAAGGAGAATACAGTGCTTTTGTGACAAGAACAGAAATTAATGTTACTCAAGATCTCTTTCGGGTACGTCCATCTTGTGTGTCGTAATCCACCTTCGTGACTTTAAGATGAGAATATAGTTCGTAGATTCTAATTATAAGAGCCAACGAGAACTTGGATCGTTTCAAAAAATGGGATCTAGGTCGGATGGGAATTTTATCTTTGAACGTGTTTCCGGTTGTAGAGACAGAAGGTAACGCAATATACTTCTTTCGTTTCCGGTTTACTCGCATATTTTCCGTGGGTTGAATTTAAAGTGTGTACACTATGAACGAGAAGAAATTGCGGGCCTTTTTTTATAAAGAATGATGAAAAATAGGATTGCGGGAAGAATAAAATGAACGATACGAGACGATCCATCCTCGTTTGGCAATTTATTGTGATATTGTAACGTACAAAAATCGTTTGTCGCGAGTTACATAAAAAGTCGAAGAAAATAATCGAGAAGACAAAATTAAAATTCTCGTGAAAGTTTCACGGATGCGTCATGGAGTTATTTTGTTAAGTAGAATGTAAAAGACACGGCATTTTTACTGAACATTCTGCGGGATTTTAATTTTTAGTTTCATTATAGCCAATAGTTATACTCTGTACCTTCGAAACATAAAAAATTAAAATTAGCTCCTTTAATCATTCTTCAAACTTGATATGTTAGATCTGGTATGCAAGTTATCAGTATAATATGTATGAAAAAATTGGATTATTTATGATTTACTCTCGTAGAATTAATGTGTTATATTTATTGGCATATCGTGCTGGTAAAAGCTTTTGTCAGTGAGAATGTTCAGGAACAAAAGTTTTGTAAGAGGCAGCAAACAGCTGCCGTTTATAACACGTTTACATTTATGCGGACGCAGCATTATCGACTGCAGAGTTACTTATTTACACATACACCGTGATGCATCCGTCGACGAACATTGCATGGCATACAAGTGCACGTACGTAACGGTTACGTGCCCTTACGTGTCCTGTTTTAATCTCTACATATATATCTTTGTACCTTTTGAAGTATTTTCTTTTGCTGGCCTCTTTCGAGAAAAGATTAATCGAAAATAATAATCATAAATTTACATTCGTTTCGCGTAATTTGAACGTAGTGCTCTATCGGACGTTATGGAGAAAAATATATAATTATTGTAAAAAGATAAGAAAACGGATCGAAATGTTAAATTTATTCGCTTTTTTTTTCTTTTATTTATTTTAAGAAATTTCAATTCTTCATTGTATCAGCACATGCATTTTTCTTTTTCCTAGGTTTGTAAATTAGCTTTAGAGCTTCCATGGAAACTGATCGGTTTCTTCGTTTTCTCTGATTCGTAATTAGATTCTTCAGTGACGCATAACAGAGCACTTGTATGAATTCTTCCGATCGAAGCTTTGTTTTGCCAGTTAAAGGTAAATCTTCTTTCGTTCATTCTTCAGATATTTTCAGTACATACACACACACGGCTATTATTTCGTTAAACGGATAATTAAGCACGTTTCATAAAGGAACGTTTCATTTGTTTTTTCTTCTTTCCATGTTCGTTTCATTTTTATTAAGTTATGATTAGGTTTATGAAAATGTGCTCTTTTGCTGGTAATCAAAATTATTCGTCTGTCTAGAAAAAAGTAATTATTTTTATTTTCTTAAATTTCATGGTTCACAATTTACTTTGTTTTAGTTAGGTACATTTTAAGTAATTCATTTGTTCTGTCTTTGTTTATAATTAGTTTAGGGTGAAATTTGCATGCATACTTTGAACAATATTTTCGTTTCCGACTTTATTGTTTCCTTTTTTTTTTTTCAAAAAAATGTCATGTGTAAATGTGGTGTTAAAGAGCAGAAAAGAATCAATATGAATTTTTGCATATCCGAATCATTTTTCGTTAGAGAAGGAATAGCGACGAATCGTTTTGTTAAGAAAAAAGAATTAATGGTTAAATAAAAGAATTAAGGGAAAAAGAAAATGGAACGGTTCATTGAAATAAAAAAAAAAAAAAAAAAAAAAAAAAAACATGAAAAGGAACTAACGTCTTCGAACGACAACGTCAAACAATATAAATGAACAATGAAGTCGTGTCGTGTCACAAATTATTTTTCCCTCAAAATTATTTTGTCATGGGGGAATCTTGAGACACGACTCGTACATCGATACATACGATGCAATATCGTTTTAAATTGATCTTTCGTGTAACAAAATGAAAATCTACATTTCATCAGTTTCATACGAAGCATTGATCATTATACAGGGACACAAAACACAGCCACACGAAACGCTATGTCGATTAATTAAGTAAGCCTTAAATTTAGAATTAAGTTGAAAGGTTTCATAAAAACAGAGATAGAATGGAAGATGAGAGAGGAGGGGGAGAGGGCGAGAGAGAGAGAGAGAGGGAGGGGGAGAGCTCTGTACTTTTAAAGCGCCATAGTCTACGACTCTATATTTAAAATAAATACTTAAGTTATTGTGTTTTTTTAGAGAAAAGAATAACGGCAAGCAAGCACAATTTTAATCGATAAATCGATTGATATTTTTTTCTAATTCAGTCGTACCTCTTTTTTTTGTTTCATTAGATTTCGTTTTCTATACTGTATTAAAGACTCGATTTTTCATTCGAATTGGTCGTATATTTTAGTTTCCATTTTAAGTGTCCCTCATATTGTTGGAGTAATCGTCAAAATTCGAGGTACGCGTTTTAATTTCAATTATTTCGCAAAAGAAGCTTTTCTCACTTTTAATCCGATACCAAAATGAATCTAGGATATCACCATATTGCGCAGCGACCAGCTATGTTTGGCATCATTTTTAATCGTTCTTTTGATAATTGACTCTCGTAAATTAGGTGTCGTTTTGCGCTCGAATTCAATTATCTCGACTTCAAAACGACATCCCTTTCAAACTTGGCAAGTAATAACGAAAAGGAAGGAGAGATTGAAAAGCTACTTTTCACACTGCGTAGTTTTGTGATACAGATTTATGTATCGACCGATCGAAAAAAGACGTTTTCTAGGGGTTAGACTAATGTTAACGATAATACGATTTTTACGTGCGATAGCAAGGAAAAATCACTCGAAGTGTATTGGTTGTTCACTTGTGAATTCTATAATGTATCTCTGACAAGTCTGTCGATGACAATATTTTTTATCCTCCTTCCTGCTACTGCTCGTAAAAGTCTAGTCGTACAGCCGTGTACCATCAGCGCGACGCGCGACTATAAAACAAATTTTTTTTTATTCGCTTTTTATTCCGCGGAACTAGTGTGGAATGAAGTAAATATGTAAGAGATAAAGAAAGAGAGATAAAAGATCGCGAGGAATTGCACGAAATTGATATATTTATTACATAGAAAAGTATCCGTGTCGCTCTGATGTGTGACTGAATCGTGAAAAGAGGTAAGGAAAGTGGGTTGACCGTAGCCGCGGCAAGTGAAGAGAAAAACGCACTGACTATTTTAGCGATTCGAGATTCGACCATGTACCTTAATATACCTTATGCGTGTTTCCAGAAAATAAGTGTGTAATAGTGAGAGTGAGAGCGAGATCGAGTGAAAGTGTAAGATTGAACAAGTGTGTGCGTGTATGCGAGCGTGCCAAATGTGTGCGAGGTTCAGTGCGCGAGAATAAATAGATATATATATATTCGTATGGAGGGAGAAAAGTTCTCACTCTAGAAAAAAGAAAGAAAGATAGAAACGAACGCGTTTTACCCTGTATGTGATTAGTGTAAAGATCATTTATCCTTACGTCGAACAATTCGTACTTTGAGTAACTTAAACGAAAGGTAAACTAATTGTAAGGATATTTGCATGGAGGAACGCGTTCGTTCACTTTTCCGATATCTCGCACGTGTAGAGCGGATTGTGTATCGTTGCGTGACCGCTTCCAAAAAACAAGGCATCACACAGTCGATGGCATTTATGAATATGTGCATAATGCGTGTGTGTTATGTGAAAAAAGTTGTACATACGAAACGATCGTGCCGTCGCTCGCACGTGCGTGACAATAATTTTTCCTACGCATAGCTGGTGTACGAAGTAACTTCAGTTTTTTCTTTTCCCTTTCATTTTAAGGTTCACTACGGAGAGTAACGTTTGCGCGGTGAATAAAAACAGTTCTGCAAGATAGATTTTTGTTACTTTTCGCGCAGAAACTTAGATCTAGTGCATTATTTACACTTCAAATCATGTTAATTTACTAAATTATTTTTTCCGATTAGATGAACATTTCTTTTGCAACCCTCTCGCTACAGCTAAACTGCCCACTACTATACTCGTTACGAGGACAGCTTAAATCGGTTATTTTGTCGCATTATGAAATAACAATATATAATTTTCGATGCAATAAAATTTGAACAAATTTTTTTTTGACACACTTACATGTGATTTAATAAATTTTATTTATATAGGAAGAAATGTTAATTAATGCTATATGTTAAAAGTTAGGCATATTTGTGCACAAATTTTGAATTATACATTCATGATTGGTAATTTATATGTTTATTCCGTCAGAACATGCTACTTTTGCAAATAATGGTTATTCATTATAATATCCGTTTATAATCAGAAGTAGCTTCAGCGGACGGTCACTATAATGACTATTCGTAGGTAAAAGTAAACAAGAGAGAGGTCATTATAGAAGGGTAACTATAATAACTGTTAGCGAAAGGGTTAAGCGCGGCCAGTAGCGAAAGATGCAGCTCTGTCATCTTGATCCGTAGATCTAGTCTCTATATTACATCATAATTATTAGTAAATTTTAACTTTATAGCAGTATGCGCATACATATTTATATGCACATGCATATTGTAGTTCGATGGATTGTTTGATCAATTGACTGTTGATTTTAGCAAATTTTATAATTGTCCATGATGCAAGTAGCTTTAATTTATCGTGAGAATCAAATTTAAGTTAACATAATAATTTATACATCATGTTTTTACTATTAACGCAAACTGTGCAATATAGTTATTCCATTATCTTCTAAACGGAATTCACAAGAGAATTATACTTGAAAAGGAGATAGATGGATTGAGCTATTTTGGATTTTTTAAGGGTTTTATGCATGGAGACTAAGACTCTGGATCGCAAAAGAAACTGCTGAGAAAACATTTGAACGAAAAAGTGGCCTGTTTCTCTTGCGCAAATGTTCCTCCTCCGCCTACAAGTACGTATATCCTGTAAACCATGTGGCATTTCTTCTTCAAATGGTTTCTTTTACTTTTGTTTCGTTTTCTTCTTTTTTTTTATACGCTTACATTTTTACACCGAGCATCCTGTACAGAGTATTGTTTCGCGAAACTCTGGTCTGCTTTAAATCGGACGATGATGTAGAATGATAAAAATGCAAAAATGAATCGTACGGTACACCAAAGGGCACTATTTATGCGAAGAAGCTTATACTTCGGAAACAACAGGCCCTTATTCATTCGTATTAAAACGAAGATCCAAGATTTTTTTGTGTTATCATTTTTTCTATTTATCCTTCCGATAATCGTGAAACGTAATTCGATAGAAAATAGAGGTAAGAAAGTTTATGTAAGAAAAATTAATGCAGTTCAAAACAGTGTAAAAAGAAATGAACGAAAAGTAACAGAAATACCGATACCAACCTGTTGTTTTCACGAGTATAAGCTTCGTGAGTCCGATAAGGTTATACAAAAAACAAAAAAAACATAGAAGGTCGGAACTTTTGTTCTGCCTTCTCCCAACGAAATAGAGGCGATGAGTTTATCATTAGGCAGTAAATCATATAAATAATTAAGGATTACCCAGTCTATCGATCCCTGTGATGAAAAAACGATAAAAGTTAAAAGAGGGATGAAAGTGAAAACGATAGAGGGATGTAACGATGAGAACTGAGAAAACGACAATTGTGATGTATGGTGATTTCCCTTTCTTGCCTCTTTGATAAAACTCCGTCGTGGACACGATGCAATTTACTGTCAAGTTGTAGGGTACATAGAAATAGAATTAAATAATATATCTATTATTGTACGTAAAATAAACACACAGAAACGGTATGTTTAAGGTTCGATTCGAACGCGTACGTAAGAAATAATGTAATATAAAATATCGTATTAGAAGTGCCCGTTTAGCGTGTAATTTTTTTTTCTTTTAACGAATCTATCGATGAAAAACGGATCCGTAAGAATTGTAAATATGTATGAAACGGAATTCGATTGTGCGAGCCGTGGCGAACGAGTGAAAGATAATATTTTGTCATGTAAAAATAGAAAAACGGTGAGAATAGAGAAAGCGAGCGAGCAACCGAGCGAGAGAGAAAGAAAGAGAGAGAGAGAGGGAGAGAGAGCATTTTTGGACACAGTGCGGATACCGCATTTTTTCGAGCACTCGTTTCGAATTATCGTTTCGGATGATCTGATTGATCCATGTGGATCTTTCTTGCGGCCTCAAGTTTGTAAGAAAGAATAAAAAATGCGGAAGGAATGAAGAAGGGTGGCAACGAAAGACAAGATGGACGCCGTCGTTACGCGCAAGAACGAGATTTCTTTATCATTCCGATAGAAGGAGCAGTAACTTGGACACTTCCATAAGAAATAATATCACGCACGTATACGTGAAAAAATAACATAAAAAAGTACATTCCGGTTTTATAAGTCATGGATCTTCTGAGATCGTGTGTATAATTTATCAACAAGATCATTTACACCGAGATATATATTTGTGGAGAAGGAAAGAAGAATATCTAGACTGGACGCAATTCCTGTCGAATTTTTCATCCCTTCAAATGGATCAAACGAAGGAAAAGAAGACCAAGAAGAAATAAAGAACCGAAGCAAGAGGATAACGGGAGAGTTTAACGATAGCGCGATCGACAAGAATGGATAAATAATCATCGATTGGCCACCTTTCGACGCGCATCCCGTTGTTTTCTTGGCGAAACAATCATCTCGTGTTTGCGCGTCCGACGTGAATCAGAGCTACTTTATTTAAGCTGGAGAAGAAAGAATCAGATGATGTGTAAAATATACACTTGAGAAATACTCATACGTATAAAGAAAACGCTCCAAATTTTTTCAATAATATAATAATTAATAATCGTCCATTACGAGGCTTAACAGAGGAACAATTATTTTTTGCCGTTTTTTCTTCTATCAAAAGAGGAAATGCCTCGCAGTTTTCATCGCGAGAGTGATGAATAGCTGGAGCGCAACGATGATTATTATGAACGGCGATTATAGTGGTCCTTCGGAAGAGTGAGGGAAAACGTAACGGTGTGTATGTGTGTGTGTCAGAGAGGGAGAGAACCATTAAACACTTGGTGAAAATATGGCGAAAGGAAATATATTCAATATCTTATCTAAGCGTAATCGTTTGTATATCGTAATTTTGGTACCACCGTTACTTGAGTTCTTGCTCGCGTTTCTTTTTTTTTTTGTTTTGAAGAAGGTGTAGCAAACGCATGACCAGTGGAAGAGAAAGAAGTACGAAGAATGCAAAGGAATGGTTTCGACGATTACACAGAGACAGAAGAGGGCACGGATGGCAACTATGCTACGAAGAGAAAAGATCAGTAAAAAGGAAAAGTAGTCTTTCAAGATCGATTGCTGATAAAGAAGTATAGAACGGATTTAAGTGAGACAGGAATGAATGTGAAAAGATTTCTAAAAAACCACTAAAAAAAATATGTCTTTTTGAGAACAAAAAGCGCCAAAAAAATCAATGTATAAAATCAGTGCAGTGTGTGAGAGAAAAACGAAGAGCGTATGGAAGAATGAATGAAGATAAAAGCAAGGAAGTATCAACAGCGGATGAAAATAGTTAGAAAGGAAAAGGTGATGAAAGATGATACAGAGAAAGGAAATAGGGAGTCGGCAGTTTGTTTGTTGCAGTATTCGCTGAGAAAGCTAAAAGACGAGTTTAGAAAATAACGAAGAAGGAGGAAAGGTTCTTAGATCCTCTTCCGTCTGAAAACAAAGATTTGATGCGCATGGATCTTTTTGTAGAAATCTGAAAGGAGGAATCTCTGAGGCTATACTTGTGGAAAGGTGCAAGTCAGGACTGACTTATTTGAAAAGCATTTCAGTACAGCACAATTACGTATACATATATACATGCATACAGAGCATACAACCCATATACTCATGTATGTACATACGAAGCAGATGGAAGAAACAGAACTGAGATTCAACATTAGGAAAAGCTACGCATTTGTGTGAGTCACGTGTGCAAAATTCAAATTGAATTAACACAGGACGCACATATCCATTATTGTTACCGCTACTACCTGTATATTACGGCATATATTAAATAGGAGTAAACGCAAGAGTACGACAATTTTCAAGAGATGATCGTACAGAGAAATACATTTAAAGAGCAAGAAGAAAGCAGGTGGATGACGAAGAAATGCCTGAAAATTTTCTCGTTCACCAGGCTCATCACGTCGTTTTATAATATTTCAGAAGATGGTATATACATACGCTATAATATTACATACACACGTATATACACACATGCCGTTTACCTGCTTTGTTGATGAAGAAATTGGAAGAAGAAAAAGCAGAGCAACACAAGAAAATTTCTAACATTTTCTAACATTCTAGAAATTCTACTTTTTTGTACCCTTGCTGCTCATCTTTTCTCCTTATGTTTAATCTTTACTCTTACCATCCTTTCTTTTTGATAATATTAACGAAGAAAAACTGTTGCTGGTCAAGTGTGTATGTCTAGCAAAGAAGCTCGAGCTTCGATTTCAATTACTTCTTGACGATATCACCAACCCTGTTTTTTGCCTTACACTATTACTTCCCGCATACTATGCACATCCTGTCTACATTTTCCTTTTATCCCCCTATCCATTTTTTCTTTAGGGCCCTTCTCAGGGCCCGCAAATGTTTCATTTATGAAGCAACAATTTTTCGGATGAACTAAACATGCTTAAAAGCGTATCAGTCCTTTTCAGGACTAAAATTTCAAATTGTCCTTTTTAGGGCATATATTTGGAATCGACATTTTCAGGACGAAAATCCAAAGTTCTTTTAACAACGAGATTCCAAGGTATTCTGCTTTCTGTTTTACTGTGATATCGTTGGATTGGGCACGGGCTCCTTGTCAGCTGTACTTGGTACGTATATATTAGCATAATAATTTTAAATTATGTTTCTGTTATAATTTATGTGTAGTAAATAGGTTAATGCTATTTAATTGTCTTGTGTAGGAACATATGTGTCATACATGTTGTGATACATGAATGATAAATATAGGTTTGATACGATGTTAGTTACGCCGCACAGTTACATAAAAGCTCAAGAAGAGGCAGTAGAAGAGAATCTCTATGAAGAATGTTCAGGAAGCTCAAATGGCGTATCAAATTTTATTATAAAAACGAATAATGAGTTCCGTCGTAATATTATATTGCGTTTGCTTGTTGAATTTCAAATATTTCTTCAAATTTTTTTATGGACACTTCTACACATTTCTTTTCAGTCAAAAATCTATCAAAGTTCTCTTTTCAAATTTTTTAAATTATTTCATTAAGTTAATCCAGCTATGATTGAGTGCTAGATTTAATCATAAAATATATTTAGCCTATGACAAGATTAATGAAACAAAATAGTATGAAGTATATAAAAATAAGTATCATTGCAAATAATTTATGATCTTCTTTCTTTAATCCATTACTGGGATGAAATAACATGACTAATGATACAATTGGTTTTGAAACCATTTGATTTTAGCAGTTTGCAACATACGCACTAAGGATTTCGTAATTCAATAGCGTTAAGTGTATTAAAAGAAAAGAAATGGAAATGATTAGGAAATAAAATTTTATTTGTAAAAGTATTTTCAAACATTAGTTTTAAGTCGGATATAATTACTGTGTTCTTAACTTATATGTGTTTTGTTTTGCAGAATTGAGACTTTTCCATATGCTCTGTAATTTCTTACCGCAAATAACATAAAAGTGCTGTGGATTACATAACATCAACAACAATATTTGGTAAGATGCGTTTTAGAGGAATACTCATTGATATCATCATTATTATTCATTGATATTATTCAAGCAATTCAATTTTAAAGAATTCGATAAAAAGTATAGAAAAGATGATGTGTTTCACATAGGTATGGGAGTGCAGTGTTTTATCGGCAAATGTGAAACGAAGGTCCACGGTAAATGTAAAAATGTTTATTCGCACTTATTGTTTTCCAATGTTATCGTCGCAATAGCGGATAAACTTGCTCGAGAAGTAACATCAATTAATGAGATTTATAGGTACGTACCGATGAAAAATACTAGTGTAACTATCGTCGTTGGACCGCTAAACTAAACAACCGCTACCAACCACTATTCTTCATCGAAGTTGAACCAAAAGATGTAGATTGTCACAATCCGAAACGGGAATATCTGTCACGTCGATAGGCATATTAGGGCTGCCATCCACGGTTCTTCGGATTTGTCCCAGCTTTTAGGGCGTTCGTGAATATTCAGGAGAATTGTCTTTTGGATAAGTGGATGACAACACAGGATCAAAGGTTTGCAATTATGAAAGTATACTCGTGTTTCAATTTCAGGGAAGCTTCAACGTTTGTTTTGTAGTTTGCCAAACGTGGAAAAGGATAACGAATAACGGAAAACAAAATGTTAATAACATTTACCTCAATTTTTTGTAATAGAACCTTTATCGATGTATTTGTGAGGATTTTCTGATTAAAAAAATATCAAATGCGATATCATTTGGATCATATTTGCGATTATTTTTGTATATTATAATTTATAATATACAATTAAATAAATGTCATTCAAATTATATCGTGTTATTTGAAATAATAGTTTTATTAAAGAGAAGTTTAATCTTTGCATACGTATTGCCTCACTATTCGCGACTCATTTGACGTCGAATTTTATGGCATCTCAAGGAGAGTCTATCCTCAGCAGTGGGGATAACTACTATGCAGAGCTGGAAAGAAGTTACCGGAACGACCTCTGATGCCAGATTGGGGACCGGAGTTCTCGAGAACACCCCCCACTACTACACACACTACCGCAGGAAACGCGCGTACATGAGCTCAGCGTTTCGGACGACTTCGGGAAATCGAGAGAGAAAACAAATGAAAGTCTTTCTCTCTCGCTCTTGAAGCGTTGAAATTCATTCTATGTTGGAAAGCAAGCCAGCGGCACGAGCCGCGCGGGATCTTGACTGCCTATTTTCATTTTTCGACATACAAGGATGTTATCTTGTAATGAAAAAAAATTTCGAAAAAATTTTTGTCGCGGAAAAACACGTTTTAAGACCCCCTGATCACATTTTGATTATTTAAAAATGAACTTTTTTTTTAGTTTCACGCATATGTTAATACGATTATGCCTAAACGGTTGAATGGATTTTAATGAAATTTTGTATTCCAATTTTATATATTCCTCTCAAGACCTGGTCAAATTTTGAATAAAATTTGTTCAAAAATAATGATGGTTACCCCTTAAAGTTACAGAACTACGTTTCATTTCCTAAATTTAAAAATGTGCTTTATATTTAAGCATAAAATGTGTTTAACATGTAGATTATTAAACGACAGATACTTTGATACTCTAGTTTAATTAAATTTGTGAAAATAAGTATCCACTCTTGGCCAGTATCGTGCATGCTATAGCAGCCTTCGATAGAATAATATGTTTGACTCGATTTTATATTTACAAATTAATAACATACAACATGCACGTTACCGCTCGATGGAAACCGCGGGAAGGTGGTGGTTCCTTCCATCAGGAGGGAAATGCAAACAGTTTGGCATGCAATTCTATAATGTTGCGATATTCGTTAGAAAATTAAAAGAAACTATAAATACATCAACTCGTAATAATGCCAATTTCTAGTGTCATAGGTCATTGAAAAAATTCGTTAGGGAATTGAGAATCCGCGTAATTTACGCTCTCCGACCGCTTGTGTTTTGTCTTTGACGATCACGTTGCGCGGCATTTAATGGTTAAATTGTATCAAATTTTATGTCACAGCTGCAAACGAAATTCGTAATCCATTACTAATCGATGACGAATTTCTCAGCAAATTATGTACATTCGATCCACTTTTGGCTTTATCAAACTGCGAAAGAAATATTTCTTTCAGAAATGTTCTCTTTATTGCGCAGAAATTCGGCGGTTTCGACGAAGACGGTTTGCAAAAAGAATGGGCAATGTTACATTTGGACTTTGCACATGACAAGGAGAATTTAGTACATAAGAAGCTCGATAAGTTTTAGAAAACAATCTTGATAACGCGAAACAGTTTAGGCTCTTTTAAATATCCTTCTTTACAAATGTTATTAAATTCAATCAGATGTCTGCCCAATTCGAACGCCGATGCTGAAAGATCGTTTTCCATGCTTCCCGACATAAAGAATAAGAAACGAAACAAACTCGGTTCGGCCACCATTAACGGAATTTGCGTGGTGAAATCGGCATTAAAGGCAAACGGGGATAAAGCTCAGACCATGGAGGTAGATGATACACATCTATCTCTCATGTCATCTGTTATTTTATGTTCTAGTTCTGTCAAGCAACAGAAAACTAAATTACGGCTATATGCCGCCGATGACGGCAGCATCGCGGATCCTCCCCCTTTGTCGGATAATGCGAATTAACAATGTCCAAAATATTATCAATTTCATTTATTTTCAATTCCATTTGATTTTTGGACATCGTTAACGTGTAAATAAGTAATCGATTTTCCTCATATCATTTTTATGCTTTTCATGCTGTATATTCGCTTATTCGCTTATATAAATATAAGCGAAGTACAAATAAATATATATCTTTGGTTATATACATTTAATATGTAACAATTATCTCGAAATTCAAACGCATGTAATATAGTAAATTCCTTTGCTTTGCTTTCTATTCTTTAGAGATGTAAATAATTGGCAGCACGATTTTCCTTAGCATGATGTCTTTTCTTCTACTTTTAAAATTTCTTTTAATTTTTTCACGAATATGGCGACGTTATAGAATTGCATGCCAAATTGCTTGCATTTCCCTCCTGATGGAAGGAACCACCACCTTCCCGCGGTTTCCATCGAGCGGTAACGTGCATGTTGTATGTTATTAATTTGTAAATATAAAATCGAGTCAAACATATATTATTCCATCGAAGGCTGCTATAGCATGCACGATACTGGCCAAGAGTGGATACTTATTTTCACAAATTTCATTAAACTAGAGTATCAAAGTATCTGTCGTTTAATAATCTACATGTTAAACACATTTTATGCTTAAATATAAAGCACATTTTTAAATTTAGGAAATGAAACGTAGTTCTGTAACTTTAAGGGGTAACCATCATTATTTTTGAACAAATTTTATTCAAAATTTGACCAGGTCTTGAGAGGAATATATAAAATTGGAATACAAAATTTCATTAAAATCCATTCAACCGTTTAGGCATAATCGTATTAACAAATGCGTGAAACTAAAAAAAAAGTTCATTTTTAAATAATCAAAATGTGATCAGGGGGTCTTAAAACGTGTTTTTCCGCGACAAAAATTTTGTCGAAATTTTTTTTCATTACAAGACAACATCCTTGCATGTCGAAAAATGAAAATAGGCAGTCAAGATCCCGCGCGGCTCGTGCCGCTGGCTTGCTTTCAAACGTAGGATGAATTTTAACGCTTCAAGAGCAAGAGAGAAAGACTTTCATTTGTTTTCTCTCTCGATTTCCCGAAGTCGTCCGAAACGCTGAGCTCATGTACGCGCGTCTCCTGCGGTAGTGTGCGTAGTGGTGGGGGGTGTTCTCGAAAACTCCGGTCCCCAATCTGGCATCAGAGGGAACGACATATGGGAGTAAGAGGAGCCCTCTGTTAGTTCTCCCTCCACCTGACGCTTCTGTAGCCCCCACATTTTGGCTGTATTTTTATTAAAATTTCAATTTTTAATTATAGTAGGCACAAGGAGACGAAATAAAAATAGGCGCAGCGGAAGACTTTCTTTTCTCAAGTACGTTTATTAACTGACTGCCGTCGACCCATCAAGGCCCGGCAGGACCACGAGAGCGCTCGGTGTCTCCCATCTTATCGTTAATACATTATCGTAAGATGATGCCTTGTTTATCGCCGAACTGTGGCGACCGTTCCAAGAACCAACGCGCAGTTGTAAAACGAGACACCCTCTTATCGCCCAACTACGGTGGTCGTCCTAGAGATTGCTTACATAATTTTAATCTATACAATTCTAATTATTTTTAATGCTATTAAAAATGATTAAAACTGTAATAAAAATTTTGTGTTTAAAGATAATAAAAAAAACGTTCACAATATTTTAATAATAGTTCAATTTTTAAATATTTAAATAAATAAATATAATATTAAAAGCAAATATCTCATATAAAATGAACTATGAAATAAACAGTTAACGGTAAACACAAGATAAATATTGATATTGATAATTATCTAGAATATTGATAAAAATTATTGTATTTCATATCTATATTAAGGATATGCTTGATTTTATGAAATGTCAGTGAAAATGATTATATGTATTTGCATTCGCAATTTTTGTTACGATAAGTCAGACCTGAGGAACTTTTATCCCGCCAGTGCTTTACACTTCTATTCTTTAGTCAGTCTATACTCCCACTCAGACCTAGAGACTTTATATACGTGGTTCACGCATTACCGCAGCCGCGAGTGGAACCAGGCAGGACCCCCAAATAGTGTATAGTGGCTCCAAAAAGTATTCGTACACTGTGTTACAAATAAATTCATTTAACCTTAAAGTTCTGATTTCAATGAAAGTTTTTAATAAAATTTTGTAAATATGTAAATTTGTATTGTATATTTTATAAATATATCACACTGTCATAGAAAAAGATTCCGGAGAAACTTGTATTCAAAGCATGAAGAATCGTTAAAACTTTGAGGATCACTTTTAACCTCTCAAAATAATTCCCGTCAAGAAAAAATATTGCTCCATGTATAACCCATTATGCTCTATACACATGCAAACTTTCATTGAAATTAGAATTTCAGGATTAGGTGAATTTCCTTGATATGTAGTGTACGAATACTTTTTGGAGCCACTGTATGTACAGTGACCGAAATAATGATAGGTTCATTGTATTAATGTCAGATTCACCTTAGTTTTATAACATAAAGATACATTTTATGTAACATTTTTTATTTTATTTATCGTAATTATAACCTTTTAAGGTATTTAATAAAACAAAACAGTTCTGTTTAACAGAGTAATTTTTACTAATATTAATAAGAATTTCTTAATTCTAAATCATTAATATTTTCATGCGAAACAAATATAGGTTCACCCAGTGTATTTCCAATATATATTGAACAAAAGTTTAAAAAAGTAACAAAATAATAATATTAATGTAAAAATAAAAGTAACTTAATATTTAGTAGATTCTTCTTTATATTGAATCACTTGAAATATCCTTTTAGGCATCGGATCTATTAATTTGCATAGTTTTTCCGATTCGATTTGAGACCATGCATCTCGAATGTCATTTTTTTGCTCATTGACGTTCGAATATTGTTTTCCATTGGTATAGACCTTTCCAAGATTCTCAATTGGGTTCAAGTCAGGGCTTCTTGAAGGCCAAGATAAAACTTCAACATTTACTTTTTGGAACCACACTTTAACAAATTTTGCACGATAGATTGCTGCATTGTCGTGTTGAAATACAAAATTTTATCCTTCAATTTCGACACCATATTCGTCTAATACAAATTCTAATATTTCTTGGTATTTTTGAGCATTTACCTTCGGCGGAAACCATATTATCAGAGTTTTACCATGATATCCAAACGCACACCATATCATCACATTGCCTCCTCCAAAGTTGCGACTCATTTTTATTTCTGTTTTATCACGTAAATCGTACCAGTAGTATTGAAACCCATCCGGATCATCTAAATTGAACTTTTTCTCATCAGAAAAGATCACTGTTCTCCACTTTTCAACCCACGACATGTAATCTTCGGCAAATTTTAACCGTTCCGCTTTATGAAGTTTTGATAAAGGAGGTTTTTTTGCTCGTTTTTTATAACGAAGGGTTGTACTTAATCGTAAAACTTGTTGAATACGTCGAACAGTTACTGGCAAGTCTAATTTAGTCTTTATTTGACTTGCATTGACTTTATTTTTTCGAGTTTCCTGTAGGATTTTTCCTCTATCTCTCCTAGAAAGCTTTTTTGGAGGGCCTGTAGATCTTTTACTGTCATATTTGTCGCCTAATTTAATAAAATTAGAAGACCTACGAATTTTATTTGCAATCTTTCTATTGGAGAGGTACATGTCCTTTAACACGTTTACGCCGGCATGACCCACCGGTGGCCCATGCTTGTCTGTTCCACAGGCGGCATGTCTCACCGGTGGCCCATGCTAGATTGTTCCATGGGGCGGCATGCATCACCGATGGGCCACATTTGTATATCAAAAAATACGTAGCACAAAATAATATTTTATTGATTTAACATTATACATTAACATTTCTACCTTATAATCAAACATTTAACGCAAAATACATAACGTATAATAATCAATACATAAAATATAAATACTTTTATTACCGATGCAATTTTTTAAAACATGTGTAGTGATTTAGAGAGAGATTTCAAAAAGGACGAATGGGTAATTAGATTGTTTGTAATGGAGCGAATGATAGGCTGAGTGAGGAAAGAATGAGAGGGAATGAGTGAGAGAGCGAGAGAGAGCGCGTGAACCGGTGTAACAAAAGGCGAGGTATGAGTCAGTAGAGTAAGAGACGCGAATGGAGAGCGAAGGCGTTGCGAGCGGACAAGAGTAATGTGATTAATAAAATTATTTAATATCTAAAACTACAACACATGTTAAACAAAGTGCCGGCTTATCCGGACAACTGTTACAAAACTGTTACTTTTTTGGTTTTATTTGTGGCTTACTGTGTACCTTTTAGGTTTGCTAAGCGTCTGTAACATTCTTTGCATCTTTTTCTCATCTTCTTCGCGGGTCCTTGGTTTGAGCTTAAAAAATGATTACTCCGTCTTATTGTTAGTTCATAGGGGTATTCTCACTCTTCAATAAATAATCAATAATCTTTTCTCTAAATTTAAAAATTTTATAACCCTTGGTCCCCCACTTTCTGTGTATGTACCACGCATTTACTAAAGTGATACCGCATATCAGTTTCACTACGACTTTTCGGTATCATTTTACCATTTTCCGTAAACTGTTATAATACGAACACATTTTATCGGATATGTCAACGCCCTTTTTTGCACTGTTGTAGGAAAAAACTGTATCAGGTTTTAATTTATCGTCTTTACCACGAATAATGGCGCAACTGTGAAATTTGCAAGTGGTTAGCATATACAGGGGTCTTCTGTCTGTCCACTTTAAAAATTTCACGCCGCTCCGATTCTGAAGAGAGATAATGTCGCCCCGTCTCTGTTTTTGTTTTGCCTGTGGCGGTAGAAATTTTCTTTTCATTTTTACTGTACCGCAAATATATGTCACTTTGGTCAGAAGATCTTCTGCTAATGAAATGCTCGTATAGAAACTATCGGTAAATAAAATCCGGCCCTTGAACAATAAATCTCCAATCAATTTTACCACCACATCATGCGAATGTGCTTTTAAAATTCTTGTTTCGTTTTTTCCGGAACAAATATGCATATTATACGTATATCCGTCCGGAAGGCAGAGTTTGTATAGTTTTATACCGTACTTGTGCCGCATACCCGGTATGTATTGACGAAAACTAAGCCGTCCCTTCCACGGAACCATGGTTTCATCAATCACTATACTTTTACCGGGTTTTATTGTATCTTTGAATGTACGAATAATTTTGTCTACTATATTTCGCAGTTTATATAATCGATCCCCGGTTCTAGCCGTAGCATTATCAGAAAAATGCAAGAATTTTAATATTGCTAAGAATCGATCACGTTTCATAGCATTCTTTATACGCGCATTCGCATACATCGTGTTCGTGGACCTATATAGCCGAATTTCGGGTAGCTGCACTACCCATGATAAGCAAGATACCGATAAAAATATTAATTTCATTTTTTGTCACCGGGTAACACGCTTGTTGGTGTTATACGTCTTCGTCTATTTCTCATGCTTCCAAATAGGGATTCATCAGAAAAACCACGCGGCAGTCCTCGGCCACTTATTCCAGCAATATTAATAAATAATTTAATAAATTATTATTAATACTTATTTAATCATTATAATATCTTTTGTCAGCGACCCAGGAACCCAAATACTATTGAGACCTCGAGTGCCTGGTCGCCTAAAAATCGTCAGTCGAAGGTGCGACAAAATCGCCGCTCGCACTCAACATAATTTACAATAAACGCACGACTATTTCTTTTTCTTAGTATGGCATTGACCATATGCATCGTTTGCCCGTCGACCAGGCTTATGGCTATAAAAAACGAATTAGGGTTTTTCCTCAATTCATCCGACTGACTGCCGTGGGTCCTATCGGCAAGCCAGACCACCTGCGGGTCACGTGAAAATATTGGAAATTCGGTCTATTCGAATCAGCTAGTGGGTATTAGGGCGCAAGCATTGAACAGTATAATTTGGTGCCGCACCGCTTCACGAAGCGGATCGCTAGTTGAAGCGCTGCCGCACGGAAGGGACAGGGAATATCCGGGCCGGCGTCAACGTGTTAAAACAATGTCTTGATCCTTTTCATAAACCGTTAGACGTTTTCCACGGTCCATTCTGTTATACAAATTTAAACTTAACTTAAAAATCAGTATAAACTATTTGAAGATCATACAGTTTTATATTAACCTTGAAAAGAGTCGAAAACTTGTAATATCAAATGTATTCTTTGAAAATAATACCTTGAACCTAAGATTATTTCGCGTCACGAATACTATAATTCTTTTTAAATTTCTTAAAAAAATATGTGCTAATATTTAGGCTACCTCAGCTGAACTAAGTGATGGAGTGTTGTTAGAAGATATGTCTGCGGAAAATTATCGAGCACTGTCATATGTTTTTAACAATAAAAATAGAAATAAAAACAGTAAACATACAATTGCGAATACTGAACCTATTATTATTTCGGTGACTGTATGTGAAGAAGCAACTGGCAATGGTTGCTTAAGGGGTGACACCAGTGTAACGGCCTAAAATAAAGCGTTTTTTTAACCATTCTTTTTGGGCGGAAGGAGAAGTGACAGAGACATAATACTTGGAGTAATTATTGAGCATATATTTTAGTATTTTACAAAAAATTTTCATAGGAAAATATTACAAAATGGCGACACTGCAGCAATTCTTCCGAAGTATGTTGAATCTGAGGCGCTCTGCTAATGGTGCTAATTTGAATATGGAGAGAAGAAAAAAAATTCATTTAATCTATATGAGTGTAGCTAGTGAATCATGTAGGGGATTTTAGAAATATTGATTTTTGTGTAATTGGCGAGCATTTGACTAAAATTGTTCAATTTTTACTAAAAAAAGGGACAGTTGTTTATTAATAAATATTGTTTAAATTAACTTATTGAAAATCCCCTACGTGGTTCACTTTGAAATGTTATTTCAAAGTTGTGGTTCAATTTTCAAATAGAAGGATTGAAAATTGTTGGAGTTATGCTGTGTGCCGTTTTGAAAAATCATGTTTCGAGAAAAATGCGTTTGAAGTTTTGAAATATGTTATAGACATGAACAAATGAAAAATTCTACTCTTAGAAAATTTTTATCATTAATTTGCTATCCCAGGATCATAAAATTGCCTTTCCAAGTTCGAATTCTCCTCCTCATTTTGTTTTCTGGCCGATTTTAAATTGGATCGTGCTGCTTTTACTGCATCTGGCAAGGACAGCTTAACGTGCCTTATGCGGTTAGCATCGGCTTCCATACAAAAATTATATGATGGGGTAACAATGTCTATCTCCAAAACATTCATAATCTGCAGGATATCAGTCAGACCATTAAAACACACACACAGCAATATCTGTTGCTATATTCAGGACTGTTTTGCCGCTGAAATACGATTTCGGAGCCAAATTTCAAACTGTAGCCTTGAAACTTTCGTTGCTATTCTGCGTATACCTCCTAGGCAACGGTTTAATAGTTCTTCTTGGCTCAGTTCCTCATAAATTGGTTTAATTGCTTCAAAAACTTGCTGAGAAAATGAGGTTTTATGATGGAAGATATCTAATGAATCTGCCATTTGCGCTTTCTTTCAATTGCACCAAGAATCTGAGCACTTCCCATGCTGCGGATTCTGGTCGGTTGACAATTTATAAAATAAGGTCGCCTAGATTTCATTTTTCATTTTTTCGATATTATTTGGATTACGACGTATGACTAAATCATAATAAATTGTTAACTGATTAATTAACTTGTCAGTTAATGTACCTTTGCCACCGAGATCTTTTTTGTTTTGAAATGCTTCTAACTGTATTTGGATAATACACTATCGATATCTATGGAAGTATTGAAGAGGTTACGAATTCAAAAAGTGGGGATTTCGCAGCGGGTATCAAATTGACGCAGGTAGGTTGTTACAGATCATCTGTAACGCTACAGGAGCTCGGAATTCCATAGAAAAAATTTTATTTCAAGGATTAGATTTTTTGCCTCATATTTTATAAGGTTCAAAGCACTTTTTAAGACAATAAAAAGAAATTGATTTTTTGAAAATTCTACAGTGGTATTGCCCCTTAACGAAGCAAGCAAATCGGGGAAGGGGTTTTGTGCGGCTTGTAACTCCTCTTAGTTTGACTCCTGGCGGGGTCCTCTGCTCGCTCTGCACTGCTAAGCTACACTGCTTGAAGCTAATTGTAAGTGGGGAAAGTAACAGGTGTCACCGACTGTTCTGTCTTACCTGATGCAGTACATGTAAGAATACAGTTTGATAAGAACTACAGATTTACGCACACCCGTTATTCCCCTCCCTACTCGGTTCCAATCGCCACTAGTATTGTTGGAACAGAGGGGTAAGCGGTGAAGATTGCAAGCCGCGAGGTGTGGGAGTACTTTGTGACATGATATAGTAACGTTGCTCGCGAGCCGCAAGCTGCTCATCGTCCAACGAATCCCTGTGAATACAGTTGTCGTAGTACTATGTCAACAGGACCCTTCTTGCTCCTGTGATTTTTTTTTCAGCTATGGAGAATACTTAATTCTATATATATATGTACGCATACACACGATATAACATATAATCAATATTTTTGGCATATAGTTACATATTTAGTAAAGATTTGAGAGAGGAATTGGAAGTACAAATTCAAAATTACGCGGTATGTCAACGTCCTGAACCTCCGAGTAGTTTAAGAAACAACGTATGATACATTGAGTGAATCTATCCTGGTCAATAGTTTTATGTATATGTACTTCTCTACCTGACCACGTTTTCACAACGAATTTATCAAATTATTTTTGAATAATAGGATGTCTACTTTGAGACTTTGTCACAATATCTAAATTACGGCATATCTAATATAATACATAATCAAATTTAATAATTGCGTTAATTTTAATATGTGTTATTGTATTTTGAAAAGAAACTTGAAGGTGTTACAGTACGTTTTGATAATGCTTGTCTTTTGTACAAAGGTAATATATTTCATTATATAATAAATACTTAATGTTATACGCATTTTTAGAAATTAATCCCTTCTGCTTTTACCAGGAGTCTGACTGGTGATGTGTATCTATTACGGGCTAAACATAAGTACGGCGCTGTTCGTTTGGGCTCATACACTGTATCATCCTTTGCATAGTAGAAGGGGTTAATATCAGTGACTTAGTATTTTTTTTATTAGTTTTTATATAATCCTTACAATAATTTTCGTGGGATTTTCCAGATCTCTATATTTCCTTGAGTGTCGCCGATTGCGACCATATCTCTGTAAAATCAAATGTAATAAATATGATAAATTACTAATCGAATGTTATTAATACTTACTTTTGCGAATTCACACAAAAGGAGCTAGTATTTTCTCTATCAGTTTTCTCAAAATTCACATTCGTTACAGATATACCATTAGTAACATTGTATAATCTAATATTGGCACTAGCTCCATAAGCGGCCACCACATCCTGATTTCCAATCATCCACGTTAAACCTACGATTGTATTTTCAGAGGAAATCGACCGCAAACATGTGTGCTATATTGTGAAAAAATTTGTATTCAATACAGTATTCAAAGTACATAGATAAGTTGCAGATGAAAAAGTGTCACCTCTTCAAAATCATATATGCGAAGTTCCTTATCCATACCAGCAGTAACAAAAAGATTACGAATTGGAGAACACTTAATACTTGTAATACCACCTTCGTGTCTTTCGTACTCATCTATTACGGGGTCTATCAAACTTTCATCTCCTACAATTAAAAATAAATTACATATTACTCTAATGCAATACAAAATAATTCGTTAGAAAAATATATATACATACATATATATACATACCTTCGATTGGAGCAATGCGATCTAAACTACATTTATATAATCCACCACATAAAGTACCGACGACAAAAAATACGGGATCCTTGAATGAAAAGTCGAAGGCAGTGATACATAATCCAGATTCTACAGCACGTTCGCGTGTTCCACCTGCGCTACGTGGTCTTGAGCTTTCTACTAGATTATGTTCTTTGGCTATTTTTAATCTAAAATATGTATTTATAAGTATATTATATTTATAACTGTTTTCAAAAAGTAATGATTTTTAACAAATTACCTTTTGAACACACGGGCAATTGTAAAGTTGGCCATCATTTTATGGATAAAGATGTATCCATCTTTGCTAGAGCTTACTAATATGGACATATCATTTATAGTTTTTACTTTCCAGTATACCTGAGATACACAATCTCCATGTGTGTAAACTACTGTTGGGGCTGTTGATATATCATCTCTTAGGTTCCATACAAGAACATCACCTTTGTATATAATAAAATTTAAAATTATTTTCTGTATTTAGAAAGAACTATACATATAAGAGGTTTCAATACTTATGTGACTTTAAAATTCGTTCGTTTTTGACATTTTTAAAGATATTCAAACAATAGTTTGTATTAAAGTAAAAATATTTTTCTGTTTTGTCATCTATATACTACATATCAAAATTACTGCAAAATTTTTTGTTTGATATATATTTATCCTAAATATAGAACACAAAGATCAAAATTATATTAATGTTCAAATACTTTTGTGAATAATTGTACATATTTATGCGGAAATTTCATTTGTTACCATTAAATAAACCAGCTGCTATAATTGAAGGTTCAGAAGGATGATAGGCCAGTGTAGTTACGCAAGCATTTGTTTCCAGTGTTTTATTTGGATTATCAGTGAAAATACCCTCTTTCATTTGGTTGTACAATTGGATTTTAGATAAATGATCACACCAAGTTTTATGGTATGGAATACCATAAGAAACTGCTAGAGTTCCTCCTCCAATACTCCAATTTATACTGCTTACTTTCATCTGAAATATATAAATAAATAATACAAAACTTTAAAAGATTTAAGAAATATAAATAAATACCTGAGTGTTTGATTCATTGCTACTATTAATCTTTTGCAGAAATTGGGTACTTGTGAGTAAATCTTCATCCATTTTTGGTTCATAATCTTCAAATGCATTGGTTCCATAGGATTCATCTAATGCTTCTAATATGCTTGGTGTAACTTTACTTAGAAATTCAGCCAGTCTTTCATAATTTACTTCTGTCTGTTCCTGTTTTTTGATTGTGGTTTGAGTCTAAAGAATATGAAAATATTCAGTTAAAGAATTATTCATACATATGTTTCAAAAGAGCTTTATAAATACCTCAACGGTTCTTGTTTCAATTGTTTGCACTGGATTCTCATTATAAATAATTTCCGCTGTTTGTACATTTGCTGACAATTGTGATCTAAAAAATGTTAAATAATGAAAATAAAAAGATGATAAGTTTATATAAAAATATACAATTTTGAAATGTACCTTGCAGTAGAGAGTTGAGAGTTGAAACTCACGGCTTCGAGGGAACGGTTGGTAAACATTCCTAGGTTGAAAATATTATTCTATACAGTTCAAGAAACTATTGTCGAATTTTAAATAAAAAGATACTAACAGATAATAGAAGTTAGCTAATGATTCTTTTTATTCTGCGGGTTCTACGCTAGAATAATGTGGAAGTTTATAAGTAGAAATTAGCTGCCAGATATTATAGCGCCATCTAAATGTAACTATTATTATTAAAGCTTGATGCATTGGTAATAAAGAAATATGTAATAACGATGTTCAAATTGTATCGTAAATATGAAATGTTTTAAACTATTATTGAGTATTATTTATTAGCAAGTTCATAAACATTCAACGTTATTTCAGTATTTAGCAAAATTATAATTTTAGTAACATTCTTTTTATTAAGTACATATTACATTATTACAAGAAGGTGACAAAAAACAAGCAAATAATTGACACATTAAATTACAAAAGATCTCAAATATTAACATTTGTAGAGATAAATTAAAAAATAGTAGAACTTTATAAAGAAAAGTAATCAGTAATTAAGAAAATAAAAATAAGATAAAAGATGAGACATGTAATGTTATTTAATTATACATAAAATACAATATATTATATTATTAAGTGGTTATTATTATAAATTAAATAGTACAAGTGAATTTTGTATGGATATCATGAATCGCATATTTCAATTGCCATGCATTGCGTGCGCATATTTCATGGCGATGGTATCGTACCGTGGTCCGTCGATTAGAGTATTATCAAGTATTACCTTCAACAGTTTTCCAAGGAAAATTCGTCGTTGAGTGATTAGCCGCGTTCAATCAACTTACTCCATATTCGACTAATAAGTCGAGGTTATTTTTAACGGAACAGTTCCATAAAATCGCCAAGACGAAGCTTAAAATGCCATTGGTAAGTTTATCCACCTTTCGCCACATTTCCCCTTCTTTTACTATTAGTCTGTCAGCGAAGCATTTTTGTTTCGTCACTGTTTTGGTGTTTCAATAATTTTTAATTCGAATATCATGATTTCTAATTTCATTGTCACTCAATTGTTGATAAATTTTCAATTTGTTAGGACCAACTTTTGATGCAATTATTTGGGTGCGGTTTTATGGTTAGATATTTCGAATATATCTAAAACTACATAAAATAATAGTATTTAAATATAAGAAAAGTAGTAAACTATTAAATGTTTATTGATTTCTCAGAGATTTTAGTATGTTTATTGGATTTATTTTTTAGGGCAATCATGCTGCCCTTACACCCCTGGACGATATGTCAGCTGGTCGAGGGCAAGCATGTGGGGGGCCTCCGAATTGTCAGAAAGTTTTTATACAACGTGACTACAGTGAAGGCACTATGGTTAAGTTTCAAACACAATTTCCTACGGAATTAGAGAGCAGAGTATGTATTAAATGATTAATTTTTTTTATTTATAAAAGATAATTCATTTGAAAGTATTTAATTTGGTTTACCCTAGTTACAATTGTTAGTGACATTTTATAGTTTTTTGTGATTTTAATTATTAGTTTATTTACATAAATGATTAGTAAGCAGTTGTGTAGCAATTTATATCCTATTTATAAAAAATCTTTTACTATCTCATTTCTTAATTTAGCTGGACAGACAGTCGTTCGAGTATACAATCAATCAGTTGAACAACTACTTCGCAGAAGCAGAACGAGCCAGTTATTCCACATACTGCGAAGGCTGTTTGGCTTGTCTCACTGGTTACCTAATTTATATATGTACAGAGACTCATTATGAAAAGTGTTTACGAAAGGTGTCAAAGTTTGTTAGTGAACAAAATGACAGAGTCTACAAGCCACGTGGGCTGTTATTAACAGATCCAACAATGCGTGGTCTTAGGCTAATAGAAATTTCAGTATTGGACAGACCTGCATCGTGACTCCACATTAGCCGATCCAGGGAGTTCTTTATGTGATCCGCGCATTTCTGCTACTTTGCCAGGATTGCAAAACTATTCAGTTGATGAGTGTCTCTGGACATAAATTTTGTTCAAGCTCCAATCATATTTTATTTAATTTGTACAGTGTGAATTTCAAAGAAATTCATCAAGTAACAGAAGATTTTTACTTTCAGATATTGTAAACATACATGCAATACCTTTACTAAATCTTTATTGTGATATACCATAAGAATCAATTCTCTTGTTCTGGGGTAAGCTTTATATTTCATTTTCACATGGTTTGTCTAGAAATAAGACAATTATCCTTTCTTTGCATGTATGTTTTTGATCAATTGAAATTATTGTAACCAATATGTATGAGTTGAGTTTGAACAAATTGTGGACTTGTACTAAGTCCTTAATGTTGTATAAGTTCAATTTCCTATATATACAACAATATACCAGTGCAAACGATTAATGCAAAGAAAATGGGTTTGTATATTATGTACGTGTAAACGTGTAGAACGGTTACACGCTTTACCCATTAATTGTATAAAACTAGAAGCCTTATACATAAACTTCACACACATCCGATTTCTTTGCATGTCGAGTAACGTTTAAACAGTTTTTTACTGTTCGTTTAAAGACTTTATCGTCATTTGCATTTAACAGGCGACACGTGTGAATCAATTTCGAGTTTTAGTTCCAGCTCAAGAGTTCAGAACTGGTTTGGGTTCGAATTTGATTCAGTATCACTGTCAAGTACTGAGAAACATTAATGCGTGTCATTATAAGTTTCGAATGTTTCGTTGAAACTTCGTTAAAGTTCTCTTCCATGTTGTATCTTCCATGATGTTTCTGTTCCATGGCCGTTTCGCAAATAATTTTCATTACCTGTAAACACATGACACAAGGCCCAGGGATTCACTTGCCGTAAATATGACACCACTCCAGAATAATCAGTTAATCGAATTTGATCGAAATTGCTGGCAAGAAGCATTTGCGCTAAGAAATTTCCGTTGGATTGGCTAACGAAAAAAAATTGTATAAAAAAGGAAAAGGAAAAATATGGAAGAAAAGAGATGATTATTAAATAGATTATATTATATTAAATTAATGTGACGGTGTGAGCATTATGATCAAGGATGAACCCCGTTCACAAACTTGGTGAATGGTGCCAGTTGTACATAATTATATCGTGTTGCATGCGTGATGTCCTTTTGTTTTATATTTTTCTATGAACTGCGCGAGACTTAAGGAATTTTCTCGTCAATTTTCACAGGTGCGTGCTCGACTTTTTTATGGATCCTTTTCGATTTGTTTCGTTCGAAGGAATGATGTGATCTCAATCGAAAAGCCACGAAACTCTTCTTCTTTATAACGGTGGTGACAAAAATATATGTACCGTTTTATGAAACGTTTCGATGGCTGTTTCGGTGTCCAGATATTATACTTATCATGTTACAAAGAGAGCAAAGATTCATTTTCTACTGCGCCTAGGGTAACTCGGACTCATCCTTGGTCATGTTAATCATAGATGGAGCCTGTTCCACGTAATTACATATATGGAACAAGGTAAAAAGATCTTGCAAGATAGCTGCGCCACTGCCTCGACATTTTATCTTCTGTTTATTAAATGAATAAATTATACAAATGTATATGTAATATTATAATATTATAAGGAAACTTAAATGAAATTTTATGTGTAACGAATATTTTTTCGTTCGATGAACAATTATTGTCGAACAGTGTCGTAGTGTTACGCGTGTCAGGCTCCTTTTTCTTTTTTCCTGATGCAACCGAATGTTGTATAACGGTGTAAATAGCGAATTAATCATCGACACACGGAGTATATCAAGAGAAAATAAGACGAAGAGGGAAAAACCGATTGTTATACTTAATTTAATCGTAGGACCAAAACGTTTGATGATTCGTTACTGTCTAAAGGACACCATCGTTCGAGTGTAATTTCTAAATGTTTTAATAATAAAAAGCTGCGTAAGTCACGGAGACAAATCACGGACTATTTCGACTCTTCGAAATTAAAACCGGTTGATTTTAATATACGCGAATTTTATGCCCATCGTTAATCCCTGTTGATTCACAGTAACGTTATTAAATATAGTATTTTAGATCCTTCCATTATGTTTAACAAATTTTTGTCGTGAATCATCGATGACCCACAAGCAGGTAGGTAGTGTAGGTCATTTATAACTCATAATAGACATGAAAATCAAAATTTCTCCATGGTATATTCGCGAACTATGTTGGACATAAAAAACGAAAATTGTCACCGTGAATTATTGGTGATCGATCATAGTAAGAAGAATTAAAAATTCCTCTGTTCGCACCATTGGTAACCGAAAGTTGACACTTTCAATAATCAGTAATAGCTTTTTTAACATTAACAATTTTTTTGTAATGGAATATTGTAATTGTTTAATTTTCGTTGTTAAATTGCTTGGAAAATTTTTAAGTCTTTTTTAAAAGTACTTAGTACATTAAATGTATTACATAATGAAATATTTATTTATCCTGAAATGATAAGTAAAGAAAGAGGAACATGAAAATAGAAAGTTCGTATTTTCAGCGCATTCAGTTTTTATTTAATCGTGTATGGTAGGTAGTCTCTGATAGGCATGTTCGTACACAATAGCTGCATATGTTTATCAAAAGACTAGAAACCGGTCTTACCTTTCTTGTCGAATATTCATGTTCGTTTTGTAAAACACCTCGCTCGAACCATCCTGGATATTAATTGATTCTTGTGCATGCTATAGCACAATTCGCCTACTTGTGCGTGTATTTCATTTCTTTCTTTATGCGATTCAGTTACGAATGGTTAATTCTGATCTATAGTCGATCAGAAGGTTTATCGAATTCTTTTGTATTTTATCCGTTTTCGTTAACAAGTCTTTAAATGAACAAAGGAAACATAGAAAAATACTTTAACGCAAAGTGTAAACTTAAAAAGGATAGAGGTAGAAGAAAGAGAAGAAAAGCAGAAAAATAAGTTGAGTCATATCCTTGAATTCTGGAATGCGAGTTCGCGTATTTATTTCGTACGTCAGAGACGTGATTTTTGGACTGACCGCGTGACGTAAAAGAATTATTAATTCAATCGTAAGCGTTGATTCGCAGTGGATCACCCGTTAGTGTCGTCGACTGGTTTCATATACGCTATTTTAGAAATGCTTAGCATTTATCGAAACGTAACGCGCCTTTGGGAGTCAACCTTTTCCACTTTATTTCTTTTCTTTTTTTCCATTTTCTTTGGTACATATATAAAAATGCCCACCTTTCGGCTACCTTTTTTCTTTTTTCTTTCCTTTTCTTTTTTATAAATCTGAATATTCTACGACCATCCGTTCTCCATCGATTCTATCTGTCGGATTATTCTAATAAGGTATTGGGATATTTTATACAAAAAAGATTGTCAAAATTGAATCCGTACCCATCGTCAACCATTCTATGCTGCACTGCGCTCTTCTCGCTCAACGTTGTAAAATTCGGTTATAGTCGCTAATTCGTTGCCATTCTAATTACCTAGCCATTGACTATTCGCCTAACTTCTTGTTCTAGACTCGATAGTCTCGCAATTAGATCGGTAAGTTTCCACCTTGAGCTTCGTCTCGGTGACTCAGCTCGAAGTATTATGCATTTATTCGGAGAAATATGGATTCCTTTCGTGTTAATTTTAGAGCTTTTGAATTTTCAAGATGGTGAGCAGTGTTCTTGACGTGAACAGAGAGCACAATTATCTCACAGTACATTCATTGTACTTCCTAAAATCTCAAAAATTCTGTTGAAATTTAGCTAACCGAAGAACGTTTCTTTATTAAAGACTATAGACATTACTTTTTCTTCTGTCATTCTGGTATACTTTCTAACGTGGTCGAAGTAAGCCGTCAAATGAGTAGACATAATTTATTGCGACTCTTTCTATCGGGTATCAAAGCTTTCGACTTTGTAGCATCTTCGGGAGTGCTTCTTGCATAAAGCGACCTACTAATCCGATGTCTCACTCCTTTGCTTAACGTGCGACCTCCTTTCCTCAAAGAAGCGAATCTTCCTAACGCAGATTTTTCAGCAATTTCCTTTTTGTCTGGGTGAATGCAGTTTAAAGTCGTCACGGTGAACTCGATGTCTTTGGGTTCGTAGGAGACGAACTCTTCGACAGGTTCATCGATAGTGTCGCGGTCGATCCAGGTTAGTCCCATCTCGACCTTTTCAGCTAGGTCTTGCCAGTGCTTCCGATTCTCCATGGTGCCCTCGTAAAGTGGCATGATCCACGGGAAAGTGTCGGAGAGAACTTTGTAAAGAGGTAGACAAATCACGTCGATAAATCCCACTTGCATCTGAGGAAGTTCATCCTTTCTTTCGCGATCCATCATGGCGACTGGTTGCTGGTTCAGTTGGAGACGTTCCAGATCGCCCTGGTCAAAGAATTCATCAGCCACTAGTTTAGCCACGCGGTGCTGGACATCCCATGGTTTTGCTATGGCGCTTACATCGCAAGCTGTCATCATCATTCCACAAAGCACTGGAAATAAAATGTGGAACTTAGCAACGAAATAAAAGCAGTATAAATTGGGAAATTTGACGCACGAGGAATTATTGGAGGATAGAAAAAAAATGTTTCGAGTGATCTCGTTCTCTCGTAATTTATTAAATTTGCGAACGTTTCGGACGTTTATTAATGTGCGATTTAAAGTTACTACGAGTATTAAAGTTTGTTCCACTATGAATGTATACTACCGAACAGAAAGTATTAGTACACTCGACCGAAATTCTCACAATATTTGAAGTACTTTAAATTTGTAACAAATAGTCGTACCATAACTGGTGTGCGGCTTAAATTTTGAAGGTTGAATTGTGTACTCTTGCATTCTTAAATTCATTTTCCTCAGTTGCCTTTCCATATTTGCAGAAAAGTGAAAAAATCAAGATGATTTTTTCCAAAAATATAAACAAAATTCAAACGGTCTCCCAAGTCTACAACAAATTTTTTTACGACTACAATCAGAATTATTTTGAAGATTGTAGACTCTTCTTTTCAAAACTTTCCCTAAAGGTTAACATTCGACTTTTTCCATTTTAAACGAGATGCTTACTGTCGGTATCTGCACAACTACGCTACAAGGAAAGGTAATGAGTAAGCGAAGCAAAATTATATTTAGTGATATAACCTAAAAGACGTTCGATTATTTCTTTATAATAGCAAAAAATAAAAATAATAAAATGCTAGAAAAAGTAAAATTGGTTAAAATCTACAAATTTACGTCGCATACTCAGCACCTTTTCTTGTAGAGAAAATGTGTCGATAGCGATGGTGCGTGAAAAATATCGTATGTTCATTTTTAGCGAGAGTATTGGAAAGAAGAAGAGCCTGCAATGTTCAAAGTCATTCTGCTTTTAGCCGTGAACAAAATTTCTTATAGATTTGGGAATCATTTGAATTTTGTTTATATTTTTTGAAAAAATCATTTCCATTTTTCTATTTTTCTGCAAATGTAAAAAGGTAGCTGATGAAACTGAATTTAGAAATACGATGAAACTGAATTTAAAATGACCCTACAAGGAATTGCTTCATCTTATAAGAATACAGGATGATAGAAAAACAGTTAGGTTTAATTTTAGTATACCTAAGTACCGCAATACAGTAGTTGAAATTAATAATTGATCTTACGTTCTTTTTTTTCTTCACTCTGCCAATCGAATTCGCCCTCGTCGATTAGTTCCATAAACTTATTTTTCTTTTTAAAATAAACCGCCAAATCAGTGGAAAGAATTGCACTTTCCACCACTTTCATCACCTTCCTGTAGTCCTCCATAGAAAGACTTTGGAAGATATTATTGCTGTCCGAATTTAGGATCATCACACATTGATCGAAATGATGATGCTCCATAGTACTGGTTGAATAGAGGATAGCCAATGGCGATTCTGTTTTCATTTGAAACGCATTATTGGTTCCTCGATGATCTAGGTCGTGACACAGACAGGCTACTAGGAGTCCAAGGATTTCAAGGTCGGTCATGAACTGCTCCATTTTCCCGGTTTTTAACATGGCGAACATTGTTTGGGCAACGTTTAACGCGTGCCTCCAATTATGATATTTCACCGGTCTGCAAATATTTCTAATTAAAGTTTTGCCCACTACTTTCACTGTTTTTCTCAAAGCATAAATAGACAGGTAATTGTTGTCGTTAATGATCATAATTAATGAAAAATAAGAATGAATATTAGCAAAACAACCGGTATATTAAATCGTTTTTACCTATAATTTTTCTTTACACTGAGAACCCATCTGCATAGTACCTCATAGGGAATATGAAACTTTTGAATCAGATCACATTGTTTGAACATTCTAATAGTGGCTCTACAGGTGTCTTCATCGGTCAGTTCGAAATCGATGAACGTAAAACTATACAGATTGTAGGATTCCGCGGACGGTATTGGCTCGGAAGTTAATTTTAACGTATCATCGTTGCTGGCCGTTGCATGGTAGCTCAGACATTCAAGCGCTACTTTTTGCTTGGCCATTAGCTTGCAAGCTGATTCGTACATTTGGGTATTATGAATTCCAAGGCCACAGAAAATAGCGAACGCTTCGAAGATCGATACGTCCGAGTCCGTGAAGGATGATCCATTGTCCTGTACAATCATTTGTAGATATTAGATCCAGTTTTTTTTTTAGACTAATTACTTTATAAGGGAAACTAACGGAAGTATCATTGCGAATATTATCTATCGTTTCTTATGATGAAAAGCGAAGAACAACATTATATTGTGAGTATCCAAAATTTTCACTTACAATTAGCTATCTTGTAATAAAGAATAGAGATTAACCTTGTTAATTAATTGAGCAACACCAATAACAGTCCTCTGTCCATTAACTATGGGCATACATAAGATGCTTTTAATGGGTTCGCTTCCAGACTGAACGACGTCCTTCTTCAGCCACGTGGTCACGTCGCCGATATTCAAGATTTGACCAGTAGTAGCAACATACCTGGCGATTTGACCCAGAGGGTTCGAAAGATCGCTTCCATTAGGTCTATACACTTTAGCTTCTTGAGTTTCGTTGTCCATCTCAAAGATCGTAGTGAATTTATTTGCATCGGTTGACATCTAGGAATGTTCGTAAAATATAAAAGATTTTCGGACAAAATGAAATTGTAACCTCGACTTAAAAAAACTGCATGCTCGATGAATCGAAGATAGAGCAAGTGTTTGATAAAATTCTGATTTTTTTCTGCGAGGACATTTACTCACGTGTTGGAAAATATCCTCCATTTCGATATTGTTGCTCTAAGCCGGCAGGAAAGAAGAAAAAGATCATCAGACTTACGAATTCGAGTAACACGTGCCGGTGTCACTCACCTCTCTCCTCGATAGCGGTTTCCGGCTCTCTTGCGTCGACTTTCCTGGTCGTTCAACGATCTTTTCGAGGTGACCCTGTAACGAAACTTAGGATCTCTTATTGTGTTTGTTACTGATCATTTTGAAAGAGTTTAAAGGATCCTTGTTCTTTGCACAATTATTTTCTTTATTCTATGCTACTTAACAATTCCAAGTAGATAGAATTAGAAAGCGATAGAAAAGCTAGTTTTCTTTGCTTCATGCTGTTTAGCAGCTAATTAAACGGGAATTAAAAATCGATCAAATTACTTAACCGATAAACCGTTTATTAACATTATTATTCAAATTAACTTACTGCCTCTCCACAGTCAAGATCCAGAAGATATACGGCGCACCTTTCACACTTTAGAAGTTCTTTCGCTTCGGTCATAATTTTCGTGACCAGACACTCGAGATTATTTTGTTCTTCGAATATGTTTCTAGCTAGATTCAGAAGGATCTGATTTCTACGATACTCTTGCACGGATAGTTCGAACAGCTGCGCATTTTGTATGCCGATTCCACAAAATGTTAAGTACCTGGAATTACGTATTTTTGTCATACAATTATTTATCTTACTATAATAATTTTTTATTTTCATAAGAAAGGTATTTCTCGATTTTTCTATTAACACGTTGACTGCCATGGGGGTCACCGGTACAGATTGCTAGAAAAACATAATTTGAACAAATGTCAATAATTATCGATTTTTTATTATTACCATCGTTAATGTAATGGTGTGAAGAAATTAATGAAGTATAAAACATCGAAAAATAGTTATACACTATAACTTATTTATCATAGGCAATATTCCAATAGTATATGTAACGTATAATAGAAAATTCATCGTGGCGCCACGGGCAAAACCTGTAAAACTGACGTGGCATTCAATGTGTTAAAAAAGTTATTGTTTCAGTGTTTTGTTTATTCAAAAGTAAGTACAGTTGAACCCCCGTATTCGGGTGGGATCGGTTCTAAAGTACTCCGCGAATAACTGAAATCGCGGGTTATAGCGAAGGTTACGTAATACAGTAGATACTTATGTATGTATACGTATAATGTTTATAATTGGCATTAACTAATAATAAATTAAAACATAGTTTGTAATATGACAAATCAATAAAAATGATGCGTATAATGAAAATTGTCATGATAATATGAAGTTTGTACGATAAGATGAAGAGTATGTACAGCCAGTGTAAAAGGTATTCGTATATTAGCATAATAGACTTCTATTCTTTATATGTAGCACAAATATGCATTAATTAACAAAAACGTATTGCAGTATGTAAAAATACAGTATATAGATAAGAAAATTAAAAATGATTACTTAGAAATTAGAAGAAAGTGCCATAGAGTGTGGAATTTCATGTGCAAGAAGTATTCGTACGTTTCATAAATGTTAGTTATAAAACGAAGATAATCATTTTTTATAAAAGCTAAGTATTTAGTTGAATACTGCTTTTGTCCAACGTTTAAACTTATTTATTATTAGTAATTAACGGCGATGAAAATTGCCCAAACAGAGAGTTTCATTGTTTTTATATAGTACTTATTTTGCTTTTTATCAATTGTATCATTTTGCAAGAATGCTCCTACTGTTGGCAAATGATTGTCATTTTACTTTCATCGCTTAAAGTTATATGGTATCTTGAATTTTTAAAAAGCAAAAATTCGAATTTTTCGGGATTTTTCTTCCAATAGCATAAAATCAAAGAAAATCTAAACTATCGAGCAAGAGCAGAACAAAGAAACCGTTGAAGAACTATTGCAGCAAACTGAAACGAATGAAGTTTTCTAAAAATTAGAATCACAGGTGATGAATCATATAGTCCATATATTGTTAACACTAGATTTACGGACACTTCTTGTGCATCTATTTCTAATATACATGTACTAAAAAATAGGTATACATCATACAGCATTTGAAACTCCAGAGCTGAGGGGGAAATATATTAGGGTATATCCGTATCAGTCCATCAATAAAAGTCTAGTAAAATTATTAGAAATAATAGTAATTGTTTTTGCACACTTTGCATATGAAGTTAAAAACCCGTCAATTTAACGGGTCCCGTAAATCTAGTGTTAATATGGTTTAGCTGTATAGGACTGTAAACGGGATGAGGAAGATAAGCAGTAACGTGCATTGAAAAAGTGACTTTTCGAGATATAAGGAAAAATAATTGTAAGATGTGACGAAAAACTGAAAAAGATTTAAAAATCAAATGTTTCGTAAGACGTATATTATTTTTAAGAGAAAATTTTATCTACAGTTTGTAATATAAAATATGTTAATGTCACTCTTTAGCACAGTAAAAATTCATTAGTTTACTCTTTTTATTGCAATTTATGATTATTCACTAACCTTTGAAAGACCTCGACATCTTTATTAGTAAATTCATTACTACCATTAGTCTTATTTATAATCTGAGCAACTCCAATAACGTCTCCCTCATAATTGCAGATAGGCATTGATAGAATAAGGGTTGTTTTGTATCCTGTTCTCATATCGATAGAGCTATTAAATCTTGGATCCTGAAAGAAAACGAAATCTGAGGTATCCACTTTTTCTGTAGAAATTATAACAATCTGAATATATACATATTCTACATATTATTTTACTCAAAATTAATTCAGTCCTCTAAATTTAATCGCTATGATCCTTTATTATTTATTATTTACCTGCTAATCGATTAATTTTCGATAATAAGTAAACCTAATTTTTCCATTATTTTTTTTTCAAACCTTGTAAGCATCCTTGATGTTGATGATTTCCTTAGTTTGAGCCACATAACCCGCAATTCCAACTCCAAACGGGATCTTAATCTCCTCATTCTTCGCTCTCTGAATGGCTTCTTCTAATTCAGTGTCTTGTGTCACGTCAAATAATTTAGCAACTAAATACCTATCTTCTAAAGGCCCTTTAGCTAAGAAAAGGCTTCCACGATCGGCATACGTGAGCAAACCAACGTTCACCAATATTTTGTGACAAAGAACATTGATGTCCAGCTCGTTCGCAACGTCTCTGATCAGTTCCATAAACAAGTCGCTCTCGTCAAGTCTGTTGAGTTCTTCTCTTCGTCCCATCAATGACGTATACATCCTGAATTCAATATGGGTGATCATTTTCAAGAAGTACTTTGTGAATTTTCAGTTTTATTCATACGACGAACTGTTACAAGTATGGTTTTTGGTAAAGGTGCTTTCTGAATTTTACGCTATCAGTTTCCAGCGTTTTTCTCGCAAGACGAAGACTTTAGGAAACAATTAAAAAGGAAAAAGTTTCATTGTTTCGCTTGTAAGTAGGCAATACCACAGCAGGAATAAATTTTGTAATTTATAATAGCGTCTGTCAGATATAAGGATTATTGTGGGAATGTTAGGTTGTCTTTTCACTCTATGCTCCAGTTCTTGCACCCATAAAGTTCTTCGTTCTCTGAACTGACCCGCACACGCATTTTCTCTAAACATTTATCCTTTCAGATGTACGCTTCCTTTCTAATCCTCAATCTTTTTCCACTCTATACATCCAGTAGTCACGTGCATCCAAAATTTCTCGGTCTCGCGTCATTTCAAGTGCTCGCTTATCACGCCTCGGCTCAAACAATCTGTCGCTCGAGCCAAACGCTCAGCATTCAAGCCTCGGAAACACTTCATTCGCTCGCCCATTGCTCAATCCCATTCACTGTCATTCAAACAAAGGCTCACTGTTCCATTCCCACACTTGGCCATCCTACCTAAACATTCGCTCCGAATGTTAATTGTAATCGTCTTCCTCCTCAGATATTCCCCCATCTGCATTCACCCATGGTTTTATGGAGTCAACCGCAGTTGATGCCTTTCACAACTCTTTATGCTCTCCCACTCTTTCTACAAGATATCGGTCATTTCGCGGAACCTTCGTAATTTTATACGGATCTAAATACTTATTTGCTTGCTTCGTCCCCGGGGTGATCGCCCACTACTATAGGTTTTCGGACTTACCCTATGTCAATTAACCCTTTCTCTACGGGTGGGTTCTCCGCCGCGGTACTCCCGCTAAACTGATTGCTGCGACAAAATTATACAGCTCACTACAATTTGAGCTCCTTTGACGGTGTTATCGAAAAAAAAAAATTTTTCTTAAAACAGGGTATTTATGACATCTTAATATGGACATTTTTAATTACAGTTTAAGTACAGCATAAATGCATACGCTGGTCGTATGTACAATACGTGGCATTTTATGGAGAGCGACTATAGTCGTCCGTAGTACCACAGTGACATCTTATGGAGGGCACTGTAGTCTCTCGTAATAGCGAAAGGGTTAAAACTCCAGCGATTTTTCTCATGCGTTCGTTCAAGCGTTTTCGCAGCTTGCTCGCGCGATCTGTCACGCTCCCGTTGAAAGGCGTTGACCCACGCTCATTTTGTAGGAGCTTTATTATAAATGGTTCATCTTTAAGTCGCGGAGGTACTTCGAACAAAAGATTGAAAGGTGAGGTTCATAAGCTACGATGCAGAGTGATATTAAAGCATCGTCGTGTCACTTCAAGATATTTATACCGTTCCTCTTTTTTCGGGACTGACAGTTTCGCTAACAGACGTTCGATTAGTACGCCCTACACGACCATTGATGCGTGATACCTTTTCGCTCGAAATACTCGCTGAACTCCTTAAACGCGAAGGCGATTTCTGTATCCGAAATTATCTGGCACGAATTTCCGAAAATGATAGATTGTTTACAAAGTTTTCTTATCACTTCTGCTGCGCTAGTCGATTCATTCGCATACCTGTCAAACGAACTTGGAAGACTCATTTGCTACTGCAAAAATATACTTAATATAATTTTTTTTTCGTAGATGGCAGAGGGCCTAGGTGATTTATGTGGTATATGTCAAGCGGTATATCGCCTTTAGGGATCGGGTGTAAAAATCCGTTTACTTTTCCATGCTTTCGTACAGCTGGTATGCACAGGACGCAGTTTCTTACAATTTTCTGTATCCTAGCTTTAACCCTTTCGCTACGGCAGCGCGCTCCGTCCGAGTGACTCCGCTGTACGGAGCACTGCGCCGAAAAGTGTACACGTTGCGCTTCGGTAAACTGATGTTTGGACTTACATCTTTCGGTGCAGCCTTGTCATTCTCCGAATCGTCTTTTTCAATAAGTATTACACAACGACATTTTTAGATGACCAGTAGTAACATATTTGGAGATTTTGCAATTATTATAAATAAAAATATAATTTAAGGTAATTGATATGTCAAATTAAAATTCTAAATTTTGCTATTATTATAAATAAAAATACAATTTTGGATAGTTAGACATCGAATTATAATTCATAGTCATTTAACTCAGAATGGTAAATTCTAAAAATCGGCAGTCGAACACACAGGTCGTCGCGTGGATGTTGCCTATAGGCGACGCTCGTACACACAGGTCGTCGTGCGGATGTCGCCTATAGGCGACGCTCGTAGCGAAAGGGTTAAGATTTGGGGTCCAGTAGTCTCTGGCAACGAGAAACTCTACTTTTGCTATTGAAAAGTGTTCTATCTCGTGTGCATTACGGATAACATGGTATACCGTTGATTTCGGCACTGCAAGTATTTTCATCAACCTCTCTGTACAACAAGCTGCCTTTCGTCAGATATTCTTTGGTTTGTTTTTTGTTAATCAGATCTACACCCTTCAGATCTGTTACACTCTCGTCCTCCTGCTGTACATTTTTTAACCGCTGCACTAATCCGTCTTTGCATTCATCTACAACCAAGCAGTGGATATCGGGGAACGATCTACGTGTTGCGTGCTCTATGTTATAGCTGTATTCCTTTAACAAAAGAGCCACTCGAACGCATAAATTCTTTTTCTTCATCGTTAGGACAAAGACACTTTAATCGGTCATTATTTTAAATTCGATTCCTAGCAGATACACTCGGAATCTTTCCAGAGCTTTGATAATAGCAAGCACTTCCAACTCATAGCTGGTGTAATTTTGTTCCACTGTCGTGGCCTTGCCGCTGGTATAATATATAGGGTGTAACATACCGTCCACTGAGTTCCGTTGAAAGAGGATCGCTCCATATACAAACATGCACGCGTCAGTGTGGAGTTCGGTCTCCGTATTCTATCTATATAGTGATAATACGGGATTTTCGCAGTTTTTAACATTAGAAGTGAATTCCTTTCTTGGTCAGCAATCTCAAATTTTGTATTCGCTCATAATAATTTTGTTAACCCTTTCGGTACGAGCGCTCTTTCCACCGCGACACTCCCGCTGTACGAGGTGCCGTGCCGAAAACGCGCACATAGAACATGGTCAGTCCTTCTTTGTGTGAAGACTTTCCTAACTTTATAAGATCTATGCTTAATAAAACAATGCTTTTCTTCCAAGTGTTGTTTGTAACTTTAATATTAAGGGATACTTATATAAAATTCTATCAATTACATCAATTATACTATTTGTGGCACGGATTGCTACACGGATGCCGAATATATCCGGCGCTCGTCCACATAGATCATGAGATGGATGCCGGATATATCCAGCACCCGTACCGAAGGGGTTAATGGTCGAGGCTAAAAGATATAATATATAATATATTTCCTAGATATAATATACAGGGTGTTCGGACAGCCCTGGGCTTAAATTGAAAGAGTAACTCCCTGAGACATTCTAAGACGAAAATCAAGAGTAACGATTTTGCGTTTGAGGCTTTGTTTACGAGTTATAACTAGTTAAAAATATCGTTTAATCCGGACCGTTCGACGCTTGAGAGCGGGTAACCGAGCAACGTCGGTAACGTCGCTGAGTCCACAGTGATGCTCAAGCGTCGAACGGTCCGGATTAAACGATATCTTTAACTAGTTATAACTCGTAAACAAAGCCTCAAACGCAAAATCGTTACTCTTGATTTTCGTCTTAGAATGTCTCAGAGAGTTACTCTTTCAATTTAAGCCCAGGGCTGTCCGAACACCCTGTATATATAAATTTCCTGAAGTACCCCGTTAAATTCAGAAAGCTTCGAATTTGTCGAACGTTTATTAGGTTCAAAGAACTTACGCACCGCTTCTGTTTTATACTCGGACGGATAAATCTTCCAATCTTCAATTATATACCCCAAAAACGCTACACTGCTCTGTAAAAATTGACATTTGTTCCAATTTATCTCTAAACCAATTGTCCCAGCTACACTTAATCTTAGTCTTGCGGTCTTCAGAAGGAATTGTTTATATATGTTATATGTTATCTAGATACTTTAATACAACTTTTTTTTCTAACCAAGTCATTAAACGCGACATGTATGTATCTTTGAAAGACAGACGGAGTTACACAAACCAAAGGCATTTTAATATGTACGTTGAGCGCGACGTCAGTCCCTAGGGACTGACATTGGACTTTTCGTTTGAGCAACAAAGTCAAGAGTTAAAAGATTAATATAGTAATTTTAACCCCTTAATGCACAATTTTTTTGAAAAACCCGGCCAAAAAGAATCAATCTTTTTTAATGAAAAAAAGCACACTTTAGAATGTTGTCTTGGCAAGGAAATTAAAAAAATACAAAAATAATCAAAATTTTTATTGTATTGTAAATTTTATTATCGCTCGAATTGTCTCGAGTGTGCACAGTTTGGTCAGTTTAGCGCGCTCGAGTTAACTCGAACGTGCACGTTAAGGGGTTAATGAAGTTTATTAAAATATACTAAACAAAGATGTGGTTGAGATTTGCATATATTGTAATACGTAACAATCTACTTCGTAATTGTTCTTGCTAATGTGCGTCCGAATGTTTTTGTATTTGTGTAATAACATTCAACGCTGTATTTTCGGACTTAATAAGTGTTACCTTCTTTCTTTAATAATCTATATACAGCTCTGCATTGACTGCGGCATTGCGCGTCTGTTTATACTGTAACGCAGTGGCCGTCAAGTGGTCGCCATCGTGTCGGTGCGGTGGGCCCGCTGCTCGAGCGGATAGCCTAGCAAAAATGGCATCGAGCTCAACGTGTTAACCCTTTGCAGACGGGACGGTTCGAAGCCAAGCGTTCGCAGCAACATAGTTTTGTATCAGCTCGTTCAATATTTCACCAATCTTTTGTTATATCATCAATACCTTGTATTAGGTCGAGTCATAAGTAACTTCCGTTTTTTTTATCAGACATTTTTTTTGCTCTCATTAAACAACAAAATTATATTAATTTATTATGTATTCACCATTATTATATATAACCTTCTCCCATCTTCCTGGCAGTTCATCAACTCCTTCCTTGTAAAATGTGATTGGTTTGGGCTGGAAGAAAGTTTTGACAGCCTGCCTGACTTGCTCTTCAGAATTGAAGGTTTTTCCATTCAAAAAGTTTTATAAAGGAAAGAAAATGTGATAGTCTGTTGGGGCAAGATCCGAGGAGTAAGGTGGATGTGGTAAAACAGACTATCCAAGCTGAAGAATTTTTTCTTGAGTCACCCTTGCTGTATGTGGTCGCGCATAAAAGAATGACGTTCGTGCGATTGACGAATGCAGGACGCTTTTCATGGAGTTTCTCTTGCACTCTTTGCAACTGCTGAACGCATCTATCTGCAGTAATCGCTAAATTTGACTTTAACAACTCGTGGTGAATTATTCCTTGACAATTCCATCATACACACAATAAAATCTTTTGCCATGGATATTTGCTTTCGGATCTGATAGGGGTGGTTGATCCTTATCAAGCCACTGTCTTTTGTGGACTATATCCTCATAGGTAACCCATTTTTCATCGCCTGTTACAATCCTGTTTAAAAAAGGCTTAATTTTTACCCGTAAGAGCAGACTTGTGGCGATTGGTATGCGATCTTCTTTATTCTGTTCACTGAGATTATGAGCTACCCATACTCCTAACTTGCTGACTTTCCCTAATTTCTCCAGGTGACGGTTAACAGTTGATTGTGATGTATTCAATCTTTCTGCTATACCTCTTATTGATTGACGTGGATTTTGCTCCAATATTGCTTTTAAAAAGTTGTCGTCAAAGCCGGAAGGACGTCCCGCCCTCGGTTCGTCTTTTAAGGTCGTATCTCCAGAACGGAATTTTATAAACCAATTTCTAACTGCCTACTTTTTAACTCTCCATTTCAGAGATTAGAAAAACAGTTTAACGTAACGTGTATCTCACAAAACAGTTCATAAAAGACTAACTAAAGCCTCGTCTATATAGTGAAAACAAAAACTTCTTGTCATGGTAACTTATAGCGGGTAGATACGAACAATAGGTTCTACTTAGCTGCATTGGAAGTTACTTATGACTCGACCTAATAATTCTGGACATATATACACGCACAGATTTTCTGCAAGATAAATAAAATGTTTAATCACGTCATTTATTAGAAATTTAAATTCTGAAATTTTAGGTTCGATGTTCACAGCAATATGTATACGTGAGACGCATATATTATGAGTCTTTCGGCTCTATCAGTTGTTTTCGCCTAACGCAGATATGAGTTTCTTGGCCAAATTTATGGTTTACGCAGAACGCATATATGCGGCGGTAGTCCGCAAAGGGTTAAGAAATTCGTATTGTCCGTCCGGTACAATAAACACAGTGTATTTTCTACTTGACTGTGCAACGGATACACGATGAAATTTATTTCTTAAGTCTAGCGCTCTAAAGAATTTTGCTTCTTGTAACAAATCTAGTTGAGTTTCTATAAGGTGTAATGAATAACGATCTTTCACATCCTTAACATTTAATTTTCTATAACCATCGCATAACCTTACAGATCCGCTCTTTTTTTTAACCAGTACTACTGGGTTCGCGTATTTCGATAATAATGAAGAACGCAAGGTGTCCTTGCTGATCCATTCGTATATCTGGGAATTTACGATATCAGTCTCTAAGGGTGACAAACACCTGGCCTTTCGATATACTGGCTCCTCATCTTTTAATATTATTGAAAATTCGACGAGAACATCCCTGTGTTTATTCGGCTTGTAATTTGAAAATATTTCTTTAACAGTCTTTCATTGAATACTATCAGCTATATTCGCCTAACCCTCCCTTATCAATCACATTTATTGAAATATTTCCGATATAGAGTAATCATTTTGAACAGCTGATTCGGTAGGTTTAACGGTAACATAATCTTGTTTAATATTTAATTCCACTTTATTTAAACAGTCAGTATCTAACGGTAAAGAATTTCTCGCTAAAGCGCAGCACGCTATTCACACTAAAACAGCATATTGATTCCTGTCCGTTACTATTTCAATTGTAAATTCCTGTAAAATAGCATTCTCATTGTCGCCTATCCCACAGAATCTTAATCCTTCTAGGTTCTAGTCGTGGCGAGCTCAACCGTATACACTCGTTTTCATAAGAGAGATCTCGCTACCCGTATCAATCTAACTAACATCTAAAATAATAATAATAAAGCTAACATCGAACGCCCGTTAATTGTTACAATTTTATTATATTTCGGTTGAAACCAACCAACTCTGCAACAGACACGTTTTCCGTCGGCCCTTGACGCTTCAAACATCTGACAGCAGCGTGTCCTCGTTCCTCACATCGGAAACATCTGTCTCCTTCATTTCTCGTCGGACAGTTCCTTATCAGGTGGTCGAGATCGCCACAATCGTGACAAACTATACGGTCGTTGCCCGATGCCTTCTCCCTGGTGTCTCCCTTCACCCTTGACGTCGTAGGCGCCGCACGGTAGTCTCCTTGACCCCCCCCCCTTTTCTTTTCCGTGAAGGAAATCGTCAGAAAGATACCCGGTCACCTTGGGGGGGGGGGGGGTAACGAAGATATGTAGGATTTTTACTTACTAAAACCTCCACGGTGGCCTACTACAGCGAAATGGGGAAGCACCGGGAACTTTGAAAGAACACTTCTAGTACTCCTCACGCCATTGCATCGATTGAGGCCCATTACTGTCGGGGGCCAGAACCCCGCTCAGTGGCTGCTTTAGAGCCGCGCCACCACCGCACGGCGCTGACACACATCGGGAGAAGTGGTGCAATGCCGCCGCAGCCCCTAACTTCGACAGCCACTTCCCCTGGTGATGTTGCTCTCTTCAGGAGCCGTGGGAGCGTCCTAAGCAACATCACCGACTTGAGGCTTTAAGGCGCCCTTGGCCGACGCCCACCACGCCGACGGCACCGTCCCCGTCTAGACGGAGCAGCGGCTCTTTCTCGAGCCCGCTGCGCCTCCTCTTTCTGTAGCATGACCCGCTCGTAAAAGGAGACCATCGCCTTTCAATACATCTCGCTGCTCAGCATCGCCTCGATGACTGCCGGCAGCGAGAGGTCCGGTCCAATTGCGACTCAGAGGTCTCGGCGTTCCCGCGACCACGCAGGGTCTCTTTAACCCCTTCGTCGGGGATGATCCTTGCAACAGGATATCTTGAAAAGCTTCCTGTAGCGCCCTTCTCGTAGAAAACTTGTGTAATCAGGTCTGGTTCTTCAGGTTCGAATCTGGAACTACTTTTACGATATATTTGTATCAGCTCATATTCATCGAGTGAGATTTGGTTCGTTAACACCATTTTATCGTGAACGTACTAGTAGAATGTTTCCCTGGTTTTTCATGTTCGATCCTCGATTCTTTTACGTGGCATTATTACGTTTGGATAGTACCGATACATACTCCTCAGTTCTACCAATAATTTGTCAACGGGCATGACAACGTGCTCTGGTTTAGAATCAAACCAGACGAAGATTTTTCCTTTAAGCCTCAGCAAAATCAATCTTCTTTTCTGTTCTTCTGTCAGGTCGTAGGTGGTGGCCAGTAGGTTTAATTATCTTTCCCACCTATTTTTCCCATCGTTGAATCTCTCGCTCTGGTATGCGTGTTTTCTTTAGCCCTTTCGTTACGGGTGCCGTATATATCCGGCATCCGCGCGACGACCTGTTGTAACGTAGATTTATGCGTGGTTTCTTGTTTCAAAATTTACCATATAATTAAATTACTAAAAATTATAACTTGATGTTGTAATTACCATAAATTGTATTTTTATTTATAATAATAGCGAAATCTGTAAATATTTAAATAACTGAATATGCTTTAAAATATACTCATTTTCAAGTTTCTCATATAATATGACGAAACGGTTGTTAAGTAGCTCTTAAAAAGGTGTACATATAAGAGAATTTGAAAGTAGTGTTGAACGATGTTTTAGCGGCGGCCCGTTCAGTGGGATCACTTCGGCGGAGCGGACTGCTGTAACGAAAGGGTTAAAGCCCTGACTCGACTTTCGCACATCGGGTCCTTCGTAGCGAGCCGGCTGCCTCACGGAAAAGAAGGCGCATCATATTTAGTAGGCCATCAGACGATGCCATATTTTCCGCATCCTGTGCAGAGGTGCCCGTTGATTTGTTTTCTGGGACAATTAGCACATCCTCGTAAACTTCGGCTCTCCGTGCCCAAGTTCCTGAAGGATTCACTTCTATTAGCCGTGCAATCAGCTCATTTAACAACTGTTAAATTTGCTGTCATCGATGTAGCCATTGTCGTCTCTCAATATGTTTACTCACTCACAACGTTTTAAATGTTCAGTTACAGTTATTTCACTTTCTCACTTTTAACTAATCAGTTGCAACCGTATCCTACACGAGATGCAACTTTAATCCTAGACGAGTTCCCAATTTTATGTAGGAATATTAGGTTGTCCCTTCATTCTATGCACTCTTAAACCTCTTAAAACTCTTAAAACTCTTTCTCTGAACTGATCCGTGCACGCATTTTTACCAAACATTTATGCTTTCAAATGCACGCTTTCTCTCTTTCTAATCCTTAATCTTTCTCCACTCAATACACCCAGTAGTCACGTGCATCCAAAATTGCTCGGTCTCGCGTCATTTCAAGTGCTCGTCTTTCACGCCTCAGCTCAAACAATCTGTCGTTCGATCCAAACACTTCAGCATTCGAGCCTCGGAAATACTTCATTCGCTTGCTTATTGCTCAACCTCATTCACTGTCATTCAAACAAATACTCACTATTCTATTCCTACATTATTTCTTTTTAAATTAATAGCTATATTTTTTGTTATATCTTGTAATAATGGCTGCTAAGACGAATTCAATGACCTACTATGCGATAGGGTTTAGCGAGTAAAAGGGGCAAAGATGAAGAAAACATTATTAGCATATGAGTGTATACATATGAAACAAGTTTTCAAACCAGATTTTCTCGGAAATTAAGTCCCGAAATGAAAAAGAGTTGCTTTATATACTATACTATAATGCTTGTAGTGTATACCTATACTAGTGTTTTTCATTCAATCTTTTCAAAGCGCGGAACACTTGATTACAAGAAAAATTATGGAATATTCTCTAAGCTCATAAATCAGTCGAAACAAAATTAAATATGATATAAGTATCTTTTACTAAATATTATACACACGTATAAGTATCAGCAATAAAAAGATGTTACAAGTAATGGTTAAAGAATATGGTATTTATAAAAATTATAATGACCAAAAGAACTCTACAAATATGTAGATTTGTAACAAACCATATCATCTTTTCATAGATCTCCCTGTACTACTTTATAATTTTGCAGAACATTAATGTTCCGTGGAACACGTGGTTAAGAACCGCTGACATACTGTGAGTTATATCTGTCAAGTATCAATTACTAAATTTAAGTATCAATGAACTAAGTAAGTACGTTATTTCAGTTTTTGTTTTAAGAAATTGAATAAAATAAATACAACATTTTCATCTAATATCAGACATATTAAGGCTACAGTTATTGAAGGGTTAAAAATCGAGGTTGATTCACCTGCTGGGACTTCTGCTGCGTTTCGCTGGAGAACTAGAGGCCAGCCACGTCTGAAATAGATCAGAAGTGACACTGTTTCGTTTGCCTCGAGTAAGAAGGTTCTCTTCCTGATGTATGCTTCTCGCTGGCGATTTAGCTTCAGGCAGAGTCACACCTTGAAGCCGTTCGCGAAGCTCCAGACTTGCGTTTTCACGTAGCCAAGCTTCTGCCGTGTTTGGGTGTGCCTCGAGGTACCTTTTTCCAAAAATATTGTACTATTTGAATCAATATGCTATATGGTAGTTGAAAACATAATTTTCGGAAGCATATAATTTTGTTCATTAAATTTTTAAAAATGATAAAAATTATTTGATACAATTTGGCAATTATCATCAAAAGTATATGTACAATTGTACTTTTTTAAAGATAGCATTCTCTGATTTTAATTATACCTATATTATATTTAAATTTTTCATTATTATCATAAAAGTTTCAACTATACACGGTTTCCAAGATAATGATTATTAACAACTAATTATCTTTATAATAGGATAGAGTGACTATGAAGTTATCTTTCAACTAATTAAAAGGATTAAATCGTTAATCTACATAAGCTATATTAAAAATATAATACTGCTATAATATTTGAACCACTATTTCTTATTCATTTAATAAAACTTATTACATGGTACTTATTATGTACATAGAACATCATAATAATTTAATTGTTGTAAGATACTAATTGTTAAATTAATAGTGACCAAGAGCAGTCAAATATGAAAATGAAATGTTTCGTACCGTCCAACCTTTTCCATAGTAAGACCATCGTCTTCGTCATATTCGTGTATCGTGTCCTGACAGGTGATCCTTTTGCTTCTGCAGATCCTGACAGTTTCGCTATCCTTCGTATCAGTCTTGATGCTGGTGCTTATAAATGATTTTGATTCTTCCTGCGTCTTTGTTTTACCAGGCTCCTTGCACGGAACAACAGTATCCGGTTCCTTAGGATTCAGCGAACGTAGCAGTTGGCACTCGCTTCGTTCTGCCACCTTCGAGGACATCGGTTTCATGGAAATCTTCATCGTCTCGAATCTTTCTAGATTATCATTCCAGTTCACCTATAGGACTTTTATCATTTTTATGTCTTCTACAATTTCAAATATCTGATTAATTAACCTTTCGTTTCTTTTTAGAATTGAAGACTTTGATGCAAGTGTCGTTCCTCTATAAGAACGGGTTTTCAGAAGGTTAAGAAAAACTTATTCTGGATTCAGAAATTTAAAATTTTGTTCTTGTTTATTTAACCCCTTGCACTTGGCTGTCCCCTCTCATGGAACATCGTAATCCTAGCATATGATAGTTTCGCAAATTTTCAGACTTTAGTTCAGACTCGGACGTTAAATAGTCATATATGTAAATTTTAATATACGACTGAAATAAACTAAATGAAGTTTAGTATACGTGAATCATAGTAAATATTTCGAATTTGAAAATTTTTGAAGTTAGTATCATTAAACGACAAACGGTCACCTCTCGAGTGCAAAGGGTTAAATACGGATTCCCTAGAGATAGAAGCTACTTAAGAAAAGGTTTATATTACTCACCAACTATTACTCACCAAGACAATAAAAAATGTCTTAATCAACGTATTAGATCTTACGTTCTAAAATCAATCGTTTCGACGTAAAATCAATTTTTACTATCTATAAGTATAAGTCGGCGGATATCGTAAATGAATTTCTTCGTGATGCACTGAATGAAAACGGAAGAATTGATTTAAGAGTGTATTAGTTTAAGGTTGACAGCGCAAGAAGGATATATTTTTCTGTATACTTACAAATGATAAGCTGCAAAGGTATTTCGATTGACATAGTCGCGCACAAAATACGTATTAGCTATTTCTACGTTAGAATAATAACAATTGAATATTGTTAACAATATAAGGAGAATAATGTTTACCATACTTAGTAAATACATACTAAAGATTTGTACCAATCTTGCATAATCGTTATTGGTATAAGCAATAATCTTATATTGACAACACTGAATTAATGTACTGCGTGTTGCTGATGAATTGACAATCGGAAGAAAACTCATTTACTATGTTGAATATAGTCGTAATTAATGAAAGATGATTTTACGTCGAAAAGTTTACGTCAAACTCATGTTGATAAACATTTTTTACTTCTCTCGGCGGGTTTTACGAGCTTTTAACGTTTTAGGATCCATTCTTTATCACTATACATACATATGTATGTATACATGTATATAATGTTTATAAAGTATAGGATGTATATACATATACAGAGCGAGGTATTTAAAACAGACCACCTATCACCCCTTCAGACCAAATTTGTTTGATTTCAAGATACACATAATCTGATGACAATGAATTTTTATAAGTGAAACCGTAAAGAAGGTATAAATGAAGTGATAATGCGATATAATTCTTTTTAACCAATTAAGTGTGGCGAACTCTTTACAAAGCACCCCCCCAGTGTGTGTCGCGATAATCAGCCGATGACGGATATAGTTATAAATCCAACTCAATGTATTTATAATTTTCATTTATTTTTTTTATTTCGTGTTGACCTTTAAACATTTTAAACATATTAAACTTTACGAATATAATTTAGTTTTCGCCAAAATTACAATTTAAATATCGAATTGTAACAAAATTTTACGCATGACGGATATAATCGTCATGACACAAAATTTTGCCATATCTCCATGACGGATATAGTCGTCAAACACACTTAATTGGTTAAATGGAATGATATGATTTTTTATTTACATTTTAAAGTAAGATCATTTTGAGGCAAATGTAATGGCCTGTAATTGAAGATCGTTCAAGCTCATACTCGATTAACTATAATGAAAAATAAATTCACATTCTATTTAGATTACTGGCCATTCTTTTGGTTCGATTACGTGTGTCGTAATCACTTTCGGTCTTTTGTAAAGACGGAGAATGAGAGTTTGACACGATAGGAAGATCTTTCACCATACGCATATAATGTTTCTTTCATAATTTCATGATATCCACCATCAATGAAAACCGTATTTACTTTCTTTGCTCTTGTATAACGCATTGTTCTGAATTAATTGAATACCAAACAGTCGCACTTTAGTTGATAATCAAACTAATAATAGCATTCATTGATACGAATAAGCGTACAATGCGATTGAAGGTGTTTATGTTTATGTTCTGTGACCCATATTATCGATAATCAGAGCGAAATACTAACAATGAGAGAAAGCACAAGCTTTGAAATGTATTTTAAGACAATCTCTTTTTAGCAGTTAATTTGGAGTGATATTGAATGACCTTCAATTGTAAGTCTTTTCAGTCAATTGCTGTATCAGAATGTAAATAAATGTAAAACTAAAATAAAAAATTATATCATACCAAGTAAGTTAAAAAAACAAGGCTTTTGTATCTCTTTTATACCTCCATTTATAAAAATATTATTAATATCAGATTATGTGCTCCTAGAAACCAAGCAACCTTGGTCTGACATTTTCTTGTTGCATATTCGGATGATCTATTTTAAATGACCTTTTCTGTGTATAATATAGATTATGTGCTAAAGATAGAGCTTTTTTGTAATAACAAAATGTACCACTAATAAGTTAGAGTATATACCGATGGAAAAATGGTCAAAAATGAAGTTGACTTATTTTTGCATAAAAATCTTCAATTATTCATTTATAACTAAAATATTCACTAATTATTCAGCATTCGAAACTTTTTACTAACGATTGAAATATTTACAATTTTATTCTTCTTAATTTTCTTTCACTTTTTTATTTCATAGATAATGCGATTAAAATTAAATAATCTATCGACAATCATTAATCACGGATAGTATATTTTGTTTCAATTTCTGCGATTAATCTTTTTCATTGTTTTCATTAAGTTTCCAATCTCTGTTATAATAAACTTTTCTATTTGATGTTCGCTTCTTAAATTTCATTAAACGATTCAATTGTTCTTCTATTTAATCTCGTTTATTTGTTTTCATATTCTGTTTCTTTTAAAGGGAACCTCGTACCTTCGTATGTTTCGTTTCTGGCAGCTCCTCGTCCACTTCGTTTTCAGACTCCATGTCATCTTATAGTTGAATTAATTACCATTGAGCGAGGTGGTAGCTGTGTTTTAAAGCTCTAACACATGGAATTCTTGGAAGAACGAGGTGAGAGGATCCTTCACATTGTAGCCCTGCGCTTTATTACACTTTACGGGTTCTTCGGGCCGTGTCGCGAGTTCCAAGCACCGGGAACCTGAAAAGGGTATTTCTGTCGCGAGCTATCCCCATTTTGAAAACACAATTCGCCGTATTTGATTGATATTTTATATTCATGAAATTTACGAAATATAGGAAACAAGAATGATTAAAAAGCGGTTATGAATAATCAAGTATCATAGTATTACTATAATAGTACTTAATTGCTAGAAATTAGAACAGAGTTTGCTACAATCACTCTCTTTAGCATTAATCTCTTCATTTATTCGAATAGAAATAAAAAAAATTGACAGTCTATTTCAATATTCGAGGATCCTATATCTTTTTGGATGTTAAGTCATATAAGCTTTTTAACATTTATAGTTGCGTAATAAGTTATTCAGATAATGAAGGCTTAGATACGAGAGACTCTATTGTAATTTAGTATTCATTAACAATTTGTTTAACTAGTAGATATAAGAGCAACATATGTCAAAAGTAGTTTAACCAAATTATTATTACAATCTTTTTTAACTGCATTGTTTTATTAAAATCCTAGACCTGTAGACCTAAGCATAAAAGATGTGTTTAAGTTTATAGAAGATTTTAATAACTGCGTAAAATATCAAATTTTAATCAATAATTTGAGATATTTTTGGCTTTGCTTTTTATATACATAAATTTTTGCAACTATTTACTATTCAACTATGAACGAATCAATATAGAAAAAAGGTAGGTAAAAAGCATGATTCGATATTAAATTATTTGTAATGTGCTCTTTGTGAATGTGAGTAAATATAGAAAAGTATTTTTGCCATTCTTTTGGTAATTCGACTTTATAATTTCTATCTTAATTCGTTCTTTAAAATTATTCTAAAAAAGAATCTGTGCAATCTTTCACCGCGAACGAGTCTTGTGTAACTTCCACCCTCGTTCAACCCCGTACCCTCTCGCGTGGATCGAAGGGAACGACTCCCACGGGAAATCTCACGTCTAATCACTGAATTATGAAATTGCGCGATTTGATATTCAACGAACCGTTCGTCGTCCTCGGTTTCTGTCCGCCGAAAATAACCGCTTGTAGAGCTAAACGATGCGGCCATCCGTTAAATCAACATTTACTTTTGTTCGCGACGCTATCCTTTTGCGATTATTCCCCGATGGTGCGTAAAAACAACGTTGCAAGTAAAAGTTTCTCTTATTTGCTTCGTTTTTAAATCTGTCCCCATTTAAAAAAAGCTCCAAACTAAAATCTGTTGTAAATACCAATTATTATAACTTACCCTCCTATAATTAATATTTTCTTTTTAAATTTTTGCATTTCGTTCGTAGAAATTGTTTTTACTTTTAGAAAATTTTTTGATATCAGTAAATTTGAACTTAATAAAAGGCTTTGTTTGGTAGCCGAGGTATTGATATTGCTTCTAAAGCTATGCGTTTTCGCAAAATTTCACTGTATTTTGATTACATTCGATTCTTCCTGCTTCCCTTCTGATACATCGATATTGTTATTATAATCTGGAAGAGATCTACAAGCTACCAGGCCACGTTGACGCCTCTTTAACAGCTCGTCCTCTTCAATGGCCTTCTTTAAGTGTGCACTATCGTTTTTTGCTGCATCCCTGAATCTGCACTCGGCCGAGAATTAATCGTTTGTGCAAACGCCTGTCCTCTGCAGTTCTTAATAATAACTTAGCAAAGAACCGCTGCGATGATCTTCTAAAGTTGATGGCAAATCGATATCTTTTCCTTTTTCGTTGCTTTTTTCTTCTTTTCCCCTTTTTCAGGTATTTAGGACATTGAAAATTAAATAGAAAGTATCATTTGTGGATCCTATTTAATTTTTATTTGCAAATTGAACGTTGGATCGATCTTCATTTTTGACTTAAAGTTAGTTTTGTTTCGTAGTTTTTGCTTTCCTAATAATTTCTATGTAGATGTATATTAGACTGAATTGTTGTTCTACGAGAAGTTTAATAGAGAATGCCATTTATAATTTGACACCGAGTAGTGGTTACTTTTTAGGTTAGAAATTAGGTCTTTTGTTTCTTGATTTTGGGACATGTTCTTCTTAGATATTCAGCATATTGAAGTTTTTACCCAATACAAAAAATTCACTATAAAGTATCTTTTTTCACCAGATTTCGACTAATCCTTATATTTCAGTGTTACTTAAATATTTCGTATTTTTTTTTAACGCATTCCTCACGAATGTTCAAAGCACGAAAACCTTGCCTCAAGTACAAGATTCGCGAGAAAATACTATTTTTAATTTACCGTCGACTAATTCTTATCTTCCGTTTCTAACTTACATTCTTTTCAGTGTGTTCGGTTTCCAAACTCGTCCTTCTTAAATATTCAAAGCGTAAAGGCTGACTCATACTATACACAACAAAGTTTAGCATATGTAATATCGTTTTCAATACAATATCGTCTGATTTCATAATAAATTCTCAAAGTATCTCATAGACACATAAAATTCCGGAGCGTCACTTCAGAAATCCATAAAGGCTGCAGCAGAAGATACCATTTTTAATCGGACGCCGATTGATTGCTGTTTTTGGGTCATAACTCAAGCAAATCGTTGATTAAGCTTCAAAAAACCCAACGACAGGTTTTCTAGACGCTATCCATCTTCCGTTGTAATAATCAAGTTGGTTCCACGGTCTTCGAATCGATCTTGAGACGGTCCGCGTTGCATCGTGCTCACTTTTCGTCCTACTCCTCATGATCCCGCCGCCGGTGCTCTCGAAACAGTGTCACCCGCCTCGATTACGTCTGTGCACTGCGACAAGGGACCTTTTGATTTCGCTAAGAAACACTGTCCACCCTTTCAGGCTTTCTTGATTTGCCAGTCGATATTTCGAATTCCTTTTGTTAATTTCTTTAACTAGGAATGACAAATAAACATATATATCAATCTTTGATTTTTAATATTTCTTGGCGTAACAGTTTCTTTACGCAGGATTATTCTCGTTTTTTAATACATGGCTGGGGTTAGGTTCGGGTTAGGAACACCCTATGCGTTATATATTTCGTTTTTACGTTTTTAATTGAATTGCTTTATTAAGAAAAGGGATCCTTCTTAAGAAAAAGTTATTGGTAACGGTTAGACTGCATCATCTTCTCAATCCATGACAGATCGTTACACCATATTTTCTTATCACCAATCTTTTTATCATCGATCACTTTCCACTTTTAAAAAATTGCCTTGAGGTCACATAATTTTTGTTTATTAGAGGAGTTCTTTATAATTATGGTTGCTTTTACATCACGCACATGTTGCCGACTTCACGTACGATCGACTAACGAACGGGGTAAGTACTAACGAACGTTTAAGGAACATACGACTAGACCGGTCGAAAGCTTCGAGCTTACTGAAGTCAGGACAACCGATGGGTTGTTCGTGAAACACGAAGCTTCCCTCGTGTTTGTGTCGTACGTTTACTTGTAAAGGTGTATGTATGTGTAAATGTATGAGAGTGTAAGCGCGCTTGTGCGTCGCTGGAACGCGGAACTGGTGCGCGAGCTTCGATGCTTCTACGTGGAGGTCTTTGTCCGTGATGAGTCGTGTTTCTGTGTAAATAATGCACACATAAAACTTTCTATCCTTACAAATCTGGATGCACGTCCATGTATGTATTATGGATATAGAATTTTTATTTTATCTGTGATTGCTTTTTCAGTGGCTTCCAGGGCTAATATTCTGATCCTCGGGTAGTGGTTAATGTTCGGTGTATGATGATGAAAATATTAGCTGGTATCTTTGTGAACGGTATGTAGTTATGTATGCGTTGTGTAGTTCGTGTCCTTTTGCACGTCTGTACACGCGCGTGTATCTGTGTGTGTGTATTGTTTTACGTGTGACGGTTTATACATACGTGAGCGTATCCTATGTGTAGCTGGTGATACAGTGACGTCTTTGGGTTGACTGCGAGTGGAACGTGTGCAGAACGGTAGGCGTAGGGTGACAGGTAGGAGTTTACATCACCTGGACTACGCTGTGATCCAGATGGACGATACAGCGCAACTGTAAAACAACCAGAAGTTTCGTATTTTTATTTACTAGAAAGGTAAATACATTTTGTAAGCATTTTATCTTCACGTATTCTTTAATAATAATAAGTATAATTCTTTTGTGCTTTTGCACTCTTCATACATTCAACGTCATCGCTCGCATACTTTTTTATAAAAATGAATTTAATCTTCTATAGACTTGCAATCTCTTAAATTCAGTCTTACCATTTGCATTCACTATCAAATTATTATTAACTTAACTAAATAAAATCGCTATATTTCAAATTCAGTTTGTAGTCCCAAGTATTCACCTTTATCTCCGATATCGTTCGATCCCCATCGTATTGCCATCAACAACAAAAACCAATATCCGCTACACCCATCTTATTCATCTTGAACCCGAACTTTTAATCCCTTAACCCAAACACAACCCCGAGGAAACATTGTTTCTGAACCGCCTCGAACACAAATCAGCCCGAGCATCGCCCCATAAGCGTATCCTCGTGTTCCATTCCACGTGTACACGTTCACACGGTCATGGCCTCTCTTACGGACACATTCAAATTCACCCACACATGCGCGGTTGGTAACGTAGCCGTGCTCGGGCGAACCGTGGCGGCCAGGTTAGGTGCGAACTTTTCACGGGGGGGGGGGGGGGTGTGCGTGTGTGCTCGAGACACACAGGCACGATGGCGCGCGTTCGTGTGCCCGCCTCGGGGATGGCTGGAAGATCGATAGCAGAGTACAGGTCCCGGACGCAGCATCCCCCGTGTCTGCTCGTGCGATTTTCCACCGAAAATTTCTCAGAGCGTCGATAACCGGCGTGCTCCATCGATTTGCCGCCGCTGTTCTTGCTGCCCGCCTCTTTCCAGACATACTAACAACAAGTACCGCTTCGCGGTTTTTGCGCATGTTTATCATATTTTTTATGCTGTTCCAGCTTGATTTTCCGGGGGTTTGAGAATTATGAGGATGGGCTGGTTGACGATAAAACGTGTGCGCGCAGGGGTCGCTTCGAAAGAATCAGGTTAAATTGAGTTCGTTCGTTACGTTGAATGGACAATAAATACAATTTTGTTCGGTCCTTTATTATTCGATATCAATTGTTTCATCCAGTTATCTGTCATTCGTTATTTGTTCGTTTACAGAAAGGATAATCCTTTTCTAATTCTTAATTTCAAATACAGATTTAAGAATAGATAATTCGTTTATTGTATGCGAATCTCCGCTGTTTAATTGCGATGATTTTGGTAAACATTAATTGTTAGTACATGTAATGTAAAACATAATTGTACAGGGTAATTGAAATAATTGAGTTTAATTAAGTATAATTATCGTAAATGATAAGCATTATTATTATTCGTCTGTTTTAATAATAATTTTAGGCCTGAAATAGTGGTATTATGTAATGGGACCTTATGCAATCTTTGAATTATCTGGAAAAAATAAAAGCAACATATGAAAAGTCCCTTAATTCGCTTTGGAATAAATGAGTTACAAGTCTATCTAAATAAAAATATGTTTAATTGATTTATATACACCTGGTTCCATTTAAGATAATAAGGATCGTTTAAAAATAGTAGAGACATCACCATTATTGTAAGATTTATACGTTTATCGTAAGATTTTCATTTTAAAACAGAGTGAATTTTACTTCAAAAATTTTTGTTTGAATAACAAATTGTTCAGGAGATAATTACAAAGAGAAATTATAATATATCATCCAGTATAAAGTTTTCTTCAAGCTTGTCCTTCTAGTTTCATATTAGAGATGCTAGAGACACGATTAAAGATCACTTTACATGTATAACACGTTTCGGCTATATTGAAGGTTACAGATATTTGATCGACTAGAGTTTCGAAATCTTTTATCCTGGCCGGTATAGATGAGTTAACTTTTCCTTTGCTTTTTTGTGTTTGTTTAGCAAGTAATAAATGTTTCCCATACAATCTAAATATTTGTTTACTTTAAAATGTTTATCATACTGTAGCTTTTAATTAAAATTTATTATTATGTTGAGAAAGATACTGTATACATAACTAGGGATTTATTGTACGTATAAATATTTTGTTCGGTTAAGTTTATGAAATTAAATATTATCGTACCAGAAAATATGTCTTCAAAGTATTGTCTTCACGATACGATCAGATTGTAATCTTAGTCAAGCGTTAAAACATATATATGTATTCGAAAATGATATAGGTTTAGTTGAAAAGCAAAGAAAATCTCAAAAGATGAGTGCATAAAATTTTAGTCAAGGTTTTATATAACTAGAATTTTGTGTGCGGCTTTGTTATAAGTTGTCAAACGTTTATCGATCTGTTTTTCTATTCTTTTGCAATTGTATGCTCATTGTTCGCTTAATTTGAAATCCTCTTGACTGGCAAACCTCTCTTGTTTTTGTATTAAATTTTAGTTTAGTAATAAACTACTAAATTCGCTTTAAATCATCAAACAATGTACACATAGGTAAAACTTTATTTTAGAGTCATCCAGTTTTCGTTGATCTTTATGCATCTGATTTAGATCCTTATGTAACAGCTGAAGAAAGTATTTGCACTTTATATTACAAGAAATTTACTTAATATCAGGTTTACGAGACCGGTCAATTTGACAGGTTTCAGACTTTATAAGCAAAATTTACAAAAACGATTATTCCTAGCAATTTTTGTTAACTTCTGTTGATGGAGTGATAGGAATATACCCTAATCTATTTCCCTCTCAGTTCTGTAGTTTTAAATTCTGTATGATGTATATTTATTTCTTAGTATATGTGTATCGGAAATAGGTATACAAGAAATGTCCGTAAATCTAGCGTTAATGATGTAATTCTAATTTCTATGCAAGTTTGTGTGTACATTCAGTATTGCACGCTTTATTGACGCATATTTTGCATATTTAGTTGTCGAAACGTGATAAGCGATGATTTGTACAACTACATCGATCTTTTTCTTATCTCACTTATAGCAAACGTTTCTCTCTATATCTCTCTCATTCCCGAGCAGTTCGAGAGGCGACTAAAATTGAGAACATAAGAATAAACGATAATTCTGTGAACATCTACCACCATGGTAGGGGTCGCGGGCCCGACGCGGTGGTGCAACAATTAAGAGTACACAACTGTAGATAGAGTATAATATAATGCACAGTGTTGGGTTAACCAATTAACAAAATAAGGTTTTGTTTAGGGCATTAGGAAAAGAAGGGCGCCATAAAAATTCTCCGATTTTTAAAAATTTTTTACGTACATTACTAATAATGTTGCTAAATGTTAGCGTGCATGTGTGTGTAAGAGGAGAGAAAAGGAAGCAGAAGAAGATGAATGGAAATCGAGCAGATATTAACATGGATACAAAATTGATTCTCATATATGTTAATTTGTCTAAGCGTTAAAGCATGAAAAAATAGTGATGAGTGAATACTAAGTATACAAGCAGCTGTATCACGTGGGATTAATTTTTAGGATCTGATTAAAGAATTTATAATTAGAAGAAACAGGTGACAACTTTTGAAATACGAATAAAGTACAAGCATTAAAAGATAAATATTTTTCACTGCACAATTTTAGCATTGATTCTTGTATATTTTGATTGCTGAATCTAAATCTGAATCTCGTTTTTTCCTATTCGCTGTTTTAACGGTATATCGTAGCGATGGACTTCTCCCAAACGTATTACGCATTTTCTATATGGTATTTCATTTCAGTCCAGGCTGTTTATTTTTTACTCTATTCGTGAAATCAAATGAACTGTAGAAAAAGTTTTCTAAAAGTTTTTTTCTAGAAAATCAACAAGTAACACATTTTAAGTAATATATTACACATTGGAAATGCACAGAATTAAAAGAATTATGGAATGTTAAATTACATGCTTTCTGAGAATCTTACGTGATAGAAAAGAATCGATTGTAGATTTTAAATCAACGTAAGAAATGCTATTAAGATCGTATATTAAGCCTTGTGTAACAAAAAATGATTCTTTTATAGACCAGCGTAATTGGTCGTACATGGAGTAATTCTTTTGATGAAAGGGAAGTTCTTTTATTCAGAATCATAAATCCGGGTAAGTTGACTGCGATTCGATTGTTACTTTTTAGCCACTTCGAAATGTGAATAGAAAATATGAATGCAACGGGGAGGCTGTCTATCATTATCTTGAAATTGTTCTATTTTTGCTAGGAGATCGTTTAGAGTTTAGGCTATTGGCAATGAACTATTCAAGCGGTTACCTTCGTAAGCAGCATTCTGAAACCTTCGACATTGAAGTAACGCTTTTTTGGGAAAACATGCAATAATCGGCCTCCGAAGAAAGGTTTCACTACCAACGAGTTAATGGATATGGAAAATTGTTTCCAAACTTTTCATTCCTGGTCATTAAACATATCGGACAGAAAATATTTCATTCAAAATATTCGTGGGTAGCGCAGGCGAAATATTAATGATCGAACGAAGCTATTCACGACTACCGACCGATACAGTCAAAATAATGAACGCGTCGGATCCTAAAATCGAATATCACAACTGTGATAAATTAGAGTTCGGAAATTAAATCGGGAACGAGGAATAGCGGAAAACATCGAACTCAAAGTCGCAACAACGTAGGCAATTATCATTAACGGCAGATTCGAGTAGGCAATCGCTTATTCGAATGTAATTGAATTAGTTGCTCAATATTACCCCTTAACTAGGAACATTGAGTCTGACAGACTCCACCATAAACATTAGCGTTTATTACAAACGAGTCTAGAAGTTACTACTACGAATACATTTGTAAATGACTATGAAATATTGTGTAATAAAAATGTGCAATACGTATTGAAATTTTAATTAAATTATTTAAATTTAATTAACCCTAGATTCATAAACATGCATGGGAGATACGCTATTCATAAACCATTCGTCTCTCAGATAAACATATTATACTGATGATTTTTGTTTTATGGAATACAAGGAGCAATAAAACACACTTTAAATCTGAAAAGTTGTTTATCAATCGTCAATTTTCTGAAATGAACATGAATACAATAGTTATTACAAGTGTTTACGTATTTTGCGCAATCTGTGAGACGAATGTTTATGAATGTAGGGTTAAAGAAATTTCAGTGTCCAAAATTTGGGTGTCTGTAATTAAGGGCTAGTCGGTAACATACGACACGCGTGAGCGAATAACATATAGCTTGAAATCGGGCCTGTACACTTTTTGAAGGGGTAAAATCAACTCCAAAAGGTTCAACGTTCTTCATGGTTTGTATGCAGTTTCTTCTGTGATCTTAGTTTGTAAACAAATTTTAATGTTGGAATCTTGTTTTATCACGTTCAGATTTATACAATACATATGATTCTATCTTGTTTATAGATTGATACGAATAGAAAGATTTTTCCTCTTTAGATTTTTTGTTGAAATACTAAAATAAGCGTTTTATTAAATTTTAGAAATGTATATTAAGCAATTACAATTGTTAAACGAAATTCGTCGTGCACGTGTAACGTTACCTATCCTCTTAAAAAAGTGGTACACTTACATATGGAGGACGAGCAGAGAAAACCGGATATGGTGTATCGTTTTTCAATAAATTATTCCCTCCCATGTGTGCATAGCTCACGCTGCGCCATTTAAGCGCTCTAGGTGTTTTATATCACGCCCATAAAGCCAACTACAAATTATAACTCGAGGACATACATAGGATAGGTGAGCTATCAATTATGTCCGCACTCTTCGCCATCCTTCTTTTCTCCTGCTCAACGATCGTTCGTCTTTCCAGGAGTTTACGTTCGCTGCTCAGTCTGGTCGTGAATTAAAAATCAATATCGACATTAGTAGCCTGGCTCTTGTCTTGTAAATCACGATCACCTGACGCCTGTGAGTTAAAGCTGTGTGCGAGGATTCTTTCTTGACTTTTTCTTCTGGATACCGACTTGGAGAGGTTTGACCTCTCTGTTTGAGTACCGGAAGCTGTTCAGGAATTATATGTGAACTTGTAGGTGGCAAGTTTAAAGATTTAAGAGTCTATTATTGTATTATTTTCGAGAGTTCTTTGGGTTAGAAAAATTTGAACTTTGACTTATGCAAACATTTTTTGACATAATTTAATAAAATTACGTTGGTCCGTACTTGACCTTCGAATTACTGAAATTTTTTTTTTAAATGCAGTAAAGTTTTTGGTATGAAAAAGCATATCTACATTATCACTTTCTTTTGCTGTTTCAGTACGTGTAAAGTATATGTATATGATGTTTTCATTACATGTATATATTATATATATGGTATGGATCAAGTGAGTAATAGGTTATTATGAATAATGTCTAAAACATTCGGGCAATGTGTATAAGAAATATTGATAAATTTATCAAATTAACCGGTCATTATATACAATGCTACATTTCGCTTAGGTAATTTAATATTGATGAAGAAAAGAACTTAATAATTATCAGTAATGTTTAATTACTTTTGTTTCGGAGCAATACGGTTTCCTAATACTAGTGATACAAAAGAAAATACATACTAACGGTGCAGCGACTTAATTATTAACAATTCTTTAATAATACCTATATATTATCTATCATAATAAAAATATCTATGTAGAAATTTTACTTATAAACTCTTGCATAACATTTTATAAAAGTTAGTGTTATTATTTGTATAAATTAAGCCAACATTAATAACTAATATTAACAGAAACAGTAAAAAAATTGTTGGTATAATACTATTGATACAACGATAAAATCATAAAAATTAACTAAAGTATAGCTCTGTCTCGATACAATAATATTTAAATGTCTGGTTAATTACTTATCGAACACGAATAAACGCGAATAAAAAACAGGGAATACTAACATTTTGTTGGAAACGATAGAACGATTCAGAATCGATTACCTTCTTGTGAACTCTTTATAATATCTATGAACAATGCATAAACAAGAAGTTACGTCTTCGTACATGACATAAGAACGAATAGAATCGACATCTTCTAATATTACGAAAAAAGCATCATTATTATTACTCTGCCCGACCGTATGATAGCATTATGTATATTGACCAGCCAATGTGATAAATTAGGATAAGCTACATCAAATTTATTACATTGCCCGATTTTGCTTGTCACTATTCATAATGCCCGGGCAATATGCATAATGCTTGTATTAATCGCTTGATCCATAGCATATACATCGTATTGTATATAAATGTAATCGAGAGAAAATAACTGACTAATTAAGAGATATCCTATTTTGGTAAAAAACATTCCGGTAGCAAATAGATGTCTGGATACGATAGACTATACAGTAAAACCTGTTTTTGTGCAGTGAATAGGGACCGCATAAAAGAAATCGTACAAAAATATATTTCGAAATTTTATAAATACTTACATATAATAAACAACTTAATTAAATAATTAAATTAGACTTGGAAAAATTGTAAAAACATTTAATTCTTCATTGTACATATACATGAAGAAGTTTTCAAATTGTACATTAAATAATTTGCTGCTACTCGTCGTAATCCAAAACGCGCATCTTCTTGTGGCGAATTGGTTCAAAATCGCTTTCGTCGCTTGAAGATAGGATTTCAATTCCACAGCATGTATATGTACATTGATAGGAAACATTAAACTGGTACCAACGCCGCTAAGATTCATATATCGCATAAAAATAAATCGCACGAAAAAAGTTGTGCAAAAATAAAATCGCACAAAACAAATCTCATAAAAAAGGATCGCACAAAAACAGGTTTTACTGTATTGTGTTATATTTCAAAATGTATGTACTATTATCTATAGTTTTAAGTTATATTCATGTAATTCTATAATACACACTTGTATGTGAAATACTAAACAATACAAGGCGTAAACGGTTATCCGAACAGTTAATTTATTATTTTTTTATTCTTATCAGGTTCACTCGTATAGAGAATGAATTTAAAAAGGATAACCTTGAATATGAAAGGTTTTAAGACACAGAGAAAGAAAGGTTATAAAATGGAAAAAGAGAATCAGAGAGAATCAAAGAGAATAAAAAAAAGAAAAAATAGAACAAAGGGTTCATCTCACATTAAATCGATTGCTTTTTGACGTCCATACTATGGATTTTTTCAAACTGAAGTATCTCACAGTATGGGGAAAGATGGTATGTTCTAATTTGTTTAAGAAACACAATGTTTTGAATTTTGCAATTTTTGTTCATTTTTAAGAACTTTTACCTTAAAAATCGTTTGCTGGATTAAGATGACTTTCTTCTTAGTTTTAATGTAGGAAGCTTAGTCTATTCAAATAAGTTTTGTTTACAGTGAAAAATTATTTTTGTAATAATAAAAATTATAAACAACTTCTTATTTTGCAAATTTCAGCTTGAAGATCAGGAATATAAAAATTGAAACAAAAAATGTAACATGTTCCTTAAAGTTTTAGCTGTAAAATAAACCCATTTTGAAAATGGAGTCTCGAAACCTAACATGATAATAAATAATTGAAAGAATAGCGCGCACCGTTCTAGATATGTGAGCCGCATGCCCCACTATTTGGGTCGAGACTAACGATGCCATTTACGCTTACCGAACGATTTTACTGACCACTCTATTAATATATACAAATTGGATAGTTTATTCATTATCCTGTTATAGAAAAGGTGTTATTGTTCAATGGAAACCATAAGGTGGTAGTTATCTTGCATCAGAGAAGGATAAAATTCGATCAAAATAAATAGCATAGGTAGAGTAATAGAATTGGAAATGAGAAAATGGAATGAATTATCGTATCTGTAGCTATTTCACTATAGTGAAATCATGTCTATATTCATCACACGAACAAGTTTTACATAATATTTTCTTATGAGATAGTCACAGAAAGCAGTGAAAGCTTTTAGTGTATATAGCAAAACGAGCTTGTAAGCTACTAACATTTGTTTTACGAGGGCTGTCTGAAAAGTTTCCGATCTCGATATGAAGATGATAGCACTCGTTAACAAAAGTTGAGGAATGTGTTTATAGATGTTCTGATTTGTACTCACGAAAATTTCAGCCATTTTGAACGCGCAGTTTTTGTTTGACAATCGTTTGAGTGAGCCGATGTGAGTATTTTTGTGAAAATGGAAAAAATCGAGTATCGAGCCGTTATTAAATATTTGTTTTTGAAAGCCAATACGCCTACTCAAATTAAAGATGAGTTAGATGCTGTGTGCGGGAACTCTGCACCATCATTTACCACGGTGAAATCTTGGGCAGCTGAATTTAAACGTGGTCGTACCAGTTTGGGAGACGATGACCGTTCGGGACGGCCAAAAACTGCAACCACTGACGATAACGTCAAGTTCGTCGCTCAAGTTCACCAAATGGTGCTAGATGACCGTCGAATTAAGGTTAGAGAGATATCAGAGGTTATGAATATGTCCAAAGAACGTGTTTGTCACATATTGAACCAAGATTTAGGCATGAGAAAGCTGACCGCACGTTGGGTGCCGCGTTTGCTCACTCCGGACCAATGCGCCGTCTCCCACCTCAGCGGTTGCCATGGCGAAAATCTACGAATTACGATTTGAATTGCTTGATCATCCTCCTTACTCACCAGATTTAGCTCCAAGAGACTTTTTTTTGTTCCCTAAATTAAAAGTTGCGATCGGAGGACAGAGATTTTCGTCGAATGAGAAGGTCATCACCTTCGTAAATAATTATTTTGCAGAAAAAGACGCCAAGTACCATTTGAACGGGTTGAAGGGATAGGAGCATCACTGGGAGAAGTGCATAGACTTACAAAGAGACTATGTAGAAAAATAAAAATAAATTTGAAGAAAAGATACCATGTTTTATTGTTAGGTCGGAAACTTTTCAGACAACCCTCGTATATTCCTCCGTTGACTTTCATTTGTAGCGAAATAAGGTTTTGATTATTGAGTGGTCCTTGTAAACTTGTACGCATTACAGGTCACTCGTTCAGTTCCAAAGGAATTTTCTTTTTTCTTTATCAGGGCGACATATATTTTAATCAATCCTACAGAACATTCCACCATTCGAGTTGTTTAAGAATGAAAGTTGTTAGGCTGATAATCATAATCCCCTAACTGTGATGAACAGTGGCGGATCTAGAGAGGGGCGATGAAAACGGTCCCTCTTTCAAGAGTAATAAAATCTAGAAATATTACGTGACGTTCTGAAAAATGTGTTAGGTATACAGTTAACGTGCTGTAAATGTATAACTGTCGAGTTGCGATACCAGATATGTGGAAACATGAAGATATAACTCTTGAGCTTTTATTAGGTGTACACATAAGTTTCCGGCTTTTGTCTGTGAGCGGCATCATTACACTACTGTAGCGGCTTACATACTCGTGTCAATTGTTTTCTTATAGTTGCAATATCTGATAACAATAACCAATCAAAGTATTAAAACATATCGTGACGGAAAAAGATTTTATTCAACAGTGAAGATGTCGGGTTTTATGCAAATAAAACAGCATTTGCGGGAAGCTTTGTTATTCTACTTTAACTTGGGAAAAAATTCAGCTGAAGCACATCTTCTGCTTGAGCAGGCCTATAGCAAACATGCACTATCGAAAACAACCTGTAAAGATTGGTTTAAACGCTTTAAAAATGGCGATTTCGACACTGAGGACAAGGAGCGCTCCGGAAGGCCGAAGACAGTTGATGATGATGGTCTGCAAGCGTTATTGGATGAAGATGCCACGCAAACAGAAGAAAAACTTGCGGAGGCATTAAATATGACTCAACAAAGCATTCCAGATGTTTGCATGCCATGGAAAAAATTCAAAAAGAAGGAAAGTAGGTGCCGCATGAGTTGACTGAGAGACACATGAAAAATCAAAAAGTCACTTCCGAAATCTTGCTTTTGAGGTATGAAAGAAAAAGTTTCCTGCATCGAATTGTTACTGGTGATGAAAAGTGGATACATTTCAAGAATACCAAATGCAACAAATCGTGGTTTTCAGCTGGCGAAGCATCAACATCGACTGCACGACCAAATCGCTTTGGAAAGAAGATAATGCTATGCGTTTGGTGAGACCAGAACGGAATCGTGTATTATGAGCTGCTGGAACCAGGCGAAACTGTCAATGGGGAATGCTACCGACAACAACTTATAAATTTGAGCCATGCATTACTCGAAAAACGGCCAGAATGGGACACAAGACATGAGCGAATGATATTGCAGTGAGACAACGCACCGTATCACCGCACTTCAATCGTTTAGAACACCATCAAAACATTGAAATGGGGTTTACTTCTACACCTGCCGTAGTCACTAGACCTAGCGTCTTTGGATTATCACCTGTTCAGATCGATGGCATATGGCTTGGATGGGTTACACTTAGCCAATTTCGAAGTGCAAAATTAGCTGGATGAATGGTTTCAATCAACAAACAAATTGTTCTATTGTCGAGGAATCTATATATTGCCAGAAAGATAGCGAAAATGTGTAGCTAGCAAGAGCCAACACTTTGAATAAACGATTTTTTGTATTTATCTTGAAATTTTGCAATTTTTATAGGTCAAAAAAAGCCGGAAACTTATGTGTACACCTAGTAAATCGCGCAAAACATGAAAGAACGTATCTAGTTTTTCATATTTCGCCCCTTTTAAGTAACGCTTTTGGATCCGCTTCTGTATGGGAAATGTAAGTGGGAAACTTTTTATGACATCGTTATATAAATACAATATTTTTATTATTGTTGATAAATTTCGTTTTATTAAAAATAGAAACCTTTTACAAACCGCATGTTTAGGAGAGCTTCTCATGTCTTTTAAGAAAAAGTAATTTTGTCTATACTACTCGCAGAACAATATCAGATTTTCATTTATACCTACTTCTCTATATTTAAATAATCGAGTTCGTATACATTAAGCCGATTATTACAAAAAGGTGTTATTGCCTAAGGGTGATAGTGAAATCCCTCGGTAGGTATAAATAACACTAATGGACACGGCCGACGTAACGGAACATACGGTTCATATAACTGGAACAATGAGCACCGCTCCTCTAATTATTTACCGATACGTTAATTTTCTAGACTTTATTCTCAAAATGAGCTTATTTTGTAGCTGAAACTTCAAAGAATATGGTATATGTTTTTAAAAATTTTTATACTCCCGATATTAAAGGTGAAATTTGCAAAATAAGAATTTAGTTATAATTTTTGAAGGGAAGAAGAAAGAAATAATAGTTGTGCTTTCTGTCCTTCAATTCTAATCGAAATACTGAATACCCGCTGATTTGATTCGGTCTTTTTAAGGTTTTCCCTGTCGTTAGCATAGTTCTGTTCGTGTTTATGTGGAGATGATTTAAATGTGGGCTAGTATTTTTACTTCAGTATTTGTTGTCGAACGTGTTGAAAATTAAAAAAAAAAGTAACATTTTGAATAAATTTAAGAAAACATAGAAATAATTTAAAAAAGATAATACTTTAACGTGTATCTAAATCAAGTCACATCACTGTATGTTTTTGTAATTTTTTCTGTTCTTCAAGTGTAACTTTACACTGTTCTAGGGTGAAGTATTAACATGACCCTTTACTTCAACCCTTATTTGAATTCCAGCCTGTATTTGAATCATATCTTTTACTTTACGGTATAATAAAGTGTATAAATTTAATCCTGCTGTGATTTTCATGATTTTAGCATAACTTTCAACAGTTTTCCTTGCAATCTTTTTAACCTTTCCAGATTTATACTTCTTTAGTTTACTCTAACTTAAATTAATTACTAATCACACAATCAGAACGACCATACGAGTAACAAAACTTAAGACATCCTCTAAAAAAATCTCTGGAAATTTAACATAAGACTATTGCAACATTGATATCTTGCAACTATCGCACCATTGAATAGCCACTTTTTTCTAATAGATATCTTTTTTCGGAATCAATGAGATCCGACATTGTTTTAATTGCTAGTATAGAATTTCTTTGACGTCATAATATTATTGCACCGAAACAGTAAAGGTGTTTGCAAAATATATTAGGTGTACAAGTTAATTTTAGTCTTTCACCTTTTAATGATGATAAAGGCTATTTTCAATTTGAATACCGTAACGGTATTTTTAGAGTTTTATAGTATAGACATCTAGCTTTCCAAAACATTAGAAAACTGCTTGATTCGGTCAACATAATCTAGGTAAACAATAGTTTAAACGATGGCGTGCAGCAAAGACCACATTCGTCATTGTGTGCTCTTCGCACTCCATTTAAAAAAGAAACGCCGCTGAAGCTGCAGAAATGATCTGTGATGCTCTAGGTAAGAATGCTATATCTTATTCCACCTACAAATACTGATACCGAAGATTTTGGAAAAAAAATTTCGATCTCCAAAATAACAAACGATCTGGACAACTGCAACGATTCAAGAATGAGGAAATTGCAATCACTTTTAGATGAGTTCATCGAAATAAGATAGCCTAGTTTCTTCAAATCTGGCATTTGTTGTCTGAAAGATGGGCAAAGGTTATAGAAAGTGTGGGAGATTGCTTCATCCACTAACTTTTGGGCATAAAAATTTAAATAAACTCTGAATCTGCTAAAAAAAAGACTAAAATTAACTTGTACAACTAATAGACACTGCGATATAAATTTTTATGGTATTTACAAAAATGTTATGATATAATAGATATTTAATCAACTTCCTATTTTTATAAACGTGTTTTAAGAAATGGAACACAATAGAGATTTGTTTCATGCTACAAATATTTAATACTTATTCATATAAGTATATCAACGGGTTAAAACCATTGCATTAAATTGCAATGTTATAGTGTTTACATTACTTTGGACATTTTGTATGTTTTTTCATTTCATATGTATTTTGTACATTTTTAAATATTAAATTTTTCATAAATCTATGAATATCTGAGGTCTAACTATACTCACGTTTAAACGTATACCTTTTTCTTTTTTTTCGGTATTATAATAATAATGTTGCAGTTTGATTTGAACAAAGGACAGTTAGAATAGCATTTTTTGTTTAAGAAAAAAGTAGCGTACTAACCTTTATTTAAAGGACATACAGTTTATGTTTTCGTTCTATGCTGGTACAAGGGTAAATTCAATGCGAGCACTGCTTTTTACGGGAAAGCAATATAAAAACATAACAGGTAATAAAAAGGTTGGAGGGTAGTGGAAGTGATTGAGATTGGAATACTGTGGGACAAACATGAAGAAGGGGAGCAGGTAAAAATAACAATTGGTCGGACAGGTTGTTGTAAATGTATTAACAGGATCATTTTTAGCTTGATATTTTTATTTTAGAGACTAAAGTAAAAGTTAATAATAGATATTCTTACGAAGTAATTATAGATTATAATGATTGCAGTACCGAAGTACATTTCTCGTTGTTAATTATAAACAAATTTTTTAAAGATTAAGTTTTATCTTTATTGAATATTCAGGGATTCCTAAATTCTTAATTTATTATCACACTAGATTCATTCCGTAATATACACTAATTGTAGGTGTTCTTGTTAGAATCTCTCATCTTAAAAGACGAATCCGGAAATAGATTTGCTTTATCACTTTTAATTTAAAAAACAATGTGTTTTTATAAAGACGGTCGATTTGGATAAAAAGTGAAGCATTACGTGAAGAGTATAAGTGCTAGGAAGTTCTAGTCGGACTTAACGGATAGAGGAAACTTTTCCGAATACACAAAAATATAGAGTTTGAATTCTAGGTGGTTTGGAATATCTGTAAATAGCCGTTAAAGTTATATATAAGTTATTATATAAGTTATTACAAAAATCGACCGTTTTTATAAAAACATGTGTTTTTTAAAAACTGAAGGTGAGGGAGTAATTCTGCTTTCAGATTCGTTTTTCAGACGAGAAACTTCACTAGGAACATCCAGTGGATATTACGGAACAAAAAGAAAAAGTTTTAATTTCTTGGACAGCGTTATTAGTTCCTTTTTATCTGAACAAAAAGGCAAGCTTATTATTTTGAGATTATTTGTTAATTTTTATTTCTTACGAATGTGGTGCTGACGTCAAAGATAATATCAAACAACAGAATTTCTATAAAATTATCATTTATATTAATTTTTAAGCTACAAATTCATACGATATTATCTTTAATGTTAAACGTAATCTTTTATGAGAAAAAATAGAAAGTATAGAGGGTTAACGATATAGTTCAGTTTGTTTAGTGCTAGTTCTGAAGCTTAGGACTGAACGGTGATAAAAATTAAAATGAATTTATTTATTTCAAACGATTTACCAATAGATGCATATTAATGACTTTAAAGGAAAATGTGACCATATTTTTTTTTTTTAAATAAGCCATTGAAAGGAGTTCATCAGCATAAATTAATTAATAGTATTCTTAATTCATTTTATCGCATAGTAGCATCTTCCGAACCCGAAGCTTCAAAATATTTGCTTTATCTAAAGTTTCTTTGAAATACTTACGTATTTCTTTTCATAGTAAACACACCTATCATTTTATACAATCTTGAATAAAGTAAACAAAAAGAAATAAAGAAAACAAAATAAATATCTTACATATTATTATATACAGTGGCTCCAAAAAGTATTCGTACACTGTGTTACAAATAAATTCATGTAACCTTAAAGTTCTGATTTCAATGAAAGTTTTTAATAAAATTTTGTAAATATGTGGAGCGTAATAGTAAGTTTATGGATTAATTTTTTCTTTTATTAAAATACCACCTTAAGGAGGTGAAAACAACGTTAATGGTTTCAATAGTTTTTCTGTATTTTAAATATAATTTTGCAATGGTGTGTGATAAAGCAAAACCTTTCGAATAAAAGATATTCCATTTTTAATCTTTTATCACTCTGTCATAGAAAAAGATTCAGAGAAACTTGTATTCAAAGCATGAAGAATCGCTAAAACTTTGAAGATAACTTTTAACCTCTCAAAAAGAATTCCCGTCGAGAAAAAAAATTGCTCTGTGTATAACCCATTATGCTCTATATACATGCAAATTTTCATTGAAATCAGAATTTCAGGATTAGGTAAATTTTTTTGAAATGTAGTCTATGAATACTTTTTGGAGCCACTGTATGTATACTTATTACTTTTTAATACAGTATTTATCTCTAAATATTAAAATATTACTATTATTTAAAAAATTTAACATTTTAACCAGGAAATTATATTGTGAAGAACAGCAAAATTGTTTAATTTCAACATTTCGATGTATCGTAATATAATAATTGGATTCAGAAAAGCATCCTGGACAATGTGTTGTGTGATAGTTCTACAGGTATTGCATGCAAATTTCAAACATGGTAATTTACTTCGTTATAACTTACTACTTGGAGTTACTGTCCATGGTACAATTAAGCGAGAGTACAGTGATGTTGCTGATATTGTTTATGAACGTTCTACGGACACAAATTTGAAACAGGGTTTCCGCAGAAATTGCCAATATAAACAACTAATATAATTAATGATTCTTTCTTCGGAGGCCATTTTAAACGACGTCCTCTTGATTTTTCGCTTGCAGTTTATTAAAAAATGTCGATTAGCTTCTTGTTCTAAGCATTAACTTGTGGAACCAATGGAAAACATGATTCATGCATAAGTTCTAGTACTTCTAGACATTTTAAATTATTGATATTAAGATAAGAGAGCTTTTGTTCAGTTTTTAAGAAAAATGAAAAAAAATAAATATCCATTAAACGCTTACATATTTCTATCTTGTGTTATCTATACTAGTATATGGGTTTTTTCATTCAATTTTTAGTTAGATTAATAAATTCAATTCCTTGTTTTCATTTTTATGTTACTAGATCTCTTGCAAAGTGAAAGGAATTCCTTGAATTTTAACAATTTTTTAAATTCAGTTTTTTTGCTTTTCGATGTATATCGCGAGATTGTCGTAGGAGGAATAAAACACAAATAATGCACCTATTAGCTTCTTTAATTTTTCTTTAATTTTCTTAATTTTTTTAAACCAAACTATTTTGACAAAACGGTATAGTTTTTTATTTTAATGTAATTATGCAAAATAGAGATTAGTCTTATTAGTTGGTAAGAGAAGTTAAAAATGTTAGAGATCTTCGTCGGAGTCTTGAAACCGCTCGTATTTCGTCACCGATTTCTGAAATGTTTCGTAATCTCTTTTGTCATCCTGTTGCTTCAATAATTTTTTTCTTTCCAGTGTAAGGTATATTAGTAGTGGACAGTAGCTGACATTAATCAGACCAACAATTCGCATGACCCATTGAAAACCGGTCGTCTTCACCATTTCCCCTCCTACAATGGGCCCTTCAACAAATGTTCATCTTAAATCAATTAATTGATATGAGAATTTCAATTTCTTTTAAATAGTTCAAATATTTTTAATTGTTAAAAGTTCAAGGTGTAGTCTATTTTTGTTAACTGCGAGAGTAGAGCATAGTAGAAAGAGAATGTTTGTCAACGTCAAAGGATAAAAGATAAGTTACAGATTATTTACTTTAATTAAACAAAATTTGTTAGTTTACCAAGAGAATAAGCAAGGCTAACAGCTACTTGTTGTACTGAATATACTGGTCCATAATCGCCATTCTGATCTACCAAACTAGCTAATAATGGCACCAGAGCAGCATCTGCTACACCAATACCTAAACCCATTCCCAAATGCGGAACTATCAGTTGTGACATTGTTTGGGCGGATGGTATTAGGATGGCACTTATGCCAACCAAGAAGATGGCTAGAACAGCTATTTTACTTCGTCCGTAACGATAAGCTATCATGCCGAAAAAGTTGGTACCAATTAAGTAGCCTACGCTGTCGGGAATGAACACTGTTCCTAGTTGCCATTTCTGGAAAAATAATTTTTTCTTTTTTTTTTTAAAAAGTTAGTTATTCCTTCTTAGTAACGGAAAAAGATTCGAACCTTGGGTTTGATGTGAGTTCGTAGCCAGATTGGTAAGCAAGGTTCCAAGATGGCCATAGGTGAGGTCGAACACCATATAGCGCCAAAGATTATTAATACGTGTGGATCAGATAGTAGATACGCCCAAGAAGTCTCTTGTTTGTTAGACTACAACATCGATTATTATTCCTTTTTATGGGTACAAATGTTACAATAAACGAATGTACAAGAAATATAATACTCGAGTAATTTTTAATATAAAATAATTTTTTATATTTTTTAATTACGATTGTATACTATATAATAGACATAGTATATACTTACAATTTAGAAGATGATATTTCACAGTGTAATATTTACCTGAGCTTTCATTTCGACGGCCAAAACAAACATTTGCAGACCTAAAAAGCAATCACACTTGAAATTAACAACGTCATATTTTGGTATGGTCTGCAATTTTGAAAATTATTTTAATCGTTAAGTTTTAAGTAATAGAATGTTTAAACTTTTAAATTATATCTTAAGGAAATTAAAGAAATTCTTACATATAGTGATGACGATAAAACAAGAAACCAGTAGAAAAGGTGCCATTTTTCCTTCAAGATCGTAGAGAACAGATCCGATAGGATATCCGACAAGTACGCCTAATGCGATGCTTCCAAGAACAAAACCCATGACCTTTGATCTCTTGTCCTCTTCCGGATATTGGGATGCTACCAATGACATCCCGGAAACACCGATACACGCGGACGAAATACCTTGGACGCTTCGAGCCAGGAACAGTACTTCGTAAGTTTGCCCGAACGCAAATACTATAATAGTTGTTCTACTTAGAAGGTGTTTTTGTTTAACACTAGGTTTACGGGACCTGTCAATTTGACGGGTTTCGAACTTCATGAACAAAATTTGCAAAAACAATTACTATTATTCCTAGCAATATTTGCTAATTTTTATCGATAGAGGGATACAAATATATCCAAATCTATTTTCCTCTTAGTTCTGCAATTTCAAATTCTGTTTGATGTATACCTTATTTCTTAACATATGTATATTGGAAATAGATGTACAAGAAATGTCCGTAAATCTAGTGTTAAGTTGCTTTCTAATTTGAACTTTTGTCGCGACAAATAGAACTGATGTAATTGTAAAACGCTTTCGTTTTTATTATAGTATATGATGCCTTGTTGTCGAAGAATAATAACTATAGAGTTTCATAGGTACCTATTACGTTGAATCTCGTTTGTTTTTAGTTTGTAGTAGATATGATTATTTTTTTTTTTTAATCGATCATGGAACATTTTGTACAAATATAATTTTAGGTTTCACTTATTTGTAGAATTTATAGTAATTGTAATGAAACTTTTATTCGTCTAGTTATTAATATTAAATTAGAGAACATTGGGACACTGTTCGACATAGTATAATCTTCAAGGTAGAAAGGATTTATATGTGTATTTCGAAAAAGAAAAAGAAACTTACGCATTGCTGCTAATAGGAGACTCAAGTTTCCAAGGAACAATGGTTTAGTGTAACCTATAGTACCGGTAAGAGTGCCCACTGCTGGATTCAGTATTAATTGCACCACTGCCTTTGAACTCAACAACAATCCCACTCGACTGTTCTCGTCATTTTCACTGTTTGTCGTCGAGTTTCCATTCAGGGTGCAAAGATAATCGGGTATGATCGGCACTGAAACACATACCTTTTAATTGCATATCTTAATTTCTTTGAATAGTTGTTTTTAAAATTGTATTTCCTATTATATCACAAATCTAAACAAACTTATAAGCATGCTTACATCATCTCCAGTATTTAAGTAATAATTTAAAACAAGTCATAAGTTTTAATTATCTTGAGAAGAACACTTCCTAATAATTTAATAATCATTTATCGACATTCATTACACACATTATAAATACATTTTATCCAAGAATTTCTGAAACCTATTCTCTTTTTACCCATTCCCAATCTTGGCCATTCCTAATATTACAATCGATAACCTTATTACCAGACGGTGGATGCAAATTCATATTTATATAAACACAACTAAAAAATTAGAATGGAATTCAAACAGATTAGTTTTGTATATATTGTGTATATATTATATACATATTGTGCACATTAAAATTTTTCATAAATGCATAAATTTTGGTAATCTACTCATTAAGAAATGTTTACCAACAACCGTAAGTAATACGTTGTCCAAAAAAAGGCTTAAGTACACCACAGCGACGACGATTGTCCTGGAGCTTCTTCTTGTCTCCATCATTATTCTCTTCTACATTAATCCAAATTTTTAGCAAACTAAATCCCTTAAGCACTTGATTACGATCACTCAAAGCTTTCAAGGACATAATTTCGTGTTGACCGATTCTCTCATATTCTTCCCATTGTTCGCTAAATTTTTCTTTCTCTTTTTACGAGATCACACAGTTGATCGAGAGCTAGAGTCGTCGATTTTAGGATATTCCTTGGACTTTTTCTTTCTAATACCAGAAACAGGGCTGTGTACGTGACTGGAAAGCGAACCAGTCCCGATCGGGCTTTTATAGCCATCCTGGCCACGTCCTTGCGCAGAAGCTTTTTCAGAAAACGTGAGCTCAAACTCGGTCCCCGACGACTTTCACGAACCGATGCATTTTTCGATTTATAGTTGTTACGGACGCTTATCGAGCAACGCCAGCCACCAGCACTGTCATTATTTTTCTGATGGCGGTCCATCGCGTGGAAGTAAAACGCAACTCATCCCTTTTTCTTTCGAGGATGTACTCTCGTAGATACCTCGAAGAGTGTCCTCTGGCTTGAAAAATCTACTCGATCCACTTTCTCATTTCCCGTTTCTTTTTTTCAGCGTGGTCACTTACAGTTTCATACTAGCGATGATTGATTTTCTCTTTATTAAATCATTTTGGGTTTCCTGGGTATCTATTAGCTATTTACGTTTCTGAGATTTTTAATTTTTGAACTTAGGAGCTTAGGTTAGGAGTGATGCATTTTTCTTTTGCTTACAGATTTTTGATCTGTTTAATCGTATTTGCCTACTTCAGGATTTTCGTGTCGGTTTGTCTGTATAAGAATTTCATTCCGTTTTAATCTGTAATTTCAGAAATTTGATATTTTTCATTGGAAAATTTCCACTTATAAAGCTAAGATGTTTTTATTTTATATTTTAGAGCTTTTTTACACCGATAATTATACACTGATTCATTGTGCTCAGTATCGTCCTTCGTACTGGGATACAGGGATACAATTGCCGTAGTTCTCGCACTTATAGGGGCCCTACAATCTTATTGTTAAATTACTTTTACAATTTAAAACAAATAAATATATAACTATAATTGTACTAACTGAAACATTTAAGTTTTTAACATAGAGCATTGTAGAACTATTTTAAGTTAGAAATTATATTGATAGAATTGAGGCATATCGTAAAGTGTAATTTCTTGAAGAATATAGATTTTCAAATTACGTTGAATATTGTTTTATTAATATTCAATCACTGACTCATTATTATAATATATCATTAAAACCTGAAATTTCTCAGTTATATTAGAATAGAGATAATAGGCTCCGCAATTTCTAAGAGCGGCCCTGATTGTGCTTATCAACCAACCTCTCTGAGTCGCTATAGGTTGTGACGAACATCCGCATCGCAGCATTGGTTTCCGGTTACGGCACTGTCATCGATATTCCTCTGGCGCATACACCTGTGTCTCGATTGCGAAATTACGTTCGACCATAACGCAATTTTGGCGAGGAACACGCGAAATTGCATCTCTTGCACGCGCGATTCCTTTTCGCGCACAAAAGGGACTCCGCTTTTCCTCCCCTCGTTTTGTACCTTAATTACGATGATAACGAAAGACCGAGTAGTTTCCATTTTATCGCGAAACTCGATTGCAAATTCGAATGTGAAACACTATTAAACGGTAATTGAAAATTTAAGCCAATTAAGTTGTTACTAAAAAAAGAAAAAACGTCAAGAAATTATTAATTTGTATAAATAATTTATTAAAATGGTTCTGTTATATCATTTTTAGAGTGATTTTCAGATTTATGAATAGTCGAAACTTTTTTTCAATTAATATTTTCGGTTTGTGTACTTCTTCTTTTTATCTGTTTCACCACTCACTTTTGATTTGTTTATATACATAATTTTTCTCAAATCGATTCAATGCTAAATTATGGTGAGTCAGGTACCGAAGATAAATATCTTGGTATGAATCTGATAAACCAACAGAAATTAAATTTCTACAAAGTCTTAAAAATAATGGAAAATCAATCTAATCCGAACATTTATTTTATCATAAAAATCTTTGTTATTTCCTCTCGTATTTATTCTTTCGTCCTCATCATGTTTCATAACCTAACCTAAATGTATTTGTTAATAAAAAACTTCAATGAAACAAGTCTATCTCGAATGAAACCATTTATTTATTTATTTTGATCCGAAGAAGATTCGTTTAGATTATACGATGTTTAGATTACAACTTATGATCATTTCTCGTGTATTTTTCTTAAAATCGTTAAAACTGAGTAATTCTATCATCGTCTTCGTCTTCTTCACGAATGGTTGCTTCAGTTTGGGTTAATCTAGGACTGTTGGGTCTCGCTGGATAAATCTCGTCGTTTATTCTGTGACCAGTGGAGGTGTTATTCTCGACGTATACGTTGGTCTCGATGCATTCTTTGTCGTTTTTCAGTTTCCGTTTCCGATGACATTTTGGCCGTGCGTACGTTGTATCCGTGTTGTTCCTCTCTACGGGGTTTGTCCTTGACTGCAAGGGTAATTCCTTGAGTTCTTAACGAAATTAATTTATTGCTATATTACTAATTTATTTTACAATATTTTTTTCTAACTACTATCCTATCTTATTTTTAAATTCTTCATCTAATTGTATTATTAAAGGACTTTTTATTATGAAAATATTTTGTTTTGTTAATTTTTGTAATTTATTGTATTTTTCTCACTTTGAAAGCTAAATCGTAAAGATTTTTGCTGTTTTATTGAATTTAGAAACTTCTTTAGAATTTTTCTAGAATAAATACTTGGATAGGTAAAATGATATATGTATAGTAATAATATTAATCACTTTTAAGTAGAAGTTAATCTTAGGAAAGTTTAACGATCATTAATGTTTTATTCGAACAGGATTACATATTTTTAAAGTCTATTTTTAGTTTCTCCATAATAGAGGTTATAAGCCTTTGTAAATTTTCTATTGATCTTTTTGTAAATTATCTAGTATGCGAATAAACTTTTAACTAAAACTTTCAAGGAGGATTTAAATAATTAACTAGCCTAGACAAAATGAAGCGAAAAAATATGTGAAAAATAGAAAAAACCTCACGTCTGCATCCTCGATGCAGACTTGTGGTATTATGTAAGAGCTATTCACTTCTCGCATCTCCGAATGGTAGCCATAATTGTTGTATCCGGGAATCCTTCGCGTATCAGAGCCTTTGTTTTGATCAAAGTATTTCTGACCGGGACTGGAGCTACCATAATAGTTTGGATAAGCGGCTGTCACCTGCAAATTCGTCATACTGCCGGCGCCTGAATGCACGTAATCGTAAAATGGACGACTCTGTGCATATAAAATGTTTTCGACCTTAGATGACAAATTATTTTGCGATTAGGAATAATTTTTGTTAGTGAAATTATTTCAAAAACACAATCTACATATTTATTGTGATTTTAAGAATTTAAAACATTCGGGAGTATTTATTTATTAAACTTACTAAACGATTTACATTATATAAACGTTTACTTATATATTAAACAGATTTATATCACTATACAATATATATACAGTGATTCCAAAAAGTATTCGTACACTGTGTTACAAATAAATTCATGTAACCTTAAAGTTCTGATTTCAATGAAGGTTTTTAATAAAATTTTGTAAATATGTGGAGCGTAATAGTATGTTTATGGATTAATTTTTTCTTTTATTAAAATACCACCTTAAGGAGGTGAAAACAACGTTAATGGTTTTAATAGTTTTTCTCGTATTTTAAATATAATTTTGTAATGGTGTGTGATAAAGCAAAACCTTTCGAATAAAAGATGTTCCATTTTTAATTTTCTATCACTTAGTTATAGAAAAAGATTCAGAGAAACTTGTATTCAAAGCATGAAGAATCGCTAAAACTTTGAGGATAACTTTTAACCTCTCAAAAAGAATTCCCGTCGAGAAAAAAAGTTGCTCCATGTATAACCCATTATGCTCTATACACGTGCAAACTTTCATTGAAATCAGAATTTTAGGATTAGGTGAATTTCCTTGAAATGTAATGTACGAATACTTTTTGGAGCCACTGTATGAATCTGTTGAATAACAATAATAGGTAACAAAGGTTATATTTGGTATGAATACAGTATGAAAATTTAATGGGTTGTTAAAATAAAAAAAGAACCCCGTGAAGAACAACGTTTTCTTTATTTAACGCAATCAGAAATAAAAACAACTAAGAAAATATCACAAAAAACACAAAAATACTTATACGAATTAAAGAACTCGTAACTACAATAATATCAAACAAAATAATAAACAATATACAGTAACATGGTTTATCGTTCTGACCTGCCTGGCGATAGTATTGATCCTCTGATCGGTCACTAGATCGGTTGATCCAAATTTTTGCCCAAGTTCCTTCCCTTTAGCCAAATGAGTGATCATATAATAAGTCCTCGGTATTAGAACTCCGATAATGATAAAATACGCCGTGGAAATTATTCCACAACACACGACATTGTCCCGACATTCTTGTTCCACAAGAATGAAACAGGTGAGCCAGATGGCCCAAACGATCAATAGGCCAATGGACGTGCCAAAGAAACATTTTCCTTCGCGATAATTGCGTGGCAGTTGAGAGATGAAGAAGCATACGATGAATAAGGTGATCAATAGGAATATGTCGTATCCTGGAATCGTTGTTATTAGTCTTAATCTTTTATATGATTATTCATGGAGTTTTATGGGAATTTCAAAAGGAATGGTAAATATTGGTAAATGTTCGTATAATAATTCAGTGCTCCGTAGAACTTGTTTTGGAAAAATAGAGAATAGAGAGAAATCAAACACTGTAGTAAAAAATTTTAATGAAGTGAAGAATGATATAATGAAAAGATTATGTATATGTATACCATTGTTATTAATATAACCATACAACTACTACTAAAACAAAATATGAATTGTATTTTTTCTAGAACATATAAATAATTGTAAATTAAAATCTCTACGAAATGAATTAACACTTTGACTGCCATGTTGGTCATATATGACCGGCTACCGTCTCTCCTGTGACGCCACAGTGGTCATCGGTGACCGGAGCGTTTCAACTGCTTATAGTTGTAACAGTTGAATAAAAATTGACAGTTAGCGCATTTTGAACATTGCCACTAATTAGAGGACACTTTGAAGTAAAAAGTGCCCCATTGAACAATTAGCAATTCTTATTAGAACATCAAAAATAAAAGATTAATTTCTATGAAATATTGCATCTAGCGATGTACTCCCGTGGCGTTCTGAGCGAAACATGTGATTTCGGCGTGGCAGTCAAAGGGTTAAAGTTAACGATTCACCAAAAATCGGTCTAATTAGAGAGAAAAGAAAGTCAACACAATTTACCGAGAAGAGCGATGAAAATCAAATTTCTCATAACCACGGCGGAATCATCGGTGCTAAGAATGAAGAACATAACGGATATCGCTAACTGCACGGAGAACATGAAGAACACCATCAGTCCTTGAAGGTATCCGTTAATATGAGCCGTAAAAACGCCTCCCTTGGAGAACACCAAGAAGAACGATCTAGACAACATAACCGAAAAATCTAATCCAAAAGCGAGGGTGGTGATGAGGATTTTCTTGGAGTTGAGCTGTTCCGCACCCAAATAATCGTCGTTAATGCAAAACGGAATCACCGTTTGCAAGGTGAACACGTTAGCCAATATCAGGATGATCGTTAACGCTGGATTCCCATCGAGAACGTCCTCGACGATGAAGCAGTAGATAATGAACACAGCAATCACGCCGCAAGCGAACGTGCCGCATGCAACTACCGTCAGGAAAATTGGTATCCAGCTGCCTGACTTTAATAAACCTTTGTCAAGTGTATCTGCAACGAGGTAACAAAGTTAAGTGCTCGAGTGGATATTACAGGTTTATGGACAAATTTTTAAAGTTAAGCACTAATGAAATAACGAGTGATTAGAAATTTTATAGAGTCATTAACGATTAGTAGACTGTAAATGTATGAGCAAAATTTTTTTGGAAGAAATGTAAAAATTTAGAGTAAAGTAGATAATTTATGTATCTTTGGGGTAGAATTCTTCATATTCTTTTCTTTTTTTCTTTTTCTTTTATAAAAATAAGGTAATATAGGAATTTATAGCAAGAAGTATTGCCTCTATGAGTGGAGATTTTATGTTTGAATTTATTTTCATTTTATCGATAGTTAAGTTTTATTTAGAAAAAAGAAATTGGCTGAAGCTTTATTACCTCTATATTCATGAAAAAAAAAGAATAGAAGATCCCTGTAGGTAGATTATACGAAAAATACAAAAACGAAGAGAGTAAGAATTATCTAAATTGAACTTTTATTAAACTTTCTGCCTTGTTTTTTCTGTAATTTAGTTTTCGTGCACTACGGTTCAGGATGACACAAGGGACTTATGTTTTCATCTCCAATAAGATCAATTAAAATTTTTCGGAAATAAAGATTTCCTTCAAGTACTAACCTTTGTTTACACTATGTGGGCCAAATCTTTTCCTGAAGTTCACGCATCCCTCGCAGTTCTTAGCATACTTCTTTATACAAAGCTTCGGCATTTTTGGCACTCTTGACTCTGGAGCAATACTGAATTTCGAATTTGCTGGCTCTATTCTATATGCGGCCATGTCAACTAGCTCTTGCTGGCTCTTCATTGCCATGATGTACTTGATGGAGTGCGATTTCGGTAATATGCGAAGTGCATTGTACACATCGGCGTTTCGCATTTCCTGTTTTGAGTGGGGATTGAAGCGTGGCATCGTGCACGCTTCTATACCGCGGGGGCAATGCCGTTTTTGAAGATCGTGTAACAGTTGAACCAGTTCGACGATCGCTTTGCCAATTCCGAGTAAGTGCGACGAATGAATTACCGGACCGCTTGCTGCTTCGAGGAACTTGTCCGATGAAGAGATTTCTTGAAGCAAATTCAGATTGAAAGGCAAAGTTCGCGCCACGTATGAGCCTGGCGGAAGTAAGTCTGAAAAGTGAAGCGTGTTGTTTTGATGATTTTTGAATGTTTGAAAATATTTACCGATAAAATAATGAACAGTAACGGGGAAAAGTTTGAAGCTAAAGAATTGTTGGAAATATTCTAATTAATTTACTTGAATAGCACAGTGAACGAGGTTTACCCTTTGTGCTATTGATAAGTGAAATATTTCCCAATCATACGTTAATATACATTATTATATTTTAATTATTTATTCAGTTATCGCGGGTTATGGATATATTTTTGTTTTGCTCTTTTACCGAAAGTCTTGAATGTTAACCAATGAACTTTCAGTATGCTGTGAAATATTTAAATTCAAGTAATATCTTTTATTATTATTATTATATATAACCTTATTATGGATTCTAACTCTGGTATGAATCATATCTGCAAAGGGTGTAGCAAATCGGTATCGAAGCCTGTGATCTGAGGATGACTTTTGAGGATTAACCTCTCATTCTGCCTGTTTAAGAAGAATTGATCATCGATTGAAAAACGGTCAATTAATTGATTGTCCTAATACTGGAGAGTCTTCATTATTGACACCTGTTGATGCTCTGCCAATTGATGGTAACACAACCAATTTCCCTGTACCAGCATCTTCTCGTCCATCTTTCAGATTACCTGTATCATATAGGAACCTTTTTGACGTTGACTTCTGGATCCCGGTTCTCGCTACTGTTAGATAATGCGAAAATGATTTTTAAAAAGGACATCGAGGATTTCTTCAAAAATCAATTTAGCTTTTTTGAGTCCAAGCTGATGAATCTTATACAAGAGATCAAATCTGATCTTGAATCTGAGATCTGATCGGTTTCAAAGAAAGTGCAAGAATTGGAAAATAAAGTTGTGGATCTGTCAACGAAGACTGTGGTTTCTTCCTGCCCTGCTGATGAAGCGGTTATGGAACTCAACGAGAGAGATCGAAGGAAAAGTAGTATTATAATCTTCAACTTGGATGAAATACTTCCCTCTACTTCTTCGGTAGGATCTTCTCAAATGGGAAACTCATCTGGCATCTCATCAGATATAAGGCTTAACAATGATATTCAATTAGTATTCACTGTTTTGAATCAAATTTGTCCATCCAATTTTTCTATTAAGAAACCTTGAGAATTAATTTTAATAGTCGTGGCCATTTAAGATCTGTTAAAATTGTTTTAAGTTCTGATGAAGAGGTCTTAAATATCTTAAAAAATAAAGATAAGTATAAAAGGCAGGGTCGTATTGTTGAAGATTATACTGTCTTGCAGCGAAGCACACTAAAAAGTTAAAAATTAGAGTCAGCTAATTTGCATGTTAAAGGCTTGTGTGTGTAATAACCGTATTATTAGGTACATTAATGGAATTCCCCAAAAAATTAGTTCTAGTAGCTCGAAGAATTCTATTTATAGAAAAAACTAGCATGTCACCCTTTGGTATATTACCAGAATACTAGAGGCTTAACACTTTGTCGGTCGCTGTCACGTACACGTGACTTCTTTTCGTCAGCAATGATGCTTTATTTCAATGTTGTAAAAAATGGTGTAACAGTTATCTTAACGCCTTCTTTGATAATAATTATATTGTAACTACTTATGTTACGAACGATTGCGTAAATATCACCGTTGACGAGCAACAGAACCTACGTGATTCGATAAATGTGCGGCCGGCAAAGTGTTAAGATTGAATTTAAATATTTTAAAGTCTGCCTTATATTTGGCAATAGAAAAGTTTTCCATCATCATATTAACAGAGTATTCTGAACCCCGAACTTGGTTTGTGTAATTATAATGTATATAGACTTGATAGGAATAATAAAGGCGATGGTGTTTTGATTGCGACACATGAGTCTCTATACTGCCGTTGTATTGGTATATCAGCTGTTTATGTCGAACAACTTTTTATACAAGTTCGCTGCGGTTTTAAAAGTATTATTATCGGTACTGTTTACTTGCCTCCAGCCAGTGGCCCGCATTTATACTCTATATATTGTCTAGCAGTCGAACAAGCGTTGTCAACATTTTCACCGGGTACTGACCTCTTCGTGGTCGATGATTATAATCTTCCTAATATATCGCGATTTATTGACTTACAGTGGCTCCAAAAAGAATTCGTACACTATGTCACAAATAAATTCGTTTAACCCTGAAATTCTGAGTCTGATAGAAGTATTTGATAAAACTTTGCGGGTATGTAGATCGTAATAGTATACGTATAAATTAATCTCTTCTTTTCATTTAAATTCCATTTTAAAGGGGTGAAACCAGCGTTGAAGTTTCTGAGTTTTCTTTCATTTTTTAAAGATAACTTTTTAATGGTACTTGATGATGCAAAACCTTTTAAATAGAAAATGTTTAATTTTTAGTACTCTAACGTCCTGGCATAAAAAAAGAACACAGGAAAGCTTGTATTCAAAGCGTGAAAAATCGTTAAAACTTTTTGATTCGTTATCAGCCCCCTTAAAAGATATTTTGCCGCCAAAAAAAGTGCTCCATGCAGGATACGCCATGCTCTGTACACACATAAAGTTCCATTGAAATCAGAATTTCAGAAGTAGATGAATTTTCTTGTAATACAGTGTACGAATACTTTTTGGAGTCACTGTAGATAGTAACCTCCTCTTTTTATCTACTTCTCACTGTGTAATGTTTAGATCAAGTCAGTGTAGTACTTGATCACTTTAATTTTTTACATCTGTATCAGTACAATTGTAATGTTTAATAATCGTAAAGATCTTGTTTTCACCTCCTTCAAAAATTTAAATGTTCTTCCCGTTCTTGACTCCTGTTTCCCATTAATCTTTATCACTCTCCTTTAAAATTTACATTTCCTACTTTTGTAACTAACTCACTTTTCTTCTCATTCATTAAGATAAAAGACTTGTAACGCCAATTATACAGGAAGCGTCGGTTCACTTTCTTTATTCTCATTTATATTATCGTATTAACTTGTATGTAGCTTTCAAAACAATATGGAAGTCTTCATATCTTTCCTAGTTCTCTAAGTCATAAAAAATTAGCTTATCGTCGTTTTAGAGAACATAATCGCCTTTCGGATTACTATAACTTTTGTAAATTCCGGTCTGATTATAAGATGATATTGCAAAAATGTTTCTCAAAATATGTCATCGGTATTGAAATATATACTTTTTGAAGTATCACTCATTTCCTACGTAAACCTAATAGTCATATGGACAAGATTAAGATGTGCTTTGAGGATTCTGTTTTTGAGGACGATGGATCCATTTCAAATGCATTTGCTCGTTATTTTGAGTCGGCTTATTCAGATGATTCTAGTAACTCATACGAGAATAGAAGTACGATTATGAAGGTAAAGATATCAGGATTTGACATTAATATTCGGGAAATCCACGATACTATTAAGAATCTCAATCCCCACTCTGCCCAGGGATTGAAGAAATACATCCAATTTTGGTTAAATCTTGTGATTTCATTATGGCTAGGATACTGTGGATTATCTGTAATAAATCGCTTAGAAATGGCTAGTTCACATCTTACTGAAAAACTTGTATTGCTCATTCTATCTATAAAAGCGGTTCTTAGTTTGATTTAAAAAACTATAGACCTGTTAGTATATAAAGTGTTTTTCCAAAAATCTTTGACAATCTAGTTGTTAAAAAGCTTTTATTTTTGACTAAAAACATCATAATTTCGCAGCAACATAGTTTTGTATCAGGTCGTTCAACATTTCACCAATCTTTTGTTATATCATAAATACCTTGTATTAGGTCGAGTCATAAGTAACTTCCGTTTTTTTATCAGACATTTTTTTTGCTCTCATTAAACAACAAAATTATATTAATTTATTATGTATTCACCGCTATTATATATAACCTTCTCCCATCTTCCTGGTAGTTTATCAATTCCTTTCTTGTAAAATGTGATTGGTTTTGACTGGAAGAAATTTTTGACAGCCTGCCTGACTTGCTCTTCAGAATTGGAGGTTTTTCCACTCAAAAAGTTTTATAAAGAACAGAAAATGTGGTAGTCTGTTGGGGCAAGATCCGGGGAGTAAGGTGGATGTGGTAAAACAGACCATCCAAGCTGAAGAATTTTTTCTCGAGTCACCCTTGCTGTATGTGGTCGCGCATTATCGTGTAAAAGAATGACGTTTTTGCGATTGACGAGCGCAAGACGCTTTTCATGGAGTTTCTCTTGCACTCTTTGCAACTGCTGAACGCATCTATCTGCAGTAATCGCTAAATTTGACTTTAACAACTCGTGGTGAATTATTCCTTGACAATCCCATCATACACACAATAAAATCTTTTGCCATGGATATTTGCTTTTGGATCTGATAGGTGTGGTTGATCCTTTTCAAACCATTGTCTTTCGTGGACTATATCCACATAGGTAACCCATTTTTCATCGCTTGTTACAATTCTTTTTAAAAAAGGCTTAATTTTTACCCGCAAGAGCAGACTTGTGGCGATTGACATGCGATCTTCTTTATTCTGTTCACTGAGATTGTGAGCTACTCATGCTCCTAACTTGCCTAATTTCTCTAATTTCTCCAGGTGACGGTTAACAGTTGATTGTGATGTATTCAACCTTTCTGCTATACCTCTTATTGATTGACGTGGATTTTGCTTCAATATTGCTTTTAAAAGGTTGTCGTCAAAGTCAGAAGGACGTCCCGCCCTCAGTTCGTCTTTTAAAGTCGTATCTCCATAACGGAATTTTATAAACCAATTTTTAACTGCCCGATCAGTTATTAGTCTTCACCATATACACTGCATGTTTATCCAGCTGTCGCCTTAGCACTATTGTCTTGTTTAAATTCCCAATGCATTTCATGACGAATATGTACTTTTTAACTCTCCATTTCAGAGATTAGAAAAACAGTTTAACCCTAACATGTATCACACAAAACAGTTCATAGAAGACTAACTAAAGCCTCGTTTATATAGTGAGAACAAAAACTTCTTGTCATGGTAAATCATAGCGGGTAGATACGAACAATAGATTCTACTTAGCTGCATCGGAAGTTACTTGTGACTCGACCTAATAAATGCAGTGGAGAGTGGCTTTCATGTTGATGCTATGTATATTGATTTTTGACACTGTAAGCTACTCTATTTTAATGTCCAAATTTAGACTTATGGGATTCTCAGATGACCTTCTTAAGTTGTCATATAACTGTTCAAGGCAGGTATCAAATTGCTAAGTATAAACATTCCTTCTCGAATGTCTTTCAGGCTGGTTCTGGAGTTCCCAAGGGTCATGTTTGGGACTTTTGCTGTTTTTATTATTCATGATTGATATTTATGATTGTTTTAAATGTTGCTATTATCTGCTATTTGCTGACGATTTGAATATATTTCACCCCACAGACTCTCCTCTCAGCGCATCTCTCATTCAGTCATACCGCTGTACTCTCAAACAGTGATGTACTTACAACAAACTGTATTTAAATATTTCTAAGTACTTTGTGATTCGTTTCTTGAATAAAAAAAGACATCGAAATGTTTAGGTATACTTATGTACCTGTTTCGACTACTAATGATATTCGAGATTTAGGTGTAACTTTTTCAGCTAATTTATCCTTTCATATACATATTCAAAAAATAGCGAGTATAGTGTATTAGACGCTAGGCATTATCAATAGAGCATCTAAAAACTTTAAGAAGATACAAACTCTAAAATTATTACATACTTCGCTTGTTTATTTCCGTCTTAAATACTCTTCATGCATTTGATTCTCCTATCAATAATATTTTTGTAAACAAATAGAAGTTATACGGTTATCGTTCCTTAACACTATTCCTACCGACACTTCACGTATACCTATTCCTACTGCGACATTCCTATGTAAGGCAGACTGCAAATTTTTCTCAGAAAGTAAACAATGAAAAAAGAAGTGAATATTGAAAAATGTATTATACGTATATTTGAGGAAAGGTCTAAAGTTTAAAGGCGATTCAATTGTGTTATACATATGAAATTCTAATCACAATTTTAAAAACGGTCATTTGACCGGTCGTGGTAGGAATAGTGTTAAGGTTATGCGGTTTGAGTATGAGTCGGCAAATGTCATTATTAGACCATAAGTACGCTTCTTTCTGAACTTAATTTAGTATCTTTGGAAAAAATACGTATCAGGCTTGATTTCTTTTTTGCTCATAAAGTTTTAAATGGTTCTGTTGAATGTCCTCAGCTTTTTGTTCTTTTTAAACTCTGTACTTCTTCTACATCTGTCATATATTATATTCTTTTACTACAGGAGATATATATTACACTGTACGGCGATAATAATTGTATAAATAGAATTTAAAAAAGTGTGAACAAATATTGTGTATATGTAGACATGTTCACCAACTTTAATTACTTCATACGCCAAATTTTACGAGTTCTGTCCGCCTACGATTAATCTTGTAATTTATAATACATTTTATGTATTTTTAATGTATCAAAGGATTATTCCGGTTTATTAATAAATAATAATAATAATATAATAGTATTAATAGAATGCTAGTGTATACATATAATAGAAAATGATTGCATAAATGTATCTAATAATATTATCAGGATAGTGAAGAATTATTAGTGGAATTGGTATTATAACAGTAATAGTAAAAATTATGATCGCGTGCTTCTCTAGTAAATTTATTGAAACACTCCGCAATGAGTAGAGTCAGATTTGATTCTACGAAAATCTGAAGTAAAAAGAGTACCTATATTAATATAGATAAATGTACGTTTGAGTTATATGCATGGATCGCGATAAGAAGGAACACGGTAGAAAGAATAATTAGTTCTTTATTTCTTTTTCTTTGATCGTTTAACTGTATTTACTGGAACGTTTGGAAAGGTAGAATATTCTATCAAATATAATAATTTTTGAAATACCGATGGGGGAGATATCTTTATGGTTTCAATGAATATTCTCACCATCGACGTTGGATCCATCGAGCGGTAGGACAATCCATGTTTTTCTGGTTCCTTCCAACTTCTCTCCTCTTTCGATCCACAGTCGAATTTCATTTCTATTTCCAATCACAGCGATCACAGCTTCTGTTTCACCTTCCTCCAATTCCAAAGTATTTCCATAATTTTTAATGCAAATTCCAACCTCTTTAGTTGCATCCAGAAATAAATTCAACGCAAAATTATGGTCGACCAAAAGCATATCAATCGTTTCGAATCTGGTGCTCAGATAGTGCACCAATAGATTAATTAGAGGTTTCGTCAAATTTTGTTCGTTGTACGTGCTGATCGGAAGCACACTGTAATTACGAAGTGGTTCCAAAATCACGGCGTATTCCGCTGGTAATAATATTCCCATTTCATAATGATCTGTGCAATCGGAATCCACGGCTGTTTGCAGAGCTTGTTTATATACTGTCATTTCGTCGTTACAAGTGTCGAAGATTTTTATTCCTGAAATGTGATCAGGAAAAATCAATGAAAAGTTTAAAAACAGATTTGAGAACTTTTAATTTCTCGAGAAACGGTTGAAAGTTGAAAATATGGGATTTGAAAGATATGTTATTTGTTGTTTATTTTCATTGATTTTGATTTTTCCAAATTTAATTCTCTATTATTTAAAAACTTTTATTTTAATTTGGCAGATGACTATAGAATTGTAAATTTAAAAAGAGATTCAGGATATCATTTAGAGATTTCTCAATCAATTGAGAGTATTATTGTTATATTAATATGTATTTTTTGTTGATAGGTTTCTTTAAAGTCACGTTAATTTCATAGGTTGTTAGCGACTACTAGACGTTTAATTTGTCTAAACTTTGTTTCAACGATATTTAGGCTTTTTAATTTCATGTGCTTATAATTTTAGAATTATAAGTTACACCGGTTAAAAACGTAATTTAAGATCTTCAATTTTTCAAAGCAATAAAATACGTTATATCAGGAACAGTTTTGAAACTAAAAATACGTGAAATAATTGAACGACTGAAATTAAAAAGAAGAGAAGTTGAACTCACCTAGCAGAACTCCAGGAATGAATTCATACTTATTTAAAGCGTGCACTACATATAATGCAGTGAAGACTTCTTGTATCGCATTACTGCTCGTAATGTTGCAATAGGGCCCATGATTAATATCCAAGAAAACTGAACATTTCAAAAAAGCTTATTCTGATTAACTACTCAAATTGACCATCGCATCGACATAAGCAACGCAAACCATTACAAGTATATACGTATGATTTTTTCTTACCAGACAAAGTAGCATCCCCAGGAACCTCAAATAAGCTCCTGTTTTTCGGGCATATATTTTGATCGACTACGCCTATTACCACCCGTACGAAACTCATAAAAATAACCAATACCTTACACGACATCATTCTTCTGCAAACATTTGATCGTGCTAAATCATTCAATTACTTTTCTGCCTTTAAACAGAAAGCTATCGTAAGTCCAGAGTCATCGTGCAAATAAAGTTGTCGAAGAGAACACGTTCTTGTCATCGTAGCCTGTTTAATCGATAGCAAATTCAGGGGGGGGGGGGATAGAGTGTTCTTTTATTCGATTCAATCGGTAACACACTCCATCGTTGACTAGAAGGACAGATCCTTTACGTTACCTTTGCTATGATTTCTTGTTTTAATTCTTCAAAAAGTCTTACGAGATCATCTAGCAACAGGATTTTCGCTGAAAATGCTGGTTAGACATGCAACACGTATTACACTTATTGCGATAAGGCCACTCCGTGATCAGCTCCATCAAATCGCGTGATAAGCATCACCAGGGATAACACTCCTCGTGGGATACGTTTCTTTACCATTACGTATCGTTGCCAGCATTTCAGGCTAATTTCAATTCAGATTCATTTTCTAATATCTTCTTCGGCGATTAATGTTTTCTCCTCTGTTTCAGCAAGACAAGACGCAAGCGATTCATTAATAATCGGTTACAGTTTTTGAATCGATAAAACATTATCGATTAGGTTTCTTATCTCTTGGAATAGTGTTATAGGTAATCCGTTTTCGGCTTGACATTCGAAATTTGTTATTAACTGCAGAAATTTTTTTATTTATTTTTGTGTTTCCGTAGATGAAAATAATCTATGGAAATTTATTTACCGCGAAAGCGAGTATGACATTTATTAATCGGATTTCTTAGTAGCATTTTCTATTAGCTGCTTATATTGCGATCGGGTTTAGGATTTAACTAAATTACAAGGTATTTAAGTAAAGTACCAAGTATAGAAAATTAAATATTTATGGGATTTCTTAATTGAAATGCTATTTTTTCCAGTAATTTTAAACAGAAGTGTTTTCCATTCTTTGCATTAATTTTGATTACAGTTTAATAAATAAGAGCTTGGTCTTTAACAGACTAATATAAATAGATTTATTGTTTTCTACAATCAACTCAATTCACTGTTGATTGGACCCTTAATCAGAAATTTATCGTAGTTGTTCCTTTATTAATTAGTCTCCTGAAACTTATCTTATCTAAATTTTCAATTTCTTCCCCATCTAAAACAGATAAATTCAGCTAGGCTTGCTAATTTTTATCGTTAAAAATCTTCTAATCTTCGATTTCGTTTCTTTTTGACAATTATTGTGTTTCATGCAAGTAGCCAAACTGTAAATCCCTCTTTATTTTTAGTCACTAAACCACAAAGATTATCCGGCCAGGTCTCCGCAGTCAATTCATCGGCACCATGAACCTTTTTAAGTCAATTTTTGATTCACTTATCCACGAACCACGCGTGCAAACAGTTTCCAAAGGAAGCCCAAAGGGTCGACTGAGCCAGTCTGTTTTCGGTGGCTACGAAAGTTTCATGACCGGTGCACTTTGGAGAGCAGTTGGCGCGCACTGCACACGACAGTGACCACCACGGAAGCCATACCTCAGGCCTTCCCCCTTCTAAACGTATTACACGTTCAGTCACGTTGAGGTCCGCAGCCATTTAAGCGGCGTACATACAGTCTAATTGACAGCCGGGGTCTCTTGTTTCTTGACAAGGGAAAAGACAGAGAAATAGAAAGAGTGACGGAATACCCTTCGTTGATAATCAACTACGACAGCAGCTGATTCCTTAGCCGGATCAAAGGGTAACCTAGTTCCAGAAATCACTGCCGATGTCCCGAAGGATCGACGCTTTTCTGTTTTTCGGAGAAACAGATTTCTTTTTTATTCCATACGATTAATTCTAAGCGTAGACTGTTCTTTAGTTGTTCTACTGTTTTCTTAGGACATTAAAATGTTTTGAGGGATAATCCTTATTATTAATTTGAAAAAGTAGTTGACACAGGTTTAGATGGAGGAGTGTCAGTTTTGAAAGGAATGAAGTTTAACACGTTCGTCACCCAGCGTGATTCGGCTGGGTTTCTCGCTGAGCCCAAATACGATTGCATAGAAAACTGGGGTAAAAAAATATAAAAACAGCAAAAATGTTAACTTTTTATTTTTATTTTATGTATTTTATATTTATATATATTATACTTCAATGCTTATCCCATTGAATCCCTTTTAAAATTCCAATTTAAAATCCTATTTAACTTTAAGAAAAAGAGTGTCACCCAAATATGGGTGACGTGGCGACGAACGTGTTAATAGGAACTTTTAAACATAAACATGGTGGTCGCTCTCGATGGTTTTGGTTTCTTTTCTTACCTAAGAAATGGTTCTTAATGAATGCGCTTTGTTCAGGTTTAAGATTAAATTCCTTAATAAATAGTTCGAATTTTGTTTCAGAATGAATTTATAAATTTGGATTTCAGAACTGAAAGTTTGAATAAGTTTCAATTTTAATATAAAGAGTTTGTTTTTAGGAAAGAAGTACAACTTTTGATTCTTCTTTTAATTGTGTAGCGTTGCTTTGAAACTTGTTTACAATTACAGTAGATTAATTTGGTATAAAAAGACAAAAGTCTCTTAATCGACAACCAAGGCCCTTATTTCACGTGAGAAAAAGTAGGTGAAACGACAATGTCCAGTCGGCTGTTAATTATCAGATTACGAGCAACCATAATCGAAGGTGACGGTTACAAGGTTCCTTGCCTAAAAAAAGAATCACGACCTAGTTTCAAAATCTGTATTTTCTCTGTTCCTTTTCAACACTTTTTCCATATCTTTCATTACACTTTATTTAAAATAAACTTTTTTAAACGGTAACTCTACTAAATAAAATTTTTACATTTTGAAGTATAACAAAACATGCATGTACTATCTTTTTCTATATTAATTCTTGATAAATGAATTTTTTAGGAAGGCAGGTAAGAGATCCTCAACTATATCTTATATTCCAGAATGTCCAGCATCGATTTTCAAGATTGATATCTGACAATAAGTTAATACTTAAGCCGGCAGATTATGTCAATAAATTTTATTGCAGACTTGGAAACAATTTTATGCACGATAAGTAGTAATCTAAAGAAGGTCACTTTTTATATTCACCTTGATCTGCCTATTTAGTAGCGTTTTCTTAGGTGTCGAATCATGATTGTGTTTTACGAAAGTAGTTTCCATTACACAACAAATGTAACACAAAAACATTTTTGCAGTCGCAAAATAATAAATGGATACAATCGATGTATATCTATATATTTTTAACATAAGAAAATGCATAAATCAAATATTGATAAAAAGTAGACTGCACTCTTGTTCTCACATTCACGCTCTTTCTGCCTCGCGCTCGCATTTTCCCCGTCATATATCCTTCCAAACACTCGTTTTCTTTCTTTCTAATTGTCAACCTTTCTCACTCGATGCATTCGGTCACGTTCACCTAAAATTTCTCAGTCGTGACATTGTCTCAAGTACTCATCTTTCCCACCTTAGAAACACTGTAGTTCAAATATTTTACTTTCACACGGCTATCGCTCAACTCAACAGCTCTTCACATTTTCCCAGAATCATACTCACTCTATAAAAATAACTAAAAATGTTCTTTTTATTAATTTATTAATGTGTAAAAGTTTATTTTACAAAGTATCGAAGATTCTTCAGAAATAATGATCTTTTAGGAATTAAAAAAAGGAACGTGCATAAACTCTTTCTCTATAATTCTATAAGTTTTTGATTCCAGTGTTCGGTGCAGTTTTTTAGCCTCTACAAAAAATACATAATGATAAATGCCTTGAACACTAGTAATAGGATGTAAATACAATGCAACTGTAAAATATGATTTTATCTTGTGTAATTGACCATATAAAAAAAGTGAAGTGGTATTAGATCCGATGATCCCGGATTGGACCTTCCCTATTAATTCAACTGCCTTTCTAAATTTCATTTAAATAAAATGTTTATTTTAGCTTAAATAGTTTATGCATCCGAACATTTATTACGAATTTATCTTTTCTTAATACCGTCTTAAGTATTTTAACAATTTATATTAAAGATTATATTAAAGTAAGACAAATATTTTTTATGTTCCAATATTTCCATACTGTACTGTAATATAGTGGGTTTTATTTTTAGAAATCGCAAAGATTTTTCAAACCTCTCTACTCTTATTTATTTATATTATTCACTTACACGTACTATACTAGAATATGCATCTATTATTTGGTCTCCTTCTACTCTCTTCTCCACAAGAATATACTTAAAACCATTCAACATAAAATGCTTCGTTTCGTCGCCTTTAAAATGGGTCAATCATTATCCAGATTTGATCACAATTATGAATCCATAATTAACTCACTCGGTATTACCTCTTTACTCACTCATTACCGAAGCCAATGTATGTTTCCTTTACAAGGTTATTCATAGTCTTGTTATTAATCTACTAGTTACCTCGTGTGTTAATTTTAATGCTGCTGTTAGATTCACAAAGCACCCATTGCTGTTCAAGCCTTTCTTCGTTTTGCTGAATATGGCAAATGCTAATATTCGAATGCTAATCATTATAGCTAAGATATTAACTTTTTCTCTAAAAATATTAATTAATTTAAGTCTAAACTTTATAGTTTCCTATTAGGCTAAATTATTTGTGCTCGCTCACTGTTCATTTTTTTGTTATTTTTGTTTGTATGAAATGAGTTTCGCCCGTAAAAAAATAAAATATATTACAAAATATTTTGGTGAATTATGCTATGCATTGGTTCCTCACTGATCTTGATGAGCTTGGAATATTATTGGCGTAATAAGCGTTATTTTGAGTAATTTTTTCTTTTGCACATAATAAACAGCTGTTTACCGATCTTAGTTTCCGAGATATTAGCAACATTTTTTTGATACTATTCCATCGAACTCTGTTTATACCTACGTGTTTATGACAGCGTAGATCAGCATGAATGGCCGCTTATCATCTCGTTTTATAAACATATACAGTGGCTCCAAAAAGTATTCGTACACTATGTCATAAATAAATTCGTTTAACTCTGAAATTCTGAGTCTGATAGAAGTATTTGATAAAACTTTGTGGGTATGTAGATCGTAATAGTATACGTATGAATTAATCTCTTCTTTTTAACTAAATGCCATTTTAAAGGAGTGAAACCAGCGTTGAAGTTTCTGAATTTTCTCTCATTTTTTAAAGATAACTTTGTAATGGTACTTGATGAAGCAAAACCTTTCAAATAGAAAATGTTTAATTTTTAATACTCTATCGCCCTGTTATAAAAAAAGAATACAGAAAAGCTTATATTCAAAGTGTGAAAAATCGCTGAAACTTTGAAATTCGTTATCAGCCCTCTTAAAAGATATTTTGCCGCCAAAAAAATTGCTCCACGCAGGATACACCATACTCTGTACACACATAAAGTTTCATTGAAATCAGAATTTCAGAAGTAAATGAATTTCCTTATAATATAGTGTACGAATACCTTTTGGAGCCACCGTAGCGATGGTCGGTAACCCAAACTTATAACAGATGACTCTGCTTAGATGAACTTGCTCATATGCTTACATCTATGGTTGTTAATTCTCTCGATATGCATATAATCAATATATTGATTTAGACTAGTTCGCGGAGTTAGGTGTAGGCTTCGTTCCTCCTTCACCCACATTTACAAGATATAAATATATGTTTTTTAACGTTGATACAATGTATACATATAGTACAAAAGATAAATAGTGTGATTTTTTCCGAACTGTTTGTGTATTTAAAAATTGAACGCATGAGTAGGAGAAATGCAACCCACTTCGTGATCCAGACACTGAACTTCCATTACAAACACTATCGAAACCCGTACGGATGAGTATTTCACCAAGTTCATCTCAATTAAGTCAACTATTATGCCATTTGGTTGTCGGCTGTTGCGATGTGTTTATAGAAACAGGAGATAAGTGGCGGCACCTGCTGATGTAATAGTAGCAGTAATTTTCTCAAATTCTCAAAAATCAATACCAACCGCCTATTAATCGAAAAAGAAAAAGTTGCTTAATGTGCCGATTTCTACAATCTACTTAATAATCATTAAAATTGAAGAAAAAACCGATACTTCGATAACTTCACCTTATATTGCATAAAAGATTTGTTACATGAAAATTTGTATTATTACACAAGCGATTTAAATAATTTGCAAAACAGAACTAAGTTCTGACTGAAATGCAATGCGTAACAAACTAGGGCATCTGAAAGTATAGCAAAGCCTTCCATATATGGATCTATAAGGAAACAAAAGTGTTCAAATAAAAGAATTTTCTGACAATAAAACAATTACTTTTATTTAATACTGAACTTAATTTATTTAAATGGATATTAAGAAGATCAACAGGTTGTTTAAATACTGTATCCTGTATCTTTTTCAGTTTTAAATTTAATAATTTTTTATAACAAAGAACTATAATATTATTAGATGGCGCTCTATTCGAATAATAGAATATCTGGGCATAATATTCAGATAAGAGAAGTTGGATAAAGCTGTCGAATAAGGGTTTCCTTATCAATTTCGATGATTTTAAAATATGTTATAAAACACGAAGTTTTTAGTAACCCTTTCCTTTGAAAAAAATGAATGATCAGTTTTAGTTTCCGAGATACAGTACTGTTACCTTGAATATTTATCACTTGAGATCGAAGAATATAACCGAAGGCGACACATTCTTTTGTGTTTTATTACCCATTTTAATCAGAAAATTAATTTTTGTAAGAAAAGGATGAGAACTGGAAACATTTTGCTTTATTCTTAGTATTGTCTCATACGGATATTCGAATCCAGATCATAGTACACTATTCGGTGCTTCATGCGTTCCAAGGGTGGTCCTCCTAGTGGAAGTGATAAAACCTAACCATTTAACGTGAGCTGGCTTTCGATCATTTATAGTGGCAATACTGTATTTGCTAAAAGCAATTGTGCCCATAATTATGAAAGTGGTCTACGTCATATATTTCCTGTTCCGAGATATTTAATGAATTGCATTCGAATAAATTGAAAAATATTTTTATATTATGCAACATTTTAGTTTATAATTTTATTAATCTTGATTAATGGAAATTTACTATGAGTATGAAATTTTGTATAAATTTCATATAAAAATGTTGTTTTTAAAGTTTGAATTGACTTAGACCATTTTCAAAATTAACTGAATGTCCTATAAATGACATAAAGCAATAAAAAACTGCGAGTTTTATTAGAAACAATTATTTTAATGAAATAATTCATGAACGTTTATTAATAATTTTTAAAAAATAATCCATTTTTATCATTTTAGGCTTTTATCATTATGAGTTTTTAGATTCTTAAAATGTTCCTGAAAAACTGGAGAGATGTATGATTGTAAACACATAATATATTTATGTTTTTCTTGCGTTACTGGTCTAGTGGTAGTGTATAATGGAAGTAACTTAATATTTCCATATATTTTTGGTCTTCTCCTTTCACGTGAAAGATCCAAAACGTGGAATTTAGAATCATCTAAAGAAGTTTTATAGAACATCTTATAAGGTTCATTTTACAAGAATCTCGTCCATTGAATTTGCAGCCAAGGAGGCAACGCGCCATTTTAAAGTTATGTTCATATAATTTCTTTAAATTTTTGACTTAGACCACTTTCATAATTAACACTAAATGAATTCCATATAATGTTAAAATTACAACCACTACTCAATGGTTCATTTTTGCCGATATCGTAAAAATTACATTGTATTAATTTAGTTTAAAATAATGTAGTGTGAAATAACTGATAAACTCATTTTTTTTAAATTTTGACTTAGACCACTTTCATAATTATGGGCACAATTGTTATTACACTATTGGGTAGTAGCCCGTGGCTGGCGCTCTTCTACTATTCTGATCAACATGTCTTGGCGGTCAAATTTAATCGAGTTTAATAATTATGAATTGCAGTTTGCGTAGTTGGAGTGTCGTTAAGATGTTGGGTGTATGGTTACCACTGAATGAAAAAATATACCTTCAGTCATTACTGATCTCGTACACGTCGGAAAAGATATACTCGTCAAAAGGTCGAAGTCCTTCGGCCTGTAACACAAGCTTCAGAGTTTAACTTATGACAATCTTCAGTGTTCCCTGTTCTCTATATTCTTCACTGTGATAACGTAACGACACACAGTGGTTCGAATCGCCAAAAACACTAAATAAAATCATAGCACTTTTATTTTTACATTATCCACTATAAAAGAAGTGGTCTTATAAGGTTTTTGACCCGTAGAATCTGATTTTGATATACATTTTTGAGTAGAAGATCTTACATGAATCTTAAAATGGTTATACTGGCCTCGTATGTAACTTCAGATGGTAGCAAGTAAACTTTATTTACAACAACAATCTTATCATTGGAGCTCTTAAAATGCAAAAGAAGAATGTGAATAATACCAAAGTTTGACGTCAAGAGTTGCAGCTATTACATAATGTTTCATGTTCGATACATAATTTACTAAAAGAATTTTAAAGAAAGTTACTGATTTTTAACTGAATTGAATCAAATGTTTATATTACCAAAATTACTATGAAAAGTGTTATATCACCGTTATATTTTAACATCTAATGATAATATATATCGATTCGGAATCCGTTTTATTGCCTGATTTGTCCATATCCGCTGGTAAACTTATCAGGTTCCGTATTTCTTCATCTATTCCTTTCTTCTTATGCTTTCGATGTACATAAGCACTTATATATGAGTTTGAGTTTAAACAACGAAACAGATCTTCGTTGGTCTTCACTTCCGATATTTTGTAGGCATGATGCTCTCTGTAATATTTCACGTATTTGTTTTGCTTTTTGAGCTTCTTCGGAAAGTTCTCCAATGGGTATGATAGCGTTTTCAATATTGTTCGAACCGCGAGTTAGAATTCTATGTACAGAAACCGGCATCTATCGCCAATTGTACGATTCTCCATGTTTTTCTGCAGTTCGTAAACGATACTTTTCAAATTCTTCTGGTTTTATTTCATACCAATTTTTAACTCTTTGCCTTAAAACAACGTGTGAGAGATGTGATCCTACAGTGTTTAAAATGAGAACTTCGTATCAGACACGCGATGATTTTTTCTGGCCAAAAGCGAAAAGCTCGTGTCGGACACATTGTTCCGTCCTACGGAACAACAGTTGACATATTTATCCAACACCATCAAAATAAAAACCAGCAAGGACTTGTAAAATTTGCGTGAAAATGTGAAAATGCAAAAAGTGTAAAGTTCCGTTACATGTTCCTGATTATTTCCAGAAATATCACACACTGGAAAATTTTTAATTTCTTGTTATTGGTTCAAAATGTTAGTAATAAAACACAATACCTCTTTAAATAAAGATTTTTGGTTAATATATATTATAAATTATTTACTTAGAGGTTATTCACATGCAATATAAATTCTATGGAACAAATATTTGTGGCTATTGCGTAAGAGAGGAAGGAAAAGGAACGGGAAGGGGTGTTTCGTCCGGAACCTGCTAGTGGACTCGTCAGTAAGACTTACCTAGCAGGCCCTTGCCTTAGACACAGGAATAGGAAGGCACAGGTCGGAACTCGTATAAAGTGGCTTCAAAAAGTATTCGTACACTGTATTATAAGGAAATTCATTTAGTTTTGAAATTCTGATTTCAACGAAACTTTATGTGTCTACAGAACATGGTGTATCCTGCATGGAGCAATTTTTTTGGCGGCAAAATATCTTTTAAGGGGACTGATAACGAATTTCAAAGTTTCAGCGATTTTTCACGCTTTGAATATAAGCTTTTCTGTGTTCTTTTTTTATGGCAGGGCAATAGAGTATTAAAAATTAAACATTTTCTATTTGAAAGGTTTTGCTTCATCAAGTACCATTAAAAAGTTATCTTTAAAAAATGAGAGAAAACTCAGAAACTTCAACGCTGGTTTCATCCCTTTAAAATGGCATTTAGATGAAAAGAAGAGATTAATTCATACGTATACTATTACGATCTACATACCCACAAAGTTTTATCAAACACTTCTATCAGACTGAGAATTTCAGGGTTAAATGAATTTATTTGTGACATAGTGTACGAATACTTTTTGGAGCCACTGTATATAGAAACCGGGGCGCGGCTTGACCACTAGCGAGAAACGTAGTCGGTAAATCCCCCCTAGTGGTGAGGGTAGGAAGGTCGTCACATATTTAAACGATTGATAATTTTTACTTTTCCTGTTATATAACCATAAAAATATTATACGAAATAAAAAATTAATACATTTCTTTAATAAAAATGAAATGAAATATAATGATCAAATTCTGTGGTTTTATTAAATAGTAAATGCAGTACTATTAATGTCTATTGGTTTGCTCACAATTTTGCCTGTGATGAAACTGCTTCTGGTCACGACGCATGAGAAAAGCTTTCATTGAAAGTGACATACACAATCGTCACTCAATTCATAAGGCAAGGGATTCATTTTTCGCAGTATCATTATAATAATAAGCGGAATAAATGAAAATGGCTTAAAATATGTTTAAAAAGTAAAAGCTAGCGACGATATCGTGAACCTGGCTTAACGGCAGGTATATCAGTTTTAAAGTGGCTAACAACATTTTAAAATACCTGAGTATAATTGTACTTTAGTCTCCATTTCGATCGTAATACAAAAGGAAACAGATTTTACTTAATATCGAAACATATCGACTCGGAACATAACGGTTATCAAGAGATTTCAACATTTTAACTATATATTTATTGTTATAACTCTTAGGTCTGAAAGTTTTCGCAAAAAATTCTTTACACTTATATCTTTAGTAGGTTTCAACAAATACTTTCACGCAAAATTCATATTCATGTTTCATAACCTCCGTTTTGTAATCGTCACTAAATGAAAAGAAAACGAAAAAAAATAGAGATTTCTTTTACGATATTTTTCAAAGATTAAAAATTCCATAATAAATTCCATAAAATATTCCAAAAAATCATAAATATTCTTGTAACTGAAAGAACACTGTTTAATATTAAATAGTTGGATTTACCAAAATTTCTACCACTATAAAAATATAACTACGTAAAGTATGAAATTTTTGAAGAAAAGTGTAATTATTGTAGGACTGTCATTTTTCCTGGTTTTCAAAGCTCTCTCAAAAAGTTCTGAATGACTTATGACAACCCGCTTGCATGGTAAAAGTTGGTCCATGGTTAAATTCATACATAGACTAAAAATCTATGGTTAAAATTGCGTAGATTTCCAACGAGGTTGAAAATTTGACTTTAGTTCGTGTTTTTGACGCCTGAGGTCAATGTTCGACAGCTAAGAACGAACCTTTCACGAGTGAACTTGTCAAATTAACCGGGCAGATCTTCTGTGTAGTACTTATATAAATACATTTTGCGCTATAATACATAGTGGTTCATAATGAAATACTATAATAAAATCGCTTACAGATATTATTTACGAATTAACCCTTTGCACTCGAAAGGTAACTGTTAATCGCCTTCTGATACTAACTTTAAAAATTTTCAAATTCGATATATTTACTAAGGTTTGCCTATATTAAACGTTATTTCGTCTAGTTAAGTGATATATTAAAATTTACATATATGACTATTTGACCTTCGGGGCTGACTAATTAACAAACTAACTAAAGACTAAAAATTTTATGGGAAATTTAATGGATGAAACTATTATTTGGTGATTAACAGTCGCCTCTCGAACGCAAAGGGTTAAATGATGAGGAACAATATGTAAGTTTCCTTGTAAAAAAGGGTATTATGAAAAATTCTCTGTAGTTTCCTAGATGTAGAAAAAAATTAATAACCATCCGCGAAACTTTATTATTTCACTGTCATAACACATTTTATGGAGCAAACGATAAGAAGGAAGGAAGGTGGTTTGCGAATATACATGTCGCTGGTTAAAGTTTTAACATTTATCGTGGAACGGTTGTGGTTATCATCGCAATTTTTATTTATTGTTGACGATTTAAACGTAAGAACTCATGCGATTGTATTGGGAGTAATTTTTGTAAAGAGGTAAAATTTAATATATGAAATAAATTATAAATATCATGGATGATAGAAGATACTTTGGACGACTAAATTATAGGTTTGTGTAAACTGGTTAATGGGTAATATTTCGAACATCGAAGGGCCGGGAAAAATTGTTGAAATATATGAAGCTAAATTTGAAAAGTAAAAATATCCATGAGAAAATTTTTGAAAAATATAGACGACGATCAAAAAGTTTTCGTTAAAAACAGAAGTGCTGTTAAATGTTATTAGAGAGTGGATAATTCCAGGAATTACGATTATGTTAAATTGTTGAAAGGGGTATAAGTGCCCTAGTGACGAAATATATCAGTATTTAAAGCTGATTCACACGTACAATTTTGTTGATTCCGATACAGGTAACTGAATTTAACTAAATTATATCGAAAACAAAAATTTGTGAATATGAAAAATTTATTTTTCATTTTATTCCTGTAAGTTCTAATACTTAAGCAATTGAGCGAACAATAATATACGGCAAAAGACGGCAAAGAAGATTTGACATCTTATTTTGCTGAATATTAATTTAATAGATATTATGCACGAATTGAAAGAATTGATACATTTTTGAAAGAAAATAAATATTACACGAATACCAATGATGCGAATACATTGACAGAGTTATAATTTCGGGGGCTCGAAACAATCGAATACATCCATTTCAAGCGATTCAAAATGATCCAGCATTTTAAGTAATTCGATTAGACCTACAAATACAGAGTACTATTATCTTGTATAATACCGATCTGTTTTAGATATATTTAATTAATGCCCGATCAGAAGTATCTCCGTTTAGTTTTATGAATATTTGAAAGGTATTAATATTTCTTTTTACATATGTACCTATATAAACAGCAAACATAAATAGATACTTTTTTTTACTTTATCATACTTTTCGCCTAATTACATTTCTTTCTTCATCTTGATCTTTTTTTTGCTCCTAATAAATGATCTTAAGCTGGGTAGTTAATATAATTAATGAACATTTCGTTTTTACATGAATTAAAATCTCAAATATTTTATGATTTACACAAAATATTTTTAACACGTTGAATGCCATGGGGGTCACCGGTAACCGGCACTCAACTTGACGGTGGTATTTATTTGTTGTAGGTAATATTTCAACAGTGTATGTATCGTACAATAGAAATTCATCGTGGCGCCACGGGCAAATCCTATAAAACTAGCGTGGCATTCAACATGTTAACCTGTTTCTGATATATTTTGTTCGTATTTGCATATGTACTTTTGATTTTATACAGTCTTACAAAAAACAATCTGTTTTTCACGTTTATATTATATCTGTGGCACTTAAGTGGGAGATATTCAAGGAGTAAGTTAAACGATTGGCGTGTATAACTCTTTCGATAAATACTAATCAAGTTCTTCAACTTTTTCTTTGTACATTTTGCATATATTTTTCATATTATACATTATGCATATGTATATTTTTATCGTGAACGTCAACTTCTTCCGTTTTGGTTGACATTTTAATGACTATTTCTGGGCAACTAAAAATAATTTGGAAACATATTTACTGTAAATGAAATATTACCAACTATTATTTACCTTAGTATTAAATTGTTCTTTTTTTATCTCCTTCGTATATGGTTTGCATCTCTGTAATACGTTTCTTTTGCCGCTAATATTAACTAAAGCAAATTGTGAGAAATATTATTATATTACATGTTTATATAAATATGTCTTCTTTTGGATTCACGTACTCTTTTTACAAGTACTCTTCATTATTAGTTGTGTTTATTGTCAGATTACATATGGTATAATAATTTGATAAATAAAACATGAACTTTAGAAATCAATTATACGAAATAGGTTTGTGGAGGAAATAAAGCATACGGTAAAATATGAATGTTTCGCATATAGGTACATGTATATTAAATGAATGTATATTAGACTCGTTAGAAATATATTGAAACTGTTTCGAATTACTTGATTCTGCTGAAAGCGGTCAGTTTCTTTCGAGTGTCTCGACTCTTTCAAGCAGCTAAGTCTTTTCAAGTATCTACATATTCGGTTCGGTTCGTCCATTTGAATCGGGTATTATTTTGTTCGATTTCTCCGAGCATTTCGACGCTGCTATGTCATGTGTTCACTTACGTATAGCCAGAGTATAATTGTATATTTCTTTCTTCAAAAGCTTTTTGCAAATGTCTCGGAAACTAACGCTTATTATTGGAAAAGCATAAATGAGAGGGGTACATTGACAAGTTTCTCTGGAAAAAAATGCAAAATTATATATACTGCAGAAATTGATGCTCTCTCACGAGTATCATCAGCGTTCACCACGTTGTTACGACAGATAGCTGCAGCTCTGCTGGACAGAGATAGGGGACAGATCCCATGGCGATAAAACATTGAATACCGTTGTCTGCAGATATTTTCTTGATTTGTGCGAACTGAAGACCGCTTCGATACTTTGGGTGCTTTTTTTTGCTTTTTTCTTCAAATCGTTAACATAAATTCGATTTATACAATGTAGCATATTTAAACTACATTCAAAATTTGTTATAAAAACGCAAAAAATATTAGATATAACATAAGTAAATTTTTTAATTTTCTTATAATAATACTTTATTTTTCTCAAAAATTATGTGTTTTCACAAAAGTTTGCTTTTCAGAAGCTGTGCGTAATAGAGTAATTTTGTTTCTAAATTCGTGTTTGGGACGATTATTTCTACATGTTAAATCGCTCTGAGATTTGACATTTATATAATAAATTTATCCCTAATACGGTCAGCTTAATGTCAGTTGCATATGTCCTAAGTTTACAGACAAATCCATTTCTTCTTACTTTGATGTATGCATAAAGTGACTATAACACAGTTTTTAGCCACACAGTTTCATCGGAGTCCTTTATGCATTTCCAATATGGATGTCTTCCTTCAAAGCAGTACTTTAGTAGAAGCAATCATCGGCCGTTTGCAATTAAGTATCATAATTACAATTTATCGTTGACGAAGATCATAATTAATGAGCATAGCAATTCGAATTTTTACTATGTTTTGTTGTTTCCCGAAATGGTGAATTTGTAATTAATATAGGGGATGATGTCAAGGCCTGCCCATAACACAACTGTGCACCGTGGCGAACGATTCCGTATAAAGGAGACGACAGATCGCTGCGTTATTGTCAAACGACATCTCGCCCACTTTGAACTCCGGATTCACAGCGACCTGAAAACGTAAATATCGGCTTGATCACATTCCCTCCTATGGTATTGCGATTATCCGGTTTTCCGGTTGGCCTTTATGGTCCACATTCTTTATAAGCTACTTGATTCGCGTGGAGATGGGACGTTCGATGTTGTACCGTGAATGTTTTATTACTGATATTACCTATTGTTGATGGCTGTCCTCGTTACATAATTTCGTTTTCAATTTCCTACTCTCCGAATCTTTTCCCGGCTGTTCTATCGCACAAAAGGATTCATAAACTGTCCACCTCATGGTAATACAGAGTGGACAGTTTATTTTCTTTTTTAAGCATTTTCGGTAGTGCAATTAAGAAATCTTTCAGATAAATGTTTTTTAGTGCTGGATGATCTATATGTTCCCGAATCTTGAAATCTCAGAAAATGCTTTTTACGTAAAAGGTCAAGGTTACCTTGACTTTTTTAAACAGCACCATATATTTCTAATATTATGAGATTGTTGCTGATATCAAGACGAATTCAACAGTGTATTAGGCTTTTCGTTGTCGCTATAGTTACACCGTCTTTGTTTACTTTCATTGTTTCCCATATTATGTATGTACGCTTCACAGTCATCAATCTAATCAGCTCATTGGTAGTATTACTTTGGGTTAGCTTAGCGTATTGCGATTTGATGTTTTAGAATGGGTAAGTTTTCAAATACAGAAAGGTGTGATATGCTATCTGTTTTTAATGAATGTGGAAAAGAACTTCGGAATCGCATAACCACTGTTTGTAATGACATAAACCGAGACGCCCTAATTACAGCGACAACGAAAAGTCTAATACAAAGAGCAGAGCTCTGTATCATCAAAAATGGATCGCAGTTCGAACATCTGATGTAACCAGATTTTTTTGTAAGAAATAGTTCATCATTAAAATTAAGTTTCTACAAAATTTTCAAGTTAAAGGTCATTTCAAGGTCATAGTATAATACGCGGTTGAATTCGTTTCGACGTTAGCAATAATTCTGTGACATCAGAAATATATAATGTCATTTGAAAAAGTCAAGGTCACATTAACTTTTTTACGTAAAAAGCATGTTTTGAGATTTAAGAATATGGGACCATGTAGATTGTCCAACACTAAAAAACATTTGTCTGAAATATTTTTTAGTCGCACTATCGGAAATGCCTAAAAAATCGTGACAAAACTTAGCACGTACACTCTGTTTAGAGGGAGTAGAAGATTATAAAAATCCAGGCAGAGCCCATATTCGTTATTACTGATTTTCTCATCGATCATACAGTCGCAAGGTGGGTGATTCGGTAATCCGCGGTACGTTCCTGAGCTAGAGTTCGTCACGATTTTCGTGTAAAACAGAATTGACGAAGAACTCGGTACCCGTAATCATTTTAAACTTTGTGTAAATTAAAAGTATTGTTCTTGTTTTATTATCGTTTCCGTTGCCATTACCATTCATTACTGTTAGTGTTTTGGATGCGATCATACAGTCACGAAGTACGTGATCGGGTAAAACACGACATGCTATTGAGCAAGAGCTTGTTGCAGTTTCCAAGAAAACGAAAGTAACAAACAGATTCGGTGTCCGTATTCGTTTTAAAGTTTGTGTAATAGTTCTTACTTGTAAAATTAATAAGTTTTGTTTAATTTTATAATCAGTAGTGTTTTAATCAGAATTAGTGTATAAGTCAAGGTTTTATTCCTAAAAGGATTACTTCATTTCTTCAATCTCTTCAGTGGAGATAGGATTTACCGACACCCGACTATATTTAGGATACGTACTTGAACCGGCAAATTCATCAAAGCGTAACTTCTTTTATACAATATTGTGTTTTCGTTACGATGGCAATTCAATGTATCATCATGTGAGATTTCCCTAGATTGTCGTTCCGTAAATTCATAGTTCCGTAAAAGTTGTAATTCATAAATGCGAAATAAATAATAAGCAAAACTCTAATTTACTCCGTTTGCTTTTGTATTATAATTTGGTAATTTGTAGCAATTAGATTCACTGTAAAATGTTTATTGCGGTTAAAAATAAATATATATTGAACATTCAAATTAAATATATTTCTGCTCTTTTATTTTTGTTACTTTCTTAAAATTCCAATAATTGATTTGCCTCCCGTTTAAAATCGACGCAACGACAATTTTAGGGAAACAGTCCCGGACCTACTTTATTAATTAACATTTAGGATATTCAAATAATTTATTACCTTCCCCTGATTGTTACCAAATGATAAAGGGTACCGTCTACGTTCGAACACGTACAATGTATAGGCTACGAATGAAGAAAATAGTTATTTTATTTGTGATATTTGTAAAAATAAGTTTTAAGTAAAACTATATTATATTAATGTATAATAGTCGTTTACTAACATTTTAAGATATTATTAACTACTTAACATCTAAAAATTTATTACCTAAATAGTTCGTTGGTACTGGGTGATAATTTTTCGTTACTTTTGAATAAGGGCGAATCTTATTTTTACATATCATTAATGCTTATTATTAAATTTTCAAAAACCATTTTATTGTATTTCATTAAGCTCCTCTCATATTAATAATTACTATTTGAAAGTTATATAGTCTGGTGTTTCTAGCTGAAATTATAGCAAAAAATTTAGGTGATTGATATTGGGGGACCTTACCCTACGTATGTACAAGCAGATAGGAAGTGAAAAATAAGAAAAAACATATATAATAGAATCTTTTCATTTTCAACTTAGTTTGCGAGAAAATCGATTTTGAAAATCCTTCGTGCACTTGCATGTTCTTAAGGAGAAATTATGGTTCGTCCAACGATGCACATTATTTTGTTTGTAAAGAATATCTACACAACATGTAAATAACAGCTACTGAGTTCAAGAAAAAACATAAAGAATATCTTTAATTAATACAATTTTATTTGATCAATTACAGAAGTGCTGCAGCTGCTGTCCTCATTAACGAATATATAATCGTGCCTGTTTAATTACCGATGCATGAACCCTTGGCAAAAAGTTCTTACATGCAGATTTTGGTTTCTCAATCTTTTGAATGCATGACGCAACAAAATGACAACACAGTAAATGATTTTCAGTGTTTCTTGAAATTAGCGTAATGTATGCAAATTATTATTTTTTATGTTTCATATTTGTATTAAATTTTGTATATTCATCCGTATTTACTTAATGATACCAATGAAGATCAACCATAGATTACACTTTCTACTGCAAATTTAACCTCTTTATGTGAAAAATGGGTGCGATAAAGTAAGGTTTTATTATTTCAGATAGTTCCTTACGTATTTTCGTGCGTTGAAACTGGTTCTAGTTACAAAAGTAACCTGTCGTATTAAGTATAGGAGATACATAAAAGGATAAAGAGTATCGATTTTTGCTATATTTACGATAAAATTCCAAAGATAGTAATTTCTTTCCAATATTTTTATGGACAGCATTGTATAGTATGTATTAACTTTTCTCTCTAAAACGAAGTTTGATTTATAACTAAATGATGCTTTTTTGCTGAGATACGCTGCTTTAAAATTGCTTAAGAAACATTAAAAATCATAGGGTGTGCCATTATTTTGTCACACACTGTGAATACTTGTATTAATTAGTCCCGGATGTTAAAAACTGTTTATTCCTCATCGTAGAGCATTGCTTATAAGGACGTTACGACTTATCTGATGCTCAACGAATCATATCTTATTGTTGGCTGTGACAGCATACGTATACAGCGGATCTTCAAACCTGATTTTTAGAAAACTAAGTCAAAAATGCAAAAATTTTATTACACAGTTTTTTCTTATTTTCAATGATCCTGTCGATTAATAGCTTCCTCATCGATTTTGATGATTTCTAAATATGTTATAAAAGACGATATTTTAAATTTTTTCCTTTTGTTGTAGTAAATGATCGGCCTTAGTTTCCCAAATATTCATTATCACAAACAATCGTACTCTGATTATAAGTATACATTTTTTATCTTTTATTTATTTCATATTATTTCCTCTAATTTCAATTTATTTATTTCTGCGGGGTGAAACCTTTGTTATACAAAAGACAAGGACAAAAAGTTTAGCTAAAGTATAATACAAAAGATATATAAGAAGTATATATGTAAAAAAATAAAGAAAAATATAAACACATACACACATATACAGAGTTATAGAGGTTTCGACTTATCGAAGTTTTCGACTAAGAGAGGTTAAATATACGAAACTTCGACTTACAGAGGCTTTGTTCGGTATTCAACAACTTTCCGCTTGTAGTGATATAAAGAAAGAAAAATTCAATTTTTAAAGGCGAATTATTATTTATTTTATACACACAAAATATAATTATAAGCAAATTGGAAAGATAGAGGCACGCGAGAGTTATGTAGCCACGATAAAAGTTCAACATATAGAGGTTCGACAATTCTAAATTCGAGTTATAGAGGTAAAATAATGCATTTAATGTGTGTGACAAATAATTCGAGTTAAAGTAAGGTTTGTTTCGACTTACAGAGGTTTTCACAGTAGAACGGAAGGGAATGAACAAAATTTTTGTCTTATAGAGGTTCGAGTTACCGAAATTCAATTGTAGATCCAGGGTCTGGTAGCTATGAGTTGAGTGAAGGGCATTCGAGGCTACGCACCTAAGGTTGCCACTATGAAGGTATGGAATGACTTATAAAAAAAAGTAGACTGTGTTATCAAAACAATTAGTAGTAATAAATAATTGACTAATACAATTACTACAATCATATAATGTGAAATGGGATTCTATTAGGGAGATAAAGCATTTTCTGAGCGTACTTGTTAAAATATACAGATAGAATTTCGATAACAAATCAAGCGAACGGATGATAGAGCATTTTATAAACAAATAACTGTGGAGTACAGGGATCCGGATTGGAAAATTTAATGATAAATGTGAATCTTACTTTGTAGAATTTCTGAGCGATAGTTGTTTATTTTTAACGATCTGAGTATTTTCAATTAAGAAAGACGAAATCCAGGAAAAAATAGATTCGTGAAAATCAAGGGCACGTAATTTAGATAAGAGAATTGGCTGATTTATCGTGTCTGAGGCCTTACGTATATCCCTATAAATTGTATCAGCTTGTAACCCGTTCTGTATACAGCCTGACAGGAAACGGTGATAGTGAAAAAGATTAGAAATTGCGGACTTGTCTACCGTAATAATCAACTTTCTGCATAAGAAGGAAAGCTTTGCTGTAACGTAATGTTACCAAGAAGTTTGGATGTTATATTAGGTTGGGAAAAAAGAAATCCATTATTTTTTCGCTAGATAGCTCTAATGATATATGTCTCGTAAAGTATTAATCAGACAAATTCAGACTTGTGCTCGTTGAAAAAGTGATAATCGGTACTAAAAAAAGTTCTTTTACAGTTTTTCGATTGGTCGATTCAATTGTGAGTTATATGGTGTAAAAGATGAAAGTTAACAAAGAGAATATTCGGTATATTTTACAATTTTGTTTTGGTAAAGGCGAAAATGCAAGTCAGGCGGCTGAAATTGTGAATGGTATTTATAGTCCCAATGCTGTCACAGCTAATTACACGCAATTTTGGTTTCGTCGATTCTGTTTCGGTATTTTTGATGTTAAAGATGCACCTCGCCTGGCTAGGCCCGTCGTCGAAATGTTAGCAGTCGTAGTATCGCCCATGAGATAAAGATCGACCACAAAACAGTTTTAAACTATCTACATAAAACTGGATTCAAAAAGAAGCTCGATGTATGTCACACGAATTGACACAAAAAAAAAACATGATGGATCGAATTTCCATTTGCGAAGCTTTGGTCAAACGGAACGAAATCGACCCATTTCTTAAACGGGTGGTGACTGGAGATGAGAAATGAGTCACATACGACAATATTATGTGAAAACGATCGTGGTCAAAGCGCGGTGAAGTGGCTCAAACGGTGGCCAAACCAGGACTAACTGCCCGGAAGGTTTTACTGTGCATTTGGTGTGACTGGAAAGGAATCATCTACTATGAACTGTTTCCATATCGCCAAATTTTAAATTCAGACCTCTACTGTCAACAATTGCAACGTTTGAAGCTAGCGATTGACCAGAAGTGGCCAAAATCGGCTAGCAGGAGAGGTGTTATCTTCCATCAGAACAACGTCGAACGACAAACGTTTATAGTAACTCGCCAGAAACTCCGGGAACTTGGTTGGGAAGTTTTGATGCATCCAATTTATAGTCCGGACCTAGCACCAAGTGATTATTATCTATTTCTATCATTGCAAAACTTCTTTAGTAATAGAAAATTGGCATGAAGGGAAGATTGTGAAAACCGCTTAGTCGAGTTTTTCGTCAATAGGGACCAAAGCTTTTACGAGAGGGACATTATGAAATTACCATTAAAATGGCAACAAGTTATAAAACAAAACGATGCATATTTAACCCAATCAGACAACCCGAACCATGTCAAATAAAGTCTTAAAAGAAACGTAAAAATAATGGATTTCTTTTTCCCCAACCTAATATTTTATATTTCTCCTGAATGTAGGGAAAACTAAGCAGAATGAATAGCATAACTAAACTGGTAGTAGATAGCTTCTATGGCCTCATTTAATAGCAGCGATGATAGAAAGGTGTTCCCAGTCCCTGAAGTGAAGATATTTATTAATCTAAAAGCAATCGGAGGAGTAAAGAAAATTAGGGAAAATGGGTCAACAGTAAAGACAAGATCTAGAATCACGTCGTGGGTTAAAGCATATATTCGCGAACAATGGCAGCCGGAGATAGGGATGGCATAAGACGAGAAAAGGAATAAGGGAGTAAAGGATTGAATAAATTGTAGTAGCCACTGATAGGGAAACTAAAGTTTTGGAAATGGTAGGTGAATAATTTGATAGCTTCTTGATTTTGTTCATAAATATTAGGTGTACAAGTTAATTTTGGTCTTTCATTTTTCGATCATGAAAAAGGTTATTTACAATTTGAATATCGTAACGGTATTTTTGGAGTCTTATAGGGTAAACATCTAGCTTTCCAAAATGTTAGAAGACTACTTGATTCAGTCAACATATTCGAGGTAAATAATAATTTAAACGATGGCGTGCAGCAAAGAGCACATTCGTCATTTTGTGCTCTTCGCACTTCAGTTAAAAAATAAATGCCGCTGAAGCTGCTGAAATGATTTGTAATGCTCTTGGTGAGAATGCTGTAACTCATTCCACCAGCAAATACTGATACCGAAGGTTCCGGGAAGGTAATTTCGACCTCCAGGATAAAAAACGATTCTAAGGATGAGGAATTGCAATTACTTTTAGATCAGTTCATCGAAATTAAATAGCCTAGTTTCTTCAAATCATACATTCAACAGTTGCCTGAAAGATGGGCAAAGGTTATAGAAAGTGAGGGAGATTATTTCATCTGTTATTCTTTGGGCATGAAAATTTAAATAAACTCTGAAGCTGCAAAAAAAAAATTAAAATTAACTTGTACACCTAATAGTATGCGAGGAGAGAGGAGGTATGTAAATAAAACCGATAAAAATATTTTTAAAGCCAACGTGTACCTTAATAAAAGTTTGCTCGATAGAGCCAATCGTTAATCAGATCAAACGAGTAAAATATGAATTCCTTACTGAAATCAATACTCTATCACTTCTGAGGAGGTCGCTTGTATTAGCATTCCTGTTTAGACAGAAGATGTAACCCGAAAATCCCTCTTGGGAATCCGATATGAACCCTTGTGAAGCCAAGTTTCGATTAAAATAACAAAACCGTACATAGTGAATAAAAATGAAAAGGAGCAACGAAGATCCGAAAGTTTAGTACGAAGACCGTGGATGTGATAGCATATACGATAGCCTAATGGGTTCCAAGTTCTGGTTACATAAAGAATTGTTTACAATTTTGAGGATGCCGTTTACATATCGAATCGTCTTACTGGTATCCCTCGTCTCTACGATAGAGTCTAACTCCACTCTTTTGTTCGATATGCACTGCCATTGTATAAAAGTGGAGTCTTTAAAAATCTTAACGAGATCCTTGTATTTATTTTTGTTCCACAAGATTACCTTCGAATCTATCCTGAACGAAAGAGTAACCTGAAATAGACGAGGAAAATTTCCTTCTTGTTTACTAATTCTGGTTGGCCTAAGTCTAGTGAAATCGGCAGAATAGGTAGATGAGAGGATGCTCTTGATACGGGCTACTATAACTTTACAAAATCGTGATTCTCGTTCCATTAGTTCACCAAAGACATCTACTTCCGGAGACAAAAGTTTGGCCTGTCGGATGATCGCAAGATTTTTTTTAGTTCGGAAACTCTCGAGTTGAAGCACGAGAGATCGCTTACTATTTTTTTCGTTGATGACGCGAAAAATTCGATTAGCTCAGATCGGAGGCTGTCAGATTCGAAGTTTATTGTCTCTTGAAACTTTCCCAAAATAGTATCGACGGCCGTGCGATGAAGAGGTATAGATATCGACGAGTCGATAAATACATGCCGGGATCGGCAATACTAACAGAATTTTTGCGAAAATGAGGTGAAAGTGGTGGCTGAGAAGTGTACCGAAGGTAATGATAAATAATTTCAGAATTAGTCCTAAATCGTAGAGCGTCAAGTGTTTTAGATGCATAAAGGATACGACACAATACCGCGGGCATGTGTTGAGTTTAGCAACTGCTTCACTACGATCCTTCGTATCCATAACGAAGTAAATGTATGTACAGTGGCTCCAAAAAGTATTCGTACACTGTATTATAAAGAAATTCATCTACTTCTGGAATTCTGATTTCAATGAAACTTTATATGTGTACAGAGCATGGTGTGTCCTGCGTGGAGTAATTTTTTTGGCGGCAAAATATCTTTCAAGAGGGCTGATAACGAATCTCAAAGTTTCAGCGATTTTTCATGCTTTGAATACAAGCTTTTTTGTATTCTTCTTTTATGACAGGGCGATAGAGTATTAAAAATTAAACGTTTTCTATTTGAAAGGTTTTCCTTTAGCAAGTACCATTACAAAATTAGCTTTAAACAATGAGAGAAAACTCAGAAACTTCAGTGCTGGTTTCACCCATTTAAAATGGTATTTAGATGAAAAGAAGAGATTAATTCATATGTATACTATTACGATCTACATACTCACAAAGTTTTATCAAATACTTCTATTAGACTCAGAATTTCAGGGTTAAACGAATTTACTCGTGACACAGTGTACGAATACTTTTTGGAGCCACTGTATGGATATAGATTAATCGTTACACCGTAGATGTATACACTTTCAAAGTTCGGTGTAACTGTCGAGCAGTTCTGTGCGCTCGTTTAAGTATCTCATGGATTTGAACTTTATAGGATGGGATGCTGGATACTGTTAACATTGGGTGGTGCGTGCTGTGATATTAGCTAGATTGATAACTTATATGATGGAAAATAAGCCATAGAACAGGTAAGTACTTTTGAATGCCCTTAATTTTTAGTATACGTAATTAATTTCAGTCATAAAAATTTACATTCTTGGATCTTTCTCATGAAATACTATAAAGTGATATTCAAAAAGCGAAAACTTTTATGCTTGCTAAAGCGAAATCCAGTCACTATCAGAAAAAGTTCACCTGGTACATGTATATTGGACTGCTGGCCGCCGCAGAGTGCAATATTTATAGAAATAGCAGATAAGCGGTAGTCGTATGCTGATGCATACATGGATGCGTTCGTATAACCAGAGTCCGATTATATAACATCAAAAATTGTTGGCAAGTACTTACAGTAGCTCCAAAAAGTATTCGTACACTATGTCACAAATAAATTCGCTTAACTCTGAAATTCTGAGTCTGATAGAAGTATTTGATAAAACTTTGTGGATATATGTAGATCGTAATAGTATACGTATGAATTAATCTCTTCTTTTCATTTAAATGCCATTTTAAAGGGGTGAAACCAGCGTTGAAGTTCCTGAGTTTTCTCTCATTTTTTAAAAATAACCTTGTAATAGTATTTGATGAAGCAAAACCTTCCAGATAGAAAATGTTTCATTTTTAATCTCCTATCGCCCTGCCATAAAAAAAGAACACAGAAAAGCTTGTATTCAAAGTGTGAATACTCATTGAAACTTTGAGGTTCGTTATCAGCCCCCTTAAAAGATATTTTGCCGCCAAAAAATTGCTCCATGCAGGACCATGCTCTGTACACACATAAAATTTTATTGAAATCAGAATTTCAGAAGTAGATGAATTTCCTTATAATACAGTGTACGAATACTTTTTGGAGCCACTGTATCTTGGAAACTAAGGTCGACCGCTAATTATTACAAAAGGAAATGGTTCTTCAGAATGACGATCTTAACATGTCAAATGATGTGTAAGATTTAACGTTTAAACTTTTTTATTTAATTATAAATATTTTTCTTAACAATTTTTCGTCTATTACTTTTGTAACTTCTCTTTAATTTATATTACTTTTTATAACGAATATTGTATTGTTTAAATTCAGAATATTTTCAGTTGTATATTATTATTCCGTATTATTGTACGTACTATTATACTTATATCTTCTTTTGTAGCTGACTAAATATTGCATGTTATATCAGTAATTAAATTACAGTAACTCAATTTATGGTCATATTATCACAATTATTTTATAAATTTGTTTTTCTAACAAATATTAAAAGTTTGTCGTGTAAATCATTAATAAAGTTGTAACAGCAAGAAGGTGTACAAATTTGTAAGAAAAGTAAATGAAAGAAGTATCTAAACTGATACATCTGGATTGTTTGTAATTGCGTATTTAATAAAGTTTAGAGTATGATAATGTAAAAAAAGCAAAGAAATTACTCCAATAAAAAATGTATCGCGTATAATTCTGTTACGTTCTATTTAACCCTTTGACTGCGGCGCGCTCTCGGACGAATCCATCAATATGGACGGCGCGTTTTTCGTATGTCAGTCGCTACAACTGGTTGTCCACTGACTAGTGACCAAAACAGTACCCAGAAGTTTGATACCATTCTTAGGGATTAAAAATAATAATGACAAAGTAATAATGGCATATTTAGTTGCTATGTTACATAGGGCAATAAATTCTATGTTGAATTAATCAGTAAAACAGTAATAAAGGTGTTATAGTAAAGAAATACAGACGACGTATATTTACGCCTTTCGTATATATTGATGGACTTGTGAAGGCGTATATTAACGCCTTTAGCACTCAAAAGGTTAATGAAGTGTTTTCTGACGAGTTGAGCGAAGTTACCGCCCCTTTGTACAATAATTTCTCGCTGTAAGCTTATAGCTTCGGACTGACTATTGCTGTTAGAAATACAAAATTCCAATCGCATTCAAGGGCGAGCTTCTGTATGGGGTAAAAGGAATCGAGTTTTTTAAATTTGAGATTTGGGTTAACTATCCTGAAAATTTTAAAAAGTTTGACCGAACAGTTTTTTCACAAAATGTTTGTCAAGAATCGCTTTATTTTAAGAGACATACATCAAGCTCCCCTCTTAACTTTGCCGATATTCACGATTTCATTGTAAGAGTACAACAGTAAATGAAAAATAGAGGAACCGATTATGAGAGCCCAGTATTCGAACAAATTTAATTGCCTGTGTATCAGTGCGACGAATTTAAGGCAAAACTAAAACTTTTTATTTTAATTTGTTTTACGATGCTGATGAAATTTTTTTGATTGAAATAAGAATAAATGCGACACAGTTTGGATCATATTTACTTAACATTGATCGATCATTTTCTTTTATTGTATTCAAACTACGTAGCATTTGGTTTCATTTTAATCAGGAAGATCTGATAGTTTCATTCTCTAAAAAGACTCAGAAATAAAAAAGTTTAATTGCTGTATTACCTGCTATGTTGCCATATCGACATAAAATCGGCTCTCGTCAGAAATAAGGTTCATATATACAATCTATATAAATATGTACTTATATGAGTGGACCTAAAAGGGGCATCCCTTCCAGCGATGGACATGGTATCGAGCACATATCTGCTAGAGAGCACAAGCTTATAGCAAGAAAATACTTTAGGTGTCATTGAAATATTGGTTAACTGGCAATCAAAATATTGTAACAGCACAATCTCTTTTTCTATCCTTCACCTTACTAACTTTTCAGTAAGTAACTTTTCAGTAATATCTTACCTTAATTACTGTTCTTTATTGCATTGTTCAGTTTTTTAAATTGAATTTTAAAACTTTTCAACTAATATTTGATGAAAATCTTACTAGCTAAGTTTCATAAAGAATATTCAAAAATAAATACATTTTAAATATATAGATATATCAATGTTCAATTATCCTTTGCATGTACGGCTTTCTTCTAACAGAATTCAAAAATTAATGATGGAAAATCAATTTCTAAAAAAATTTAATCGATCGTCACCATCTTCATTGAAATAAATTTAACAGATCATATTTTAAAATTTTTAGGAGCACATTCCTGTTTCACGTGGAGAATACCAAAGTTGTCTTCTAATATCTTAAGAATTTCCCAGATCGGCAACCTTATTTTCAAAATCAAAATTCTTCCTAAAAACTATCCTATTTGTGCTTCATTCCTCATACCTTAAAAATATATTCTCCAGGTCGAAGCTCGGATATGTCCACCCACTGACAGTCGATGTTATGTTTGTATATGTCGCTACAATTCACGGAAATGCCTTGATCACCGTAATTAGCACATTTGTACCTGAAATCATGTACGACCGACGCATAGTTTAATTGGTTTGTTACTTGGACGACATCGTCGTTGTCGTCGGGGCGAAAAATCATTTTCGTCAGGGCTACGCGATACGGCTCGATAGGACCTAACCGTTCCCCTAACAACACTGGTAATTACGCTTACCTCGCCTCTACACCAGGCAGACATTGATTGTCCTCCAGGCAAAAGGACGCTTTGTGACCCTCTGCCAACCGGGTGCCGTTCACGTCCAATACGTCGAACGTGGCGAATACCTCCATCGAGTGGTAATGCCTGACGTTAACAAATCACGTAACGCGAAATTAATGATTGAACAACCGAACGCTTTGATCGGGGCAAGCGTTTCGAAAGACCCGATCAAAGAGAATATGTACAGATGGGTAACTGCTTCATGTAAAATGAGCATCGATGATGTCGGGTGGCTTCGATCGATTTTAGAGTTAGCGGAACGGTTTTTCGACTGAATTTGTTAGGGACTGGTGGTTTCAAAACTTCTGATATCTATCGACCAATATTAGGTTAACCTCTTAGGCACTGAGCAACACTATAGTGGCTTTCGCGGATGTATTTTTCTGTACGACGCACCACTATAGTGGCTTTCTCGGATGCCATCTCTCTAAACGACGCCTCACTGAAATGTACTATTAATTATTAGAATAAATTATTAAAGTTAAAATGCGTGTCAAAATCATATTTTAATTTTAAACAATTTTAAAAATAAATATTTTTATAAATACTAATGAAAAATTATAATTTAATCATCAAACACTTCATTCCAATGATTGCAGTGCCGTATTATTTATACGTAATTCGCGTTGAACTCTGCCGTACTGAGAAACAGCCCCGCGTAAAGTTCTGTCGTGTCTAAGAGGTTAAGCTATAAATTTTTATACAGTTCATATTATTTTATTTAAAAATTTTAAACCGATTTAGTTAAATTTTGCTGTGTTTTTGTTATTTCATTTGATTAGAGAAAATTTTGAAACAGAATTTGTCAAACATATTCAAATAAATCAAAGACTTTTTAAATTTCCTAATAAATTTCTTTTTAATTTAGCCTAAACTACAAGGGAAATTGGTTATTGTTGAATGCTAGATAAGAAAGGATGGTTTGAACAAAATATAGAATAGAATTAACGTCAGTGATAAAGTTTTTGAAAATAGCAAAACTGAGGGATTAAGCGTAATATAAGAGGTCAATAGTTCGGCTGAACTGTTAAAGATCGAAGTTAGACCTCGCTGCAGAGAACTAAAATCTGGCAACGCAACTGAGCCGATATCATTTTCCCCTTTAATAGTTTTACAAAACTGTTTGCAATAACACGGTGAAGTAGCATTAAATTTAAAATTTATGGCTCTGAACGGCCCACAAGTTTCAAAAGGTTAAGAACGGTGTTAAAAGTTCATTTTAAGTTATACCTGAACTTCGTAAGTATGAACAGTTGATACCTGTTATTCAATTTTCATAAAAATACAATTTATCGATTTTGGACTTTAATTTATAATATGCAGTTGTTTTATAAGAGTAGGTATTACCCACATGTGACACATGTGCCATTCCCATAAATGTTTTGGCACCGATGGACGGAAGTCTGCGTTTCCAGCGTTTAAAATCCTTGCAGTAAATCTCAGAAGTCTTCTGGTCTCCAAATGCCAGTTCTCCGATTCCCTTTGAATATTATAGGCTTGAGAAGCGACACAATTTTCCTCCATGGCGCATTGTAACCAGTATAGTTGTCTGTCTTCGAGGTGAGCCGTTCGCATAAGCTCTATGTGGTCGAATACGAGGTCTGGCATGTTTTGAAGGCAGACTACGCTGGCAACGTTTTTTATCGGTCCTGTGTTAGGGTGCAATTAAGATTGACGAGTGTAAAGGTATTTTGAAAAAACGTAAAGGTATTGTAGTATAACTTAATAAAAGTATAGATATAATTATGAAAAAACAGTTTGGTGTTCAAAGAAATTTCTATCATCACCGCATTTTGTGCCATTTTTATAAAAAATTTACAAGAAATTCCATTATACATTTTCATTTCAACTTTACCACTAGTATAACCGACGACAAAATACACAATGCAGTATTATAATATTTTTAAATAGATCTGGGATTTTATTTTAATGTTTCGTCCTTATTTTAATATTACATACTTATTATTTATCCAAATTTTAAGAAATACAATGAATAATTACTCTTATAGAAAACTTCTTATTTTTTTTCAAAAACAATTTCTATTAGCATTTTGTAGACAACACGTTAAAAGGGCAAACATCCGAATATCGTGGACACTTATTTTAAATTCTCCGTCTCATTAGTTACTTAGAGTTCCTTTTTTTTTTTAATGAAACTAAAGAATCCGAAGAATCCTTTATACGATCATATTTTTCATTAAAGAAACAAGTAAGTCGAGTTCGTCTCGCTTACCTGGACAGTTGAGAAGCTTGTCATGGAGACAGTCCATTAAACTGTTTTCGTCCCCATGGCATTGCACGCCACTAATGGCCATAGGTATGTTTTCGCCGCCAAAAAGATTCGTCTGGATGGCGTCGGAGGCGTAACCGAGGTCCAATTGTCGGCAAACTACGGCTGCCTCGAAAAGAGACCAACCATCACCGCAGACCACACCCCAACCTAAAATGAAATTATCTCACTGTCCTTCTTTTTCGATACTTTTTCTTTAATTTTCACAAGGGATTCATTTCGTGAATGACGAGCAGACTTTGGATATTTATGTCCAGCTGAATTATGTGTAAAAGATCCTGAGTATTTATCTTATCCGCACATTATAATATATTCAAATATCAGAACAAATTTGTTTGTTTCAAATCTAAGAATATTATAATTCATGTTTTTTTCTCGCTCACGGTTATTGTTTCCAAGTTTTAAAGGTCATCACTTCTTTTTACACATTGACATCTATTTTTTATGATGCAGCGTTGTAGTGCTTATCAAAATTATTGTGACACTATAACTTTCAAATAACCTCGAATGAAAAGATTTTCCTTTTTGAAGGCGTTTGAAAAATTTGATGATTTTAGTTTTCCGTAAGTAATAAATTTATTTATATCCTGTAATAAATGTTCAAAATGTTACTCATCGGCTTTCAGACATTTTCGTGTAAAATCAATTTTAAATTATAATAAATTGACTTCAAATGAAAATAAAGATGAAAGAAACACCCTATATACAGAGTGACGCACTCAACTAGCACATCTTGAATAATTTCCACAGTACAAGTTAAATGAAAAATGTTTTCTACAGAAGTTGCGTAGTTCAGAAGGGCATATAAAATAGTTCATATACTTTTTCTGTAGGTGGAGGTGTTTCAGAGGTTAATCTCGTCATTTCAAATGGAATGCTGTATTTCTTATGTCAAAGCATCGAAGAATATCAAATTTTGTATAATCAAGTGTTAAATTTTGTTAACCCCAAACCTAATAGTCATCAAATAAATTCACTTTGTTCCTTGATTTACTTCAAAGAAAAATGTTATAACTAATTCTTTCAGATTATATTGAAATATGGTAGGTTTATTGGTTTATATGAACGATAATTGCAATCGGAATTATAGCTGCAGGTGAGTAGCCATTTGCAAGAGAAATGAATGTAAAATCCGGGTGTATAAGATTCACTTACTTAGGTACGTTTAAGTAATAAAGATTAAGATTTGAATCAAAGACGAAATATAGGCCAGTGATTACTACTACAGGGTGTCCCAGGTTTTACTGTTCAAACTTTGTCAGTGTATTCCATGACACAAAGTAAGAAAAAAATGTTACGTAAACATAGGTCATATAGAGCTTTATTAAGAAGTTATAACAAAAATTTAGAATAGGAATAGTAATCAACTTACTGTTACTGCGAGCATTGACTTCGATAGATCAACAGTATTCTGTTTCCCAGTGTGTTTATGTAAGCTAACGAATTTTCGCCAATAATAGCTTGTGAGGATCGCAACGAGGGCTGGCGTGTGAATAGATTCAAGCGGACACGCTTAAACACTAAGAAATAGGTAATTATTTACTTTAAGGACCTCAACTTCGATTTCAGTGATTCTGAAATATGTTATAGAAGAACTAAGAAATTCTGAACAACTTTTCCCTATACATATAACCGTCGCTCGTCCTTAGTTTCCGAGATATTTGTAAAATTCCTTCCGTGCTACTACATTGAATTTTTGTTATAATTTCTTATTAAAACTCTATATGACTTATGTTTACATAACATTTTTTTCTTATTTTGTGCCATAGAATACACTAACAAAGTTTGAATATTGAAACTTGGACACCCTGTATATCACGGTTACCATTACGCCGGACGTTTCGTTACTTAAATTAGTAAGAAACACAAAGAATAAGTGTATGAAGAGAAGAAGTGAGACACAAATTGTGGATAACGTCGAGCTTGTCTTGAGCGAGCGATTCCATGAAGTGGTGAGGATAATTTGGTAACAAATAAACGGACAATACTGTACAGTAATCCATTGAGACACCCGGTTTTGAGTTTCGTGGTTTCTATTGTACGCGGTTTTTTGCGGTTCTTGAAGTCACCACGACTTTAAGGGTTACGCGAATTCTAATTGCCTCGTGCCTAAGAGTCAAAGCACACTATCGGTCCGCTTACTATCCACTCACTATTCGTGTATACACATACAATCGAATTTCGATAACCCGATCTCTGTAAGTCGAAACTAAACTTACTTTAACTCGAATTATTTGCCACACACATTAGATGAATTATTTTACCTCCATAATACGAATTTAAAATCGTCAAACCTATATAAATCGAAGTTTATCTCTACAAGTTGAACTTTTATCGTGGCCACTTACGAGGGTGATCCCAGAAGTATATACCCGATCCGACATAGAAAACACAAAAATTTTTGAAAAAATTGTATTTATTTTTTAACATAATCTCTTTTCAGCTCTATACACTTTTTCCAGCGATGTTCAATAAGTTCGATACCCTTTTTATAATAACTGTCTTGCTCTTCAAAATAACCGTTAATTGCCGACATCACTTCTTCATCATTGGAAAATCTTTGACCACTGAGCCATTTTTTCAAGTTTGGGAACAGAAAATAATCCAAGGGGGCTAAATCTGGCGAATAGGATGCATGAGGTAGCAATTCAAACTTTAATTCATTAATTTTGGCCATTGCAACAACGATGACCAATTTTTTCCATTTTCTCAAATTCACTGTAAACGTTTACTATTGATGGCTGTCAAACAAAAATTAAACAACGTAACATCTTGAAACATATGCTTTATAGATTGTGTACTTTCGAATACAGTGATATTTTTTAAACAACTACCCCTCTCTCTAGATCAGGCCGGGTACTTATGGGACCACCCTCGTAACTGGAAGTATTATAAATGAACGCTGGAAAATATAACACTCTCGCGTGTCTCTACCTTTCCAATTTACTTATGATTATGTTTTGTATGTACAAAATAAATAATAATTCGCCTTTAAAAATTGAATTTTTCTTTCTTTAAATCAATACAAGCGGAAGGTTATTAAATATCGAGCAAAGCCTCTGTAAGTTGAAGTTTTGTATATTGAATCTCTTTTAGTCGAAAACTTCGATAAGTCGAAACTTCTATAACTCGGAGACTTTAGCTTTTCCCTTGAGATTCGAATTATTGAGATTCGACACATTTCTATGTAATTCAGATTCTGTATTCAGTACATACATCACTGTTCCCTTGAATAGCCTCAATCAAAGATATGAGTATTTTTATAAATGAAAAAGGATTTTATGTGATGTTTTCATACTTTAAGTTAAATAAGCGTATAATATGGATTATTAAATAGCATTTATTTCGATTTTTGCGAATATTTCCAAGAATTATAACAATCTTTTTGTCATCATAATAATTTACGCATTCATATGGATAGCCTCATACTTTTTTTCTCACTTATTCAATAATTATCTATAAGCGATAGAAGACGTATGGTTTAAAAATAGTTCTGAAGTTCGAGTAAGAATCTTATTTCCATCAGATTCTTTATTATTATTACTATTTTGGTATTATGGGTCGCGGAACTACACTAAGTGTTGAAAAGATTGGTAAAATGAAAGTTTTAAGAAAAGAAGGATATTTAACCCTTTGCACTCGTATGTCTCAGCGTATGCGGCGTCATACATTTTACAAGGGATTATAAAGTATGATTTTGTGTACATATATGTAAATATAAATGTATGAACATTATATTTTTGGATTGCTCTGCTGGGATGTATTTTATAAAAATTTGTATCTGTATAAATAAATATTTTGTGGAATTTTCATTTTTTTTAATTATATTCATGAAATGTTACAGCTAAGTATGCTAATAACGTATTGGAAAAGTTTTGTTTTGATTGAATAAAAAAATAAATTCCGAGTTGGCGGTAATTCATGGTCATATTAAATTCGAGTGCAAAGGGTTAAATCGAGAAATTGCAAGGAAAATTAATGAGAAGTGTTAGTCGTTAATAATTTTATTAAGGATTTTCAAAATTATGGAAGAACAAAAATAGTTACAATGTTAAAGAGGGAAGATTGATTTTGCATACTATTCCGATTTCGGGGCCATCTTTAAAACAAATTAAACAAGAAATTAGACTAACAGCATCTGTTTCGACTATTAGATGTATATTTAAAAGAGTATCGTACATATAGAGTAAAAAGATGCAACGAAAGCCGGTGTTAAAAGAAAGTCATTTTAAAGCTCGACTCACATTTAGACGAATAACGAATGGTATAATGTAATTTTTGCGGACGAAAAAAACTTCAATTTTGATCGACCGGATGGTTACGCGTGTTATTGTCACGATCTGATAGAAGAAGGAAAGATTGTTTCTCGACGTCACGCATGTGCTGGTTCTATTATGGTGTGGGGTGTGATATCTTATTTCGGAACCATTAATTTATTTATAATGGATGGGAAACAACATGCAAGGATATATGTAGGTATTTTAGGAAATGCTATCGATAAAATTGAAAATGTTATGGAACAAAGAAGTTGGATTTCCAACATGACAATCCGACAATACGCATAGCACATGTAGTGCAAGAGTGACTTCATAATAAAAATATTGAAATCCTGTCCGATCAACGTTATCCCCTCATTTAGATATCATAGAAAATATCTGGGGGTGGTTTTCATAACAAATTTATAGTGGTGGAAATCAATATAGAGATCTTTTCGATCTTATTAGTGATGCTAAGTTAGCGCGGAGTAAGATTGAAGATTCTTATCTTCATTCATTATGTAACTCGCTTCCCAGCAGATTTTTGAAGACGTATGAAGCAATGGTAAACATATCGGATATTAAAAAACTGAAATTTCAATTTCTAAGTATATTTTCACTTATTTTTTAAAGCGAGGCTATTCGTGTGACATCTACTAGAAACCATACTTTTGGATTTTGTTTATAATTTTATGCGATATAAATATTTTTCAATTTCCAGGTATAAAATCAGCATAAATAAAAAATATGAACTCAAGAAAAAGCGTTTTCCTTTCACATTACCAATAATAAATTTTAAAAATAAGAGAGGCTATTCAAGTGAACAGCACTGTACATGTACAGAATAATGTTCTCCATTAAATAGTATGCAGTGGCTCCAAAAAGTATTCGTATACTATGTTACAAATAAATTCGTTTAACCTTGAAATTCTGACTCTGATAGAAGCATTTAATAAAACTTTGTGGGTACGTAGATCGTAATACTATACGTATCAATTAATCTCTTCTTTTCATCTAAATACCATTTTAAAGCGGTGAAACCAGCGTTGAAGTTTCTGAATTTTCTCTCATTTTTTAAAGATAACTTTGTAATGGTACTTGATGAAGCAAAACCTTTCAAATAGAAAATGTTTAATTTTTAATATTCTGTCGCTCTGTCATAAAAAAAGAACCCAGAAAAGCTTGTGTTCAAAGCGTGAACAATCATTAAAACTTTGAGATTCGTTATCAGCTCCCTTAAAAGATATTTTGCCACCAAAAAAATTGCCCCACGCAGGATATACTATGTTCTGTACACACATGAAATTTCATTGAAATCAGAATTTCAGGATTAGGTGAACTTCCTTGTAACACAGTGTACGAATACTTTTTGGAGTTACTATATGTAGTTATGTTTCTATTATGTATGGATTGGAGGGGCGGAAGGTTTCAAAGTTCTGTGGATTGTGAGTTACGCGGTACTTCAAGGCCTCGAATCCTCGTGTATCTCGAGAGATTATTGTACTTATATTTTTTGTTCGACTAGGAAATTATCTGTCTAGAAACTTCTTTTGGCAAACACCGCTGTCTTACCGAAATCTTTGATAATATTGAATCTTCAAGTTAATATTACTGAAGTTTCAAGAAACTAATACGACACCTATTAGATTAAAGATTAATACTCTTTTACTTAGAATTTATTTTGACGAGAAACGAGGTAAAAGTGGTAAAAACCCGGTCAAATTTCAAAAATATATTCAACATTACCTAACTTATTTAATTGCAACTTTTTCACCTCATGTTCTTTCCACTGACAAAATAATCATTCAGAAAGTCGTGAAAAAGATTATTTTCGAGTTATAGGCACGCAAAATAATTTATTCTATTTGAGCACCGCGAGTGCAACAAAGTTTTTAATAAACAGTTGTAGCAAATGTTCAATTACTTCTTATGTCTTCATTTTATTATTATAAATTCAAAATCATCGTTTTCTTTAATGTGATTCGCAGAATAACTGGAAGTTTATTTTAATTGTTACATTTTGCATGTATATATACATACATATAAATGAAGATCTCAATTACTTAATTACTAGTTAATTTGTCAGAAAAAAACTCAACATCAATGAAAATGGCGACTTAAGTGAATCTTCTAGACTTGCATTTTGACTACATTTTTTACAACCTATGCATCGCTCTTCGGGAAAATGACTATAATATTCTTTTTTGTTACTTAAAAGTCATAGAATCCTTATCTGAAAAAATGTTTGAAATTGGTCTCTTTCTAACATGGTTTTTTCTATTGAATTCCGTTCTTTAGCTATATTTATGAAAATACAAATTTGCAAAACGTCTTCACCTAAAACAAAGTCTACTAAATCTTTTATTTCTGTAAAAAATTAATATGACCTCGTCAGTCTGTTATAATATTTGTTAAAAAAGATTATAATCAAAATAAGACAACGGAAAAGGTTACCAAAAATCTTGCACGTATATGAATAAATAATTTAATGGAAGGTTAGCAATTTCATAGATGCTATAACAGATTTTACCTTTCAAATTTATTTAGTCTTTTCATAATGGTATGTTAATAACGATAAAAAATATTGATGGGCACTGACTTTTATTATATAAGGATAATTCCGTACATTTTTTACTTGTTATTTTATTTAAAAAAGGTTAATCCGATTGAAAAATTATTCTAAGATGATTTACTTGACTTCGCTTACTTATTTCAGCTGTATATAAAATTATATCCTGTAATCAAGCATTCTAACTTTTAACCATCTTCACCCAGTAACCACGCACCCCCAAATAATGGACATGGAGCCTATCAGACTCCGGTTGAAATATATTGTTTTAATATTTCATCGATATATCATTAATCTCTATATGTATGTATGTATATGATTATAGCATATATTGCTCATTTTTATTGTAAAATATTTCAGAGTTACTTACAAACACATAGTGGTAATTTCTAGACCCATTTGCGGTGAAGAACAATAAACGTTAATGTTTATCACGGTGTCTGTCAGGTTTCATGCCCATAATTAAGGCTTAATTTAATTAATTTAAAAACAATACCTGAATCTGTCAGTTTCATCTCGACTCTACCTTCATTACGAACTCGACCCCCCGTTAGCCTTATCGGTACCCCCTGCCGATGAGTATCTTTGATCCTCCGTTTCTCTGGCTTCCATTTCGATTTTGACCGCTTCGTTGTCTCCTTGTCCACTTTGTTCTGTTGATCATGAACGCAAATTACACCAGCCGCCTCGCTGCCTTCACAGTCAGAAGTACCCCATCCGTCGAATCGACATTTCGAGAGCTCATCCTCGCTTCCATCGCAGTACACGTTGTCCATCCAATATTTCCCTGAAACGGTTTTGTTCATTTTTTAGATCCCCCCTCCTCACGATCCTCTATAATCCTTTGCGGTGTGTTCTATACTTTTTCAATGACGAATCCACGAGCTAAAATGTTTGTGAAACTTGCGAGCTCAAAATTTCATTTCTCGAGAGATATTTACGAATATTTTGAGGGGTTTCAAGTGCAAATGATTCAGAGAAAGCTTTATGTTGTAAAACGTGAGGTTCTGTAAGGAACCTGTAGGATGATTTGATCTTGATTAAAAGTAACTAGCGAAATATGTGCTTTGTCCTTACGCTAAATTACCATAGACAGATCATGGACGATCAATTCTTAAATCTTATGAATTAATCAAGCAGATAAATTAAACGGTTTAAAATGCACTGGAGAAGAAATTTACAACGTGGGGCCACAAAGGATTAGCGTTCTTTTTATCATAAACGGAGAGCATCATTCGAACAAAAAGATTAAACGTTTTATACTTAATTAATGCCATTTTTCCTTTTTCCCTGGCGCGAGATAATTGCAGGTAATTCACTCTACCCCTTTGCCACGGGAACGATCCTATTTATTTCGTGTTCACGTGGCCTCGAGGGAGAAGGCATTGACTAGAACGAAGTGACAATATTATCTCACTTCTGGCTTGACCGAAGTGACCGTTCGTCGTCGGTTTAATTGCACCGTCGAATCCTAATTGCCTGCAAACCACATTGGCCTCCAAGTAATCCCATTCGTCATCGCACACGCTGCCCCATTTCCCGTCGTGAAGTATTTCCACGTTTCCTGTGTAATCAATCGAATTATGAGCTCGCACGCATTGTTTTTCAATTCTCGACGAGTTTGGTTAACGACGGCACTTATAGGATATCTGTGGAAACTTAAGCGTTAATTGCCTTTTAGATTTATCTTCTGCTTTCTTTTTTTTGAAATTTCTCTCCTATAGAATACTCATGATATAAAACAGGACATTTCAGTGTACAATTATGAATTAAGCCGCGATTAATGTAAGCACACTTTGAGATACCATCGTATTGTTTGAGGAAAATTTCTTTGGAATACATAGAAAAACTTTGCATCCTGTACGTTCCATTTCAAAAATAACTCTTATGCGAAAAATACAGTTAGTGCAGTGTGTTTCGTTAAGTCATATACAAAGTTTAAAAAATTGAAAACAACAACCAAACTTAATTGTAAGAGTCATAATAAACTGTTTATGTAACAAAAAATTGTTAAAGAATTTTATTTCAATTTAAACTAAAGATTAACGTAAATTTGTTTAACTGGCAAAACAGAAAAAGAACGTTTAACATGGGAGCAAAATTGACGAAACAGAAGGAAAAGGTATACGATGGAACGTAATATCCGATGAAGGGTAATAAAAATTGACACGCGAACGTTTGGGACGAATTCTGTTCTGTTTTATAGATTATCTCATAGCTCGCGATTCTATGTTTTACGTGACGTTTATTATGCTGACACATAGTCGTTGACATAAATCATCCTCGAGTTGACCCCTTTTTAATCGTCATTGCAGAATTTACACGAGGAACGGCTAACAAAATTGTGACGTTTCACGTAAGATTCCCTTATATACAGAACGTTTATATCAATTCGTTTAATAATAGTTAGTATGCTTTTATTGTAACTGAAAAAAATAGTCCATTTGGAAAACACGAATTTTAAATGGTATGACGAACATTTCAATAGTTTAAATAGTGCAAAATCTGTTCAAAGTTTATTAAATTCAGATTCTCAAATCGCATATGACTATATTGTTAAAAATTATCAATACGCATGTATGGATTTGTTCCATCTTAATAATTGTAGATTTTTTAATGTCACTTTTGAATAATATCAAGAAAAAGCAACAGAGGGAAGCTAAAAGAGTTGTTTCAAAGAAAAAAAGCTCTTATAGAATCGTTTTATACAACTCTTTCTAAGTAAAATAAATACTGTAAACGTGACTTCTTCAAAGTTTACAGTTCTTCAATCTTGTATGTATGTCTTCTTCTTGAAAACTGTGAGAGGTATCGAAGCAAAATTTTAACTACGTATTCTTTGTGAATAGATTGTCAAGGTTGTCAGCAAATTTAGGAGGGAGTTTAGTTGCAGCTTGTTTCACTCATTCGTAACATTTTTATTTTGTTGAGAAATGTAAGAAAAACTTTAAGTGTCTTTTGACATCTTTTGTTTCTATACAATATTAAAAAATCCTAACATATCGGTAGATACGCGTGAAGAGGGCTAAAAAATAAATAGTTAAAATTTTAGTTTTAATATCTTTTATGAGCTAAAATGAAAATGGTCCATAAGGTTGATAAATTTAACATTAATAAGATAGAAGTCGTTTCCTCTCGAATTTAATTAAAATAAACAAATTACTTTTGATCCACAAGTTTCTTTAAATTCTCTCCGAAAAGGGTGCTTTTATTTTTAATTTAGCCACGAGAGGAGATCACTTGAAAACTTCAATTTCGAAGTCTTGCTTACCTTCGTGTCCACCATTCCTGCCTCCTACGAGTTTTGTCGCACCCTCCTGCTTTTTCAACTTTCGAAAGTCCGTCTTCAATTTCTTCACTATTTGTGCTTTCTTCTCGCGAAAGTTATACCAAGTAGCATTATCTGCTACACAAATACCCATCACCGTTAGCATCATCAAAAAATTAATCACTAGAATCTTCAAATTCATTCTTAACATTAGTTTTCAGTTTTAGTCATATTAAACCTGAATCATATTTCACGATAAATATAACGAGGCAATAAATGCATTGCTTTTCAAGAATTTAAGGTAGAATTCTTCACTTTTTCAAAATAAAGTAATATTTTTCCTTAATTATAGTACATATATACGCGAGTTGAAAAAAAGGAAAACGACATCTCTTTCTATTACATCCAAGAAGATTACAATGAACTTCAGTTTTTCCCGTGGATCAACAATGATGTTTGTATTAAAATTATAACGCGTGTATTTCGTTTACTGCACCGCAGACTACTGATGCGTGTCTCTGATCACGCAATGTATATATTTGCTCCAGTTGTAAGACGAGCATCGCAATCTTAGCGTAGACATTACGCAGTGAAGCAGGCCATAATGGCAGATCACTTTTTCTAGCCTCCCTTCCTATTTCTTTCCACTTTACGCTATTTAAACCTGTGTCCGTTATTAGATCATCCGATAACTATGTATCATGCACGTCAATTACGATGATGTCACAAAATTTCCGCATTTCAATGTCGACTCTGTTGTGATGTTCATTAAACAAAAATGAGGCTTTAAACCAGTTTCGAAGAGTTGTTAGAATTATTCTAGTACACTACGTTATCTTTCTGCTTTCCCGTGTTTTAAACCTAGAATCGGTGAGTTGATCGAGTTACGAAACTTTAGAAATAAAATGTTCGATAAAATGAAAGTGGAGTTCTCAAAAGATTTTAGATTCATGGACACCAAGTAATGTTATGAAATATAGTGAGATCTCGATTAACCGATTTTATTAGGACTGTGATAAGTCAGATAAATCGGAACCCACAGAATATATATATGTTAGTTTACAGAATTCATGTTTAGCGAAAGCAGTATAAGATGAAACATGATTTATATATTTAATATTAAAATTCTTCTTTCATCTGCTGCCTAACAATTGTATTAAAATCCCATCGTCGTCTCTAGTACTATGGCCAAGAAAATGGAAAAAGTTTCAAAGTAATTTTCTTCTCAACTTTTCTCGTGGCATCAATTTAAACCACTACCAGCAAAAACAACTCCAGATATGTATTTAAAATTTATACCCACGGATTCATCCAAGTTAAATGAAAAAGTGTCACCTATATCGAGTATATTGAATCAATTTACAAGTGCAATCGTTGGCAAGGAGGATAACGTTCATGTTTTCGAGCGTTTCGGTGGAATTTGTCGAATTCTATCGATGCTGCATAACGTTGAGGATCTCGTTACGGTTTGAAGAAAAACTTAAAATATATGGTGGAGTTCTTTTTTCATAACGAATCCGAAGCGGGTTCATGTGTCATCGGTTTTGGCCGCGAACCAGAAGTAATTCTACCTGAAAAAAAGGATCCGTAGCTTAGAAAGCCTTTGCGGCCGACGGAACATGGTTCTCGTTACTCAATACACTGGTTTCGCAGAGTTCCCCGTTGCACAATCGTTTATATGCGCCTTTAGGAACAGTACACAAACCAATTTAACGATCACTAGTTATAAGATGGTGTTAGAGTTACCACGGGATGTCTAATGGAACTATATCGGACAAATTATACTTTTAAAGACGTTAGAGATAACAAAAATTCCATTGGGTAAATTTCAATGTTATTGGATATACATTTACAATCGGGTACAGTACTTAATTTTAAAAAAGATATTATGTACCAGCGCTTATTAATGAAATTTTAACGAAAGAAAATAATATATTATATATTCCAAAATAATTATAAAATAAAAGAATCGCGATATTTGTATTTGTTGTAAAAATATTAATAAATATACCAAAATTTATATACTGTGTATTTATATAATTATTTTGGTTTTCTTATAATAAGAAGCAACGGATATTAGTATTATTAATATTCATTGACTTCAAGCCATTGTCTAAACTAGTTCGATATACAATTTAAAATGGGTCGTTAAGATTTGGAAATTACTAAAAAGAATGAAAAATTATAATGCAGTTATATAATTAGTGTATATCATTTAATGAAATTCCTTCTATGACCCTTAGACTTCGGTTTACGATCTAAGGCATCTCGACAGGTACGGTGTGTAGAAAACTAAAACATAACCATAAAAGCGATCGTTTATGCAAAATAAACGAGACCACAGAGATTAAAGTAAAATCCTAGAATATCAATTGTAAAAATCGTTAATGATCTAAAAAATAATTTTCGTATCTGTGCAATTGCCAGTGTGATATGTAATTTTTCACTAAACAAAGGATATCACGAAAGAACAGTTTTTAAAAAATATTTCATATATGAAATCAACAAGAAAAAATTAAATTTTGGTAATAATATCTCAATGAAGCTTTGGAAGCGACACATCTTTACAGATAGGTACAAATTTGATATTTTGGCTCTGGTGGGCCATCTAGAGTATGGAAGAAAAAGCTAGTAAGAAGTAAATACTAGTGCAGTGTAATTTTCCATTTTATTGATGGCACTATTAACCCTAGAACTCCTGATCCTCGATCTGTTACGCGAACTCCTAAGGGGAACGGGGTTCCTCGAATCCATACTTCTTTTTATACATTTATTTTGGAAAAAGTTATTTTTTGCAATGTTAGGATATGCTATAGTTTATAAGGAAGGCAACATATATTTTTGCGTTCAATTTGTATTGATTTATGTATATTAATAAAATTAAATACTATTATAAAGCAGTATAGTAACGTGCAGCTAGTTTGAACTTGATTCTTCTGATTCTCCTGATAAACATACTTGGCAGAGTATAGTATTAAATGAATGTTTTCTGCAAACATGGTTTTCTCATTTGTAACAACTTTGCATTGATTTTAATAAACTATTATATTTTATGTCTCTGCTTTAAGCCTCCAGTATACACTCTTAACATCTTCTCTTTTTTGTCGGTTCTGTATTTTTTGGTATTTTAGTTCGTAGTGTCTTTCCAGTTAAAGTTCCCAATTCGTTACATAGTTTCATTCTTCGTTCTGTAATTTTTTATTCTTTAGAGAAAAGGAGAGCATAAGGGTCCACTTCGCATGATCGCCACCGCGCCGTGGCGTATCGTCATCACGGCGCATAGTCAGTTATATTTCTCTTATGCTTACTAATTTTTTACACATAGCAACGGGAACCTCTTAATATTAAACTTAAATGTGTATACAACAATAAATAATTTTAAGAGAATTTTTTATGAAAGGGAAATGATTCTAAGTGCTGGGGTTAATTACCAACTGCACATCGATATTTCCGGGTCTTTCCCGTTGAATGTGTTCAACGACACGCTTCAACTTCGTAGATCCAACAAAAAGATTTCATACGACAGACACACTTGGGGTCAAGCTTGATCTTCCTCCTTAATATTCAAATAACGTTGTGAAGCTGATGAAATGGTTTTATTTGTTCGCTACTCTTTATGGTGGTTAATCGACCAGCCCTAACTAAAGGTAACCTGGTGGCGGGCTTACGCTCCCGGGTCGATTTGATAGCTCTTGTAGAAGTTTTCTACGGAAGCGCGCTGATTAAGCACATCTCAATTCCTCGTGTCTGGTAAAGCTTCGAAGTAGGTGTGGACATGTAAATAGACTTTGACGAAATGTATATCGATATTCTAAAAAACAATCTTCATCAGAGTGCAGATTGAATTGATTTAAATGGTAATTTTATTCTTATTCAAGATAATGCTTTCAAATATAATGTCAACAATACACAAATATGGATTTTATATAATTTCTGGAAACGTTTAAAAACACCTGTACAGTCATTAGATATAAATATCATTGAACATATCTGGAACCATCTGAAACGAAAAATGAGATCCTATGAAGTCTTATCAAGAAATTACTTAAAAGAAGCGTTTATGAAAGAGTGGAATAAAATTTAAAGTACCCTAACAAATAAATTGATAAATAAATATTAAATTTCATCAAATCTGCCCATTAAACGTTAAGCAAAGAAATATATACTTATTGCACATGCATATACTTTGTCTGTTTTGGAATATTTTTTAATATTTTTACAACAAATACAAATATATATTTCTTTTTGGTTATCATTCTGGAAATACCTCGAAACACGTATACAGTGACTCGCATTAATATTTGGATAGCATATTAATTACTTTTTACTATGTTAAAACATCCATTGTATTTAGTAGAAAACAATATTTTGTTTGTCTGGAACCATCTAATTTTATCTTATAACGTTTACTCTCATTTATAATAATTTTAAGATAAGTAACTTGTTTGTTGTTTCAATTGTATAGGATGCTGTACATACAATAATACTCCTGTAAACAAATTCAATAACATTCTTCCAAGTTGTTCTAGCGTTTTTCTAATTGTAAATCTCTACGAGATCTCAGTTTGTAAATTTTCCTACTTTCTACTTACTAGAAGACAGTTACAGTGTATTACCAGTTTGAATGGTAATTTTGTTTAAAGATATGATATTTTTATCAACATATTCTTTACTTTCGTTTCTACTTTCATCCTTCTTTATGATATTGTTGTTCATATCTCTTTTACATTAGATTTACTTACGGTCCCTTCTATACTATTGAAATACATCTGTCTTGTTTAATGGTTTTGAACTGTTTTTCTGTTACCGGAGTCTTCTCTCTTTTGGAAAACTTAATTTTCTTCCTTATAACTGAAATATTTGCTTTTTAATGTATTTGTTACTTCTTAACATTCGTGTTCACTTTCGGGCACATCTTTAACGCAAAGATTAAAATAAAAGTAACAACTTTTTATTGCTGGAATTCCCATCCTCCTTAGAAAGCTGAGTTCTTTGTTGTTAAAATTTGTTTAGAAATTTCACCCGTGATAAAATTGTTTCCCTCGATATGGATATCTCTTCAAATCACAATTTCATCATACTAAAGTGTACTAAAGAAAATTATTGTTAGAAAGAAGTCTATGAATTGATAGAATGTTTTCCATCATTGATACAAAATGCACTTTGCCAATAGAGGTATTTAGAACCAGAAAGGTGTCTTCAAAAGATTAAAAATCATTTATAGCCTCGAGTAGTCGTTACGAATGACATCTGACATTATTTGTGGTAGAAGTTTAGTTAAAAAATAGTTAAGAAATTTAGTTAAAAAAATAGTGGCAAGAGAATTTAAAATACAGGATTTTTTTGAAATAAAATATGACTACGGCCGATTAATTGTAGCGGTAATAATTAAATCAATGAGTAGTAATATGTATCTATATTCTTTTTTCTTTTTATCCATTTTAGACTATAACCGTGATAGTTACTATTTCGATGATCATCTCACAGTATTCATTGTTATCGTAGTATATAAGTATTAATTTTTATGCGAATCTGTATAAATAGTATTAGATGTTATGCAATATACTGCTGGTAAAAATACTTTTTGATCTGGATATTTTTTTTTTGTTATCTTTACAATTATCTTTTAACAAATAATAGTAAACAATTCTAATTTATTTCAGATTTTGACAAAAATGCGATTTATATTTATTTTGTATTTCCAATCAATGAAACCAAGCAGCATTTCTGCTCGAAGCGTTCTAATAGTTCCATGAAATTAAATTAATATTTCTAAGCGTAATCCTGAATCTACAAAAGGATTAAGAAACGACCTAAAACAAATCGAAGTTAATCAGGTTAAAAGCGATCGCAATGAAATTACCAGAATTTATGGACGCGTAAAGCTTCGAACTCGTAATAAAATATTGGAATAGATTCAAAACGTCTGTACAATATGTAAGAGAACAAGAAGATGAAACGTTGAAGAAGAAACGTAAACGCCTTTACCATAGCTTTTTTGTTGTTTTCCACTTAATCATGACTTCACCACCGCAGTCACGAGAATAAGCGCAAAGAATCGTGTAATTCAAATACCAGACTATTTTTGACACGGTTCGTTTTGGAAATTAACCATGGCAAGCATAGCCAAGCAATTATCGTTAACTATTAGTGAAAACAGTTCAAAACTAAATTCTTGACATACTTCCGATATGAATCATCGTTTCTCGAGGAATAGAGGGTCGAAGCGAGGAAGGATTTAATGTGATGCTCAATTAGAACAAATTTCGCTACGACCTCGAAAATTAAACTTCCAGCTACATACTTCCGGAAGAAATTTCTTACTTTATATACTTCAACCTCTAATTAACGTTTACATAAAACAATTTAATTACCACTCAGTTATTTATTATTTAATTAGAAAATCATTTCATTTAACAAAACCTTGTTATTGACAAATGAATCAACAGATATTTTGCATTTCGAATGTACTCCTTTACAGATAATATCCTACTTTTTACAAATCTAATTCATTTCGTGGTCGGTTTTAAACAATGTAAACCTTCGCAGAAATGTATGAGCTTATTAATCCGATAAGATACACTATTATTTTTGACACCATACTCTCCAGTGATGAACCCTAATAAAAAAAAAATATTAAATTCTAAACATGAAATATTTTGGCTGATCTTTCAAACCACGAGCATATAATGGATTTTATTAATCATTCTGTTGTAACTACAGTGGTTTCAAAAGGTATTCGTACACTGTATTATAAGGAAATTCATCTACTTCTGAAATTCTGATTTTAACACTTTACCGACCGGAAACCTACTAATCGGCTTTTACATGCTTACAATTAGTCTGTAAATTTTATAATGTTTCCTTACACGAAGATAACTGTTTCGAACGATATCGTATGTATACTGTAAAGAGATATTAAACTATCAGTTACGCGAAGAAAATCATTGTAATCAATTCATTAGCGATGCATTCGCGCCAAAATGAGCCGATCGCGTATGCAATAAGTTATGCGGTCGGTAAAGTGTTAATGAAACTTTATGTGTGTACAGAGCATGGTGTATCTTGCATGGAACAATCTTTTTGGCGGCAAAATACCTTTTAAGGGGGCTGATAACAAATCTCAAAGTTTTAGCAATTTTTCATGCTTTGAATACAAACTTTTCTCGGTTCTCTCTTTCATGACTGGGCGATAGAGTATTAAAAATTAAACATTTTCTATTTGAAAGGTTTTCCTTTAGCAAGTACCATTACAAAATTAGCTTTAAAAAATGAGAGAAAACTCAAAAACTTCAACGCTGGTTTCACCCCTTTAAAATGGTATTTAGATGAAAAAAAGAGATTAATTCATACGTATACTATTACGATCTACGTATCCACAAAGTTTTATTAAATGCTTCTATCAGACTCAGAATTTCAGGGTTAAACGAATTTATTTGTGACATAATGTACGAATACTTTTTGGAGCTACTGTATTATTTTTACAGATTGTTATAGTTATTATATTTATTTATTCATACAAGATAACCCATTAGAAAATTACATAAGATTAATATAGTGAGGTATGGAGAAATTAAAGTAAAACATATGCATGTATGTAAAAGAAGCATAAAAAGAAGGTGGAAAAGAAAGAACAATAAATTCATGAAGATTCGTATAAAGATGTGCGGTGTAACAACTGTCTTATAGAATGGGAAGATTTACAGAAAAAATTTATAGAGGGATAAGTATCGTTTACATTAATGACTATGTTATTAGTGGCTGAGAGATAACCAAACACATTTTTATGTGGATGAACATGAAAGAAATTATGGTGAGTTAGAAGAATAATGTTGGAACATTAATAAAGAATTTTTCTAAAATATTAGAGTCTACAAGATTATTTAGAATGTCTTCTGTCTTTCTTCTATTTCCTATAATTCCTTAGGCCAAGAAAGAGGAGTACGTTTTGACAGTTATGATTAACACTGAACATTGGTTGTCCTATGTGCCATTAAGCTAGGCATAGGAGTCAATGCTGCCCTTTTTCTACGGAAGTAATGTGTGTCTTGCAATAAGGAGACTAGATCTGACATCGGTTTTATTAGAGTACGGTATAATTATTTTAGAATACTTGGCTCTCAAAAAAATTTGGTAGATCTGTAGCTGCGAGATATAATATTTTTATAATGCTCAGTGAAAGTTAAAAAATTATGCCCATATTCTGTATCGATTTAAACAGTGCATGGCTTTGATCTATCAATAAAGTACTATACGGAGCAGAAAAAATGTACTACGGAAAGAATACCGGTATGATTGGTTGAATAGAAGGGGCTCGCCTTAACCGCACGTATTTTTGGTTGCAGCGTTCTATTGACCTAAGGGACTACACACACTAGCTGGATCGCATAACAAAGAAAGAGAATGAGTGAGATAGTCATGTAAGAGGAAACAAAAAAGCATCGGCGCAGGCATGAATCCAGAATAAACACAACGTAACAATTTCGTTGCTTTTTATATTAAATTAAAAAAGTACATGATTACATAATACTATATAGCACATATAGCAATTTTTTATATACATAAATAATACCTTTTTTATTTTGTTGCACCATAAATTTTATATACCGTAACTTTCTTGCTCATCTTTTCGCATTAACTAATATACAATTTTAGTTTAATATATTCAGTATGAGAAAAGGGTAATTGCTTGCTCTGATTAGGTTGCCAGGACTTCCGCATTCGCGTTTTTGTATGACTCGCTATCCTCGCTAATAGGGTGTTCTACTACTATGGGAGTGTGTAAATGTGTAGTTTAAGCGTGAGGCTTCGGAAGGCGTCGCTGGTGGGGGACAGGTAGAGCGAGCGAAGGAACCCTCTTGCCCTTGTGCCGTCCTGTGAGACATTATTCCAGTTCTCAATAGTGCCTATAGATGACATTCATATTTCTATGACTAAATTTATAGATATGAATATAGCCGCAGTAGTATCGTTACACAGGGTGTTACAAGAAACAGGACCGCTAAATATCTATTATTTATCGTAGTGTCAAAAAACTCTTCAGGGCAAAGTTATACTATTTGAAGATTTATATATAATGATAGGCGCAGAATTTTTTCGAGGTCATTCTTTTAACAGGATTCCAAGGTCATCAGTGTTTATTTTAAACCGAATTCGGTATTTTTCTTTACTTCATTTTATAACTGACAACAAGATGAATTCATCGACCTAACATACTATGACCTCGGGTTAACCTTCAACTATGAGGTTTATTGGGATGTAATATTCATACAATAGTAGGTTGGCTAATAACACTGTTTCGAGTGATTTATCCAGTGTTCGAATGAGGATTTGTATTTACTGCAACAGAAATATTCATTGTATTACCACAGCTATGACTGTGACATAATGACTTATTAGGAAGCCACGTTTCATATATTAATACTTCTGTCAATTGCATCTAAATTTTTCAATTCAAGATCATAATACGATCTGATCGTCTTGATGTCAGCTATAGCTCTATGTAATAAAATGAACATGATTTCGTTTAAAAATATACCGATATCCACGAAGTCTCGTTCAAAGAATGAGTTTAAAAAAATAATGCAATTTTTTCCTTGGAAGTTTTTTGATACAACGACAAATAACAGAGATATTTAAGAATAATTTAATGCCTCATCCTCTATATGAGATTATATACACATCTGGAAAACTATTCATGCCACAGAAAAGTGATTCAGACAAATGTTGTACAGTATTAAGGGGGGCATATCGCAGTGACTGATATTTGACCTTGCGTTGGCTTTGGATAGCCTTGTTATAGTCACATTTAATTTTTTTAATTGAACTCTATACTTTTTATTAGGTATTCTTATAGCTGACGTCAAAACGTTTTCAAAATATTATTTATTTATGTATTTCTTAGAAACCAATTTTGAGATGTGAGACGTCAAAGTGGCGAGCTGCCGGCATTAACATTTCCCAATATAACACCGTGTGGTATTATTTACACATGCGTTTGTGATTTTTCTGCTTAGTTTACCCAGTGTTAACATTGTAATGTTATTGACCTTGACTTTTGCACACAATTTCAGTTTTCCAATTCTTCCAATATAGACAGTTTAGTAAATAAATTAGATGTAAAAACACCTAGTTATTGCAACAATGGTTTTTGCAGTGCAGGATAAAATAGAATTAGTTCTGTTACGCGGTGACAATTATCTAACTTACTGTGAAGTAAATGTAAAGTTTCAAGAACGTCATCTAGATTGACTAAGGCTTTCGCCATCGGTAGTAAAGAAAATTGTGGATGTTTTTAAGGAAACTGAAAACGTAACAAAAGGAAAGCACCGAACTTACGGTTGGTCAGAAGCCGAGGAGGTTAACGTATTAGCTGCATTTAGCAATTGTCCAACAACATCCATTCGAATAGTGGCACCCAGTGATGGACTTTCTAAATCCGTTGTACACAGTATTTTAAAAACAAACAAATTAAAAGCTTGTAAACCTACGACTGTACATAAGCTTTTCAACGGAAATCTTGGACCTTGGATTTTTGCTTTGGTTATTTCGTAAGAAATCTCGTGATTGCATACGAATGTATTTTTATACGAAGGGAGTGATATCCAGTCAAAACTCAAGAACGTGGTCGACAAAGGATCCATTCCGGATACATGAAAATAATGCTAAATATTGGGTTGGAGGGAAAGTTCTGTCGTATTTTAAATAGGCAGGCAATTTTTCTTGTAAATAAAAAAAAATCTGGCTAGTGAGTCGTTGGGAATTTTTTTTGCTTTTTTACCTGCTGTACAATATAAAAGGAGTCCTTTTTTACTGTTCATCATTTACTTGTGATATTTAAAGTGAAAAACATGTCAGTAGATAAAGTGCATTTACGACACTGCATTTTGTATTAATTCCAAAAAGGAAGCAACGCATCGGTTGCATGTAAAAATTTATGTGCGGTATTTGGAAAAGATATTGTAAATGTTCGTACTTGTCAAATATGATTTAGCAAAATTCGTTCCGGGGATCTGAGCCTCCAAGAAAGTGATCGATCTGGACGACCATCCAAGATCGATAATGATGTTTCGCGATCCATGTTGGAAAATAATCCACATTTAACAAGTTGAGAAATTGCAGAAGAGTTTGGCATTAATCATACAACTGTTGGAGATCACATTAAATCTCTTGAGTTTGTGTTAAAGCAAAGTGTTTGGGTTCCACATGAATTAACGGAAACGGAAAATATGACAGAACTTTCCCTCCAACCCAATACATACACTTCATAATAGTATGGTGTGGAATTCATAATCGTTAGATAATTGGATCATACATTTTTGATGATGCGATTAATGGAGAAGTTTATTTAATATTCTTGGAAACATATCTATTCAACGTCATGGAAGAAATGTGACTGACATTCCGAAAAAAATTATAGTTTCAGTAAGACGGTGCTCCTCCTCATTACGCAGTACAAGCGCGAAACTGGTTAAATATAAACTTTAGTAACAAGTGGGTAGGACGTGGCGACCCAGTAACGTGGCCCCCAAGATCGCCAAACCTTTCCTCCTGTGAATCTTTTCTTTGGGATTACTTCGAATAGAAAGTTTTTAAAACTGCCGTCGTCACAGTGGATGAACTACGTAATGGAATTAAAAACGCTTGTGAAACAATAACATCAGAAATGTTCAAAAATGTGGAGCAGAAATTCTTAAAAAGGGTAGAAAGATGGTAAACACATCGAGGGAAAAGTAACTAGCTGTTTAAGGGATCCTATTTTGTACATATTCCAACAAATATATGACACTGATTTCCACATACACATACATAACATCGGCCCTTTTTAGGGCTATTATATGTGCCCATAATTATGAAAGTGGTCTACGTTATATATTTCCTGTTTCGAGATATTTAATGAATTGCATTCGAATAAATTGAAAAATATGTTTATATCATGCAACATTTTAGTTTATAATTTTATTAATCTTGATTAATGGAAATTTACTATGAGTATGAAATTTTGTGTGAATTTCATATAAAAATGTTGTTTTTAAAATTTGAATTGACTTAGATCATTTTCAAAATTAACTGAATGTCCTATAAATGACTTAATACAATAAAAAAGTACAAGTTTTATTAGAAACAATTATTTTAATGAAATAATTCATGAACGTTTATTAATTATTTTTAAAAAATAATTCATTTTTATTATTTCAGGCTTTTATCATTATGAATTTTTAGATTCTTAAAATGTTCCTGAAAAACTGGAGGAATGTATGATTGTATACATATAATATATTTATGTTTTTCTTGCGTTACTGGTCTAGTGGTAGTGTATAATGGAAGTAGCTTAACACTAGAACTACCGACAATCAAAGCGTACTTATTTGCACGGAAGAGATCACATTGGAAATTACATGAAAAAATACGGAATACATAAGAAATAAATCTTTATTTATACCTTTTACGGAAAATCATAGGAAATTTTGGAAGCTTTACCACATTGAATTTATATGGTTGCTATAAGTAATCATCAACCAGTCATTTTGACTGCTGTGGTAGTTCTAGTGTTAATATTTCCATATATTTTTGGTCTTCTCCTTTCACGTGAAAGATCCAAAACGTGGAATTTAGAATCATCTAAAGAAGTTTTATAGAACATCTTATAAGGTTCATTTTACAAGAATCTCATCCATTGAATTTGCAGTCAAGGAGGCAACGTGCCATTTTAAAGTTATGTTCATATAATTTCTTTAAATTTTTGACTTAGACCATTTTCATAATTAACACTAAATGAATTCCATATAATGTTAAAATTACTACTATCTAATGGTTCATTTTTGACGATATCGTAAAGCTTACATTGAATTAATTTAGTTTAAAATAATGTAGTGTGAAATAACTGATAAACTCATTTTTTTTAAATTTTGATTTAGACCACTTTCATAATTATGGGCACATATGATGTACAAAGACCGGCCGAGTAACCTCTCTGCAGTTTATATCAGGTAACGGTAATGTCGGCGGCACGTTATCATAGAAGTCTTATGTCTCGAAATTGATTTGTGCCAAATATAAAAATAAACAGTGTTTTGAAAATATTTTGACGTTAACTACAAGAATACTTAATAAAAAGTATGGGATCCAATTTAAAAAATTAAATATGACAAGGCTTTCCAAGGCCAACACAAGATTAAATTTTAGTCATTGCAATATGCCCCTGTCAATACTGTACATTTGTCTAAAACATTTTTCTGAGTCGTGCATAATTTCGAAGATATTTATGCGTTTCCAGTTAAAACGGATACACTGTATAAGTAAGGAACGAAATTGAACACACATGATATTTTAACAAAAATGGTTTTTTATTCAATATTTTCATGTAAAATACGAAAGAAACAAAATATAATATATTATAGTATTATATATACAGGATGTTACCTCAAATGCAACGCATGATTTTTCATTGATTTACAGGTATCTGACAAAAGAAGTTTGGAACAGGTGTTGCAGGGTATAGGGTGTACAATAGATCCAAATAAAAGGAATTTCAAAAGCAGTCTATTTTCATGACGAATTCGAAAATACCATTATATTTTACAAATAGGAATACATTTTTCTTTTTACCATATTATAGAGTACATCGAGATGAATTTAAAACACGTATTATATGACATTTTTAGTAACATAATACTCAATTTACAATGGTGGAAATGTAACATTTAGTTTTTCGTCGTATTTCACTTCAAGATAATGTAAAAGTAATTCACGTAAAATTACTGAACGTAAACATAGAACGTTGCTTAGCAACAGTATTCTGCGATGCAACATTTTGTTCTTTTACACAAGTTTGAATGTGTTGGTGCAAGTAGACTTTCTGGATTCACAGTACCGGATGCTAAGGTGATTCTCTCTTGCGATTCTTCAATACTATTAATTGCTGTATTGCCATAAAAAAATCAAATGGATATAAGTACGTAGAACGTGCTGGCCATCGTATTAACCCAAGTGCTGATGACGCGATCTTGGAATGTAGAATTACGATAATTTGTAACCTCTTGTGAATTATGTACTGGGCAACCATTTTGTTGATAATACATTTCTCTTTTTATGTTACTGGGAATATTCTTCATTAATTGCAGAAGTTTTTTTACGCGAAAAGTGTAAATATCTTTACGACGTTAAATTTTATTTGTAAAAATACGGCCCAACTGAACGGTCATTTAAAATATTACACCACACATTAATTGCAACGTTGTATTATTAATTGTTGCTACGCAACGTTCTATATTTACATTTAGTAATCTTGCTGCAATTACTTTTACACTGTCTTAATGTAAAATGCGAGGAGAAGCTAGATGTTTCACATTTCTACTATTGTAGATTAAGTATTACGTTAGTAAAAATATCATGTAATATGTTTTGAATTTGTCTCGATGTCCTCTATAATAATATGATGAAAAGATAAATATATATTCCTATTTGTAAAGCACAAAATGACCTCGATTTTGTCATGAAAAAAAGACTGTTTTCGAAATATTTATTATTAATCTTTTTTGGTTATATGGATGTAAGCGGATGAAAAATTGTGCGAACACATTAGAGAGAACACCCATTATACGATCTCAATAGCTTTTCAAACATATTATCATTATTTTATTTAATATCAATCTTTTTTGTGTAGTTAGCTTCACAGCGCAATCCATTTTGAGTTAACATTTCAGATTTTTATATTCTTAGTACTTTTTCCACGAATCTTTCACCTTGAATTATCAAGCCATTAGGTTTGAATATATTTAGACACACTTGATACTACATTTTCACAATACTTTCGTGGAATAAAATTCCACTATTCTTGTCACAAATCGTTGTCACAAATCAGCAAATCAGCTATTATGGCTATGGTAGCATTATATTTACTCGATATCTTAATTTTTAAATGTACTCAGATATTTTAAGTAAATCGCTCTATGATTTTCAACGATGGAGTTTGTAATAAATTATTTTCACTGTTCGTATAATGTCTTGGAGAGTTGTGTTAAGATATAATGGCGCATTTCAGTATCGGGATATTCTCAATTGTTGCTAATAAGCTTTTGATAAAATAATATAATCCTTTTAACCCTTTGTACTCGACAGGTGATTGTTAGTCGTCTAATGATACTAACTTCAAAAATCTTCAAATTCGAAATATTTACTAAGATTCGCCTATATTGGACGTCATTTAGTTTAGTTAAGTAATATGCTAAAATTTACATATACGGATCGTTTATTTTGAAAGTGATATAAGTCCATTTTCTGTTGTTTCGAGAAAATTGAAGGTTAGCATATCTCTCAATAAACAAATATAGATTAATCATATCAAGTCTGGTAATATTTTTACTGATTTATCGATATGTAATTTGATTATAGAAATTTGTTTTAAGCGAAATTAACTAAAATGATGAATATTTACGGGCTGCAAATCGATTTACCACTTTCAAAATTAGTCAATTGTAAAAATCGTTTAATTCCAATTTCAAAAAATCAAATATCACTTAAAATATTTCATATTAATTCAATTTTGTTTACAAATAATAATAAGATATAAAATAGAAGTAGTATTTTTAATTTTGGACGTTAATTATATTTTAAAAATTAACATAAGATATTAGTGGTATTAACTTGGGCTCTTCATGTGGCAGTGTTTTAAAATATTGATGATGCACAGGAGGCATATAGGATAATAACTGCTCCATATCCTTATATTTTTCGTAAGTAATAGTCCTAGTATCGTGAAATAAAGGCGCCAGGGTGACTTTTTCAAATTTTGGCGGTCCTTCCGAATGTGTAATAAACTTAAACTCTTAAATTCTTTGTCCTCCATCGATGTTTTATATAAAATAGTATATAGTGCACTTTTAAGAAACCTCATTCAACATATTTGCTACCAATTTACTTTTCCTCCATTAGTGTTTCTGTTTATCTGTTTTTTGATTGCGTTCTGTAGATTTTTTGTTGAAATGAAATCCTCTCGTTCCATTTCATGTAAAATGAATTTATTATGTTCTATATTTTTTTATGACATCATGATAATTCTGTGGTGTGTACAGGAAATTCTTTTTTCGTAATGCCTGACACCTGTCTATAGAAATTGGACTTAGGCCACTTTCATAATCAATGGTTACGCAATTCCTTTTACAATTTTAAATTGGACAAAGAGTGGTCATTCTTTAAGAAATTAAATACTAACTAGTTATAAATAAAAAGTTTACACCGAATTAAGCATAAATTACGAGATATCTCATTTTTTTTAAATGGACTTGCACTACTTTCAAAATAAACGGTCCATATGACTACTTAACCTCTGAGTCTGACTAATAAACAAACTAACTAAAGTCTGAAAATTTGTGAAACTATCATTTTGGTGACTACTGATCCACCTTTCGAGCGCAAAGGGTTAAGTATATTGGTTTACTGTATCTCCAATTCAGTATAATGTACCTGTGGCTGTTGTAGAAGAGAGAGAGAGAAAGAAAAGAAATGGGAAGGGGGTTTCGTCCGGAGCCTGATAGTGGACTCGTCATTAAGCTTACCTAGCAAGTCCCTACCTTAGACACAGGGATAGGAAGGGACACGTCAGAACTCGTATATATGTATAGGAACCGTGGCCTGGCTCAAGCACTTGTCAGAAAGGTGGTCACTATGTCCCTCCTAGTGGCGAGGGCCGAAAGATCGCCACAGTACCTATCTACTGTATCTGTGCATCATAAATAAACCACTACGACCTTAATTCTTTATTTAACATGATATCGTAAATGAGGTTTATTTTTCATATTCCAACATCAAAAAACATGTGATGAAATTTGTCACACAGTCCATTTCCTTTTACGAAAATGAACCTACTGTTGGCAAACGTTTTTACTTTTATAACTGAATATTAAAAAAGCAAATATTCGATTTTCTTCGATTTTATGCTATTAGAAGAAAAATCCCGAAAAAATGGGCTATAAAATTGATAAAAAACAAATTAAGTACTTATGGAAAAATGATGAAATTCTTCATTTGAGAGATTTTCATCAACGTTAATTATTAATAATATATAAATTTGAACGTGCAAAATTGTTTAAAACATATTATTGAACAAAAGCAGCATTCAACCAAATATTTAATATTTAATATTTTTAACTTTTACAAAAAATTATTATCTTCGTTTTATAACTAACATTTATGAAGTATACGAATACCTTTTACGCATGAAATTCCACTCTCGATGGCATTTTTTATAATTTTTTTAAGTAAGAGTATAAAAAACAAGTATATCTTTTTATGTTTGTTGTTTATTTATCGTACTTTTACATACTGCAATCCGTTTTTGTTGAGTAATGCATATTTGTGCTACATATAAACAATAGAAATCAAAGTTATACTAGTGTACGAATATTTTTTACACGCACTGTATGTTTTTGCAAATCTCGAATGAGCTTTGATATTCTCCTGGGTTAGAACGGATTTCTTCCTTTCTTCAATTATTATAAAATTAGCTTCTTTTAATATTATTCAAGTCATCCATTAACTAATTTTCTTTTTCATATTATTTTCTAATAATTTTACAACAGTTAATGCCGTCATCAGCAACTTCTAAAGTAATACATCTGGTTAATCTTTTCCTCACAAAATAGTAATTTCGAACTATCTTCGAAAAATGTAAGGAAATTATCATTATTTTTTCCATATTTTGGAAACTACTGTCTGGCTGGTGACAGTGCATATGTAGTTCTCTATTAACTACTCGTGTTGATGAACCAGATTTTAATTAAAAAATAATAATCTTCGTCACACTTTCAAATAATGGATTCATAACGATTGATGTATGTTATTGCACAAATAATAAACTAACTTTACTATACTCCTATTCATGGGCATCAACGGTAGTTGTTTACAAAAATTATATTTAAAATTTTTAATTCTACAAATTTCAATGCAGTCAAATGCAAAAAATTTGTATCGAGCAAAATAATAATGATAGCACGAATGTTAAATTTTATGTATAAAGCTGAAAGATTGTAAATAATACTATGTATTTTGTTTTTCTTATATTCAATATGCAAAAAATTATTTTTATTGAAATATTCAATTTTGCTCTTTAAGATAAACAAACATTTTGATATTACATACGTATTTCATGTTCATTATTCTACATATACATAGATAAATAAAATTTATAATTTCAGAACAGTAACATTACATTGAATTTTACTTGTAATATAATAGTTTAAGAAAACAAATATAGTGTACTACAAATATACATAAAATAAAAATAAAGAAATAATTGATTACGTACCAGATTTTCTTAACCCTCTATAGGCCTGTGTAACTTTCAGGTCACATTCTAATTTATTGACGTTTTAATAAATAATTTTAGTTTTTTTTCATGAGATGGCGTATACATATTAATTCTATAATGTTTCATAATGTAAAATTGTTTAAACTGGAAAATTTTTGTCCATCTGCATGTATAGGATTATAATTATTGATTTTTCGTTCCATTAATTTTTTTATATTTAAAACAAAAATTCGACCCATAGAGAGTTAACTTGATACTGCGGCAAAATATTAACAATAAGTCATAATAACAGTCTTAAAGAAATAATGATTAAATATTTTTATACTCTTGAACATTTGTTAGTGGATTTTTTTTTTATTCTTGTAACTCAAAAAATTTATTGATATACAATCAAAGAATTCTCTTATCTTAACAACGGATTTTGAAATCATAATAGGATAAACAACAACTGTGAGATCTGTTGTTGTGACAATAGGTTGACTTTTTGCTTCAGAATAAAGAATGAACGTAGTATGAAAACGCGTTGCGCCGTGTAAAGAGTGCATATTGAATGCAATGGTCGCGTAAAATTTTTAGACCTTTTATAAACAATACGTGATTTGTTCATGAATATTATTTGTAATAATTTTACGAGTAGCTCTCGAATACATAAATACTTACATGTATGAATATTCCCTTCTAGAATAAACAAATTAAAGTAAGTGTTAATTGTAAATAATTTGCACACTTTTCGAAAATATATCGGTTCCATAAAACAAAATACTGTTGAAAAGAATTTTAGGGGAGGTAGTTTAGATAACTCTAATAAGTCTAAGTTTGAGTGAACAGTTTACGAACATGCCTACCAGAAAATTAGAAACAATACCCAAACGGGTGATTTTTTGGAAGAAGAATATTACTACTTATTATTCTCTTTTTCTTTCTCAATGGAGTAATTTCACTGAGTTCTAGATATAAGCCGAAATAAAAATTAAGTTTAAATACATGACAAATACTAAGTCCCTATACGGTCCGCGTCATCGTATTTTAGAGATTTCCTCTGAAATCTGCTGCATTGTACTGACAGTATTAGAGTTGAATTTTCTTATATATCTTCCAAATAATACATACCTAGTCGTTTTTGAAAAAGTTGTAAAAGAAGTACAAGCAATATCCGATAATTTATAATATCCAATGACTCGTTGATTTTAATAAGGAATTGTTTTACCAAATTTATATGCATTTGAAATGGGTCATCGATTACTTATATATTTTTATCACTTAATGTGTAATCTTTACACAAGTAAGAAAAAAACGATGAAATGTAATTAAAATGATGTGTATTTGCTATTAAATTGTATATGTAAATAGCTCAATAACTTACATCCGTTATACGGCGTTAAAAAAAGGTTTCGAGTTGGAAGAATTCATTTAAACTTACCGCGCAAGCGCTAAAGTAAGATGGCGGCTGCAAGAACTGCACCCGCAGTCAGTATTCGAAGAAGAGTCTAGGGACTCTACCACGCCCAATTAGAATCGTCTGCGTTGACTATCTGCGTCTCTGTCCCACTTCAAGCGGGAAGCAGTGTCGTCCTCGGTGTCCCAACATATCCCCTCCACCTAACCTCTTTATTCGTGGCGATGCATCGTGGTTCGAGATGAAGTATGCTAGTTAGTCGGTTTTTATCCAGTGGATGGGACGGTGTGTGACGGTTTGGTGTGAGTGGCAGCGGATTCATACGATCAGACAGTACGAACTTGGTTGCGTTCGTGAAACGAAAAAAAGACATTCACCAGTCTTAGCGGTCATAAAAACTCGGACAAGGCGTGTTGTCCTTGTATGTTAATTCCCGAACGAGTTCGACCAACTGTGTAAAACGCCCTCGTGGCCAACAAGGATCGAAGCTACCAACGGAGGTGCAACGGTCGGCCATTGCGCTTTCTTCGTGTCGCTGTTACGACCGCGCGGTGCTCTGCTATCGGTGTGTGTTATATTATACCGGGTGTACTGAAACAGTATGTGTCACTATTCTGTATCCTGGCAAACGTACTCCGGTGAAAAGCGTTTAAGACCTCGCATTTGTGGAGGTCGTTTATTTTATCCAAATTTTTTCTGGTGCTTCTAGAACAACAATAAGTAGACACATATCCGAATTTTTCTGCCCAAACTCATTATTCATAAAGATTTTTAACATTTAATTTTGAAATTTCTCATATGAAATTTACCGGTGTTAACGATTGCGAATAATACGTAGATTCGTATCTCAAGATCTTAAAAGTTCGAATCTCGGTAGAGGTTAAAAGCTTCTTTTTTTATATTTTTATTTATCAGCTTTCTTTTCTATGTTCCCATTTATTTTTCACAATGCTTCGAAAGGAATGCATTGTAAAAAGGTGAAACAAACACTTCTGGCAACGTAAACATTTTATAAATGTAGTATCTTCTCTAGTTAAATAAAAATTTGTATTAAAAAGATTGAAAATGTCATGAACTTTCAACTAGAAAAGATGCTTTAAAAATATATTCTCTAATTCATAATCACTTATCAGCACCGATTTTTGAAGACATGATACCGTATTCATGGTATGTTACAAAATTAATATACGAAAGATCAATTTTTTTGTTATGTTAATCAAATATGTCTTCTGGAAATAATGAAAAGGGAACTGTGCATTAGCTTCTAAAAAATGTTCATCTTGCCGAAAGTATTTGTTTTACATGTTGTTACGATGTATTCCATTCTAAACATTGTGAAAAATAAATAGAAGGATGAAAAAAGAAGCAAATAAATAAAAATATCAGAAAATAAAGAAGTAATTTTTACCTCTATCGAGATTCGAACTCTAGATCTTGAGAAACGAATCTATGTATTATTCGCAGCCGTCAACGTCGTTGTTGTTTTAATGAAACTTCATATAAGAGAAATCTAAAAATTAAATGTTAAATATTTTTATAAGCATGGGTAAAAAAGCTCGTAAATATGTGTCTACTTATTTTTGCACTATAATCAGTAGAAAAAGTTTGAATAAAATTGGCAACCTCTCAGGTGCGAGGTCTCCCTGTAAGATCGTTTACGCTCGTCTCGTAGTTCATCAAACGGCGTCTTACTCACTTTTACCAATAACGTGCATGTGCATGGTATACTCTGTCGGTAAGGCCGACTTCATACGGCGATTCGTAAATCGCGATTCGCGTATGCGATACGCGTTTGAGCATTCTTTCACACGGCGATTCACGCGCGACACGACACGATGCAGTAACTATAATAAGTTTGGCTAATTTTACGGATAATCCCTCTATTGAACCGTTTTACGTTTATATCGTTACTACTAATCTGCGATTCCGTAGCTTCCGTGAATGCCATCATTTGTTTCTATGATTCGTCAGTAGCACCGATTCGGAAAAAGTTGTCGGCATCTGATCGATCGAGGATAACCAAAATTCGTATCGCACTTCTGCATCTCGTGAGAGTCGCGGTCTGAACGCTCCCATTGAATTGCATGTATGGTCGGTATCTTCTCGGCATTTCACATCTATGTTCGATTGGACAGTATTTTTGCCATGGATTCGTCTATCTTGTCTCGTATACGGGTTTGCTCCTATGCGGCATCACGTGACAGGTTTCATGAACCGGTGCTGTCTCGTGATCACACGAATCGGATTCACGTTTCGATCACAGAATTATTTAGGCGGGTTTCTGGATGCTCTACGCAGTCATTATTCACAGTCATATTTCCAAGTTCATGGTTAAACAGATGCTCTCCACTTTTTAAACTATTACACTTTGAATTCATTATGATCTTTGCATACTTTATTATCGATACCTTCAAAGTTACGGTTCAGTATATATTTATTTACACCCTTGTAGAGTGGAATAACAAATGAATTCATACATACATATAAAAAGAAGATGATAATACTGATGCGGTCAGATTGAGCTGGTCGCTTGATGTGTATGGTAATAGCAAATATTTTTAGTCTGTAATGAACAATGGGTCTCTCTTATTTCTCCTTATTTTTTGATTTCTCACTTTGATGCACACGCATAAGGGGCATTTTGTATACCGGGAAAGTATGCGTCTGCCACTCCTCCCTTTCAGTGAATTCGCCCGCGCTGATATCGACGTTTATTGTCTCTGATTCAATCGCCTTTTTCATTGGTTGGTGGCTTTCCGTGTATCCTCCTGCTCTTATTTTCTGTCGACAGGCCGCATGTTTTTTCATCGTACTTCGTTTCGCGGTATGCCTTTCTCTCTCTCTTCTCTCCTCTCCTCTCCTCTCCTCCTCCCCTCTCTCTATATATCCATATGTATCTATCTGTCTACCCTCTTTCTATCAATGAGGGTATTGTTAGCTTGAAAATTTACTTTTGTTTCCAGAAAATGCACAACCCTAAAGTACTGTAGTTTCGTATATTTTCTTGGATGATCGGGTTACAAGTTTCTGGATGAAGTGTTGCATTGTTTGGTATTTATTTCTATACATTCTTTAACAGAAGTAACTGACAAATATATATAAACAATTTACATCTTGGCAGAGGTAACTCATATTTAAAATTTTCCATCAAGTTACACGTGTACGCGTTATACGATAATTCGAACAAGGGTAAGAAAAGGAATCGATAAATTGTCTTTGTGAATTTAATACATATACCATGATACTCATTGATGTTAAATTGAGTTTCCTTACATTGAAGTATACACTTGTTAAATTGTGATTATTTTTATATTTATTTTGTTTTATTTATATTTTTAAAACAAGTTAAATATTATTTCTTAGGATATGTGTAAAAAAATATTTTTGCTAGTAATTATAGAAATGTATGCGGAATTGGCCATTGTTCAATTTATCGAAAAAGTAATTACATTTGAAAGTATGTATCTTTTTTTTGTATTATTGGGAACTGTGTTGCATGTTTAGCTACACTTGTGTCATTGGTGTTTTTATTGTTATTTTTTGGTATGTTATTGATCGCTTCTTTCTATCTACCAAAAGAGCTATTCATATTATTACCAAATAATTACTTTGTATCTCTTTCTATTTCTCCTGTTCACTTAACTTTTCTACAGTCCTATAGTGTTACTTTCTTACTTATTCTTAAGTATTTCGTTCTTTTTTTCTACATAACTTCTTTTAATTTATTTTTTCTTTGTTTTCTCTCTCTCTCCTTATTACTTCCCTGTTCTGGCATCATTATAATTTTAATTTATCTTTTCTTTTACTGTATCAGCAATACACCATCCGTTGCGTGCGAAACATTATCGACACGTTCTGGATACTTTCAGCCGATAAAAATGTTTCTTGTGTGCGAGTGTATATGTACAATGCATTTACATGCAGTGGGAGCCACTATGATTTATCCATTAGTGGCAGTTTCTGTTTCTACGTATCGTACATCGGAAAAAAGGAAGTGGCGCAACTCAAATATCACAATTTTTAAGCTATTACTATGAGAACTTTTTGTACCAATTATATCAATTTTATTCGCTTATCTTTATTATTTGACCGATAAGAGTCAGTTATGCCGGTCTTTTTGAATCATGTGATGCTACACCATAAATGTATTTTATTATTATTTATGTTCGGAATATCATTGTGAACAAATGCATTTTGAAAAGTTAAAAAGCGTGTGAATTTGAATTGTACCATAAATTTGATCAAGGAAAGAAATGTGTAATTATATTCAAAAATAAGGAAACATACTTTTTCGAGTTGTGTGACTTTTCTAGCTAGCGCGCGATATATTTATAATCAGTAAATAAATATTTCTTAGTAACTTTCTTTTCTCTATTCCGGACTGTTTCTAATCGTACACAATGATAGCCATTGTATTTTCATTTGTTACAATGATTACATCAACGGTTGGCAAATATAAGAGGATGAGAAGAGGGATTGTTGGATTGTAAGAGGTGCTTGGGGAGAGGGGCAGGCGAGAAAAAGAATCAAATGTTATTACGCAAATCCTTGTTTCCAGAAGACACGAAGTCCGAAGGACTTGCTTTCTTCGCGGTTAGAAATAGAATTCTCGGCTTTTCTGTCATTGTTTAAACAATGTTTAACCCTTAGCGCTCCGTGTATTTCTTTTCTTTATATGCAACAGTGGCGTTTTCAAACAATTTTAATTTCTTCGTAGAAAATACGTGTTTATCATTGCTCAATTTTACATTCTCAACGTAATATTCTTCCATGTCTTTAACTATAAAAAGATAGGTCGAAAAATAACTTAATCACAAAGCATCTGAAATCTAATCATATTAAATACAGAATGTCTCCACAACGGAGCCAACAGAGTGCTAAGGGTTAAACGTCGTCGAGAGCATCCAGTCTGCCTGGTAATTTGTTATGAATAGATTTTTTTTCGAAAGAACAACAGTGTTGGTCGTAATGTGCAATCATTTACGCGGTAAAGATATTATATTTAGGTCGAGTAATTGAACTGTAGATTCGATATTTAAGAAGAAAACAAGTGGGACGAAATAATAACGATAATCGCAAAGCTCTTCATTCGCAATCGTGTTGCGTCTAACAACGCATATTATTCTCTTTGTACATTCATATTAATGTAGCAACGATGGTTATCATTGGTTAGGAAAGATAGAGAAACCAGGAAAACATTGACTATCGTTATTTCCTTGCGGTGGCGTTATTGCTGTTAGTGATTTTTTTTCCCCCTCGTTATCGTCTCCGTTCGCCGCTTCCTAATCCGGTTCTATGGTGCCGGAATCGCGTCATCGAGAAAATACGTTTAAAACCTTTAACGATCTTCTTCTTCCGTTGCCATCTCCCGCCCATCTCCTACTTCCGCTCTTTTTCCGTTCATTATTTAATTTAGTGCTCGTGTCACATTACCCTATTCGTTATCTGTGGCAGTTTAATAGGATTTACTTTCGTATAATCGCAGCAAGCCCTGAGATCCACTTTAATGAGTATTCATCTAGTGTGAATCTAATTTTGTTGATAGACAAAACTTCGTTTAGCCACACGAAGGTCGTAAATGTGTATAGCCATGGTGAAAATCGTAGATATTAAATTCTGGGATACTTTTATTTCAGTACACGTAGTATTTTGATTTTATTTTGTATGTTAACACGTTGCCGCACATTTTTAAATTGACGATCGCCCTCAGAAACACATTTTTTTTTTTATTGTTTATGACTGCCAGATGAAATCGAGTGTAAGTTGTATGCTTGGAAGTGAAAATTATCATATTTGGCCACAGTTTTTCCCAAAAAATTTTCGACGGCTATAACCGTCACTTGCTCATCATGTCATTTTTTCTCTTCCCAAAGCAAATGACGGCTATGACCGTCGTGACGACTATACGGCATTTGCTTTACTAATTCAAAATGATTCCTATGAATAAAAGTAAGTTAATAGGTGTAAACTTAACTCAAGAAAATCAGTTTGAAACAAAATTATCGTTTGTAATTTATTTTGTTTATAATATAGTGTAATAATATCTGCATAAAAAGACAATTAATATGCTGTTTGGCATGCTATAACTTTTTTTTCTAGATGTGTTATTCAATAATTAACAAATGTATGTGCTACTACACTTCGTACTAATGCTGTTCTTTTTTTTGTTGATTAAAATGTGCACGACGGCTGTGGCCGTCATTTGCTTACATATCGCCAAAGATCGGACGGCTATAGACGTCATTTGCGGCAACGTGTTAATAACAAGAATTTTATCCGAAGATCTTGGAATAGACGAATCAAAAGGTTCGATAAAATTGAAGAAAAAGAAAGTTTAGAGTTTTTACAGTAGTAAAATTTCAGAGATTTATATTGAACTATCTTATAAGGAAAACATACATTATATATTCTTTGTGTTATATATTCACAAATGTGTTTGCAAAGAAATCTTATTGTTTATTGCGTCGTAATCACCGTGCATTAAAGATGCATAGAGAGAAAGGAAGCAAGACAATTGATGGGAATCGAGCCCTGGAAAAGGTTATTAGATTACTGTGTCGGGTATCACACCAACGCTGTGATTATTCGCGTCGTTATCCGTATCCGTATAAACGCACCTGCTATGCGCGTACCATACTATTAGCACACATTTATGCGGCTATGTCCAGTTTCGCACGCAGAACGCGCGACAATAGTTTGTTGTGAGCGACAGATAAATCGGCAAGGGCGCGAGGAGAATTGTGATTCTTAAAATTCACTCGCGTCATGTTGAGAAACGAACGATCGGTGTAAGAGTGAAACGATTGAGATATCTCCTCGTTTCCGTTCCAAAGAAGCAGTGGCGTAGCAAATACCTTGTCTAGTAACTGTCATTCGGTCCTGTGCAATTGATCGTATTTATTCGAAAGATTAGAGGAAATTCGTCGAATGTAGCGATCGAGATTTTTATATTTCTAGCGGTCAGCAAAATGGCATCGATAATAATTCAGGAGCAAAGCTGCAACGGTTAGCTACGCCATTGTAGATGCTTGCTTCGCTTTTCACATTAATAACATGACCAATCTGAAATCTCGTTCCAGAACATACATCGGAGATCGGTGTAAAGAGGAATGCATTAAACGCTTCACGCAGCAGGATCTGCACGAAAGAGGACTGGAAATTTGCAAATGGGAAGGCTCTATTGAAACCGTTCATACGCGAAAGTTTCTAGATTCGTTGATAGACCGAAGATTAAGTATCTACTTCTCTCTGTGACGTATAATGTGTGAAATTACGATGGGTTTTTAATTTTGATTACACTTCGGTGCTCAACAATACCTTAGTGATTTGGTAGCAACAGGAGAAAACAGGAAATGAATCCGTAGGTGTTCAGTTTCTCAACGTCCATAAATTGATGATTAAAGGCACGATCTGTGAAGAGAGATCTACTGGATGCGCAGACAACTCCCGTATTATTGTTAAAGCGAATGGCGCTATGTTACATGCATCAAATGTTATGTCCGTCCATGAACCCAAGGAATACACGCGACATTCTTACGATGACGCGTTAACTGGAAATCTTTTGTACTAACGATCATCCGGAGGTGATCGCTAGCGCTGTATCCTGTGCACAATCTTCTTTGATATCTAAGGGAGACGCGACCGATACAAAGTGGGGTGTGTTCAGAAGAAAGGAAAAGGAACACCGACATATCATACATGCGATTATCGTACAATTTCTTCTCTATTAATATAAACGTGTGCTGCAATCAAGGATCGTTCTCACTCATCGTCGGTCACGAAACGAAAGAGTAAGAAAAAGGATCTGTATAACGTGTCGAAGAAGAAACATCGCATATTCCGAATGCTTGATTTTGTGCGACTTATCGACCGTTGCATTCTTATGAAGCTTTTTTCGACGCATTTCTTTTTCATAAATGGGAAAGAATTAAGTTGTGAACACGTTCCGTTGTAAATGTGCCGATTCACGATCGATATAGAAGACACTGGGATACGTGTTCCTCCATAAAACTGCATCGTAGATCAACCGAATCAGTCAAATCAGTGCAGTGACAAGTGAAAAGTCCGGTTCCGTGAAACTCGTTTAACGTTAGTGCAAACCTTGTTGACACGCACATACATACGCACACATACACGCACATTCTGTAACGGAAAACGTTGGTTTTTAACCGATAGTGGGGGTCAACGAACTCAAATCGGCTGGATTGGTGGTTCTTCTGGTGTTAGCACGAAACAACCGAATTCACGCCAAACGACCTCGAATTTCAAACACGAATCGACTCGGCTGAATCTTCTAGCTGCTAGTCGACGTACTTCTTATTATTGTTGGTCCTCGGTGAAGGAGGACTAATCGACCCTGGTGGTGTCCTGAGGACGCAGATGGGAGCTGGTCTGCCAGAGCCCGATAGGGTGATCAACCCCGGAAAATTACACCAGCCGCCCGGACTTCCGCTTCAGACACACATTCCTTCCCTTCTTGCTCGTCGGCCTTCAGATTTCTCCCTGTTCATTCGGCCGTGTAAACTCGATCAAGCTGGAATTGATGGAGTTGGAGAATATTGTGGCAAATACTGTATACCTAAAAGCGAGAGAAGGTGAGTGGCAATTCATGTTAGATGCTCTTTCATTCTTCGCATCTATTCTTTAGTTTAACTTAGAGATTAGTTTCCGCTGATGCTAGTCAATTTTAATTGGTATTAATGTATTTTTTGTTGAACATAAAGACATAACGTAAAAAATTTGTTCAGGTAAGAAAGTTCACTTATTTTGTCTAGGAGTTTCTCAATACAAAATAATATAATATTTAGTAAAATATTGTTTTATCCTTGTAAAACATTGGTCATTCAAATATTGTCTTTTTTTTTGTTTAATTCTTCTGGTATGATATTGGTTTTGTTTTGATATTTTCTTGAACTTATTCGAGAAGCATTTTGATCCAATTATACGCTTTCTAATTTTCATTCAAAACGTTAATAAATGCAGTAAGAAAGCTATGTACTATGAAATAACAGTTGTAAATTGTAAAATTGACGAATGTAAGATTATATACACGATACTAATATTAAATTATTCAAATTAAAATATTAATAGTTATATATTACTATGGTGATTTATAGCACATAATCTGATAATTCGTAATTACATAAAAAATAGACATATTATCTATTGTAAACAGAAAATAAATGTAGGGTAATTATTATGAATAACATGAAGAATAAACATATTTTCTACTATTAGTATGAAAAATAAATATGCTATTCATCGTAAACCTTAAAGATAAATATATTAAATCATTTTATCGTTTATATAAAGTCAATTATAAAGAAACTTCACATCTTATTTTAATTTTAATTTTTTTTAACAAGCTTTCCATTCAATAATGGATATATATTAAAGTTCTTATTGATTTATATTTTAACGAACATCTGTCAATCGCATAATTGACGATTAACGACTGCGAAAACAATCGTTTAACGGAAACAGCTTGTCATTGAGGCTCGTACTTACGTATATTTTTTGGCATTTTATTATTTATTGGCATTTTGGCATTTAGAAAGATTTGAATATAGATTAGAATGACTTTTTCACCACTGTAATATACCAGTATTTGTAGGAGTCCTGGGTGCTTCCATATAATCACGTTTCTTTTCTTCGATTCGCAGAAATATTATTAACATAAATATTAAAATTTAATAAATCTTCTTTCGTATTTATTTGTTTTACTTTTTCCACGAAAATGTTTCATAATAATTTTTCTTATCAGCATTTTTAAATTTTTCTATCACTTCTTTTTTTTGAGTTCTTTTTCCACTTGTTGAATCAGAACCTACAATTTTATGGCGTGGATATAAAATTAATGAAACGATATATATTCAGTTATATTCCTGATAATATTTAATGAATTTATTTCTATCAGTTTGAAGAGCAAGCGCATAAAAGTTTTTCATCATTCAAACAAATAGCTGTATAAAAGGGTCAAAGATGGCCTTGAATCAAATTCGATTTATGATGTACCAAATTTGACTCATGATATTATACTAAAAGAAATATATCTTTATACAAATAATGTATCAAATTATTTTAGATTTTTTGTACTCAATTTATTAGAAGAAATGAGAAACCAGGAGAAACCCTTCCTGATTGAGGTAGAGGATTAAAACTTAGGATATAGTGATTTACTTGAATACACTATCAAATGGTACACCATCGATCAAATTTAGTTCAAGGTCACTTTTAACTCGCTTATATGGCTACACCTATTTAGGTTCGGTTTTTTCAATTATGTATATTTTATCTAACAATATGCTAAAAGCAACCACAATTGTGGATAGGATTATCCGCATATAAAATATTTCTGAAACTCTAAAATTCTATTAATATTTCATTCATTTTTCTCTAATTTTTTATTGCTTTACATTTGAACAGTGCTCCCAAGGTATCAGTATAGCAGATTTTAGTTTATAAGAAACTTCTAACATATGCGATGATTCATGTAGTATGTACATTTAAAATCTGTTTACTGATTTATAAAAGCTTCTAGAGGACTGTATCCGAGAGGTATATTTTCAAGAATCGAAGATGAATTTTAGGCTTGCTCGGGCAAGTGTGAAACATTACAAGAAAAGAAAAAATGGGCCATAGATCATGATCGACTATAGCCTTGAGCAGGTACAGTAGTGCCCACTTTAGCGTCCGTTACTATCCCCACCATTTCTTGGAAACCCCGTGGCGAGCTTCGACCGTGATAAATTTCATTCCACTCCAAGGCATCGGGTGTTAGAAAAACGAACGAAATTCGACATCTGTGTACTCTATCGATGTGTATTAGTTAAATTCAAGGAAGTTACCTCCCCGCGTAAGCGTCCGGATTTGATCCCGATTGCGGACACTAAAGTGGGCATTACTGTTGTTCTAAGAAGTGACGGGGATGTATTGTAATCGTAGATGCAGGCATTACTGTATCTTTAACTTTTGAAATTATATTTATAAACGTGTCTTTGATATTCTCGCTATTTGACAACTCAGTTGTTCATTAATTTTGTTCTCATTTTTATTCTTAACTTTATTCTCATCTTCAACTATTAATTTGGAATCTTTATTTATTGAAAAATACATCTGCTTTAGAACATCCTGAACTGCTAAATTAAGAACGTGTGTATATCATCGAAAATGTTGATCTTTGCTATTAAAATTTATATTTTTACTTTTAACGAATTGTTGTAGTTGTTGCATGAAAAGTGTATTCGCTGATGGTATTATCTAATGTGCTACTTTGTATTTGTTTCTCAGTTCCAAAAGGATTAACTGCTTCAAAAAGTAATTCAGCTGTATCGATTCTTTCATGTTTTTCTTCCGATGAAATAAGATCTAATGTAATAGTCTGGAATTGCTGCACTATTCGTACATAGGTGACGGTTATATTGCTTAATTGCGAATAATCTGACAGTGAGTTGGTATTTGGAAGAATGTTCAGCAGGATATATTAGAATTAAAAATTGTTATAAAGGAAGTATACTATATAACTATAAATAGTTTGATTTAAAGATTATTTTCAATGTAAAATGGTAAAACACTTTGTACGCATCTGAAGATTTTCAGGACAAAAGCTTGGACCAGAAGTAATTACAGTTATTCTGTAATATGACTACTATATGACAATTCATTGTAAATGAAAAAAAAACTTGTTTTTTGTGAATCTTTTTCATTTATCTTTAATAAATATTGTTTATTACACTGTGTTACGTCTATGTACAAAGCAGTTTTGTTTTTTATTTACAAAAAGCAAACGAAAAAATTAAAGACTGTTGCTGATCGTAAAAACGACCTCTTACTCGTATTCGTACATTACAAAAAGAACATATTTCTGTTCTAAAGTACAGTAAATTAATATTTTGTTTGGTAACCTTTGTGCCGCATAACCTCAAGTAATTTATGTGGTATGGATTGAACCAATTTTCGCGTAATATCACTGCTAATATTATCTTATTCTATTAGTAACTTCTTTTTAAGTTGATTTATGTTGGTTATTTGGTGTTTACGAAGTCTCATTTTCATTTCCAACCATAAATTTTCAATTGGATTTATGTCTGGACTCTGAGGAACTGTTTCCATGACTTGGGGACAATTATACAAGAGTCATTGCCTTCTTACGTAGGCTTTATGTGTTGGATCGTTATCCTGTTAAAAGATAAAATTATTTTTAAGTTCTAAATGATTTGCAGAGGTATGTAAATTTTCTTTTAGAATGTTGGTATATTTGGTTTTATCCATAATTCCGTCAATTATTGATAAGTTTCACACACCATTTGCTGAGAAGCAGCCCCACGCCATAACATGCCCGCCACCGTACTTTACTGTGGGCTGCAGATTATTTTTGTCTAGTCTTGTACTTGGCTTACGCCAAACCATTTATTTTTTTTTTATTTAAGCGTAATCAACCTCTGCTGAGGTTATTTTGCATTACATAATTTAGCGTTACATATGATATAGTTAGATGTATGAGCAGGGGGATACATGAATTGTGCGGGTGTGGGAGAGGTGAGATTCGTGAGGTTACAAAGTTAAACTAACAAGTTACAGCTTTTTAAAAATGATTGGATGGCACTGCATGTTGTGGGATCCCGAAGTAAAACATTACGTCACAGCGGAAGTTGGTGTTTCGATTTGTGCAGTTTGCTGATCAGGTTCTTTCTTTGGTCATTGTACAGCTGGCACTGCCACAGCACATGGTCGATGTCCTGCCTATTATGACCACATTGACATTTTGGGTCGTTTGATAAACTTATTTGTGCTAGGGAATATGCCAGATTATGATGGTCAGCCCTACACCTGTTGATGGTAACGATGGTTTCTCGCTTTAAGTTTTTTCCCGAAAACCAGGGTTTAGCGTTATTATTGTGAAAGTTTGTAAAAACATTTTTCCCTTTAGTCAGTCCCATGCCTGTGATGTAGTCGAAAGTAAAGTCAGTTGCTGCTATTATAGCTTGTTTGTTGAAATCCGTGAAGGGAACTTTGGTGGGGCCTGACGAAGCAGTGTTAGCTGCCATCTTGGCTAACCAAACCATTTGCTTGCCAACCGACTGGAAAACATTAAACTTACTCTCATCGGTAAAAATCACTCGTTTCCAGTTGTCCACTTGACATACTTATTTGAAAATTGCAAACGCTTTTGACGATTCACTTCGCTTATATGGAGCTTTTTCTTAACAATCCTTACGTTGTGCCCATATCTCTTCAAGACGCGTTGCACAGTTTTATTACTAACTTTTTTCCCCATTTTAACTTCAATCTTAGAAGTAATTTTAGGGGCACTAATTTTTGGATTTATTGTTACTTCTTTTGAAATTTGTCTTTCTTCACGATTAGTTAGCAAATTTTCTGTCGAGATTTCGTACTTTATTTACAACTCTGTTTTCTGTGTTGTAATGCTTTAATATATATTGTATAGCGGACCGCCAGCTCCTATTCACAATTTCACTTATTTCATGTAAACTTTTTCTATTTTTATGATGATTAATAATCAATCTTCGTAACTCAATAGAAGTTTCTGTGCTCTACCTTCCCATTTTGCTTAGCAACTAACGAAATGTTTATATTTAAACAAAAGTATAACGATAGCCTTTATTTTGTTTCTGTTTAGTATCCGGAGAATTCCCGATATAGAAAGAAAGCCTTTAGGATACGTATTATACTGAAAAAAGTGACTGTACGAATACGAGTGAGAGGTCATTTTTATATTAACATTCTTTAATTTTTTTGTTTGCTTTTTGTAAATAAAGAACGAAACTGCTTTGTAAATAGAAGTAACACAGTATAATAAACAATATTTGGTAAAAATAAATGATAACAGTTCATAAGGAACAAGTTTTTTTTCATTTATAGTGAATCACCATATAGTGTACGAATACGAGTGGGAGTAACCGTATATTTTTTACGTTTTCGATTTCATTTGACTGCCTCAAGTAGCGTTTTTTGTTTACATAACATAATTTACATGCATGCCTAATACTTTGCATACAAGTATTTTTTCGAATCGCAATATTGTGCTGCTGATTACCTTGTAAAAGAGATCAAGATTGCGTTTCAGCTGGAATTTTGATATGATATCTAATTTTGATTCTTTGTTGTTACTTCGTAAACTACGAAAGCGTTTACAACTAAAATTCCCAGGGGAAGTTGTGTGACAAGTTTTCGGGACCGTTTCATTTCTTTTCTAATTGTAGTGGTGTAAGATACTATAGGAAAGGTTGTAAAATAAAAAAAATGAACAAAGTTTTAAGGATATATATGTATTAACACGTTGAATGCCACGCTAGTTTTACAGGATTTGCCCATGGCGCCACGATGAATTTTCTATTATACGATACGTATACTGTTGAAATATTACCTACAATACATAAGTTACATTGTGTAACTATTTTTAAATGTTTTATACTATATTAAACTCTTCACACCATTGGATTAATGATAGCAATAATGAAAAATTCATAAATATTGACATTTTTCTAAATTATATATTTCTATGAATTTGAGCGCACCGGACATCGGTGACTCCCATGACGTCACTGTCAAGTTGAGTGCCGGTCACCGGTGACCCCCGTGGCATTCAACGTGTTAAATACAAAATAGAATAATAGAACAAACACGCAAAAACGATTTCACTTGCGCGACACTAACTGCACTGCTCTTTGCTCTACGCTAGCTGTAAAGATTCTGCCACTGTTCTCCGCTCCGATCGAGTGGGGTCCTAAAGGAAAAGCATTCGGCCCCACGCTATCGGTTCTTCGCACACAATCCGGACACACGCCAAATATACAGTCTTAGGATTTTAATCTCTATTTCTACGCATTACCACTATTTCAACTGATCTGAGTGATCTGTACTACACTATTCTGTATTGTATGCTAAAACAGGCAATGGTTTTAATTTAATATTGGCTAATAGAATCACCATCGATGTCTTACGGATATTCTTTGAACTTGGTACCATATTGGGAGCATGTTTTGTAGATAACATAATATTCTTACATCTCGAGAATTCCACTTGAGTACAATAATATTCCACTGTTATCCTCTTTGGATACCATTCTTTCTTTTTAACTTATATTGAATATTGAATAATGACTCTAATAATGAATACTTAATCCTGAAATAAACTTTATCTTACTTTTAAGTGTTTCAACTATGAGTTTAAGAATCAAACAATGATGTAGCTAATTCGTAACGTGTATAAAAATGATCAATGATAGAGTATTCATCCTAAATGTAGAAGCTATTTGTAAATTACAGACACACATGTTTGTGGTAATCCTGTCTCTTTAACTCCTCTTACTTACATGTGTACCCTCAGGTTATTATAGTTTGTACAACTTTATCCTGTATTTATGGAACATTATTTGATATATATTGCTTGAATACAAATGTTTCGTCAATGACAATATCCTCGCTAAGTGAGAATATTTCTTGATATTTTTTTGCAATTTATCGAAAAGTGAAAATACTTTTCCAAGTCAAACAATAATGCTATTATCAGCAAAATATTAATTATTTAGTAGTTATTCGAATCTATTCAGTGCCACGATAGTATGTGACAAATTAAATACAAAAGATTTTTTGGCCAATAATTTTGGTTATAGGATTTGCTCTCACAAAACTCAACCAAATTATTAATCCCAAGAAATTTTTTATTTTTTTCAAGATTAGTCAGTGTTCATTTATATATCCGTGTACATGCAGCTAGCATAGATTTTTTTACATTTTGCTGTGCGCACCTATTTATTTCTAATACAAGTAGATTTGGTAATTATTTGTTACGTGAGCTTCACCTCTGATTTTAATGATTTTCAAATATGTTATAAATAACATTTAGAACAACTTCTTCCTCTAAAAAAGTTCGAGATGAGATTTAGTTTCCGAGATATTTATGAAATATTGCTACTGCTAGATTGAATTCCACATATACATGTACGACCGTGGTAAAGTATGCGTGAACGCTTATCTCCTCTTCCCATAAAGAGATCGCACTGGCTGACGGTCAATTGATATAGGATACATGTAATGGATCAACTCTTAAGTTTCGGTTTGGGTTAAATTTTTAGTAGTACTGAATTTAAAGAAATATACAAATTATTTATTCCTATTAGTCTATTGGATATAATTCAGCCATAATTAAACTGCAACTTGTAATTCTTTTACTTCTTTAAATTCAGTCCAATTCGAAAACTAACCCAAACCCAAACTTAACAGTTGATCCGTTATATGTACCGCTGCGATCTGTTTATGGAAAGAGGAGATACGCTTTCACGCACACGCTATCATGGTCATGCGCGTATTAGGCGAAATTCAATGTAGTAGTTCAATAATTTTTCTTGAATATCTCGGATACTAAATTCGTTCGCAAATTTTTTCAAATGAGAACGTTGTTCAGAATGATATTCTTTATAAAATATTTGAAAATCATCAAATTCGGAGGTGAAGATCATAAAACAAATAAACACTGTTCAACACGATTTTGGTATTCTAATAGTGTAGGACTCTAGTGTAGACTCAGTTTACCAAGAATACGAATTTTTGTAAAAACAGTAGATCTTGAGCAAAAACAAGTCATTGCGACGAAACTAAAAATGTTAGAGAAGTCTAGCTTGCCTCAAAAGATACAGGAGAGATTCCTAAATATGTCAGTGTGAATAGGTACAATTTTTAAAGCTTTTATTTAGTTCTAACTGTACCCATAATTATGAAAATGGTCTAAGTCATATATTTCTTGTTTCGAGATATTTAATGGATTATATTTGAATAAGTTAAAAAATATTTTTATATTATGAAATATTTTAATTTAGAATTTTATTAGTCTTGATTAATGAAAATTTATTAAGAATGTGAAATTTTGTGCGAATCCCATACGGAAATGTTGTTTTTAAAGTTTGAATTGACTTAGACCATTTTCAAAATTAATTGAATGACTTATAAATGACTTAAAGCGATAAAAAGCTATAAGTTTTATTAGAAACAATAATTTTAATAAAATGATTCATGAACATTAATTAATTACTTTTGTAAAGTAATCCATTTTTATCATTTTAGGCTTTTATCATTATGAGTTTTGAGATTCTTAAAATGTTCCTGCAAAACTGGAGGGATACAGGGTGGTAATAAACACATAATATCTTCGTTTTTCTTTCGTTACTTGTATAGTGGTGGTGTATAATGGAAGTAATTTAATATTTCCGTATATTTTTGGTGAACATGGCAAAATGACTAACGCAATATAACAGTTTATTTTTTACAAATTCACGAATGAATTTGCGTTTTTCATTCAAATAATATGTTACCATCGTTGCCATTATCGTCGTCGGCTGATTTATAATATCTAATAAACTCAAATTTTTCAAATTTTTGACTTAAACCACTTTCATAATTAACACTAAATGAATTCCGTATAATGTTGAAATAGCAACCACTATCTAATCGTTCATTTCTTACAATATCGTGAAAATTACATTGAATTAATTTAGTTTAAAGTAATGTGGTGTGAAATAACTGATAAACTCATTTTTTTTTTTTAATTTTGACTTAGACCACTTTCATAATTATGGGCACAAATAACAAAGTTTAAAAAAGCACCAAAGGTCGCATTTTTCTGATATTTTTCCTAACATTTTTACATATTTACGAATAGTTCGATGTTTAGCATAGAAATACTACATAGCGCCGGATTTTGTAGACTTTTTTGAAGTAGAAACTATCCAACAGAAACGATAAAGCGACTTAGAAGTCGAGCAGTTCGAGGAAATATTTGTCGGCAACGCAGACACGGCATTTTGCCGCCAATGCGGCCCATCGTTCGCGTCTCCCGAGTCGCTGCTGTAACAGTGCCGTAGCTACGCAAGCGTAAGCAATCGTCACACCGATCAAATAGTTCATTAGTCCAATAACCTTCTGTGCGCAAAATTTTAATTAAATTTAAAACTTACATTTTTTTCTAACATTCTAATACATTCTAATAAATATTAATACATTCTTAATAATAATCACCAAATTATGAGAAAACTTTTTAATCAATTTCGGTTAACAAAAATTTCAACAGAAATATTGGTTTGATTAAAAACATTTTTTTTTAATTCATTGTTCAGTCATAAAAGAATTTGAGGTATTTAGAGTTAAGAATTACCTTTAACATTTCCGATGCCAACAAGTCTATTAACAGTGGGAAATTGTTCTTCAAGTCAAAACTCAGTTTTGATGTATCCACCATTTTTGTAAAATTTTGTTATAATTCCTATTTTGCATTTTTTATAATTCCATTAAAATGCAGTAAAGATAATTGAAAAATGACAGTACAGTTTGCTGAGTGCAAATTTAAGTGTTTAAAGAGGTATCTTTTTTAAGCAATTTTGTTGTGTAATATTTTTGAAATACAGTTAGAAATAAGGGAAGTCAATCTTCTAAATTCTAAAAGCGAAAAAGTAACATCACGTCGTTGATACTTTTGTGAAATATGAACATCAGTTGATGTCTCTTACGCGTACGGCACTGCTGCAGCAGCGATTCGGGGGAGCGATGGGCCGTACGTCGGCAAAACGTTGTGTCTGTGTTACCGAGGAATATTTCCTCGAACTGTTCGACTTCGAAATCGCTTTACCGTTTCTGTTGGATAGTTTTTACTTCAGAAAAGTCTACAGGATCCGATGCTATTTCAATGCTAGGCATCGAACTATTCGTAAATATGTGAAAATGTCGGGAAAGATATTAGGAAAATACGAACTTTAGCGCTTTTTTAAACTGTGACTTTTATTTATATCTAAGTAAAAGCTTAAAAAATTATACTTATTCGCACTAGAATATTCAGGAATTCTTCTCTATCTTTCATGGCAAGCTAGACCTGTAACATTTTTAGTTTCGATGCAATATCTTGTTTTTGTTCAAAATTTACTGTTTTTACAAAAACTCGTGTTTTTTTTTAAGCTGAGGGTGATAAAATTCTTGTTTGGGTAGCAAAGCTCTACAATTGCTTCCTAATACATATTGCAAATCAGAAAAATAGTCTTGTAACATATTGCTTCTTCATTGGCGTCTGATTCACAAAGGGTTGTTAGTTTGCATTTTCTTTTTTACGTTACAAAAATTTGGGTAATGATTTTAAGATTACAATACTCGTTACTACTATGGCTATTACTCTGCTAACTAGAATTGAAGATTAAAGAAAGAGAAAAGAAAATGAATGTTCCGTCTGGGATCTGCTAGTGGATTCATCGGTAAGACTTACCTAGCAGGTTCATGTCTTACATACAGGGCTAGGTAGAGACAATTTGGAACTTGTATCTATGAGAACCACATAGGAATCTGGCATTTGCAAGAGAGGTAGTTAGCTGTTCCTTTGATGGCGAAGACAGGAAGGTCGCTACACTACATTACGAATATATTTTTCAGAAACATATATTGAAAAATTTGTTACTGTTCTTTAAATGCTTGATTCTCAACTACTAATGTCCGACTAACTGTCTGTGATCATTTCGGTATACTTTTATTGTAACCGGAAACGGTAAAGAGTCCTCAAAGGAAATATCTTTATTTCATGCGACGAATCAGATTTCATTTTTAGAATCCCGCCTAGTTTAACGAGGTTTTTTAAGTTATTCGTACACATTGAGCTGTATTTTATTTTTAAAAGTCTGTTTTGAATAGATATATGAGTGGCCTGATGAAAATGGCAATTTTATTTTAATATTTAGCGCTGCAGTCAAAATGTTAAAATTTCTTGAAGATCTGGTATTACCGTAAATCAAAGTAAATGAAAATTTCAAACTGCAGTATTCCTAAAATGAATATGATACTGAGGGCCATGATAAATGTGAATTTTTTATCTCTGATACTATAGCAGTGGTCAATTTATTCTTAGGGGGGATCCCGTTGGAACCAATCAAGCGATTAACACGACATGCTACGATGCCCCCTAGCGATTGACGATAAGTGGTTGGTCGCGTCGGTGATACAATACTAATGCAATATTGCAATTCTTTTTATCGATGGCTATCTGTTAATAAATAAGTTATTGATATATTTGTCAGATTTTTCTAATTAAGATAAGACTGAACGTAATATAATTTTAATTATATTTACTTATTTAATAGACGATATGCTTGTACATATGTATTAAATTTTGAAAGCAAAAAAGAATAGCGAATGAAAGAAAAAGGAAATTTAAGATCGAGATAATAGGTACGTTAACTTTTCATTTTTTATTCTTTTTTGATAAATTATTTACCAACGTATATATGAGATTTTTTAAATTAAAATAAGATCAAAAATAACATAATTTTTATTATACTTATTTATTGATTTATTTAGTAGGGGAGACCGGGGCTAGTTGTCTAACTTTTTACATCTCTAATTTTTATGAACAAACCGATAGCATTTTGTTAACTTGCTTTATACCAAAAGTTTCCACATTCTCTTAAGCAAGCAAGCGTAATTTTTAAAAATCGTTTCAATTGAGTCTAATTATAATTTTTACCATATTTATATCAGTGGTAACAATAAGTAAACCAGCCCCGTTAGTGGGGTTAGTTGACAAAATGGAAATAAAAATGATATTAATAAAATTTATTTTATCTGTTTGTTAATATTATACAGAATTAAATCGTATTAGACTTATAAATTATCATCTGAGTCGCAGTTAGTGCTCATATAATATACTTTATTAGAAGTGATACAGGTTTCATGAACCCATCGACAGCACCGTGTGCACTGCACTCAGTTATCACCACGAACGCTTTCATTGTAAAGTTCATTACATATTAAATATTCCGTATCATCTTCTTCGTTTGCGGATGAAGAACCGTTGGTAAATGATGTAGATGATGCGGAATTTTTTGCATCGAAGCGGAATTTTCAAGAGTTTTTAACTTTAATATTTTTTGTACTTATTTTTTCAACCACTATTTTATCCGGTTTTTGAATCGTAGTTATTCCTGTCACATCAATGTTTCAAATATCTGAAGAAAATTTTCTTTAAGAAGATACAATGTCAACAAAAATATTACAGTGGAATGTCAATAGCTTTCGAACTGAGTTCGAGTTCCTGCTTAAACTGCTCCAAGATCAGCAACCCAATATACTCTGTCTCTAGGAAATAAATTTCAAAGACAACAACCACACAAATATAAATAATTTCCAAGCTATCCTCAAAAACGGAAACAACGTCCAAATTATAAGTGATGGAGTCGCAATTTATCTACACTAAAGTACACATCACAAAGAAATTCCCCTCAACACGAATCTAGAAGCAGTTGCAATAATAGCTACTCTACCTCAACGAGAAATTTGCATTTGCGATATCTACATTCCAAACTCCCACCAACTTTAAGAAATAGAACTAACGATTCTCACACGACAGCTTCCAAAACCCTTGCTTCTACCAGGAGATCTAAAGTGTCTCAATATTCTGTGGGGCTCTTACAACACAAATGAAGGAGGCAAAATCATCGAAGGCGTTATACTAAAATCAGACATTACCTTACCAAACACCAACGAACCGACCCAACTTCAACGTGGCAAATGGATCTTATAGCTTAATCGACCTTATTTTTTGTAGTCCCTCCCTCCTAGACAGCATTGACTGTACAGTTAGTTCAGATCTATATAATAGTAACCACTTCCCCATTTTCATAGAAATAATTAACAAAAAAACTAACGATAATGTCGCTAAACCCAGGTGGAAGTTCAAGGAAGCCGATTGGACAACCTTTCGCCAAGAAATGAAACACAAAGTACCCTTGCTTCAAAACCCCGACACTGCGAACTGCAAACAAATAAATTCATTATTGGGAAAATACGAAGAAGTAATCATCCGGACACCTATAATCTCCATCCCAAAAACCACAACCAATGCAAGGAATAAAAATCTCCCCTGGTGGAATAAAGACTGCCAAAATGCTATCAAAGGAAAGAAACATGCTTTTAACATTTACAAAAAGCACAAAACCAACGCAAACTCGATTGAATTTAAGAAAAAAAGGGCAACAGCAAGGAAAACCATAAAAGAAGCCCGAAGGAACTCTTAGATAAACTACGTCTCTTCGCTAACTAGACACATACATAATGGTGAAATGTGGAGCAAACTGAAAGCACCAAATGGCCAGAAAATAATTACTCAAATTACTGCAATCAAAAAACTAAACTCCTCTATCACTACGGACTCCAAGGAAATTGCAGATGAAGAAGTTATTACTTTTGCTAAAAACTCGAGCGATGAAAATTTAGACCCGAGATTTCTCAAAATCAAAAACAATGTTGAAAGAGAAGCATATAATGGCAACACTATACCAAATTTATAGTCCCCTCAACTCGAAAATTCTGATGAAGGAGCTTCAATCCGAAGTAAAGTCTACCAAGAATTAGTGTCCGGAACCGGACAACATCTCTAATATTTTCATCAAACAACTACCCAAAGAAGGTCTAGACTATCTCCTAGATCTATACAATTGTATTTGACAAAACGGTGTTTTCCTTGACAAATGGCGAAATTCGATAGTTGTCCTGATTCCAAAACTAAGAGAAGACAAAATTCACCTAAATAGTTATAGGCCCATTGCGCTCACATGCTGTCTTTGCAAGCTCTGGAAGAAGAACCTAAACAAGAGATTGAAATGGTATCTAGAATCTAACAAACTGTTGGACCAAGCAACCAAAATGGTTTTAGACAGTACTGCTCTACGATTGATAGCTTAGTAACTCTCGACTCTAACATTTATGAAGCTGTTGTCAAAAAGTCGCATTTAATAACAATCTGCCTTGATATCAAAAAAGCTTACGATATGCTGTGAAGACACCGCATTATATTACTTCTTGAGCAACTCAACATAAATGGAAATATGATAAAATTCGTTTCAAACTTTCATAAAAAACTATTCATTTATGTACGCGTCAGCGGGCAACTATCAAACTTGTTGCACATTTTACTGCACATTTTTCATCGCTAGAAAAGATTTAACAACTAGCCAACAAATCTTACAAGAGACTGTAAACGTTTTATTGAAATTCGCACTAAAAATCTCCAAGGAGAAAATCAACGCCACTATTTTCTCAAACAATAAGTGGATCTAAAACCAAAATCAAAATCTCCATCTATACATAGAAAATCACCTGATTACAGTAACAGTCTACTAACCAATAATCCTCGGGCTAAAATTGGACCAAAAATATACATGGGTTCCATTCCTCAAAAACCTCGAAGTAGAGTGCTACCGACGACTGAGTATTATAAAAGTCATAGCTTCTAAAAACTGGGGAGCTGAAATCCACGTTTTAACAAAATCATACAAAGCCCTAATATTATCGAAACTAGATTACGGTTTCATCGTATATAGCTCAGCCAAACCAAGTATTTTAAGTATATTGTCGCTCATACACAACGCAGGAGCCAGGATTGCAACCCGAGCCTATCGCACCAGTCCGATTAACGTAATATTAAGCGAAGCCAATCTAGAACCGTCAGAAGTCAGAAGAGACCGATTGTTACTAACATTCGCAACATCCAGATTGTCAACACCATCAAACCCGATACACCGTATAATAACCACAAAAACTCTCTACAAGAATTTCCTAAACAAACCTAAACTTCCGAAACCAATAAATTTTAGATTACACGAACTGTTACAGAATTCACAAATCGATTTACCGCATACCACGATCCGTGAACAAAACAAACTGCCACCATGGACGATTCAAGCACCCAGACAATCCGACAAGCTTTTAAAAACAACAAAAGGAGATGATCCAAATGTCACGAAATCTCTCTATAGCGAATTAACCAAAACATCCAAATCGCTTACAACTATTCATAGACGCCTTTAAATCGGAGGGAACAGGATGCGCAGTATATGTCACGGAGAAGAAGCTACTCTTCAAGTTACCGGAAGAATTGTCGAACTTCTCAAGCGAAGTTTTTGCTGTTCTTCAAGCCCTAAACCTTATTAAGGAAATGGATCATGAAAAATTTATCATTCTCACCGATTCAAAAAGTGTCCTCTCCACACTACAAAACCTCGACACCGACAACACTATTATACGAAACATCATAGAAATGACTTACACACTAAACTGCATAAACAAAGACGTTCTGTTGTCGTGGATTCTTTCGCACATTCGCATCGCCGGAAACGAAAAAGCTGACACCACAGCCAAACAAGGCAACCTTAGCGCTTCTACTCATAATCACATTCCCGTGCCCTATAAAGACCTTCAAAATCAGCTCAAACAGGCTGAAAAAGAGGCATGGAACGAAGAATGGAGACTGTCAAGACCCACTAATATCTACAAAACACGAAACAATGTATATGAATTTATTCCAGCTATGAAAATGAATCAGAGAGACCAAGTAGTAGTAATAAGATTACGAATTGGCCCCACAAACTGGAATCACTCCTTTCTTATTACCAAAACCACACCTAACAACTGCGAGGAATACAACATACAAATCTCCATCGAGCACATTCTAACCAACTGCTTCAAATACAGCACTAAAGGACGGATTACAACCTGCCAAACTCCAATATCATGCTACAAAAAGAAGATATATGCAAAAGAGTGTTGCTCTTCCTAAAAGACATTCGACTATATCACTTAATATAGCGTTTGAGACCTACAGAAAATTCCACCGTGGTCACTAATAACCTTAACAGGTTCATGTGACCTTAAACACTCGAAAAAAAAGGAAAGAAAAGAAAGTATTTGTCAAAATCACGCATTATTTATTTTAACACTAATAAACTGAAAATTCCAATTAACTGGATTGAAAATGAAATAGCAGGTCCATGTACCTCCTTCATTAAAAGAAATAATAGTTTATATTTGAGAAGTCCAGAAGCCACAAATTTGTCAAGAGTAACTTGCTTTAACAAAACAAATATACAAAGTTCTTTTCTAACTTAAAGACCATATATAATCGATTGCATCTGGATGCCTCAGAGTATATGGGAGTATCGGATCAATCAGACAGGAATTTTGTAGTGTCTGTAGGTTTAGAGCTAGTTGGTTTGGATAATTTTTTAATTATTTTCGTGAACCGGTTTTTTATTGATCTTTCTGAAAGGAGGACATAGTTCTTTTAAGAAGGTTTTATTAAGACTGCATTATCTTCTGTATATTCTTTAGCTATCTCCTTAATATTTGCCTGTCCAGCTGCGTTTTCGAGGAAATTTATGAGTTGTAAGTAATTTAACAATTTACCTGGTCTTACCGGCTGCAACATTTCATCTAAGTCTTTTGGGGTGTAGTTACTAACGTGGATTTTTTTTTCTCATGTTTGATCGAAGGTGTATTGGTTGATGATGATTGGCTACTGTTTGGGTAATCAGTTGGATTGTCGGACTTGGTTGCCCTGGGCGTTTTAAAGATTTGTTCATTGTTTCCACATCCATATTTGTTTCATCGTTTTGAGTAAAGCATTTTAATATTTCACTTGTATTCGGTTTATCGGGAGTTACTGAAGTAGGAATTTTCGTGGCCTTTTGGGTTGTCCACGGTGTGTCCTGAAGAATAGAGTTATTTTCGTTAGTGGGATAGTTTTTTGCCATGTCCCCTTCTTGTTGACAAATGAAACATTTTAGTGTTTCGGGAGAGGGGTATATCCAGTATGTGGTTTGTTCATATTCCAGCTTGATGGATTCTGGAATTTTTGGTGCGTTATCGGAACGTACATAGATTTGACGGCGGAAACTGATTATGTGCGAGAATCCTTCTTCCGATATACCTGCTCTTAGAAAGGAGACTGCGGATTCTTGTTTGATATTTTGATTGTCGAAAATCTTTTTGATAGTCGCACGAGGTGTTGTTGGACATACAGTGGTTCCAAAAAGTATTCGTACACTATGTCACAAATAAATTCGTTTAACCCTAAAATTCTGAGTCTGATAGAAGTATTTGATAAAACTTTGTGGGTATGTAGATCGTAATAGTATACGTATCAATTAATCTCTTCTTTTCATCTAAATACCATTTTAAAGGGGTGAAACCACCGTTGAAGTTTCTTAATTTTTTCTCATTTTTTAAAGATGACTTTGTAATGATACTTGACGAAGCAAAACCTTTCAAATAGAAAATGTTTAATTTTTATGTAATATTCTATCGCCCTATCATAAAAAAGAAACACAAAACAGCTTGTATTCAAAGCGTGAAAAATCGCTGAAACTTTGAGATTCGTTATCAGTCCCCTTAAAAGATATTTTGCTGCCAAAAAAATTGCTCCACGCAGGACACACCACGCTCTGTACATGCGTAAAATTTCATTGAAATCAGAATTTCAGAAGCAGATGAATTTCCTTATAATATAGTGTACGAGTACTTTTTGAAGCCATTGTACGTTGGGTATACGTTTGACAAGATTATTCTTTGGGATTTACTAATTAGCGGTTGTACGTGTAGGATTCTGTCATTGACTTGAATATGTTTATGTCTGTCCGTAAGGTCGTCTGCGATTTCCTTGCTCGATAGGAAGACACATATTCTGCTGTTTGATATTCAAGATATGAATCTAATGTTGGCTGGACTTTTAATTCTTACTAGACCACGGGCGCACTCTTTTATTTGGATTCCGTCCTTGGCTTCGATTATGATTGCCTCTTCTTTTTGGGGAAACATTTACTTTGTACTACGTTGGTATAGCTTCGTCGTTGGTTAATATTGGGATTGTTGTTGCTTCCTTGGGGTGGAAGGCTCCTGAAGTCGGAGGCCATTTCGGTGAATAGATTGCACCGAATTGCACTTGGCCCCGGTTCGAAGTCCCCTTTCGTTCTTACTTATTTATTTATGTATTTTTTGAGAGTACGGATTCACTCATACACAAATACACATATACACATTGAATATTTCTAAATCGCCTTAACAGTAAGGATGGCACCCGCGTTCACAGCACGCACAGTGATGACAAACGCCGTTCGTGATCATTACCGTTGTCGCCGATGAACTGACTTTCTCTTTATTATTGAACACAAATTAAACTATTATACTAAAATTAGTTGTACGCAAAAGAACAAAGGTAAAATTAAAACGGAATAATTATCTTTCTAAAACCTTCCGAGATGCTATGACTAAAATAACTGCCGGCAACGGTCGGTGCTGCCAATCCAAAATAAATTTATACCATTGTTTCAACAATTAGAAATGGCATATTAGTATGCGAACTTCCTAAGCACCTTTATCGTTAACCTATAGTAAATATCCGCAGTCTGTTTTAAATAATTAGTTAACAGCATCCCTTGTTTCTGTGAAAAAGCTTTTCGCCCATTATTATATCCAATATGTTCGAGTTTAATTTCCTCATTTGGCAAGTTTGTTTTTTTAACGTAGCGAACAAGCGCTTTTTGTGAAATTGAAAAATCTTTAGCAATGTCATTAACGCTTCTATTTTCATTTATAACAATATTCTTAACACGTAAAATAATATCAGGCTGTATTTTGTCTCTGTTGGTTTTTCGGTGGTAGGTTCTCATGTTTCCTGCATGAAATGTAGGCAATGAACAATTTTATTAACAATTAAAAATAATAATATAAGACGGGGTTACTAAATTAAGTCAAATAACCTCGCTCGTACTTAGTCAACTAGCCCCTCTAGATATCTTTAGCGAATTCACTGTTGTATGCATATAACTTTTATGCATCGAATAAAATAAAATAGCATAAACTATTGTCAATGTTCCATATTTTCATCAAATATTTATAAAGAAATATGAACCAGTATATAAGAGAAAGAAAATTTATAGATATTAACACTTGGACTGCGGGTATATTTCACCGCCAACTTACGCGTGTAGCGGGCGTTTTCTCGTGAACCGCGCGGGATTTTGGTCGTTCAGTAAATTTGTGGGAAAAAAGAATGCGAAACGTTGTCTAGCAACGCAGCAACACACATATAATGTTCCACATACATGACATGTATGTGTGACATTGTATATAATTTCATTGTAATTATGCAATACCCGCTATCCACCACAAAACTACTAAATACGTATTTTTACTTGACCTGTGCTCCAGTGACAGACTGCGAAAAACGTAAAAGTACGTTGTCCGCAGTCCAAGTGTTAACAAATTTATAGATAGGAAACAAGAATATTTACTTACCCTTGATGTTTTCAGATTATCGAGTCTTAATGACGTTATATGCCGATTTACGATGCGGCAATGCATGACATGTCGAGCTATACCTTCTTTTGATTTTGTTTTTTTCTTTTTTATTATTAATCTTTAAGCTTAGTACAGCCTATAGACATATTCAAATATACATATTGCACGCAGTGTTTACAATATACCTTAATATAACAATGTTAGTGTTGTAATATTAATTATTATTATATTCTATTAAGCTATTATTATATTTTGCCTCATTATATTTTGATTTTATTTATCTTGAAAAATAAATCTAATGCTCTTAGCGCGGTCATATTCATACTTTCTATAATTTTATCTATTGAGTGTTGTGGTCCAAAGTTAGCTCTTTTTAATTTACTGATTAATTCTGATCTTCCCTTTTTCGTTAGGTGACATTCCCATAGGATGTGATCTACATCACTAATTAGACTTCAACATTGGCAGACTGGGTTTTTAATAATTCCTATTCTTGTTAGGGATTCAGGTGCATTTGTGTGGTTGGATCTGATCCTTCCAAATCTTACTATGAATTCTCTATGTCCTTTGATTTTATAAAACCAAGGCTTTTTCCTAGCCTCATAATGATTTTGGTAGTAGAGTTGGCCTTTAGAGCCAAATTGTATTTTTAACTTGTTGCTGAGCTCCTCCTCCATCTCTCTGGCAAAAGGTTCCTTGAAGTACGAGTAAGGAACTTTGAGATCTGGGGAGTGTTGCTCCTTTGTTGCCCGTTTCGCCATTGCGTCTGCTCTTTCATTGCCTAGGATACCTTTATGGGCTGGTATCCATGCAAAAACTATCCTGTTATTACTATTGTTATTATTTATAAATTCTAGCGTCCTATTTCTAATGTTTAATACATGGTAATTCGTCCTAATGCTAAAATTTGGTTCTGATAATGTTATAATTGCACTTAGTGAATCTGTACAAATTAAAAATGACCTATTTCTATTACTTAAGGCTAAGTCTAAGGCACTTGATATAGCTGCGCACTCCGCAGTGAATGCGGAGTTGAGTTTATTGAAGCAGATACATCGCATGTATTCTAGATCAGAGCACATAACATAACATATCATAACATGGGCCCACCAGGGATCCACACCCTTCTTTCCTCCTGTGATGTATCTGAATAAGTTCATCCTTTTCTTTACTCTTGCAACTACGTCTTCCGTGTGTTGTTTGAAACTCAGACCTGCATCGAAGGTGATTCTCAGGAAGCGAGCCTCCTGTTTTCTTGAAATGCCTGCCGTGAACAGGGACGGTTTAATCTCGTTGTGTCTTGGAGGTTTATTTGGAGGGCTAAAGGCCACGTAGGCCGATTTTCCCTTTGACAGCTGGAGCCTCTTGGAGTCTAGGAATGACTTGATGATGTTCAACTTGTCAGATGCCTTATCCATGGCTTCTTCTTCTGTATTGCCTCGCGTTATGAATGCAATGTCGTCCGCGTACATGTATAGGGATGTATCCTGGTCCGTGATACCCGTAGGGAGATCCGCCACGTAAATATTGTATAGAGTGGGGCTGAGCACTGCTCCCTGCGGCAAGCCCACCTCCCAGTCTAGATTAACCCTGGGGAGGGTAGTTCTGTTAATCCTCACCTTCCTGCCGGAGTTCCGTTCCCGGATCCAGACCCTGATTGAATTTGGGCAGTTTTTTCTGGTCAGAATGTCATTTAGGATTTTAAGGTTGACGTTATCGTACGTTCCTTGCACGTCCGGGAATCCGCCTATGGTGAACTTGTCTCGATGTAAATTCTCTCCCAGAGACAGGAACATGTCCGAAATACTATTCAGGGTTGACTTGTTTCTTCTGAAGCCTGTTTATGCTGAGCTCAGTATATTCTGTCTGTTAATCCAGATATCAATCCTGTTATTGATGATTCTTTCTATTACCTTGCTGACGTAAGAAGTCAGGCTAATCGGCCTGAGCGCCTTCTTTTCTCTTTTCTCCAGGAACACAATCTCCGCGGTCCTCCAGTCCTCGTGCACCCAACTGTTGTTCCAGGTATGATTTACGATGGCCAGTAGGTTCTCTTTCATAAACCTCGGAATTTTCCTCAGTATCTCGTAGTCCAACCCGCCCCTTCCCGGGGCTGACTTCTATTTGCCTGAATTCTGTAGTGCCCACTCCAGTTCCTGCGAAGATATGCCTCCGTTAAGGTCTGTCTCTTCGGCCGCCGGATTTGCGGGAGCGCCTTCCGGACCCAGTTGGGATTGTTGGCTGGGTTGTTCGTTTCTTACTCTTATTTTCCTTATCTGCTCTTCCTCTAGAGAATTCCTCTCCTCGTGATTTAGGTTAGATGTGATTTCTGTGAAGCCTAATTTGATGTCTCTAATTTTTTTCCATACTACCGATGCGTCTGAGTTCCTGTTGATTAGGTCCGTTAGATTCTCCCATGTTTGATTCTTCTTTTTTCTTACCAGTGTTTTCCAAGCGTTTCTGAGACCGACGAGCTCATTCCAGAGATCCAGACTCCCCTGGGTGTTAAATTTTTTCATTGCTTCCTTCCACCTCTTCCATATCTCACACTCCCTGTTCCACCAGTGTTTCCTGTTAACTCTTGTCGCTGGTACTCCGTTTCGAGACCGTACCCTGATTTGGCCTCTCTGCTCCCTGTCTGGTGGGGGTTTTGTCTGCCACCTTGATCGCTTGGTAGATTGCCCATTTCCACGTTTCGTATTTTGATTCCCACGTGTCGGAGCTCCTGAACTGTGCGCCTATCTCTTCTTTGTTTATAACTAGTTCATACCAAAAATCCTTCCAATTTATGGTCCTGTGAGAGTAGATTCTTGTGTTTCCACTCTGTCTTGACACTGGGGTTCTGGGCCCCCCGGTATCCTGGATATTGTACTCCAAGATCTGATGATCTGAACCCAGATCGAGTCCTGATTCCAAAACCGTTATGTTCTGGATTTGGTCCAGATGAACTATTACCAAGTCTAAGTTGGATGAACTGTGAGGTGTGACTCTTGAGAGTGTGTGTTCATTTGCCACTGCCAGATCAAAATCTTCCAACGCTTCTTCTAATGCGTATCCTGCGCTCAAGTTCGTGGGACAGTTCCATCTGCTGTTGTTTGCGTTTAAATCTCCCATTATTACTGTGTTCTCATCGGGTTGAATGTTGTCTAGCAGTTTTTTCCAGTTGTGGTATTGTGCCCGGGAGTTCGGTGGTCTGTACACTATTATAATCCTTCCTAACGAGCCTGCTGACTGTGTGACTAAGGAGAACCCCAGGGTTTCGAAGCCCCTGGTGGGGGGGGGGGGGATATGTATTCTTTGGAAGTTAAGATCTTTCCTGTAATAGAATGCTAGCCCAAAGCCTCTGGCTCTGGCCCGCTGATCTACACTACTAAAACTACTATAATTTTTTATCGATGGCGGATCCGGGTCCCTTACCCATGTTTCAGTTATCGCCATGAAGTCGTATTCGGTAATAACCAGTTCCAGTTCTATGATCTTGAGTTTCAGGCTCCTCGCGTTCCACAAAGCTCCTCTGAAATTGCGCATGATTATCAGTATTTGTGTTTTGAGTATTAGTGAATGTGTAAATGTGGTGACAATATCGTGCTGATCGTGTAGAATGTTGATTATTATGTTTGTGAAGTGAAAACTTGTAATTCGTTATGTCTCTTTTTTTTGTTTTTTCTGCAAAAAGTATAAAAATACGTATGATATTACCTAGGTTTGTTACTAAACTATCCTAACGTAACTATGATTTGTTTGTTCCTGCGTTCTTTAGTTATTCAACAATGAATCGTCTGTCTCCGTATCCGGAGAGTGGAACTCCTCCGACGAGGACTTCCGCCCCTCTTTTATATGTCTGGGACTTCTTGTAGCCTTCTCCGGGGACTCTTCCGTGGGCGCTGCTTGTGCAGATCCCTCGGATTTTTTTAACTGGATCGTCCTTGAGGTGGTCTCGGTCTCTGAGTAATTGCCCCTCTTCTCCCGGTTGACTCCAGGAGTTTCATTGTTGGGGCGATTTTGTTGCTTGACCTCTTGAGGTGCATTCGGTTGTGGCATTCTCTGCTTTGACTCCTCATTCCCTTGCCGTTCCCTTGCTGGAGGATTGACCGCGGCCCCCTCGTCCTCCTTAACGATGGTTGTATATGTGGAGGTGAATTCCTTGCTGTTAGTGGCTGAGGGTTTTGGGCCCGACATCGACCTTTGAACCGCCCTGACTGTTCTGTCTCCTCTGTTAGAATCGTTGTGCGTGAATATAGTTGTGGTTTTTACTGGGTCGCTGTCCCCTAACGAATCTTCTTTCCATAGCTCATTGGGGGGGGGGGGATCCTTCGGCGATATTAATTGGAACCTCGCGTGCTTATCGTCCTCTTCCTTCAAAGCCTCTTTCTCTAATGAAATCTAATAGCTCATTGAGAAGTTTTTCTTCCTCCTTTTTCAATTTTGCTTCCCTTTCAGACCTTTTCCTTTTCTCTTGCTTCGTTTCTTACTTGGTATCTTTCCTCTCTCTGGGAAGGGGGATGCTTGCCTTTTCCGTTACTGGTCTGTCGCTTACGGTTGGCATGGAGGGGGAATTCCGCCTCCTGTCCTTCCCTGATTGGTGCTGGCACTCTCGTACTGGTGGGGGACTCGGTTGCCTTCCGTTTCTCTCCCTGGTATCTGACTCTTTATGCCTTTTCCTCTCCAGCACCGTTGCCCAGCCCGGCTCCTGGTTGCTAGGTGGACTCTGGCTTGGCCCCCCGTTCTCCCTTTCCTTTTCCCTGGTTGAAAGAGAACTCGGCTTATTCCGCAGCCCTTGCTTCTTCGTTGTGGGATTTTCCGGCTTCCTGTTGTCCCAGTCATTTCTGCCCCCCGGCACCAATTGATTTTCCCACCTCGGGATATTTCTCACGTTCAATTGGGCCCTTCTGCCCGTGTTCTCCTCCCCTCAGGGGCTGCGGTTGACCTGTGGTCGGCCCCAGTACGGGCTTGACGAACCCGAGGTGCCTGAAGCGTTGACGTACCCAGGCCATGGAGGGCAGGCTCCTATTGGGTAGTGGGTTTCTTCGGAAACTCAGCCTGGAGTATGACCGGTATGACTTTAAACACCGGTACCAGAGAAGGCTGACTTGTTAGCCCAAGGGTTGGTATCCCCCTTAGTCAGCCAATTGGTGTTGGTCTCGTGGTGGCAGATGGTATAAGCCCATATCGCAGGGCTAGAGGTGCTTGAACACCTCGGCGGGTGAGCTGCGTCATCCCAGCTCGGGCGCCAGCCTGCAGAGCTGGAAGGGTGTTAGGAAAGCCCGCCCTCACCAGGGGTTCCGTCAGTCTTGCTCTTTCGGATGACATGGTAGCAATCGCGTGGTGTCACGCGGCTTGCGCGCTGGTTGAGCGTATCTCAACCCCGCGCCCATGGGGGCCGTGTGGATAAGGTCTCTGACCAGGTGCCGCACGTTAAATCTCTCTCGACGTTTGCCCGTGTTCTCCTCCACGCCGTCCGGTCCCTGGGCTGCCAGTTCCAGGTCTAACCTGGCCTGCCTCCTTGCGTCCTCAAAATTACTGTTCTTATAGGCTATTATTTTATTTATCCTGGCCTCTAATCGATATTTTTTGCAATCTCTATTTAGTGCCGAGTGCCCCTGTCTACAGTTAATACAATATGGCTGCTCGAAACACTTACCGTGCGCCTTGTCTGAACATGTAAAACAGTGGCCCATCGGGTCCCTACATTGGCTCTTAATGTGCCCGAACCTCAGGCAGTTGTAACACTGTCTTACTGCCCTTATATAGGGCGTCACTTTCAAGTTAACAAACCCCTCCATTATGACTAACCTTGTAGGCAGCGATCCTCCACGGTATTTTATTAAGATAGTATTTGACTCCCTCCATTCGAACCCTCCGTCCACTTTTATCCTCTTCTTTAATTTTTCTACCGATAGTACGCTCTGGCCGGGAACAATTTCTTCTTCCAGCTCCTTCGACGTGCCGTTCCAATCCGTAATGATGCCCCATCTTTCTTTAAAACGGTTTGGAACAAAGGCCCACATCCCGTTTTCTTTATTCTCCTTCGTTTTCTCTAGAACCTGCCTTAAAATTTTTTCTCCTTTCTGCCTATACTAGACCGCTCCTTGCTTTCTAATATGCTTGGGAAACTACCCTCTATGCTATTAATCTCTGCATTACTATATTTATCTGTATTTTTTTCAAATCTAATCTCTGCTAATCTCACGTGCGCTCACTATCCTTGACTCCGTTGGAAATGGCGGCGACGCGTCGGTTTTGGGCCTTCCCTTTGGATTGGCTGATCCTTAACCCCGGAAACGGTTCCGGGGTCTCTTCCCTTGATGCCGAAAATCTCCTTTGCCGGCTGGTTTACTAGGGACATTTTGTCCCTAGACCGGCTCGGCTCCATGGCGGAAGTGATGTCGCACCCCATGTGCTTTGGCTGCCCTAACCTTCAAAAATCTTCTTTCTTCTTTTCGTCTCACTCCACCGCTCCTTTCCACACGGTCTTTACTCTCCTTTTGCTTCTCTCAGACCGATTCTCCAAAATCCCACTAATTTCGCCTCAAAATCCCGAAAGAACCACTGATTTTTAACAAAAAATTGTGCTCTCGATCTTAACGTGTCGCTGGTCAGCCTGAGATCTTAAGAGCCATTAATTGGATCCTTTCTAGCTTCTTTCTTTAATTTTCACTATTAGGGAAGTATAGAAAGGATGCATATTCTATCCTAGATCTAATCAACGATTTATATAAAATTATAAGTATTTCTGGGTGGCAGCCCCACCATACTCCTCTTAAATATTTAATGGTGTTTAGTGATTTGGCACTCTGTGAATATATTACATTTATGTGTTTGTTGAATAACATTCAACTATCTAGGTTGAGGCCTAAAAATTTAACATGACCTGTATTAAATCTGTTTTGTTGGTCACTTTTGATTGATATAGAGCCGTTTTTAATATTATTGTTGTTATGGAAGATCAAAAATTCAGTTTTTTTTTTAGAAAAGATCCAATCCTATGCTCCTTAGCCTTGTTCTAATTATGTCTACAGTTTGTTCAATTGCTAGCCTAGCTTTATCTAACGAGATATTTCGCGTGTATATTGCAATATCATCGGCATGTTGAGATATCTGGATCTCCTCGGAGATACTTTCAAAGATATCCTTAACGTATAAAGTGTATAACAGTGGGCTTAGAACTCCTTGTAGAAGACCTTTGTATATTCGTCTAGTATATTCGCTACTGTGATTTGGGAAGCTCCAGTTGGTTATAAAGCTTATAATGTTAAATGGAAGTCCCATGTTTGCTAGCTTATTTATTAAAATATCACATTGTACATTATCAAATGCCGCACTTATATCTAGGAACGCAGCCGCTGTTTAGCTTTTTTGTGCCAAGCCCGTTTTAACATAGGTAGTAATGTTCGTGAGATTGTCTATAGTTGATCTGCCTTTTTTTGAATCCCGATTGGGATTTTGGGATGGCATTGTGTTGTTCACACCACCACTGTAACCTGATATTTATCAATCGTTCTAATAATTTGCACATGCATGATGATAGAGTGATGGGTCTGAGGTCCTGACTGTTTTGTTTCTTAATAAATATAACTTGACACTTAGTCCAGTCTTCTGGTATGATGTTTGTGGTGAATATTTCGTTAAGGATGTCTAGGAGCCATAGCTTACATCTATTAGACATGTGTTTTATCATATTATAATCTATTCTATCTGGTCCTGGTGCTGCATTTGAATTGGTATTGGCCAGTGCGAAGTTGAATTCTGTGAAGTCAAATGGAGCATTCAGGAACTCATTTGTTGCTATTTGTAGATTGAAACTGGGTTCACATGGAATCCATGGAGGATTTATTTTATTTGTAGCTGTTGCTATTATATATATCTTTATTATAATTGGTTAAATATTAATACAAAGTAAATCGCATATATATTTCAGTAGATGACTCTTAGACAGTGGAGTATACATGAAACGTACTAACATTAATCTTAATTTAAAAGAAACTAAATCTACCAGACTCAACCATAATTACACCGTTGCTGTATTCTCACAACTAGTAGGAAGAAGGAAGTATTGCGAAACAAATGACAAACGGTCTCGCAGCCTCATGCCACGTTCTCACAGCCTTACACCTGTCTCTTATACACATCAGATGTGTATAAGAGACAGGGTATGATGTTTGTGGTGAATATTTCGTTAAGGATGTCTAGGAGCCATAGCTTACATCTATTAGACATGTGTTTTATCATATTATAATCTATTCTATCTGGTCCTGGTGCTGCATTTGAATTGGTATTGGCCAGTGCGAAGTTGAATTCTGTGAAGTCAAATGGAGCATTCAGGAACTCATTTGTTGCTATTTGTAGATTGAAACTGGGTTCACATGGAATCCATGGAGGATTTATTTTATTTGTAGCTGTTGCTATTATATATATCTTTATTATAATTGGTTAGCAGTCATTTCCAGCAGTATTCGATTTTCCCTCTCAGCTCAACCATTTTGTTGAGGATACTGCTGATCGCCCCAACTCAATTCCATTCCTTTCTGCTATTCCTTGAAATTGTTGGCTAATATATTCTCTGCTGTTATCTGACATGATCGTCTTTACAGTACATCCTGTTTGTGACTTAAAATTAACATAATTTTCGAAGCATGTGAGTACTTGATGTTTGTGACTTATTACGTATACTTTCCTGTACTGGGAGTAGTCATCGTTAAAGGTGACGAAATACCTGGAACCTCCATACGACAGCTCTTCCATCGGGCCACACACATCTGTCACCACCAGCTCCCCCAAGCGAGTGGCTTTCGGCATCCCTCCGAAATCCGTGCGTTGAAACTTACCGTAGACAAAGGTATCACATACCTCAGAATTCTCCGATGCTGAGTACTCAATGCCTTTCATTTTCAGCAAATTCTTGATGTGCGATTTGTTCTGGTGACCCATTCGTTCATGCCATATTTGAAGCGAACTGGTACTAGACCCTCTAGCCATCAAACACGCATTTCCATTCTGTACCACATTTATATTCAGGACGTACACGCTTCCTCTTCTTTTACCATCCACTACGAACTTCTTTTCCTTCTCGAAGAGCCATCTATCTTGGTCAATCGTTTGTTTAAACCCCTTCTCAGCTACCATTCGAACCGAGAACAGGTTGCTTCTCATTTCTGGGACATGCATCACATTCTCCAAATGATGCTCTTCACCATTTACATGTGAAACTATTCGAATCTTTCCAACTCCTGCTGCCTGAACTTTACTCCCATCACCAAGCACAAAGGTGACCTTTTGACTCAGTTTCTCATAGGTGGCAAAGCTGTCCTGCTGGCAACAAATGTGTTCCGTGCATCCAGAGTCGATGACCCACTCCGTCAAAGCAGGAACTCCTACAGTTTTCGCGCTCACTAAAGCAAAATCTCGTACGTTGTCCTTTCCTTTGTGTTTGGATTCACCAAACTCACTCTTCTCTTTCCTTTTAATGCAGTCTCTCCGAAGATGAGGGCCGCCACAGGTTCAACACTTCACTCTAGTTTTGACAGTGCATGAACTGACTCGTGGGCCAGAGGCTTTGCTATTACCTGTTCGTTTTACCACCAAAGCTGATTCAACAGTCACATTCTTCTCTGTTGTTCCCAACGGCATTTCTTCCACTAGCAATCTAGCTGTCAGTTTATCTAGCGTACGTTCATTGGATGGTATAGAATCCCACGCACTGTGGAAATGCTTATATTTTTTTGGCAACGTGTTTAGAATTGTAGTAATTAATAGAGATTCAGAGACAGATTCATCAAGATCTTTTAGTTGTGCAGCAAGTGATTCAATTTTACTTACATTGTCGTATATGTCGCAATGTCATCACCATGTGTGTACCGGCACTCCTTGAATTGAGTCTGCAGCAGATATACTGCATCAGCTGATTTTTGCTCATAAATATTCAATAATTTGTTCCATATTTCCACTGGTGTGATACAATTCATTACAAGAGTCAAGGGCTTTCTATCCAGTGTGGTGACCAGGATTTCCTTTGCTACCCTTTCTGCCTTCTTCCAACGTTTCAGATCTGTTTCCTGTTCAGGTTTCGGTCACGTACCATTTACGACTTCCCAAGTCTCTCGTGCCTCCAGAATAGTTTGCACCTGAAATTTTCACTGTCGCCAATTTTTCGCGTCAGTAAGCTTTTCTATTCTCACTCTGTCCCCTTCCATCGTATTCACACACTGACGAGTCTCAATACAAAAGGGTTTCAAAGTCCAGAGAAAAAAAAAACGAACCCACTTGGCTTTTCTAACCTCTACGCGAACACGTGTTCTGGGCCCATAACCTGTTGCTATTATATATATATCTTTATTATAATTGGTTTAATATTAATGCAAAGTAAATTGCGTATATATTCCAGTAGATGACTCTTAGACAGTGCAGTATACATGAAACGTACTAACATTAATCTTAATTAAAAAGGAAACTAAATCTATAAGACTTAATCATGATTATACCGTTGCTGTATTCTCACAAATAGAAGACAGAGGAGTACTAAGAAACAAAAGACAAGTGGTCTCGCAGCATCACGCCGCGTCCTCACAGCCTTACACCATTGGCTGTGCATAATGCATATCCTCTCTTTTCCTTCTTTCTCTCTTTTTCACCAACAGTAGCCTTATTGATTTTGTTTTCTTATTTGTCTGGATCACCAGTGTTATGTCTTTTAATATTTGTCCAGTTAGATTTAAGTATTTTGATATTGTTCCAAAAATGACTTATTGATGATTTACGATTTAGGCTCTCGGCATATTGCTTGAAACTGTCTTTCTTCTTCTTTTTAAGATGTTTTTTGGTGGATGCTACTTGTTTTTTTATAGTTAATCCAGTTATGCAATGTTGGGTTGGAATTCCATTTTTTGAAAGATGCTTTTCTTATTCTGATCCATTTGTCACATTCAGGATCCCACCATACAACTGGATTTCTGTGGTATTGATTTCTGTAAAATTTTTTCTCTGGGGTACTTTCTTTAGTGGAGTATATTATGGAGTCCCCGATTAGATTATATCTATCCTCTGTATTGGAGAAATCGCCTAAAGTTTCCATCATATATATGTATAAATCGTCCATGATAGCCTGATATTTTCCCTAGTTAGTTCTCTTAGATGAGAGTCTGTTACTGGTTTTCCTGTAGTATGATCTGTCTGTGTGCATTGTAAAGTAAAGCAGGAAGTGGTCAGAACCCATTGGATCCTCTTCCTGATTTACTGTGATTGTGCTTGCTAGTTGAGTCAATGATAGTGTTAAATCTATGTTACTGTATGTGTTGTTTCTTATATCAGAGTAGGATTTAGTATTAAAGTTAACTATTTGCGTTTGTTTCTTGTCTATGATATCGAACAGAATTTCTCCATTCGTGTCTGAGTGTCTGCAATTCCATGAGGTGAGATGTGAGTTGAAATCTCTAAGGATTATGTATTGCCCCAACTTTGAGATGTTGTCAAATATGAGTTCCCATACATTAGAATTTATTCTATCTCCTGGGGGTCTATAGCATGCTATTATGTTAAAAGGTTCTCCCTGGTTAAGTCGCCATGTTTCTAAACATATTATTATCTCTGATCTAGTAGTTAAGTGAATTACTTCTGTTTTCTTAGAGCTAATACTTCTGCAGTTCCATAGAGTGATTTTTAATTCTTTGTTATTTGTATATTGAGTATTATATGCTATTGTAATTCAACTGAGTTTCTGGATGAGTTACACCACACTGTTTATTTTCCATTCTATTTGCGGAAGGTGTGCCATTTTTATAAGGGATATCAAGGGTGCTTGATATTTCCTCTCTGAGAGTCTTTGGTTCTTTACTATTAGTGATTTGGAATAGACTTCCTAACGACTCTTCTTCATCTCTTCCAAATGTTTTGGATACCAGAACTGGTTTGAGGTTGCATGCGGATTGGGTTCTTATTTTCTCTACTTCCGTCTTCAGATTTAGAGCTAATCCATAGTTTTCCTTTTTTATTTCACTTTCGTTGTTGAGTCTTGTCATTTCTTTTAAGAGATTTCTGTTTTGTACCAGTTTGATGGGTGATAGTATCTGTTTATTATTTTTTTGTATCTGAGTAGGTCTGTTATCTCTAAGGGCTTGCCCTTACTGTATGTTCTAACTTGTATGTTAAACCATTTACTAGTGGTTGCTTGTGGCATTATAGCACCACCTATCTTTTTCATTTCAAGACTTTTCTGTAAGTTAGATTCTGCCAAAGATGGAAAGTGTTCTTTAGACACATGGAGATGAGGTCGATTCTTATTTTGCTCTGGGGATATGCTGGAGAACTCCTTCATCTGATAAATTAACTGTTTTGCTTGGTAGACAGATACATTGTTATAGGCTACTATATATTTTCTAATTTCCTTATTGAAGTTATAATGTATACATGCTTTGTCAAATGTCCGATGCTTTTGATGGCAATACAAGCATTGGATTTGCATATCCGCATTGTATTCATCAGCGGTGTGATCAGTAGATCTGCATCGTTCACACTTTCTCTGATTCCTGCAGCTAACTGTGGTGTGCCCGTATGTTAGACAATTCTTGCAGCATCTGACATTCTCTATAAATGATTCTACTTTTATATTGTAAAGTCCATAGGCTTTAATACTGTCTGGCAGTGTATCTCCTTCAAATGTGAGAAGCACCATTTCTGAAGGATGCCATTCATTTTGCTGGTTTTCCTTATTATATATTTTCCTGTTTAGTCTTCTAACTTTAATTATTTTGCATGCTAAAGTAGAGAACTTAATTATGTCCTCTGCTTCATATTCCACACTAAAGTTTTTGATCAAGCTTTTCCTTTCTACCCTAAATCTGGGAATAAATGCTTGAATTTTATTTTCTTTGTGTTTATCTGTTTCAAGTACGAATTTGTTTGCGTCTTCCTTATTATTAAAAATAACTTCCGCCTTGCTAAAGCCTTGCGGTTTTAGCTCACCAGCTCCACATTTTAGATTAAAAATATTTGTAGCTAGTTCTAATATATTTTGACATTACTTCCTTTTTATACATTCCTTTTTCACCATCACTTCCACTATGGTCTTACTTCTATGTGAGTTTGGATATAATGTTGGCTTGTATGTGTTGTCATCATTGTTGCTGCAGCTCTTTTCCGTATCTGCTTTACGGACTTTTCGCGAGTTCTCGTTTTCATTTAATTTGGAATCCTGTACTTGTTTTCTCTTCAGATTGGGGTCCGAAGATTTACTCGGAACATTCTCAGATATAGCGATTATATCTGAATCCATCTTACCGGTCGCTTTAGTTTACTTTTCTTACTATTCTATACATACTGTGTAGGTTATGTGACCTACACTTATGTCGTGCTTCTATTTAACAACTGTTTTATACGTCGGTATAGCTGCGGAAGCGGTGTACTGCTCCCGAAATACTTCCCGACTTTTTCGTGACCGCCTTGTATGGCGAAAGATTTTTCTCCTCTTGATGAGGTTGATTAAAGTTGATATCAAGAGTTGTTTTTGGTGACAAATTAAACACGATAGAGTGCAGTTGAATTGTTCTTGTATTTCTCTTGATACTGTTTATAGTAGTTATGTTTTGAGTTGTTCTCTTGATGAGTTGTGTGTCTCCGAGTGTTTGTACTGAGTGTCTGTTTCTGCCTGGCTCGATATTTGTAGCAAAAGTGGTTGCAAGCCCAAACCAATCACAATTTGTTTACAGTTATTGTAAGAAGGGAAGGCTGGCAACCACTTCCCTTCTACCGAGGCAGGTATAGGGTCGTTACTGTACGTGCCTAATTTAGGATGCAACAACAACCATTTCTTACCTTACTTGTTTTATTTCTAAAGTGTATTACTACTACTATATCCAATCTGTTATGTATTACTAATTCTACTACAAATATATTCTACATATATTCTATATATTCCACAAAAATTTTAAGCAAAACGCTTGGCGCATTGTTTTACCGTTTTCCTTTGATCAGTTTCTTCTTTTGTTTTAATATAGTGATCAAGAGCACCATCTATTGTAAGATGTAATATTTAAATAGAGTTAGTCTACTTACCCCGTTAGTCAACTAGCCTCGGTCTCCCCTATATAATACAAATAGGTTATGTATTTTTTAGGGTCAGTTTATATAAATTCTACAAATATTAATAGGAATTTCTGTATGCATTTCAATTTCAAAATGCAAGGTTCATAAAATTTGTATCATTTAAAACAAGTTTTTATTACTTGCAATTACACTTACGGTAAAACATTATGTACATTATTACACTATTTTTATTTACATCTGTTACTGTAAACGAAATGCGTAGATCGCTTGACAAATATATAAAGCACGAAATAAGTGTCTTCCACAATAAATATGAAAGAAATCATCGCTTATGGGAATCTTATTCTATTGAGCCAACACCGCCCATAGTATTAGCCCACCAGTTACCATAGTATTAGCCCACCGCTTAACATCTGAACCATACCGCAGGTTGACCCTGTAGACTAATGGCGTGGGATGTTCCCACTCTCTACATATATACCCAGGGTAAACCCTGAGCGACATTCTTTTTCTTATAGCCCAACAATACTGTCACGACTCTAGGAGCATGTATCTATCCTCCGTCCCATCTCGCACAACGCTACGTCTCAGCAAGCTCTTGGACTTGCATGAGCACGTGCTCCAATGATCACAACAGGACTACTCGGAACTAGAACTTCCAATCGCACCAGGGAAATAAATTCAGAGTGAGCGTTTCCCACAAGCGTGCTCACTTTCATGCCCCAAGTCTCTGACTCCCACAAGCCAAGTTTAATTTTATTTGTTCCAGTTTCAACTCTTCCGTCGACGGCGTTCAGTCTATCTCCATAGGGAATCCTCTCATCCCCTGCAACTCTTTGACCACCTCTATACTATATCACATCTCGTCCGAATACCTTGCCAACCTCTCCCCGATCGCACTCTCCGGATCCAAGCCGCATCCGCCCACCGCGGTCGGCGTTAGGGCATTCGCAGCGGTCTTGGTCCTGTTCAGCTCCATGCCAGCAGCTACACATACATCAAATGCCATTGGCTTAACACCGGGTACAATCTTTTCCCGGACGTTAACGAAGACATCTGCACTGGGTTTTGAAACCTCACATTTACAAAATTTCCCGCGAGGTAATCCATTGCTCTGTCCGGCTCGTAGCTTCTTCTTAGGAAATTTTGTCCTTCCCCTCGAGATACACGTCTTCAGAGGGTGAACCTGATAATACACAGTCCTGTACCCGGTAATCAGATAGTTGATGAACTCGATACTATCCGTTATGGATACCACATCATATCCTTGTGCATCAAAGTGATCAACGTATGTACTTCTGCCTATTCTTACCTCAGCCATCCTCCAGATGACCCAGAAACTTGTCACATTAAGGATCGTATTCAAGAGAGCGGTCCATCGCCAACCGAAAGGAAGACCGTTGGTCCACTCGAACCTCATGTCATTTACCCCGATCTTCGCACTTCTTACAAATAAGGAGTTCCACAATGTCCCGAAAACCACGCTGAACTCATCTTCCGCACCACCCTCCTCCACATGCTAGCCCATGGCAGCCAGCACAACAGCGATAGACTCCTTACTCTGATGCTGGTCAATAGCATCTGGATTCACTGGCATCTTCCATATGGTATGGTTCTGCACAGCCAACAACAAATCTTAGTTTATTAATTCATTGCCCCAGTCACCCGTAAAGAGCGTGCTATATCGAGATTCGTAGAGGCCGATATCCACCTAGGATGATAGGTAGGTTCATCCTCCTGCTTTTATCAATGGACGGACCTTACATCCTTGAAATTATCGCTTACCAAATGAGTAATGTTGTTCAAATTATATCATATTTGGCCTTATTTTAATTAAGAAGATTTTACAAATATGTTGGTAAAAGTTTCATTAAAGGAGAAAAAAGTAAAGAAGAATATAATTGTATTAACACTTTACCGACCGGTAGCTGCCCAGCATCCTATGCACTTCTCATCGGCCGCTCGGCCGTAGATCTTTTTTGGCGCTTTTCTTATATCCAGGTAAAATTGTACGCCTTCTGTCATTATAAGATAATGATACCGCTCAAAATAATCACTTTTATATAGTGGAACATTGAAAAATTTACAGACAAAACTTGTTCTATTTTTTTCTTTTTAATTGTACAAACTCTCCATTGTCTTAGGGGTTTGGCGCTTCGACCGCTGGTTACTATATTTATAAGTTGGTGCTTTCCGAAATTTGACAATCTTCCGGGATGATAGAATCGGAATGTTTTGTTTGTGGGTTCAGAATTAAGTAGATCTTCATCTTGTTCTTTAGTTTCGCAATCTTCTGTCCACGATGCTGCCACTTGGTGCAGGAAATTTTTATACATTATTTTCCTTTTCGTTTAAAGCTGTACATGTTTTAAATGAATTAAAAAGTGCACAATTGATAAAGAACATTACGATTCGTTTAGTCCATTTTTATATCTTCCTAAAAATAACAGTAGGACAGATATTGGTCTATGCGATCTACGCTCTTCATATATTTATTATAATTTATTATTGAATTAGGCTTCTGTATTGTTTTCAGATTTTGTCAATTATGAAGAATGTACTTTTGAGACTATATTTACGTTTCTTTTGCGATTATTCCATACCTCTAATAAAATATGGTGATTTCTACGAAAATCATGCTGGTCTCTTGAAAATTTTATCGTTTGGAGTAATGGAAGAAGACCTCTATTTCTATTCCACATACTCGCGCTTTATTTTTATAAAAAATTTCAGCCATATTGACACCATTATAGTAATTATCTTAATACATATGGTGCCACATGTTTTTGTATGGTTCAATAACAGATAATACAATATTTTCTAATTTTTTTCCATCAGCCGCATACACGTAAAAGTTACATACGTATCCTGTACAAGCTTCAGATAGTATTCTAACCAATATTTCGTATTTTATGATTTTCACGGGATTATATGTTTTAATCAAAAGTCTACCTCTCCACGGAATTATACACTCGTCCAAAGACAATTGCTGACATGGTTTATATACATCATTAAATTTTTACTTAAAATAATCAGTGGCAGACTAAACTTTAGCAAATCTATGCGAATTCTGAGAAATGCTCTCATTGTTACAAAAATGCCAACTCTGCATTATTTGTAAAAATCTGTTCCTGCTCATTACTTGCGAGAAGAATGGCGTTTCTATAGTTGGATCAGTGAACCAATAGTCCTAGAGAACGTCCTTCTTTACTTGTCCCATTAAAACTACTAGACCAAAAAATTTTTTCATTTCCGGTACCGTTATATCTGTTCATTTTTTCGTTTTTGATATAATTTTATACTTTTCCATGACTTGATAATGGTATCTCAAAAAAGTCATTTACAATAAATAAATTTACTCTATCCATTACTCTTTCTGACGAACTTGGCATAATTTTTACACCGGGGTTGCCTTCGAAAGCTTCCAAAATTATCGCTATGTCGTTCGTCGACCATGTATCGGTACTTTACACATACCTATTCTTACCATAAGGAATCATTTAATGCATTATGAAATAAACGTTGATTTTTAGAAAGAAATTTTTAATTTATCGATGAAAATAATTCGCAAGGTTTTCATAGACTTGGAACTTTACTGTCTAACTCTCAATATAGGATTGCATTTCTATTTCTTTTAGCTACAGAGAACTCATTTGAAGGCATGTTGCTTGTGAATCTCCGATAAGAGTCCTTTCTGTTAATGCGTTACGTCGTATGGATCCGATCGGGTCGGTCAAGTGCCCCCACTGGAACCAAACATACATATCAGATTCAGGTAAATGAAATTATAACTTGAGAAGTGTATCCGAGTCTAGAACTAAGGTTCCAGTTGGAAAACTGCAGAAAAATATGTAAATTTCGTAAGTGGTCAAATGACCCCTCGTTGTATATAAGGTATGCAAAGAATTTGTCTCGGTAAAAAATAAACTAAGAAAAAAAACGAAAAGCGAGAAATTGAATAATCAGATAATATAAGAAGTTGCAGAAAGTCAGATGAGTGAAAGAAATAACAGTGAATCTACGATTTATAGAGTAAATTTTGAAAGGGGCCGCTTGACCCCGCTTGGTACGTTTAGTGTTAAAATTGAACGGTTTTCGTTCATTTTCAATATTTTTGATTCATTTGGGAATATTTTTTGTATTCATCATTGTGTAATGTTCTTAGATGTTGTTTTAAACCTGTAGTATCAGTATTTTTTCATTTTATTATTCTCGATATTGACCATTTTTCACACATTCCTTCATTTTTATCAGTTATATTTTCATAGCGAAAATGCTGTTTGTAATTTGGAAGATAAAAATTGCTCGTTCATCAACTTGTGAGTCATTTTTCTCTACTTCTTTTAATTCTGAATCACTTGAATTACTTTCATTGTGTTCATTTATAGTTTTTTCTCGTATTTCATATATTTTTCTTTTTTTTTTACTCACATCACTAAATTTACAATCAATTCCAATAGGGAATTATTAGTAAATATGTTGTTTATAACCGATTACATGAGTAGTATAATAATAAATACATAGGTTGAGTTACTTATTTTAAGGATGAAGGGAAAGGAGTACATAAAGAAACATGTAAAGAAATAAATGAATGAATTGAACAGATAAATAAGGCACAGGATGTACACAATAAGCAGAGGACAACATAGAGTTTAAGTAAATCTATTAGCTAGCTTAAGGATATAAGTTTTTTTGAGACTGCAGATATGATCACTAGTTTGAAGTAGATTTGTAATTAGACTATTTGAAAGTTGGTTAATTTGCTGCAGGTAACGTTTATTAAAATCAATGATTTCTTCCTTGACTGTAGGCATGTTTAGGTCGTTATGGATTATTTTGTTTAATAGATAATAGTGGGCATCAAAGATGGTCTTTAAGGTTTTTAGACTAGAATCTTTGAAATATTTCAATGTTAGATTAGTTCATAGTGCCCCACAGTTGTATAACATATGTCCAAACTGGTTTTAAAATAGTTTTATACATAAGCAGTTTGCTATTTAATTTTAACGTTGATTTTTCCTATAAACTAATACAGTTTCTTTGTTTTAAGTTTAAGTTGTAGATACTTATTTTGTATGTGTTTCTTCCAGATTAATCTCCTTTAACTGAGTCTGACTGTAGTAGTTTTCTCTCTAATAGTATGTATTACTGGAGGACACGTGTCTCTATGTAGGATAAATGTAATGTGAATGGATTTGCTTTCATCAACTTGGATATTTCATTTCCTTAGCTATGTTATCGAGGTGCTCTTGAAGTATCATTGATGGAGCCATAGAATCTGTATGGGAGGAAAGCATTGTTATATCATCTGCAAAAATGGCAGTACTCGGATTAGGAGATGTAGAAATGTCAGCTATGTAAATTAGACCCAAAGGTAGGTCCCAAAAAGTTACCCTTTGGTACTCTTGCATTTACTTTATGGGATGAGCTGATTGTGTCCGGATATTTAATGTTGAATATCCTCTGAGTTAGATAGGATTGTAATATTAGAAAGTACGGAAGAGGGAGTGTTCTTTTTTCATCTTGTTTATAATGCCAGTATGTCAAACTTTATCAAACGCTTGCTTGACATCGAGAAATACCGCAGAATAGTATCTGTTGCATTCAAGATCTTGACGTATTTAGTTGACCAGTCTGGTGTTTTAAGAGTAGTTTTTCAAATAATTTGGAAAGTGCTGGAAGCAAATTATGTTGGCGAGATTTTAGTTATACTAAAATCAAGACACACTGTTTTTAATAATAATCGTAATACGTATATGGGTAAGTAAAGAACAGCACTGCGAAAAACACTTGTTATGATGATCAGGTTATTAGTAGTATATATCGGCCAGCTTCACGGAGGAGAGTAAAACAAAAGAAGCGGTGAGCAGAGCAGGCGACGCGTCAGAAGCCTATGTATCGCTTAAGACATTTGTTCTAACAAATTGATTAGCTATTGATAGTTAAGAATATTTCCACTGTTTAGGAAATAAGCATGTGACAGCATGACATTATAAATTGAAGTTAATAGAGCTAGATTTTCCTTTGGCAGATTCTCTCTAATTTGTCTTGTTACAACATCGTGTTCCTGAGTTTTCTCAAAATATAGCCCACACGTTCCGTTGATATCTTCACAATGTCAGCTAATTCACGCAACTTCACTTTACGATCATCTAGAGCGTTTAGCTTCATTTGTGTCTGTGCGGCCCCGTTTAAATTCAGCAAACTACCGACAAATGGTTTTCGCCGGAACAGATTCCTTATAACACTTTTCAAGCCATCGTTGAGCTCGAACAGTGTTTTTTTCCTATCAAAAAAGAATTTATTCAATACACGGAATTCGATTTTTTCCATTGTTTTGAAAATAACAAAAGTAGCGTCACTAAACTTCAATATCTCGATAACTAATGGTCAAAATGTCATCAAATGTTGACACGTATCATATGAAGATTGGTACTAACTGAGAATGGTATGTATTTTGTATTAGAGACGAAATCTGTGGGTTAGGGGACTTTTCAGGCGATATAGTATACGTCGAAAAGGTCGATTTTCAATTATTATAGTGTTAAAAGTACAGTGAGACCCCGCTTAACGTGGGGGATATGTTTCAGTAAGTTAAACGAGGTCATCTTAATACGTACAGTGACTCCAAAAAGTATTCGTACATTGTATTACAAGGAAGTTCTCCTAATCCTGAAATTCTGATTTTAATGAAACTTTATGTTTGTACAGAGCATGGTGTGCCCTGCATGGAGCAATTTTTTTGGCGGAAAAATATCTTTTAAGGGAGCTGATAACGAACCTCAAAGTTTCAATGATTGTTCACGCTTTTAATGCAAGCGTTTCTGGGTTCTTTTTTATGACAGGGCGATAGAATATTAAAAATTAAACATTTCCTATTTGAAAGATTTTGCTTCATCAAGTACCATTTCAAAGTTATCTTTAAAAAATGAAAAACTCAGAAACTTCAGCGCTGGTTTCACTCCTTTAAAATGGCATTTAGATAAAAAGAAGAGATTAATTCATACGTATACTATGACGATCTACATACCCACAAAGTTTTATCAAACACTTCTATCAGACTGAGAATTTCAGGGTTAAACGAATTTATTTGTGACATAGTGTACGAATACTCTTTGGAGCCACTATAAATAATGGGGATAAGTGAAACAGAACAAAGAATAAAAAAACTTACCAGTTCTTTTTTTGTTTTATTTTGTAACATTTATTGTTAAATAGTTTTTTATTACACCAATTATAGACTTATTTACTGCTAACATTCATTTTTATTCATAAAACATTTATGAAAATCAAAAAAAGTTCGAGTAAAGTTGTCATGTTTATGACGAGGAAGATTCTTTCTCATTTGATATTTTTTTTCTTTTTTTTTTTGTGACGAATTCATCTAAAGCTGTTTATCTTTTTCTGTTTCGTTCAGCAAACGATAGCAAGACACCGTATCGATGATACTTCGTCTTGTCTTTGAACTTCTATCAAAATTTAAATCATTTTGTATAAACTGATCCATAATTTCCGTTTTAGTGACTGAACTTTTTTTTAGAAAATCTATTGAGAGTTCCTTTTGCTCCTCGTATACGACACATATACTACAAGTATCACTATCGTGTGTGATTTCGAGGAATCCAAATACTACCGCGTAATACTGAAACAGCGTTAAGCGAGGTTTTACTGTGGCAGTTATTGGGGAGTGGTCAGATGATAGTTCACAACAAGAGAATGCGTGAATTTGTCTATCAGGAAGACCCCTTGTGATGAAAGTCCGGAATTTTATTTAGATTGGTAAGTGTGTAGGTTCACTTGTACTTACATGAAGGAGTTTATTAGATTATTATTATTATTATTCTACTTTGGAGTAAAGCTTTGTTTCATGTTCTTGTAAGCCTAGAACCCCAATGTGATTTTTTGACATTATAATCACTATCTACTATGAATTAGTTATGTAAATATGTGAAAAGGGTTGAAATCCTGTTTAGGAATATTCCACCTTGGCAGACAACATATCGCTGATACTGTAATAGAGCATTATAGATTTGGGAGAACAATGTTTGTAAATTGAAAATAGTCATAATTTAAGGATAATTTTGTGCTTTTCCACTAAGGTGATTAGTTAAGTAAAAATCGTAACCCTTAATTTTTAGATAATTTTTCACTGTAAAGCGTGTTTCAGATATCAGAATTATATGTATTTTTTGAGTATTGAGGAGTAACTGAAGTTCATGTTTCCTGTTCATGAGTCCGATGACATTACATAAGGCAATATTCAAGGGTATAGTTATGAATTTAAAGTTGATTTGGATATTAGTATTGTTAATAGGGTTAGCATGTTGCTAATTCATTCAATTTGTTTTAATAGGACATGCTACAATTTAGATTGAAATGCTTGTAAGAAAGAGTTAAATATTATTTTATTATTATTTATTTATTATAATCCTTGCCTATGCAGCTTATAGAATGGCTTCTGGTTTACAATTTCATCCTTTTACATATTTCTTTCTTAATTCTATTTCAACCACTAATTACCAATTTTTACCCCTTCTTTTACTAAATTATCCTACTCCCTATCATACAATTCACAAGTTATATCGTTTAATCTTATAATTTTAATTTTATAAGTTTATAAGTCTGCAGTAACCTATTTCCTACTTGGTCCTATTATTGCCCATTTCTTTGGTTATTTTGTACTTCTTTTTCTATTTCCCCCTCCCCCATCTATTCCTTATTCCTCTAGTCTTCTAACTCCAACACCTTTTCCTCTTTTTGTTCATCTAGTTCTTCTTCAATTTTTCTTTTTCTTTCCTGCTATATCTTCTTCAGCTTCTCTAGCCCCCTTCTCATCCCACTAAGACCTTCCTCAACTCTGCTATCCCCTCTCATGGCCTCATATCTTTCTATTACATGCCATATTGTTTCTTTTTCCTCTTTGCATATTCTACACCTTTTCTCTTCCTCCTCTCTCCGGTATTGCCTTGCCTTAACTTCGTTACCGCATTTAAACCTTGTGTGTGACTTCTTTCTCCCTTTTTCATTCTTTCCTTAAGTATTCTGGTCTTTTTTGTGTTGTCATCTCCTTGTACTGTACATTATACCTCGACTCTTCCAATTTTCTTCTCCTACTTTCCCCTTCCACCTCATCTATCTTATTCTTTGCCCTCCATACTGTTCTCTCTACTTCTTCTTTTTCGCCTCTAATCCTTTTCAACCAGTCCTCATCCATTCCTATTCTCCTCCTCATACCTTTTCTTCTTTTTTCCCACCGACTTAAAATTCTCTCTCCCCTCAACCATTCCATCTCCTTTATACATTCCCTCACCAGTTTCTTATTTGAAATTCTCCCGCCTTCCTCATACGTAAATGCTCTTTTCACAACTTTCGTTACGAGATACAGGTTTGGGACTTCTTTTACTTTCATCGTCAATTTAAAACTTACCTTGCCATGTAGTTCATAGTACATTAGAATTATTGTTAATCTCAAGTGGCAAATAAACTGACATGCTAATATGATGGAATATTACCTGAGTAAAAAACACCATCATACAGGATCTGTGTTTGATATGTGTACTGGATTTTTGATCCATGCAGAAAATCCTATATAGTCCTTGTACAATCTAGAAAGAGGTTAGGTCGAATTAATAAAGTTGTATAATAAATTAACTATAATGAAGTTATTATATGAATATGTGGTTAGATTTACAGCACTCAAGAAACAAAGCTACTAATTATGTTTCATGAGAAAGAAATACAAAATTTATCAAAAGTATCGTGTAAAAATTCAGAATATAACACGTGCATCTCCATGAAGCGCCACCTGGCTGATTATAATATATATGTTCTCCTTAAGGTTATTCGGAAAGTGCCTAAACCTATTTACTTGTTGTTATATGTTGAAAATATGTTTAACATATTCACTATTGCTAATGCATATGTTACATTCAGTCAATTATTTCTGACACACTGTTGCACTCGAAAGCGTGTTATGTTTTTATTAGTGTTACATTGTTATCATTTCGTATATGATCAGTAAAACTTTTTACTTTTCTCTTAGCCTGTTTTGTTGCACGTTTCATTATATTATAAAATTACAAACAAAATATAGTAATTCTTGGATAACTACATGCAGTGGCGGACATATAAATAGGGAAACACATTTTTCAATATAATAATACATTTTTTTAGCAATTACAGTTAGAACGAGTTAGAACGATTAACAATCAGCTTTGTTTAATCATTAGTAAAAAATTATCGAATGCATAAAACTACATTTAGGGAACAGCTAAATAGAGAAACATAGATTAATTCATTAAAACTACTTTGTTTCATAATATAACAGCCATACAACAATAATTAAACAATATATTAATATAATTAACTAATATTTAGTTAAACCACCTTCATTTTTTATAACTTCAGCACATTGACGGGGCATAGAATCGACCATACGAATGCAGCGATCAATTGAAATTTTATTCCAAGCATTTTTGATTTTGTATAAATCGTTCAAATTTGACGGCTTTCTCATTTCAATTTTTTTATCAAAACGTTGAAACATCTAACCTAGTACGGTCGCGCGTCTGCTATCAAGTTCAGCATATCATTTTTGTTCGTATAATTGACCAACGCGTTGAACGACTGATTTACCTATGCCGAAAAACCACAGCCGTGATTGTTCTGTAAAAATTGTGGCGAATAAACCATGTATCGTGAAATTATATATATGTTATTATAACAAGTTGCTGCTTTAAGGAAACAAAAAGTTTAATCAATTATAATCTTTGAAGTCTACCGCGAACAGTTGAGCAGGTCTGATGTGATTAAGCCTCGTGTTTACGTTTTGCTGTATAGTGTGAGTGTATATCAGTGTACCAGAGTGATAATAGAACTGTGAATTAATCCTTTTAGTGCCAGGCATTTTACGGAGTACATGCGAAGAATGCAACGCGCCGATTTGATATGCGCGCTTTATAGTTTTATAAGGAACAAAATTCCGAACGTTGTGACTTTTTCCCCCTGTAACCAATAGCGAGGATAGGGCCCCGTCGAAAATATTTCGTTACGCCTACAGCAAATTTTTCAGTAAGCGATTTGGGTATAAATTTTTGGTTTCCGCGAATCGACCGATCTATCGGCCCGTGGCAGTCTTTGCATAAGGACCGCGGGCCGATAGATCGGCCCGCTGGCACTAAAAGGGTTAAACTGAATTTAACACAAGTCTAAGAATAACGGTATTGACCACCATTAATTCGGGAACGGCCAGCGGCCCGGCTTTTGCTGGGCCTCAAATACAGGGTTCAGAAAATACATAAAAAACCGTTAAAAAATTACTTAACATAAGAAGGAAGGATTTGAAGATGTTTGGAAGTGACTCAACAATAGATAAAGACGACTACGGGACGGACACATCGTACATGGAAACGAATGCAAACGGTGCAAATAAAGGCCAATGGAAAGTGCAAAAGCAAACTAAAAAAAGAAAAGTAACAATAAATGCAAAGAACGCAACTACAGGTTCAACATTAAAACTAACTAAATTGCACGTGAAGGAAAATTGGCTAGGAGAAATACAAACAACAAACAACAAACTCCAGCCATTCCAAAATCAAACCCAAGAAAAAGAAGCTACTACAACTATATTACCCAAATCACCTCTTATTTATATCGAGGCTCCTAATATCAATCCTCTAATAGAAAGACTAAACGAAATAGTAGGACCTACAGGATACATACTAAACCCGTTAAAAGAATTGGAGATTATGGATTAAAAAGGAAGAAATAAAGATAACTTTTCTTTTTAATAATTTATTAAACTTTATTTCTAAAAGAAGGTATATCTTTTTTGAATCTGATCTCTACGCAGCGAGAGGCAAGACTCGAATAAATAGAAGATGCTAAAGGACACAGTTCGTTAGGGTCCTCTAAGGGTAAATCGCTTGACTCGTTTCTAGAACCTCTTCAGCGCATAGCTCGACCTCGCATAGATATTTCTTCGAGGAGATTGATCTCTGTTTATTTGTTAGGATGTGTTTTATCTTTCCAATAGAAAGATAGACAAGTTAAGCTACAACTACAAACCTCCAACGCCTACAGACTCATGATCAGAACATTAAAAGAGAAAAATGTAGAATATTATGCATTCCAGCTAAAAACGGAAAGGAAGTTTAAATTTGTAATCAAAGGAATACACCCGAAATTAAATATAGAATCCATTAAAACAAATATACAGGAGAAAAGACACAAGATTAGCAATATTATCATTCTCACAAAGAGGTACGTCAATTCCACTCCCAATGTTTCTGGTAGAAATCGAAGAAGCGAATAATAATAAAGATATATAATACATCAGTCGTATGTAATACCAAAGTTAACATAGAACCTTCCAGAACAAACAGAGATATACCGCAGTGTGTCAGATGTCAAACTAAGAATTATTGCAATGAACGAGCAAGTTGTGTCAAATGTGCAGGTAATCAGCTGGCAGTAAACTGTCCACTGGACAAAAGAATAGACAAAGTTAACTATTCAAACTGCGGAGTTAACCATCTTGCAAATTATAAAGGCTGTATGGTAAGAAAAGAGCTCAAAAAAAAAACTATTTACTCTAGCAAGAGAAAAAGGGATACAAAAAATAACTCTGTCACAAACATTACAGATACCAACACATGTTAACACAAATTTCAATCAAAAATTTAGGCACTATGCAGAAGTATTAAAATCAAACAATAGACATGATACTACTGAACACGAGGACAAACAACCAATACAAATACATAAGTTTGAGACACTAATAGAAAGTCTAACACAACAAATGTCGATAATGCTAAACCTACTATTGAAGCTAATCACGCAACAGGAACAAAATCAAAGCAAAAATTAAAGTGATACAATGGAATAGTAACGGGTTGCAGAATCAAATATCCGAATTAAAACTACTACTAAAACAGCTAGGTATAGACATCATAGTAATATCAGAAACACACGAGGCAAATAAAACATATCTAGAAACACCAAACTACACCTATTATGGTACACCACCACACCCCAGCGGTAAAGCATGCAGAGGATATGGAATTTTCATAAAAAACGATATCAAACACGCACAAGTAAGCTCATACCAAACTGATAAAATTCAAGCAACAACGGTGAACATTACATTACACAACTGCGATATCACTATCTCAGCAGTATACTGTCCACCAAAACAGGCAATATCAACAGAAGAATTTAACGAATTTTTTAAAAACTATAAAACAAAATTCATCGCTCTAGGAGACCTAAATGCAAAGTACAACTTTTGGGGTTTCAACACAAACAACCCTAAGGGAAAGAACCTCTATAAATGCATGATAATCAACAACCTAAAAATTTAGTCACCAGGAAGATCAACGTACTACGAAGATTTAACCAAAACACCGGACATCCTAGACGTAGCAGTCACAAACACAAGTTTGAACTTTAAAACGGAGGAGTTACTAGATTTAACATCAGATCACACACCCACAATCTACGTGATTGACGAAAAGGTGGCAAGAGATGAAAAAGTGACATTGACGAACACTACTACAGACTGGATTGGCATACACAGAATATATCAATAAAAATCTAATATGCAATATACTCCTAAAAAAATGCACTCATCATAGAGAAGGCAGCAGGAACACTAATAAGCACACTCGAAGCAGCAGCATACTATGCCACAAAGTACGAGGCGAAAGTTCCCAAGCGAACGGAAATCCCGATACATATTCTAGAGTTAATTAAAACCAGGAAAACAATTTAGGATCATGATAAACAAACTTGCTAACAAAATTAATCAAGAAATTCGCAGAACAAATAACAACTTCACAAACTTCATCACGAATCTAGGTAATAGCAGCAATACAAACTATTCCTTATGGAAAACTACAAAAAAAAACACACACACAAAAGACCAATCATTCAAATAAGTCATTTAAAAATTTTGTGAAACGTCAAATTACACTATCCAACACGAAATTTGTTTTGTAATAACCACTATGTGTTCCTAGACGAATTCCTTGTCCTCAAAACAAATTAGGAAGCAGAATTGCCGTGTGGCTGTCATGGTTCTGCTGTTGTGTTTCAGCGGCTAAAATGGGAAAGTGAAGGGGTGTGTTTCGACTGGGACCTGCTAGTAGTGAACTCATTAGTAAGGTTTAGTTAGTCGGTTCGTGCCTTAGGTTCAGGGATAGGAAGGGATACTTCGAAACTTGTATATATGAGAATCATATCGAATTCGAGTACTTGAGAAAAAGGTAGTTGGTTGATCCCTCCTAGTGACAAGGGCAGGAAGGTCGCCACAGCTCCGTTACCCTCAGTTTTTGAGAAACACGTGATTTTGTTAAAACGATCAATTTGGAAGAAGAATGAAGTATCGTGTGAAAAGTATAAATGTTAGGAAGTTCTGTTTGGTCTTAAATAATAGAAGAGGCTTTTCTGAATAAAACAGTGTATACAATTTGAATTGTTGATGATTATAAATCGTTTCAAATGGCTGTCAAAGTTTAAAAAAGAGTCGATACGCGTTTTTTCCGCATACTATTTATACATTTTTAGAAAAACTTAGAACTTAGAACTTGCTACACAGGGTTGAATTCCGTAGATATTCCTATAGAAGAAACCGTTCATACGAAGTGTTGAAATAGTTTTCGATTCGAACAGGTCAAGAAAATATAAATAAGAGATGCTGTGTGGCGGATTGCCGTCAAGCGGTCATTGATCGCGTACTCTGATACGATAGTGCTATAGCTACAGCGATCGATTCAATTTTTTTTATAACTTCCGATGCTTTTATATATTTTTCTTATATTCGTATTCATATTAATGCTTGTATATATTCTTGCCTTACCAATCATTGAATTTCGACTACCAAAAATTTCAACGAAAAACGTTGCCTGATCGTAAACATCTTTTTAAGTTTGTTATTAAACTACAAAAAAGGTGAACCGTGTAAAATGAAGAATTACTTGTAACATCCTATATGCAAACAAATTTAAAAAGAGCTTCCATTGCGATTGACGTTTGCATATTATGTTGTTGATGTTTTTTATAAGATCCAACCGTATTCTTCGAGCGTCGATGTCATGTCCTTTTCCTATCGCTTCCCCGGTTTTGGAAATGTCCTAATAAAAGCGTTTCCCATGCTTGTTGCCTCGTTATCATAGTGATGTAAAAACCTTTACCGTTTTTGCAGTCTAGTAACAAACTTGAAAAAATGTTTACGATAGGACAACAATTTCCTTTGGAATTTTCAATAGTCAAAATTCAATGATTAGTACGAAAGAATATATACAAACATTAATATAAAATAAACGTCATATCCAGAAAGTTGATGTCCTGTAGGACGATTTTATCGCTGTCGGATACGTATAGCTACGGCACTGTCGTAAGGGAGTAGGCGAACAATGGCCGCTTGACAGCAAACCGCCGCCGCACACGCGTCTCTTATTCAAATCGAAAACAGTTTTGACACTTCTACAGAAATGTTTATGGAATCCAATCCTGTACAGCAAGTTCGTATTGGATAAAGAGTTTTGTCTGAAAATGTAGAAATAGCATGCAAAAAGAACGTGTATCGACTTTTTTTTGAACTTTGATTGCCATTTGTAATGGTTTATAATCAGTCACAATTTAACACGTTGAATGTCATATGCCAGTTTTACAGGGTTTGCCCGTGGCGCCACGATGAATTTTCTGTTATACGATATATATAATGTTGAAATAATTATTAGGGGGACCGGAAAGTAATGTCGTTTCTGCGCATGTTAATATTTGATCGTCATTTCTCAGCTCATTGTGTACTTCAAAATCATACCAAAGACATTTTAAAGTTATAGAGACTTGTTTATTTGTAAATAATTGAATTAAAATTTCTTTTGCAATTTTGAGTGATATAGCTAGCCAAATACCAGAAGAGGTAGGTATCCGACATTGCATGCTTTTTGAGTTTCGCAAGGGTAGTAACTCAACAGTTGCTATCAAAAACATTTACAATGTATACTCAAATGGATTAGACGTTCGTAAATGTCAGAGGTGGTTTGCTAAGTTCAAATCCGGTAATTTTGATCTTTTTGACTCGTATTGATCAGGGAGACCAACAACTTTAAACAATGACGTGTTAAGAACGGAAGTGGAAACAAATCCATGTAAGACAATTGAGTAAGTGTTAGACTGTCTTAAACAATCTTGATCGACTATCTAAGAACATTTGCAACAGATTGGGAAAGTAAACAGAGCAGGGTATTTGAGTCCCGCATAATTTGTTCGAAGAGAACAAAGCTAACTGATCCACCACATGCAACCTACTGCTTTAACAGCATAATACAGAAGCGTTTTTTGATTGCTTGATCACTGGAGATGAAAGATGGGTCCTTTATGGGAATCCAAAACGCAAAAGGCAGTGGCTCTCTCCGAATGAATCGCCACGAAGTACTGCTAAGCCAGGTTTACACCCCAAAAAGGCCGTTTTGTGTGTTTGATGAAGTATTCGCGGCGTTATTCATTTTGAAGTGCTGAAATCCGGACAAACTGTGAATGCAGACCTTTACTGTGAACAGTTGGATCGAGTAAACCAATCTTCAATTGTAAAGTGGCTAGTGATTATTAACAGAAAAGGCGTTATTCTGCAACACGATAATTGCATGACCGCACTGTGCAAGACAGACCCTGGAAAAAATTAATGAATTGAGGTGAGAGGTTCTGCTTCACCCACCATACTCGCACTATGTTGCACTATCAGATTTCCATTTATTCCGATCTCTATAACACTTTTTAAGTGACAAAAGATTTGCAAATTTGGATGACATACAAAATGCCATCTCCAGATATTTTGCTCAAAAACTAATTGATTTTTATCAATCCAACATTGAAAATTTGCACACTAGATGGCAGAAGATTGTTGATAACGAGGGTGATTACATCATTGATTAAAAATAAAAACTCTTTAAAAATTTATGTGTAAGAAAACGACATTACTTTCCGGTCCCCCTAATACTTACAACAGATAAGTTACAGTGTGTAACCATGTTTAACACGTTAGTTGCCATGGGGGGTCACCGGTGATCCCCGTGGTGCTGGAGTGCGGTTTCGCGCGACTTATTTATTTTTCACGATCGTCAATTATCCCATATCGTTTCTTCACGTTGTTGAGTAATTGTTTCACGATTTTATTCGTTTTGAGAATGTTCCGTTTTATGGAACAAAAGCGGGAAGTTTTCCTTTGCATATTTATGACAGGAACGTGCCAGTAATACTATTTTTGAAGACTAAGAAAAATTCAAAGAAGCCAGGAAGGATAATTGCAAAAAACTATAGTAAAAAAATCGTGACATATTGTAGAGACTGTGCTAGTTCACCCTTTCTTTGTTTGGAATGCTTCAGTTCGGCACACCGTAATAAGCGCGCATAATAAATTTATATTTCATATATAAATAAAATTATTTTTAGATATTTTATACTGCATTAATTTCTCCACACCATTGCATTAACGATGATAATAATGAAAAATTGATAAACATTGACATTTGTCCAAATTATGTATTTCTACCAATCTGGACGCGCTAATCACCGATAGTCCCCATGGCACCACTGCCAAGTTGAATGATGGTCACCTGTGATTCCCGTGATATTCAACGTGTTAAACTATATACACTGTTTTATTCCAAAAGGTCTCCTCTATTCTTTAAGACCAAACAGAACTTCCTAGAATTTATACTTTTCACGCAATACTTCGTTCTTCCCCCAAATCGACCGTTTTTACAAAATCACGTGTTTCTCAAAAACTGAGGGTGTTGGAGTAATTCTGTTTTCGAATTCGTTTTTAGGACGATAAACTCTACTAAAAACACCTAGTGGATATTACGAAACAGAAAAAAGGTTTTAATTTGTTGGACAGTATTGTCATTCCGAAGGCGGAGAATTTATAAATGCTGTGTGGATGTAATATGTTGTCCATGTCCCATTTTTAGGTGCAAAAATAAGTATTCTTCGCTACTAAATTATATTATATTATAATTATATTAAAATTACTACCACATATATTGTCTATATATGATAATAAAATAAACTTACCGGAAATAAGTTTATGTTCTTTATAACCAATTTAAAAAATTTCCGCTCGTTCTCTTTCATATCCCTCACCACTCGCAATACAAGATTGCGTTCGGATTATTCTAAACCTTTCCACATCCAACACAATTCCCTAATTCTAACAATTTTGTACGACGTTAAGTTACAGCATTTAGGTTACTAATTCATCTCTGTATCTAAGAAACTTTAATCTACTCAGAGGTTTTGTAAAAATGTTCGCGGTTTGTTTTTCGGTAGGACAGTATTCTAGTTTGCTTACGTTATCTTTGTATTTTCATGTTAAAAGAAGTATCTAACGTCTATGTGTTTTGAGTGTCGATTTGCAATTCCGACTTTGATAATTTGTATCGCACTCTAGTTGTCAATCAATTTTTAAGATACGAGTTGTTTTAATGTTCGTGATTTCTTCCAACAGGTTCTTCAAGTGCAGCACAGCTTTTACACATTCCGCTTTTGTGCTGGAAAGTGTTACGATCGGCTGCTTTTGACTGCTTCAGTTTACTAGTCCTCCGCCATAGTATATTACCAATCCACCAATGCTCTTCCTTGACTCCATGTCTCCCGCAAAGTTAGAATTTGAGTAACAGATCAGCTCATCAACTTCTCAATGAAATCGATCTGGGACATACTTAACACCTAGATTAGGGTTTGTCTTTGGGGGTACCTCAGTATCTTCTTTACATGAAGTATGTCTTCAACAGTGTAATTTTCTGTATGCCTGCTCGCCAAGTTTACTGCATACATCAAGTCAGGGCGGGTTTTGTTATTCAAATATAACAAACTTCCCACGGGTTGCTTATATGTAAATGTCCTGTCTCCGATTTTGTTTTCTTCCGGGCTTGGGTTAACTTCACAGGGGATATCAGAGCCCTTAGTTTTCATGTTATAATCTTCAAGGATTTTCTAACACTGATTGTTTTGACATAACTTAAGATTTCCGTCTTCCCATACTAATTCTATACCTAGAAATATCCGAGATTTTAGTTCGACCGATATCTTAAACTCTTTTTTCAGGTTATCCAAAAAACTCCTCATTTCTTCGTCGATTTTCAATTTTATCATTTCGTCATCTACGTACAGGGCTAAGATTTATTATAGGGTTCTGATTCGGTGGATTTGAGGTCCACCGTCTTCAAGAAAATCGAGAATTTTTTATTCCACATTAACGGTGCTTGCTTCAAGCCATAGATGGCTTTTTCTAGTTTCAGCCTTTTGTCGTCTTTTCTTCAAATCCTTCTGGTATCTTTACGTAAATTTCTTCTCTCAAAATTCCATAGAGAAAGGTCGTTTTTATGTCGAAGGACGTTATTCGTTTCCTCTTCTTTACAGCTAACACTATCAGTGTCCTAAGAGCATCTATGTTGATTACCGGACTGTACGTGTTGCTGTAGTTTGTCAAAAACCGCTGCTCGAACCCTCTGATTACGAATCTGGCTCTGTATCTACCGTTTTCTTTAACCTTGAACACCCATTTTGCATTCAGCACTCGTTACTCCGTCATTTCCTCATTGTCTACCACTTTACAAATTTTGTTTTCTTCCAAGCACTTCTTTCCCTCTTCTATTGTTTCTATCTCATTTATCTTTCTATGGGCTATTCACAGCTTCTTCATAAGTTAAGAATATGTAGCTTTTTTACCTTTCCGAGCATCTTCTACTTCTGTTTGATCTTCTTACCGTGTCTAAGTTCTTTTGCTCTTCCTCAATGATTTCTTCGTCCTATCATCCTCCATGGTTATTCTCTCGTCTGCCATCGTTTCTTCTTCATTTCTTTCTCCAGACATGTTCTCTTCTTCATTTTCTTCTGCTGTGTCTTCTATCCAATGCAATCCTGAGTTTCTATGTTGTTCATCCCTTATTTCTTCTCTCTGAGAGTACAGATTAAGTCCAAATTTCACGTATTTACTTATTCCAATCCTTTTCTTTGATTCATCCCACAATCTGTATCCGTTTCTGACGTATCCAACGAACATATACTTTTTGCTTCTGGAGTCCAGTTTTCTTAATCGTTTCAGTTGTTTGGCATATGCTTCTATTCCAAAAACTGATACATTGACCAGGTCTGGCCTTCGATTTTTTCACATCTCAATAGGAGTCACTTCATTTGACATCTGGATTAGATTCACTAGATAATTAGCGGTATAAAGTGCTTCACCCTAGAATCGTTTATGCACATTTGCATCAAATAGCAAACCACGAACCTTTTCCATTAAAGTTCAACTTAGTCTTTCCACTTTTCCATTTTACTGCGGGGTATGCGGAATGGTCCAATCGAACTCGATTCTGTTGCTTCTTGCCCATCTTTTCATACCATCATTACAATATTCCCTGCCGTTGTCACATCTGATTTTCAACATTTTGTAATTCCAATGAATTTCGGTTTTAGTCATAAACTTAGTCAAATCATCTTGTACTTTTGACTTGTGTTTCAATAATGCCACTTCAGCATAATGAGTGTAGTCATCTAGAAAAGTTGCAAACAGTCTCTTCTGGTCCCAAGTTTTGCACTCCACTGGTCCACATACGTCTGTGTGGATCAACTCCACTGGTCTCCTGACTTTAAGCCTTGACCGTTGAAATTCTTCTCTTGTCTACTTCGTCTTATAGTAAATATCGCAACTCCAACTACATTTTTTTAAGCCTTCCTTGTTCAGCTTCAGTCCTTTTATCAAGTCAATCAATCTCATCATTCTGTTTTTACTGATGTGCCCTAGTTTTCTGTACCATTTCATTATTTCGCTCGATGCAAATTCTGTTAAATTTGCCTCTTCTTTTCTTTCTCTTCGCAGTGTCACACTCTACTGTCCTTCTGAAGCCTCCCCATTGAGAATTCTTTTCCATCTTTCTTGACACTTACATTATTTTCTTTAAATTCTACTTCTCCTCCACGCCTTGTGATTTCTCTGACCGATAGTAAGTTCGCACTTACCTCCGGTATAACCATTACATCGCTGAGCTTGCATTCTTCAAATTCCAGTTTTCTAATACCCTTTGCCTTCATAACTTCGTCTGCTTTTGCTACTCCTGCAGTCACACTACTTTTTCCCGTTTTTAATAAGTTTGAGCCGTTGTGTGTCATATGTGCTTCTGTCTCAACGCAGAACTGCATCGCTCAGTTTGGCGAGTTGTTGAACGTACACGTTTGGATTGATCGTTTGATTTTGTGGCATAAGTTCAAAGTACAAAATTTCTTTATAATCTCACCAGACTGACAGCATAATCTTTTTTTGGTGAATCTCTGCTTTTGATGTCGTTTGGGCTGGCTCATCTTTCATCACCCACGATCTCTTCCGATTAACGTTGTTATAAACTATCCACTTTTCGTCGTCAGTAATTAGGCTTTTCAGAAATGGATCGTTGCGTTTCAGAAGCGAATCGCAGATGCTAATGCGTTGCGTCAAATGAATTTCTTTAAGCTGGTGAGGGATCCATAAATCGAGTTTCTTGACATAACCAAGCATTTTTAATTTTTTTTCAACGCATGTGTGCTATACATTGAGCTTCTCCGCAATATCACGTGTTGTGCTATGACGATCTGAATCGATAATGGCCTTGATATGGATCTTATTGACTTCAACTGGACGGCCACATTGTTGTGTATTTTTCAGTGAAAAATCACCAGAACGAAATCTGGCAAACCAATTTTGACACTGCCTTTCTTTTAAGGCTTCATTTCCATATACGGCACATAATTTCTTTTGTGCTTGCGATGCGTTCTTGCCTTTTCGGAAATAATACAATAAAATATGTCTGAAGTGTACGTCCTGTTCTTCTAACCGATATAATTTTTTTACTAAATTAAAGGTAGTAGTCCAAACAATAAGAAAAAATTATAGGTTAAATGCTTCGACTACGTTGGTAAAACAAAAGAAAGTGTAAAGTCCATATATCGACAAAATCCGCAATCACTTAGTTGCCAACCCAATAGCAGAGTGAACTGCAGATTCAGTGTCGTTGTTAAAAAGTAAACAAAGAGTGGTCTCAGATGAGAACCCTGGGCAACTCCGGTAGTTACGGTTACAGACTTTGAGAAGCTGCGTCTAACCCTGACTATTTGCGAGCGATCGTTATGATAGGAATAAAACCATTGTAATAATTTGCCTCTAATTCCGTATGCGGCTGGTTTATCAATCAGTATGAGGTTGTTGACCATATCGAAGGCTTTGTTAAAGTTCAAGTGGATATCGGACAGAATCTGTCTGCAAGCCACAATTTAAATTTTGTGAGATATTTGAAAGATAAAGGGCTAGGTTAGAGGTGGTTGAGCAACCACTAAGAAAACCATGTTGAGTATCATTGTAAGCGTTTAGGATATGTGGTGAAAGTATTCGGATAGGATTCCTTCGAATACTTGGGCATGGTGCATTGTAAGGAGATTGGTCTGTAATTTACGACATTATTGTTGTTATCAGCAGCCGATTTAAATATAGGAGAAATAATGCTAAACTTTCAAGTACTAGGGAAATGACCAGAGGATAGGGAAAGATTAAAGATTAATCAAAGCGGTATAGTTAATATGAACTTGCAGTTTTTGAAAAAAATGGGTGGTATCTCGTCAATGCCCGGTGATTTGTGGATATCAAAACATTCAATTCCTTTTAAGACCATACCAATAGATATACCGATGCCCGAGATTTGAAGGATGTTGATGATTGGAGAGAAGCTGAAACTAGTGGGAAGTTAGGAGCCATAGACGGATTCGAAATGGTCAGCAAAAAGGTTTGTGGTGCTAGGATCGCTAGAATGAGATGTTGTACCAAGATGCATGGTGCTAGGAAGGGAATTAAAATTTCTATTAGAGTTAATATATTTCCAAAATGATTTAATATTATTAAGGATATAAGAATCGATAAGATTAATATAGTTGGAGTAGCAGGTCTTAGATAATGCATTCGGATCTGATCTTGCTAAAAGAGAATTAATCATGGTAATTATTAGTTTTTTTTGAATAGTCGATGGGCAGATTTCTTCTTGACAATAGGTTGTTTAAGGCAGGGAGTAAACCAAGCCGCATGGTTAGAAGGATACGTTGCGCGAAGAGGAACAGAAGTGTTAATGACATCGTAAAGAATATTGTAGAAGGTGTTAACAGTTTCAACCCCTTTGAGATTTTTAAATAACGAGTCCTGATTGATGGAGTTAAAGAATGTTACCATATTAAAATAGTCACCATTGCTAAAGTCAAATTTAGAGCAAGGGTTTCTCATAGAAGAGTGTTTGTGAGGTAAATTGAATGAAATCGATAAGGAAGTATGGTAAATATCAGGATGTATAAGATTTTCCACAGCTGGCTCGACACGGACTACGGTGTTAGAAAAAACAAGGTCAAGTAGGGAACCAGTAGAATTGTGTATGTTACTCCATTGTCTTAAATTATGGAGTGAGCATATGTTGGAGATTGTGTTGAGAATGCCATTTGAATAAGGAATATGATGTTGTGGGGGGATGTGGAGGGAGTGTAAAGGTGAAGGTAGGTGATGGAAATGAGGTTAAAAGAATGGAGCAACTGAAACACTGATTTCCGAACACGTGGCACTATACAATACTTTAATGTTTACAGTTTGACGTCTATACAGAGAGTCTGTTCTTCGGACAGAGGATTCGGCGAATGGCCCATTAGCACGCCTACAAACATATAAACGATGGCATTGATAATAAAGTCTTACATGCTATTGTAATACCGCGTCCACATTGGAAAGAACAGTTCGCAAGCAGTTCGCGAGCTGTTCGCCAACAGAAACCGCAGCATATCCAGACTGGAGCTCGCGAACAGCTTGCGAACAGTTCACGAACAGTTATAAGCTTGTTCGCTTTGAATTCATGGGCAGTTCGCTATTAACTTTTGCCACATACGAATGTCAATGTACAGACTTTAAATCATGGTGGAATCAGTTTAGTGAAAAAATTATTACAGAACGAAAATGGATTAAAAACCTTTAGCAGACTGTCATACGAAGACTGTGAAAAATGCTTGGTAGAAACTGACGACAATTGAGAGCTAGTCGAGTTCCATAAAATTGTGTTATGATCGCGTCCAGACACGCTTCGAGCACGCGAACAATTCCTTTGGTGTACCGCTTTCCGAGCGAACAGTGTTCGCTGTTCTCTGCTCGCTGTTCGCGAAAGTGTCTACACTGCCGGTGAGCACAGCGAGAACAGCAGTGTGGACGCGGCATAAGATGTCGCGAGTATGAACTTCGAGTTTCAAAAGTAGGAAAGGAGTGAGGAGGTGAGGAATATTGTAATCATCAATACAAAGAAATTGAGAATGTGGGTAATGTAGGAGTAAGTTGGTAAAACTATCGAAGTGAAAGTGTAACGTGGATGGGTTCGGGGGAGGTAGCTTATAAGTGGTGCCTATAATGGTGTTATGGGAATTACGATTGATTACAATGAAGAGTTGCTCAACGGAATTGATGATTGGTGCAATGACTGCATGAAGAATCGATTGTTTCACAGCAATTAGTACTCCTCCGCCTCTAGCAGAGCTGTTGGTGTTAGGTCCAGATGATGAATAGAATAGTTGGTAAGTTCAAATTCATTTGAAGATATCCCTAGGTGGAGCCATGTTTCGACAAAAATAATGAGGTCGTAGGATAAGATAGAAGTTGCCACGCTGTGAAGCAGATCCTTGGTTTTATTTCTAATACTCCGAACATTCTAATTGTATATGATTAGTTCGCTGCCTCATTTTTTCGTGCCAAAGGTCCCGATGTACGAACTAACTTGGGTATTCCATTGGTGTATTTAACAGTCATTTGTGTATCACACTTATAATGAAGCTCCTTTAGCTCCTCCCGTAGCTGTTTTAAGTGTTGTTGTAAGGGAGTGTTGTCGTCGGTAATCTGTTCTGGTCCTTTATAGTTGTGATTATTTTTTAAGATAGAAGTAGCTAATTCTATTGAGTTGAGAGAAACTCGTACTAGTCTAGTGGTGTTAGCACGCGTTTTTCCTAATCTCTGAATATGGACGCTCTTGATATACGAGGGCTGTCTGAAAAGTTTCTGACCTAACAATGAAGCACGGTATTTTTTTTTCAAATTTATTTTTATTTTTCTACATAGTCTCTTTGTAAGTCTATGCACTTCTCCCAGTGATGCTCCCACCCCTTCAACCCGTCCAAATGGTACTCGGCGTCTTTTTCTGCAAAATAATTATTTACGAAGGTGATGACCTTCTCATTCGACGAAAATCTCTGTCCTCCGATCGCAACTTTTAACTTAAGGAACAAAAAAAATTGCTTAGAGCTAAATCTGGTGAGTAAGGAGGATGATCAAGCAATTCAAACCGTAATTCGTAGATTTTCGCCATGGCAACCGCTGAGGTGTGAGACGGCGCATTGATCTGGAGTGAGTAAACGCCCTGCACCCAACGTGCGGTCAGCTTTCTTATACCTAAATCTTGATTCAATATGTGACAAACACGTTATTTGGATATATTCATAACCTCTGTTATTTCTCTAACCTTAATTCTACGGTCATATAGCACCATTTGTTGAATTTGAGTGACGTTATCGTCAGTGTTTGCAGTTTTTGGCCGTCCCGAACGGTCATCGTCACCCAAGCTGGTACGATCACGTTTAAATTCAGCAGCCCAAAATTTCGCTGTGGTAAATGTTGGTGCAGAATTCCTGTACACAGCGTCTAACTTATCTTTAATTTGAGTAGGCGCAATGCCTTTCAAAAACAAATATTTAATAACGGCTCGATACTCGATTTTTTCCATTTTCACAAAAATACTCACATCGGCTCACTCAAACGATTGTCAAACAAAAACTGCGCGTTCAAAATGGCTGAAATTTTCGTGAGTACAAATCAGAACATGCATAAACACGTTCCTTAACTTTTGTTAACAAGTGCTATCATCTTCATATCGAAGCCAGAAACTTTTCAAACAGCCCTCGTAATCATCTTGGTGAATGTTACTCAAGATAGCAGTTGTTTTATTCAAGTCCAAATTGTGAGATTCACCGATGGGGAGATTAGTTGATTCAGTGATTCTATGGATAATAACGTTTTTCGAGGGAGCATTCCTCCCGAAAATTTCGTTGATTGTGTCGTTGATGGAGTAGTCAACTGCGTTGCGCATGTTGATAAGATCCTCACTTACAAGGGAAGTTTGCGAACCCGGAAATTCAAAAAAATATGAAACTTGGTGTACAGGTAGAGTATATCATCCATATCACATACCTATTTTTTGTTCGTGCCCAATTTCACTTTCAAGGGGTGATTTCACCCCTTAAAGAAAATGTAAATTTATTTTTGTCCTCGAATATCTCGAGAACGATGAGAGATATTGAAAAAGAGTTTAAACAAAAGTTGAATGCTGTTTTCATGGTTACAAGAATGTATAAAAAGATTTTTCGAAAAATCGATATTTTTTGAGTTACCCCCTCCACCAGACCTTAAATTTCAATTTTTGATTTTTTTAATTTCTGGTTAAAGTGCTCTTCGGTACCCCCTATCCATCCTTGTAAATAGTTTTTCTTTATCTATTTTTTTTTATAAATAAATAAAACGTCTATTGCCGAATTTAACACTAGGTTCACGGGACCTGTCAATTTGATGGATTTCAAACTTCAAAATGAAATATCTCAAAAACCATAGTATTAATTTGAATCATTTTGCAACGTAAATTAATCATTTCATCCAACGAATTTATACACACAATTTTTTTTTCCTAAGCTTTCTAATTTTTGAAATATATACGTGGTATACCTATCTCTACGAATCCCGTCAAATTTACGGGTTAGCTTATTTTATAAACAATCCTTATATGTTTGCTTCGTTCGTCAAATTATTCATCCGGTAATAACTATAAGGATGAAAGTAAAGTCTTTACTTTCTCCTCCTCCAATTCGTTATCTCTATCGCGTCTCGAAAATGTATTCCGTCCAACTAATATTTACATCGAGTCTTAAAAATCAGGAAAGCTTATATCCAAACATTTCAAAACTTGGTTTAAGGAAGTATAACCAGCTAATACTGGCCCTAAAAGTATGCTGCTATTCGACTCGTGGACGGGACATTGTCCAACTGAATTGCAGCAGTTAATTCCAAAAGACAAGGAGGTATCATTTCAAGTCATTCCAAAAAAGACGACCAGTTTCATTCAGCCTTTAGACGTCTATGGATTTCGGATTTGGAACAATTTCGTGCGAACATTTTCGGACAGTGTAATTTTTCAACAGATAGACATAAATTTGCACGCACGCAATGAAATTATCAAATTACAGTCACTTACTCACAACCAGCTTTCCTCGCCCAAATTCCGAAACCTTTTTAAATATGCTTGGTTTAAAAGTGGATATTTAGAAGTGCATCCTGGAGTATTTGAAAATCCTGTGGATTTTTGTTATTTTAAAAATCAGAAACGTGTGCTCATCTGTAGCGTTTGTGAAAAGCTCATTTTTGTAAGATGTTCCTGGTGTGCCGAGTACTTCTGTTTTGAACATTTTTACAATGAATATCATTACTGTTCTGCGTATACTTTGTGAAATATAACACATACAAACGGATTAGATTATAGATATAGAAAATAGACACAATAAATAGACATATTTCAAGAGAAACGTGTTTTAAATATCTCCTATAGAGATGAATTCAACAAATATCATCCGAAGTGTATTAAAATATTCTACTGAACAAAAAAAAATACAAAAAATAAAATTATTATAATAGTATGAAACAAAATGAAAAAAATGTTGAGTTCACTTCATATATTATAAGTTTTTCCAATAATCACACAAACTCTAATGTATCGTGTGTTAACAAAAAAAAATATGCCTGTATGTGTTGTCATTACGAATCGTATACGTGATCAATTAACTACTGAATAATTGAAATTACTGAATTTCATATTACAGTATGAAATTTATGTAATCGATAATGTAAGTTGTCTGTTATGAAACCACACTAATAATAAAAATGCTACATCAGACTTTAAATTCGACAATAGACGTTTTATTTATTTATAAAAAAAAATATCGATTTTTCGAAAAATCTTTTTATACATTCTTGTAAACATAAAAATAGCATTCAACTTTTGTTTAAACTCTTTTTCAATATCTCTCACCGTTCTCGAGATATTCGAGGACAAAAATAAATTTACATTTTCTTTAAGGGGTGAAATCACCCCTTGAAAGTGAAATTGGGCACGAACAAAAAATAGGTATGTGATATGGATGATTTACTCTACCTGTACACCAAGTTTCATATTTTTTTGAATTTCCGGGTTCGCAAACTTCCCTTGTTAGTTTGGAAATAATTTCACGTTGAAAATTCGTAAACTCGAACCGTATTGCTTCTCTTATGATTTCCCGTATTCTTATGATTTCATCCAGTGTCGGAAAAGAAGGTATTGGCGTCAATGTTGACAATGGTTCATAGTGATAGTCGGTACCACTAGATGCCGCCAGTGATGATTTACCGATATACCATTGTGGGTATTACCACACTATTTCGCACGGGGTAAATAGTTTTCGATATTACCGATTAATTTGGATTACTTTATTCAGATAGGGATTACAGATATCAACGTGTCTCAAGACTCACTAGAACTGAAACTAAATATAAATTCCTTCTAGAGGTGAAACCCAATGTTCTTCTCGATTCCTACCAGGAGGCGCTATTGTCGCCTGGAAATTAGCTGTGACCGCCACAGGTACTCCCCTACTCCAGAAAAAGGAAAGCTTGTTTATGTTGCAGGAGTGATTGAGGCCTTTTTTCTTAGATTTTGATAAGTTTTTAAGGGTTTACTATCACCAGCAGATTGCAATCGAGAATCTCCTTGTTGCGACTGGTATTACATCTGACCTTGCCAAAAAGGCTGGTTTAACTCTATCAACCGAAATCATCTTTTCTTTTCCATTAATATCCACAATAAATCTTCTATCATCCAACCTTTTTATGATTTTGTGCGGTCCCGTATATGACGGTCTTAGTGGAAGACGAACTTCATCTGCCCTTAAAAATATGTGTGTACAGTCATACAAATTTTTATAAACGAACACACTTGCTTTACTGTGGTGTGCCGTATGTCTCAGTCTCAAATCCCTCATGATCCTTCTATGTTCATCCACGAACTTCCCGGTATCAGGAGCCGTATCCCATGAAAAGAAAAAATCTCCTAGTATTCTCAATGTTGTTCCATATAGCATTTCTGCCGGTGAGGCCTTTATATCTTCTTTGTAAACTGTGCGAAGTCCTAACAGAACTATTGGCAGTGCATCTATCCAGGGAATGTGTGGCTTGTATATCAAGGCCGCCTTTACAGGTTGATGCCACCTTTCGATCAGGCAGTTGGATGCTGAGTGGTACGAAGTAGTCCGGATTCTCTTTGTACCTATTGTGTTCGCCAGTGCGGCAAAGAGTGAGCTTTCAAATTGGGATCCTTGATCCGTCGTAATTGTGAGCGGTGTGCCAAAAAGGCAGATTCACTCCCTAAACAATGCCGTTGCCACGATGGATGCCTCGGTATCCCGCAAGGGTATCGCTGTCGGAAACGTGGAGAATCTATCTATTATTGTAAGGCAGTATCTGTATTCTTTTACTTGTGGCATGACGATTATGTCCAAATGGATGTGATCAAATCGTTTGTCATCCACGTCGATCCTCTTCGGTATTAGTTTCATGTGTCTGTTTACCTTTGCTCTCTAACAAGGAACACATTCTCTGGCCCATGTCAGAGCATCCTTTCGAATACCAGGCCAGACAAATTTCTCTTTAAGTTGCTTAACTGTGGCTTGGATGAGCAGTACCATGAACTGTTTTGAAAGCTTCACGTCGGAGTGTCTTTGGGATATATAGTCTGACACAACCCGTTGCCGTGTCCACAAATAATTTACAGTCATCCACCATTATTTCTTGGAGCGTAAGTGACGTTTTACCACTAATAACCGTAGCCAACTCTTCATCTCCCCTTTGCTCATCATGGATTCTCTGTGGTGTGAGGATTGTAGGGACATTGATTTCACATATCCGTGAAAGTGCATCAGCCACGACATTCTCGGTTCCTCTAACATGTACTATTTCAGTTGTAAATTAGAAGATCGTGTCCAACTGTCGTAATTGTTTGGGAGTCGCTTTATCAAGTCTTTGTGAAAAGGTGTAAGTCAAAGGTTTGTGGTCGGTTTTAATCAGGAATGGTCGACTCTTGAGTATATGTTTGAAGTTTTTAACTGCTGCGTAAATTGCTAGGAGCTCCCTATCATAAGCACTATAATTTTGTTCAGCTGAACTTAACTTTCTAGAGAAAAACCCGATGGGCCTCCACCCATTATTCTCCCACTGTTCAATGACAGCTCCAATAGCTGCATTTGAAGCATCTGCTTTTAATGCCAGAGCTGCTGCTGATGCTACGAAAGCAATCAGTGCTGCTGAGAAAATACTATTTTTGCAATTACTGAAGGCTTGAGTGGCGTCTGGTGTCCAAATAATCTTCGTCCTGTCATTCTTAATTGATTCTTTTAAGTATTTATTGAGAGGTTCTTGTTGTTCGGCGAGCTGAGGAATGACGTGCCGATAATAGTTAATCATTTCTAGGAAACGTCGAAGCTCTAGGACTGTTTCTGATTTTGGGAGCCTTTTTATTGCCTCGACTCGCTCCTCCATGGAACGATATCCGTTACTGCTAATATGGTATTGAAGAAAATCGTTCTCAGTCTTATCCAAAGAGCACTT